>OZ016505.1:30175387-31375387 GCA_963966595.1 Physocephala rufipes | reverse complement strand
GTGAATATTATTTCTGCCCAAATTTGAAAAAAATCCGCCGTGAAAGTAGATTTTGTAACGTAAAAGTCTTAAGACAAAAACTAATGCTTACATTTTAGTGAATGGGGCAGGCGGGGGAGGCTAGAAGCTTTCTTTGGATGAATAGATCTACAATGTTTCGTTCGTTTTCCTACAATGTGATTTGCACAGACAGACAGATGCCGCTTGGTGCTTAACGTGAGTACCTGCCAAGTATGGCTTAATCTCACGGTGGGCCTACCCACACTCGGGATTACTAGGTAGACTTTGTGAATACCTTATATACTGGCAATCATCAGCCACGGCATCAACTTAGCCCTATTGCGCCATTTGTGTACCTATGGAAGCCTGGGACGTGCAGGACATTCCTCGCAGGTTAACGATCGAGGCCTATCTAAAACCTCTTTAATGCCGGTGTGCTACTCACCGGCATTCTGAGTTGACGGAGGCTGCCTCCTCACGCAACTCCACGTGGAGACTCTATGGTCTCTCCCCGCGTATTTTTGGGTAGTACCACAGCCACCACGAAGCTCTCGCAATGAGAAGCCTACCCACTGGTGTGCTGTGTACGTGGGAATTTATATTAGCGGGGTCATAAGACCCAAATGAGCCGCACACCACCCGTGGCACCATTTTTACATCTTTGGTAAGATGTCGGAACTAGTCTGCATAGTTCGTGGCAAGTGAACTACGTGCAAGCACGACTAGTCACTGCCATTTTGTCGCCTTACATCCACGACGGGCCTGGCACCCGCACAGACAGACAGACAGACAGACGGATTAATATCAACTCTCAAATGGCCAAATCGACTGAGGCTCAAAGAATATATATTTTTTTCTATACTTGCTGCGCCTACTTTAGTGTGATTCAAGCGGAAGAGCAAACATAATCATAAAGCGGAGGAGCTCTCATCACTTCGAGTGTAGGGTATGAAAATACAATTGTATCCTATATAATTTTTGCTCCAAAGCAAACTTTTCCTCAGCCACGGCTAAAACTAATTATTCCTTTACATTAAAAACAAAAGCAATAGCAAGAAAAACGCCTTTAAAATACATAAATTCATAGAAATGTCGAAAGAAAACGATTCACTGATCGAGTAAATCAAAATTTTACGATTTCCGATGAAATGCAATGAAAAAAAACTGAAGCCACAAAAAGAAACGAAAACGAGAATAAAATCGTTTTATTGCATTTTTCGTCTTTGCAAAGACAAATGCCACGAAATTCTACGGAATATTATTTAGGCACGCCACGCCCCCCCCCCCCAGAAAGGCAGGCGTGTACACGAGAGGCAGTAAGACTGAATTATAAACCCAGAGAGAGAGAGAGAGCGAGAGCAAAACTGAGAGATAAACGAGCAAACAGACAAACTGATAGAAAAGGAAAATATCTCACAAACGTTCCTAAAAGATTTTAGACGCGATTCAGCCAAACGGAAACGGATACGCGTCCATTGAACTCATGCTGAAATGGGCCAACACGGGAAGGCAGAAATGGTGGAAAGTATTTAAAAGCTTGCGTTACGTTTTTACCTCTAGCGTTTCTTTTTTGATTGTTTCCTTTCTTTTTACGTTCTTACGCTTTTTGTGGCGTTCAAAAGAGCAATAACAGCGATAATGGCATTCGCGGAGGAATAAGAAGAAGATAGCGGAAATGCCGACAATGAAGTGGAGCAAGAAGAAGAGAAGGTAAAACAATCAAAATATCTTTAAGAACAATTTTATAAACTGAACAACACTAAATGAATGAAAGAATGAATTCTTCGATAGACAGGAATGTTTTCTGATGGCTATAGGAGCAAAAGAGAGAGATAGATAGAGACAGAGAAGGAGAGAGAGAGAGAACGGTAAGGAATAAGACCTACAGAGCAAATAAAAAATTATACGGTTCTTATAGATAGATCGACACGTTTATACAATGAAATGAAGACAGAATGTATCCGTCAGATTGACAGACTGAAAGAATGCTTTTAAAGATTAAAATTAATCTTTTTTTCGGGAACAGCTTTGAAATAGAGACCGATATGAACTTGAAAAGAGATATCAAACTTCGCAACGAAGCCAAAATCTTCTGGCAGTCAGTTAGTCAGTTAGTCGGTTAACGTTGCTAAAACATTGGGAAATATCCTTAAGCTTAAGTTTATAAAAAAATACTTGAAGCGCAAGCGGCTACTGAAAAAAATAGATATATTTTTGTAAAAAAAAAAAAAAAAAAAAAAAAAAAAAAGAAGAAAAGAAAACTCAAGAAATAAAGAGGTGATAATATGATTTCCAGACGAATATAAAAAATACACTTTAAAGGACACAGACGCTAGAAAGAAAGTTTAAAGGGTGCCAGATGTGAGTTATGTATGTTCGGGTGTATGTGCTCGTACAATGGTATATGTGTTTACATATGTTGGTAAACATTTCCGTATACTTTCGTGTTGTCTCCGTCATTTTGGGTTAGGCTATGGGTTGTACAATATTTATGACTTGGGGACCACTAGAGTCTTAAAATTTGCTTTTCGTTCTTATTTTTCCGAAAACTTAAAGATCGCCCAAGCTGTAAATTTTATGAGAATAGAATTTAGAAAAGTCTATATAATAACATGTTCAGTCATTTCTAATTTTAAGTAATTTCTAATTTTTATATAAATTATTGAAATTATTCACTTTTAATTTGTTATCAATTGTTTTCGTGTTTGTTTGAAAGACTTCAAAAAGACAAATTTTTCACTTTTTCTATTTTGAGTTTTCTTTTTTGAGGCAATGAAGATGCTTCAAATTTACCAACGCTAGCTTAGAAATATTTTAATATTATGTTTCGCTTTTTTATTTAAAAAGAAATATATTAAAGTTTCAATATTTTATGATTTATTTTAAAATTTTATTTTAACATTCTACTTTTTAAGAAAATCTAACGAAAATTTATCGATATAAAAATCCATCGCAACGAAGCCTTCACAATAAATCGCAAGCGTTTTGATATTCTTTAATTAGATTTCCCAACGCAATATTCAATACTTTCAATTTTTCTCAATGTTTACCAAAAATACATTTTTGTTTGACTTCAACAATTTCGACTCAACAATTTGCGAGGCACCAAAAAACCTAATAGTTTTCAGAAAAATATGCAAAATTTTTTTCAACGAAAAATTTATAGTTTCCGAGAGCTTGTTGTTTGACAGAAGCATGGTTCCCCACGGCCGTCGAGTGTTAGGGATGAGCTGGGAAGAGGATGGCTTTTATATGGAACTATTATGCATCAAACAAAATCCGTGCGACGATACAATTGTTGCCTGATGATGTTGGTGGATGATGTTGTTGTTTTATTGCCGCAGTCTTAATTACAAATTCAAAATAACCAACAAAAATATGAGGTGATAATAATGATATTGCTTATGCTGATGCCGATTCTGACGCTGTTGATGTTGATGATATTGATGCTGTTGATGATGATGAGGATGGTGATGGTTATAGCGGAAAATTGGAATAATACATATTGATACGTTCCAGACGTTAAGACGTAACGGCCAGAAAAAAACCAATAAAATTTCAGGGAGAATTTATTGGCTTCGCCGTTGCCAAAATAAATAAAACCTGCAAATACTGCCAGCCACTCTTCATACCTTCATCTTACCCCTCCTTTTTTTGACCGTTTCGTCAATCTTTTTTTTTTTTTTTTTTTTGATATTCCACCAATTCACACACTTCAATACTTCAATAATAAAAGTAATACGAAGTAAATTCCAAAGCAGTGTCGAACTTATTCTGTTTCTGCTTCCGTGGGCAGTGTCAATAATGCGCGACCACTGGCTACGAACCATCAAGAGGCTCGGATGGATATCTTCCCCTAACAGTGAGCTACCAAAAGTCAGCAGGAATTAATGGGATACCTGAATTCCAAAGCCTCCAGAAACCGTCTCGTCTGTCGGGCCGTTGAAATACTTCGTGCAAAAAAACGGTGATCCCTTGAGTACTGCACAAAATATAAGAATCCTTCGGCGTTCGTATCAATGGCCGGCTGTTTTTTTTTTGGCTGGCACAAACAGCAGACTTCTTGAGCATTAAAAGGAAAGGTGGGAGAGGCTCTAGCCACTTCACAAAAATATTGTTAAAATTGAATTCATGAATAAAGCACTCGACCCAACAGCGAACGATCGCATTGCATGAATTTTCAATGAAACGTAAACGTTGAAGGAAAGGCAAAATAACAAAAACAAATTCTTCAAAAATAATAAAAAGAAAAAAGAAGAAGCATAAAATGAAAGCAAATAACGAATGCAACGGTATCTGCAAATAAAATCAAAATCATTATGATGAATGTTAAGAAAAAAAGGGAGGAAATGGTAAGAAGTACAGAAAGGAATTTATAAGAAATAAATTTTTTTGGAAAAATTCAAATTATGCCAATAATATAAGATTCAAGAAGAAATGGAACACAAAGAAAGGAGAAAAATTCAATTAAAGCGCGATCGGTAATCTTCGGAAAACTTCTACAAAATTCTCAAGTTTCGATTTAATCGGAAGATGGGTAAAATAACGGTCTTCATACGATCATTAATGGGAATTACAGAAGTGATAACAGTTTTAATGAGAAATAAAAGTAACAGCAAGATTATACAAAAGGGACTGAATAGAGAGGTTTTATCAGACAAATACTATATAAATAAAATACTATATAGACAAATACTATATAGAATAAAATAGAAATAGAAAAAAGTGTTACTATCTCTGAAATGATGGTATTTTCGAAATATATTTATGTGCCACAATTTCTTGAAAAGCCTTTTATAGATCAATTTTCTTCAAAAAAAATTGATTACTTTCATAATAACAAATAAATTGATAAATACTAAAGTATTAAGAGTAGTATTTAATATGACTAATGAGAATTTATAATTTGGGGAGAACAACATTATTTGATCAAATTAAATGCTTACCATTTTTGCAGTCATTTAACAGACTGTTTAGTAAAATTAACAGTTCATTCATTCAGAATCATCATCCGTCAGATAATTTTTGTTGTTTTGACAATTTCTCAGCCCCGATAATTATGCAACAATTCTTAATAGTCCATAAACATATCAAACGATTTGTTTAACCTTTTTTAACAGTAACAAATGTTTCGTCATTTGCCAATCAGAAGGTTTTCAAAGTGTTGAACCAATAACATACCTAACTTTTTAGTGAATATGAATTCTATCGACCTTTAACCTCTCTTTCTCAGAATAGAGAAATATGCAGGATATTTGATGATATTTTATTAATTCATAATAAAATATATTGCTAAAAATTAGCGTGGTACAACCAAAAATCAAATTGCAGAGAAATAATTACAAAAAAGGATTAATTACCAGAATTATCGTAGCGAAATTAAACACAAATAATCGCGCCATTGTGGCACCTTTTACAGTGGAAAGCGACGGAGGGCCTTCCATTTAAGGAGTGCGTGGATTAATCTTTTATGTTTATGAGATAAAAATATAGATTGAAAATTAGGGTCTCTTCGGGTACGTCCAAGATGAATTAACACATTCTTCTCCATTTTCGGAATTTCGCCCAATTGGAATATTGTCATTTTTGTTACTTTAGCGAAATATTAAAACAAAGTCAGAAATAATGAGAATTATTAAAGTTGATTTTCGTTGAGGCTTCCGACAGGGTTGAATGTTAAATTTTTTTGGAATGAATTTCCGTCATCCTTGACCAAGTTGGGTTTGGGGACAAACCGGTTTCGGGGATGTGCCATCGTCAGTGTCTACTTTCGTTCTCGAGAATTACTAAATCATAAATCACATAAACAATACGAAATTGTAAAATTACAGGTTTTAAAAATTTCTTTAAAAAGTAAGAAAGAAATATTTACGTACGGAAGAAAATTTTTAACTTTGCTGAGCTTCTAAATCTGTTTCTTTTAAATAAGTGGTTTCGTCTTAGAGAATGTCTCAATAGAAGTTGAACTTAATAATATTTTAGATAAGCTTCTATCCGGTGATAGCAAAAGGAAGGCGTGTTAAATCCGGAAAAAAACTTTATCACAGAAAAAAAATTGTAAGAATGTAAAGAAATGAGAGTAAAATGCTAATTTAGTTAAAGTAATGAAAACTTTCTCTTTGCATGGAATTTCTTGCAAAGCTTAGGAAAGATAAACAGTAACACGTTCAGCATTAATGATGTTTTTACTGCGAATTCACACACACACACATTCATTGTCATGTGCCCACATATTTCTCACGAATATAGACAGTAACTACCGGAGGAGAGAAGCTCTACAGCGTAAAGCAATTTAAAGCTTATTCAGCTTAGAATAAGTTTTGAAAGAAAAACCCAATTAAATACTTAACTAAATTCAGCATCTTTTCTTTGCACAACAAATTTCTTCATGGAAGAGAATTTACTTCAGCTGGTTTTTACAAATATCACGCTGTTTTAAATTAATTGTGCTTATATATAAATATATATATAATTCTGCACCCGCAGCAAAGTCTGCCTTCAATGAATATTCGTGGAGGAATTCCTTAAATAAATCATAAAAATATTTATATAAATGTACATACATATAAACATACATAAACGTAAACATACATACATATAAATATACATAAATATTTTTGTGTATTCACACATACACAAGTTTTTAGAGTAATGCAAATGGAATCCATGAAAAACTTATTCATGTTTGAGTTGAATAGCTGATGTTGATGTTGATGCTTTTCATCAAAGCAATTCCAGAACTAAAACTTATTTCGCCTTAAGCAACCCACCCGTTCACATTACCACCACCACCCACAACAACAACAGACATACATTCCACTAAATCTATCCATCGCATTCGTGCATATTTACACAAACACGCGCAAACTGTAAATGCTTGCACCAAATAAGCTTAAGTAGCTCAAATGCGTACGTGCTTGTTCGCTTGCAGGCGACATCAGTAGAGTTTTTAAAAAATTTTAAGCGTGTTTTTGCATTATTAATTTCTGTGTTCGTTTGTGGGTGTACGTACTAAAAACAACCAAACACGCACATAAGCACGTGTGGGCAAATGTAAATAAAAATACAACTAAAAAATAGCCGAATAACAGAAAACTTACTGACAAATAAAAAGAGAAAATGAAGCCTAGTCAGAAAACGAGGAGAAAAATTAGAAAGATTTTAAAGACATCATCGTTAGCGTTAGCGAGATAATCAGAACCATATCAACATTAGCGCCAACTTTAAAGGATTAGACAGTAACGCAAGCAGAATAGTTTGTGTAATCAAAGAGAAATATTCTTGTAAACAGCTAATTAATCTCTGTAAGCATCCAAATTTTATAAGCTCTGTCAACAAAGAGAGTGGTGTCTGGAAATAAGGAAAACGGTTTTTGTATAGAGATAAATTAGCTTCTGCAAACGAGCAGAATAGTTTCTCTAAAGGAGGAGAATAATTCCCGTACACAAGCAAAATGACAAACAACCTTATAAACAAGAAGAGTAGCCTCTGTTATCGAAAATTAGATTTATTATAATCTGATTTTGTAATTTAAGAAATTCTGGTAAATAATTAAATCTGGTAAATTACATTTATTATAATCTGATTTTGTAATTTAAGAAATTCTGGTAAATAAGTTTAATAAACTCTTAATAAGAGACAAACATTTATTTAAACAAACAAATGATTTCTGCGAAGAGATAGAAATAAACATAATAGTCTCTCTGTTCAGATTCTATAAATAAACTCAGTAATGTCTGAACACGAAGTCTCTGTAAACGACTGCAGGAAGTCTCTGTAAACGAAATGAGTAGTCACTGTGAACGATAATTACCCTAAGACCTATTAAATTAAACTAAGCGTGAATTAATTTTTGCTTTGTAAAGGAAAGACGCATCTCTTGGTCATTTTCAAGCCCAAAAATCCCTTGATGTCAAATTTCATCTCATCGATATCTCCTTCAGATCGACTGCAATTGTGACTTTCACGATTCTGTAAACTTCTGTAAGCAAACCTGTGTAGAAACCACGTGAATGTAGAAACCAGAATATCACTTATAAACTCATACTCATGGTATACTTTCTAAACAAACTCTGTAAACAAAGAGAACAGTTTCTGTAAACAAGAACAGGGGCCCTTGTAACCAAACTACATGCGCTCCATAAACAAATAGAGTATAAAACATATAATCAAATAACTTCTGTAAACAAACAGACCAATCCTTGTAAGCAGCGCAGTTTCCATAAGCTGGCAGAAGGACTTACATGTAAACGACATAATCTCTGTTAGACCGAAAATGAAGAAAAAAAATTGGGTGGAACGAAATGATTTTTTCCAACCCAGTGCAAACGTTAGACCATACTTTACACGAATGCCATTTTATTCAAACCATAATTAATTATTAAATAAAGAAAGACTCTTGGATAATTTTTATACATTAAATTTTATTTAAAAATCACACCTCTTTTACTATTTCTTCTCTTTGTGGTTTTTCATTTAGGCGAGAGGATTTTTGCGTTATACAATATTTTATATTATTATTATTAAATGTGGAATCAACTTACTTTCGCTTTGAAATTACTTTTGTAAATTCTTAGCAATGTTCTAGCAAATGTTCTTTCATCCTTCAATTCTTTTGCTTTCATTAAACATTTTATTTATGATATAATATATAATTATTTTTAACTTTTTCATTTTAATTTGTTCAGCGTTGTTTTTTACGTTTCCTTCTCTTTTGCACGCATGTGAGTGGCTGCGTATAATTTAAAAATCTTCTCTAGAGTAAATATGGCGCGCTTCTACAACAACAACAAGAAAAATAAACATAGGTACATGTTGTTTGTGTGTAATCTTTGTAGCATGTATAAACAATCGAAGCACTTTTTGTTGGTGATTTCCTTTTGATTTTGATTTTATTATTTCTGCTTAAGATTCATATTTTTATCTGTTTATCTATCTTTCTGTAATATATTTTTTGGAGTTTAAATTTTTATTTCTATTGAACAATTTAAAAAGCATTTTAAAGAGATACATTTTTATTTTGTAATCTGTTTGAGGCAAAGCCTATTTAATTTAAATATTTCAAATATTTTACATTCGTTTATACAAAATTAATATCCATCGCGAGCTGGTTTAACCACGCACGCTAACTTTACAATCTTAATTAATACATATACAATTACATATAGATGTATATTTACAATCATATAAGTATTTCAGCTTTTATTTGGACGCGCTTTTGTGAAAATATTTTCGTATGAATCGTATTAAACCAACAGATGAAAATGAAAACGTTATTGAAAACGGACCAACTAATGAAAACGTTATTTACAGATTTATTTTATTTATATTTTAATTAACTTCCCCTTGCAGTTTACTAGTTGTTATTATTTTAACTGTCTTCACTAATGCTGTTTTCATTTAAAATTTTTATTTACAAAATTTTTATGTTTTTTTTTATAAATCCCACAAGAGATTGATGTGAAATCTGTGGCAATATTTGTGACAAAGAATTGTGGCAATATTGTGTAGGAATACATCTACACGAACAATAATTATTAAATAGTAAACCGAAAAATTAACTAAGAACGTATAAAATCTGGAGGAACGGTGACAAATTTGTTGCTAAGATTTCTAACACACAACTGTATTTATTACAGTATAATACAGTATAATACGCTGTAACCATAAGAATAGTAGTGATATGCTGCTTAATCCTTAGATTAAATATAATTGAGAATAATTGTTCACAAATTGTCGAAATTGAAGGAAATTTTTGTTAAAATTGCTAAGAGTGAATTTAAGTTCTTTTATAAAGTCCTAAATGTAATACATTTATGCTCTATATGAGCGCAGTAAAAAATACAGAGTTGTATAGAAATCTATACAAAAAATTTATGGTATAAAAAAACTTAAACATTTTAGACAAATCTAAATCATAGTAAAAATGTTACCAGTCAAATTCTTAACATAATACTGCAAGGTTTTGTAAGTTAACAGTAGTGCATTTCTTATATATTAGTGCAAAAATAAAATTATGCAATCATTTCAATAAAATACATTACGATTGATACTAATTTCAATAAAACTAAAAAAAATTACAGAAAATTTTCATTAAAATTGTGAACAGTGTCTCTACAGGGATGTTATACTGAAGCGATGTTATCTAAGAGAATACTGTATAAGTTCATAATAATTTTTAAAGTTTTTTACAATTCACATTGTTACTCTAAATTTGATTAATTTTTTTGTTTTAAATATTTGAAAACTGTTAACATTGAAACTAAAAAAGACTGTTGTGTTTGTGTGTGTGTAATTTGATTTGTGTTAAAAAAACTACAATGATTTGTTCACTGACGTTATTTCCTTTAATCAATTTTTCATTAATTTATAATTTTGAATGGCGGCGAAGCGATTAATGAATTTAATTAATACAAATTACGCGAAATTACCTTTCAATGTAAAGTTAAGCTCGCTTTATATGAGAGAATGAAGGAAGGTGGGCTTGTTAAATGCCATGAAGAATTTATGGTTTAGGTAATTCTTCATTCTTTTATACGACTAATTATAATATGAAAATAAAAACAAAATAAATATAAATTAAAAAACAAACAAATAAATAAATATATTCCACACATTGGTGATTTTTGTCACTGTTATTTTAGTGATATATGATTAATTTTTTGTTGACCTCTACATGGACATGCATGTGTGTGAGGTGTGCCCTTTGAATTCATTACGAAATTTTGTTGAAATAACTTTATTCTTTATATAAATTTTTCTCGAATAATTCACTCAACATCCAACATACAGACACACAAACACACACACACACACTCACTAAATGTGACTGATGCATCCACAAATAAAAATCACACTCCTTTGGAAAGAATTTTAGAGCAATGAGTAAAGTATTTGTAACAGACCGCCAAAAAACGTGTGGCTATACAGAATTTTCTTAAATTGACATGAAAAATCAGTATAAAATAATTTTGACATGTAAAATATTTTTCACCAAAAAAATCAATTCAATCAGACGCGGCTCTAGAATGCAAATATATATGAATTTTTTCTTCTTACTTTTTATACAAATTTCATGCGAAAATTAATTTCGTGTAATATCGTCAACATCACAGGTTTTGCGCTTTCTTTTTACAAACGGTTGGTAAAAAAGAAAGAATATTTTTTAAAAAACTTGTTTTTAATGGTTTTTGCATTCTTATGAATTTTTTACGAACTTTTTTGAGAGCGTTTATTATTTTTTATCTCCAAGAGTACTGCACATATCTCCGTAATGAATTCTACATAAAACCTTCCGTAAAATTCATGACGATGATATTCACAGTTTGTTTTACTTAACCAAATGTTTTTTATTTATCATTCAGTAAATTGTCTCCATAAAAACAAAATTGTCTATTAATAATTTTTTCAATTTCAACTAAGTTTTTTATTACTCGTTCATTCGAATTTTGTATGAAAAAAAGTTTGGAATTTTTGAATTTTAACCCTCATTCCATGACCCATAATAGCGGCGTCATAGTAAGGAAAATCAATTATCAAAATCTATATTATTTTATCAAAATTAAATGCGCCATATGAACATCATTGGAGAAATTTTTACCCGAAAAAATATCACTAAATATCTTTTGAATATTATTCTGTACAATAGAAATTCCTTACGGCTTTGATAATAAACAAATCATACTTTATTGGGATTGTGGCGTATTCGTGATGAATCTCAGGAAAACGTATTAATTACGCAATGTAGATGAAACGAATTGCATTTATCAAATTTTAAAAATTTTACGGACATCGGGACGTATACGCAATTAAAGAAACGGAAAAGATACAGCTGGATTAACAGAATTAATGTATTTATAACAGTATTAATAGTATTAATGGAGTGCGGTATTAAGAGAATATATTCTTATAGAGAATATATTCTTAATATGAGTTAAGAAATTAAAAATATAATCTGTATGAGATGCAAAATCATTAATAAATATAGTCACCCAAAAACAAAGTAAATTTTCCAAAGTTATTTTAGTAGACTACCCGAAGCTTATTGTGTATTTTTTGGATTTCTCCTCCCCTTTTCTTGTGATATGTTTAGTTAATTTTAAGCTGAAGCTTTAAATGCGTAACTCTTCTTCTTCTTCTTCATCCTCGTCATTCAGTAATAGTTTCTAAGTGTTTTGTAGATTAAATTTAATTTTTCTATATATATTTTCACCTCTCCATGTTTTCATTCTTTTCTCTTTCTCTATCTCTCTCCCTCCCTCCCTCTCTCTCACTCTTCCTATTTGTCTTATATTTCATTAGCTTTCCTATACATTGTTTTCCACTTTTGTTCCTTTTTATCCTTCTCAATCATTGAGGACTCCACTGAACAAATATTTACAATTATTTTTCATAGACTTATCTTGTGTTTAAGAAGTTTGGATATATATTATACATATATGTCTGTGTATGTACAATTGAGTTAGGTATGCGTAGGCTTGATTGGATAAGGAAGTAAATCCATGCATTTTTTACGATAGTATTGTTCAATAGTTTTGAGAGCGCTTCTGAAAAAGTATTCAATTAAAATTTCCAGTGTAGTCAAAACCGAATGAATTTGTTTGCCTTACCCATACATTCGATACTAGTTGTGCCGGCTTTTTAAACAATAAGTCTCTTTTGTTTTTGAAAAAAAATATTTTATATTATTCATATAGAAAGAGTCGAATTGTTGAATTTATTTTTGTGATCTTCAAGTTGTTCATTTCTTGAAAGGTTTTTAGGCAATAATTTTTGTTAACAATGAATTTTTTTCCTTACATATATGGCATCAATTTTAATTATTTTGCTTTTGTTTCGAACTGTTTTGTATATTTTCTCAATTTTCTTTATTAAACTCTTACAATGAATAATTTATATTTTTTTATTTTTTATGAGAAATAGTTTTCTGATTGATTTCTTTAGTTCTAATAGTTTTTAGATTTGCAGCATTTTATAGCATTCGCGCGTAATCATAAAAATTCAACAAAAAAAAAAGAAGAAAAAGAAAACACTTAAAAGAAAAGTACACAAGTGAAACTATTAAATGTGAGTAATTCCCTACTAGTTAGTAGTGAAATATTAGTAGTAGTATTATGAAGTAGTATTACTGGCATTAGTAATAGTAGTAATAGTAGTATTAGCAGTATTAGCTATGATATGTGTATGTGAAAATAAACTTATCATTTATTGCTTTCTATTTTTAATGTATTTGATTTATTTGTGTCGCATCATACAAATCTGATTACACGCACACAATCTTCCTACGAGGCAGTTATCTGTCTATCCTACTAGACACCTTGTAGTTTGAATAAACTGAAAAGTATAAACGCCGACGCTTGCAATGCAATGTAATATCGTGTGTATTCATACGCTACAACGCTTGCAGCGGAATTCAACAAACAGGCAACATTTTATTCATTCTACTCGTGGCGCAAGATTGTTAACATTATCATGCATTATTGAAGAAAGGCTATCGAAGAAATGAAAGAACTTCGGAAGAATAATTATAATGGAAACCAAAAACGTAGGGATCATGCAAAAACAGCAACGGCTACTTCTTAGTCCTATAAGGTAAACCATTATCGCCTACCAAAAACATTCTCGTAAGTTAAATCCTGAGGAGTTAAAGGCAGCCAAAAAAGAATTTAATAACTAATGAAACTTAGTTGGATACGGCCGACCAACGACCCCTGAAACAGTCCTGAATTTCCCCCGATGTGTTGGGGTATAGAGAAATTACCCAAACACTCTGGAAGTATTTACATCATTCGGAGATCGCTATCTTCCATCACCTTTACGACGTCAAGTTTTTGACACCTTATATCGTGTTTCTCATCCTAGCCATAAAGTCGTAAAGTCTTTCGCACCATTCAGCAACTGTTTTTCTGACCGAACGTAAAATGCGATTCTCAAGTGAGCATGTTTATTCTTTAAGTGTTAGCAAACAGTCGAACCATCGCGTAAATAAAATACCCAATACAATTTTATCGCCAGACAATCATTATGACCATGCCGGTCATATCGACCTAATCGGTCCTCTTCTAGAAAGTCAAAAATAAATGAATTGTTTTAGATTTATCGACAATTTCTCCAGGTGGTTGGAAACAGTTCTCATAAATCTGCAATGCTTGTGCATTTTATGCTTATTGGATATTGGAGATTTCTCTCAGCGTGACTAAGCACAATAGGCGAAGAACGAACGTCGTAAAATAGACTACTCGCATAAAATGTGAAATATTTCAAAATTACTTCCTTGGCGAGCTTTAGATTTGCTTAGACATAAACCATCTTATTAATAAGCTGAGCAGAATAGGAAAGAAGATTGTAATATAAGGAATGAATGGAGGCACAGAGTACTGACATAATACAAGACTTTTAGTACACGTGGTTGGTTGCCTGTTGCAACGAAAGCATTACTTTTAAAACAATGCAGGTCATTTTCTAAGCAAACTATTAATTTTGATAAATACAAGATCTATCACATTTCCACCTCATCTATTGATTCATCCTATGAATTTTGTAGACATAACTTTCATCTATCTTCGCGCCGAATTTCGTATCATTTCTATTATTAAGTCTATGGTTAAGAAATTATGTCAATAGTTAGAGATTATCGCATGAATATATTAAATGATATTGCCAAATGACAATGCCAAATTTCCAATTATAGGAAGAGACGGAGGAAATAACCGAGCATCTCGTAGCAGCATCGGTGGGAACATTAAATGATAATTTGAATATTTTTAAAGTTTACTATGCTTTTTATGTATAATTTAGATTAATAATTTCGAGAGTATTGTTTTTCGAAGAAGATCTACTCCCCTCAATCGCCAACAAAAGGAATAAAGGGCTGTGTAAGATGAATTCGAGGTAAAAATTTATTCACCACAATTTTATTTTGAAGGCTTACACATAAAATATTGTTTTCTTTTGTATTTTAAAATACTGTAATGATAAAAATAAAGAAATAAACAAGAATATAAAAATTTAAACAATAAAAACTTGCTTTTTTATAAATTCTCATTCAACTTTTTACTAAATTCAAAGAGTGCGATGAGTTTGTTTTTTTTTAATACAAGAAAATCTATTTCAGGTAGGAGACATTTTAAAATTTCTCTCTTTGCTTTCAATAAGAATTCAAAAAATAATACAAGTATTGTAATAATAGAAAGAGGAAGCCTAGAAAAATAGAGAAAACTAAAAAATCCAACACGACCACACAAACACACACATAGGAAACAAATTTACATCACACAAACCCAATATACGTAAAACTACTGTTTAATGAATAAAAGAATAAAAGGAAAGAAGGGGGAAAACTAAAGAATGACCGCTATGAAGCGTTGGAAAACCAAGGACACAACGGGCAAACAATGAGAATTAAAAGGCGAAGAAGAAAAGATATAGAGGCGATGGCAGTGTTGGCGCACCGGATGAACAAAAACAAGCACAGTTTCACTTTTAAACAAACAAAACTATCTCTTAAACCTACATGCCTGCATGCCTCGGCAACACCCCTCGAGGGATAATCTCATTGTAACATTTTGTTTTTTGGTAAAAAAGCAGTTTTTCAGCTTCTTGTCTTTAGCTTGAGAAATGTTTATTTGCGCAAAGCTGTTGTTTACTCCAATGATCTCAGCTTGATTAAAGGATTTAAAGGATAGATTGGTTGGCCTTAAGATTTTCAATTAATTTTTAGATAAGAATGTAACGAAATCAACTTTATTACGAATACGAAAGTACGAATTATTAAAAAAAGACGAATAGAAGCAGAAAAATTGTATTTTCTCTAAATAAAAATACTTCCAGAAATGTTTCATAATTGGGGGCGTCTCTTCCGTGAACAATGGTATTATAATCAGGCAGGATACAACAATTTTATGTAAATATATTAATGGAGTAAAGCACTAAAGAATTTATTGCTATGTGGTCTATGTCTGTCTCTTCTGGGTGTGTGTGTGTGTTAGTACTGCATTCTATTTCAATTTTTTTTGCATTTTCTTACAAGATTTTGAAGAGAAAAGCGTAAGTATGTATATGAAAGAAGTCCTCTATGTTAGTGAACATAATTTACAATTTTAGTGTAGACAAATTTGTATATAATTTCCTATTTTACAGAATAAAATTAATGAAATTACATTTACAATAACATTTTTAATTACCATACTTTCAATTTTTCATCGCTTCTCTTTTCCACAACAGTTGTCATGCACGTATCAATTTCCTACAGGGATGTTAATGACATTGTACGGCTGATGTATTGTCGGAGAGAAAATTTATTCAGAGCGTATGCATGTTTTTTGTTCTAATCAATGTGTGGGTGAATAAAACTGACACTGGTAAAAATTAGAAAACAAAAGGAAACCAAAAAAAGGGGAATATTTTCAAAGGAATATAGGAGTAAAGAAAAAAAATTACGTACAAAAGAAAACTCGGTAAAACAAATAATGTTTTCTATTAATACAAGGATTTTTTTAATTTTTTCCATTTATTTTGTTTAGAGATATATTAAAAAATTGTTTCAGCTTATATTAATTATAACCAAAATTATTAATTAAACTTTTTTAAAAAAAATACTAAATTAGATCGTTTCTATCGTGTCACAAATTGTTACATTTTTTAAGGCTTAGCATATATGGCCACAAATATTTAATTAACTTTTTATATTTCTTAAAAAACATAAGTATAAAACCTGTAAGTTTTTTAAAAAATTGTAACATCTAGACAAAAAATAGCAACAAATAATATGGTGTGATATTGCGATTAGTATAGTTTTTAAAAATTGCCTTTAAACGACTGTAAAAAGATATAAATTTAAAAAATTCTATACGGCAGATTAAAGCTATTGCGTAAAAACACTATACACAAACGAATATACAAATATATTCTATATATGTACAATATATTTAAAAGGCAGAATTGACTAACTTCACTTAAGACTAAAATAAGTTCTATAAAACAATTGCGATTTATTATTTAATTTAACACACAACAACAATAACAATAGTTTCCACATTAATACAATTTTTACAATATTCTGATATTTTGGTTTTTCAATTTTTCAAAGAGAAGGAAAGGATTATAACAGATTATAACAGTTACTCAAATTAAAATGAGTTTTTCAAAACGATTTACCTTTCAACATGATTTTTTACTAAAACTATTTAAGTGAAAAAAATTTTACCATATAAACAATTTCATAAATGTAACTTTTTAATTCTTAAATTTATACCACTCCTAACAAGCTTTATTGGTTTAATCGATTTTGGCAAAACTATAAAGTTTGTAAAAACATCTACAATATGAAAACAATTTGTTTAATTATTACAAGCAAAATTAATTTTTTAAAATTTTTTTTAGTAAACACAAATTTATGGAATTTAATTTTAAAATGTAATTTTAAAATTATATATTAAAAATTAAAATTATAAATTAAAAACTACATCTTATAGTAAAATCTCGAATAACTAAAAGAAGTTTAGCAAAAACTAATTTAAAATATATTTTTAATTTTTAATTTAAAATAATATTAAATTAAAAATTAAAAATATCTTTTAAAACAGTTTTAAAAGAGCATTTTTTTATATTATTAATTTAAATTAATATAATACTAAATACTAAATACTAGCACTAAATTAAAAAAAACTGATATATAATAAAGTTATTTAACGAAACATAATATTAAATTAAATGGGATTTTAACTCTTTAAGAATTTTAATCCGCAATTAAAATTATTACTCATAAAGAAAAAATTTAAAACAAAATAAAAATAAATGTAAAATATTAGTCAATAATAATTCAAAAGCGAAAGATAATCTAAACTTTTAAGAATACTTTACATATTTATAAAAGACAGAGAGGTGGTGGCTTCAGTA
The DNA here is from genome assembly GCA_963966595.1 of Physocephala rufipes. NCBI lineage: Eukaryota > Metazoa > Arthropoda > Insecta > Diptera > Conopidae > Physocephala > Physocephala rufipes. The sequence goes on along the minus strand of OZ016505.1, from coordinate 31,357,492 downwards.
TTAATTAAAAAAACGCAAGCAAGCATTAAAATTTCAAAATATATTTACTTGAAATATCAAAGAATTTTTGAAACACAATTTTGAAATTATATTAGAAAACTATTTTTTGTAATGTTTTAAAAAGTTTTAATAAAAAATAATCCGCAATTTGTTTTTAGTCATTTATATACGCTTTGAAACATTATTTGATGTTTTACCAACATTCGAAAATTCTAAATATTTTAATTAAAAAAAATCAAAAGAAAATTGTGAGGATTTTTCGAAGAGTTTTTTAAGGTTTTTAACGATTTTTTAAACATTTAGAAGTTTTAAGAAAACTGGAGAAGATCTAGAAAATTAATCTGGCGCTTAAAGTCAATATAATCTCAAAACGAAATATTTATTATATTTAATTTTAACGGAATATAATTTTAAAACTAATAAAATAACAAAATAATAATAAAATTACAAATAAAACTAATTTCAAAATTATGAAATAATTTATAACATCTCTAAAATTTATAACACTTTACATCAAATGTTATCAAGTGTAGATAACAAATAATAATTATTTCAAATAAATCTCAGTCAGTAACTATATTTTATAATTTAAATATTAAAATTAAATAAAATTTTGAACACTTAATAATTTAAGGCGAAGCATTTTGTCTTTCGTCTTAAAGCAAAATTAGAAACCTGTAGAAATAATTACCAACTTATTTTGCTTTTTGAAAAATTTTACAATTTCTGCAAACAAAAAAGCAATAAAATATTAATGATGTTTAACGATGTTTTAAAAATTATTCTGTAAATCAATTACAGATCAGTTAACTAATCTGTAAAGTATATTTTTCGAAAATTAAAACAAATTATTTATTAAACAGTTTAAGGAAATTTAATTAAAACTAATAATAATTTTAGATTGCTTCTTTATTTTTTACGAACAAAATTAGTTAAAAAATATGTAAATTATAAAAATTATATTTAACGACACCAGTTAATACACACATATACACATGCACACACATACACATACACACGCACACAATCACATATATGCATGCCACATAAAAATAATTCCTTAATTTTTAGTGTGTGTATAATTTGCTATTGTTATTGTTATTGTTGTTGTTACGTAAATTGATACTTTTTATTTCCTTGCTTGCATTTTTTCTAGATGATATTTAAAAATATGGCAAATAATTGTTTTAGAACATTTTAATTTATTTTAGTTTTAGTGAAAAATTAAATGAAAATTGAGCTAAAAAAATTGAAGCAATTACTAAATAGATTTTATTGATTTCGTTAAAAACAGTCTGCTAATTTAGCATTTGCGGGTTTGTACGATTACGCTTTCTGGATTTTTCCAAAAATAAATTTTATCGGCATAAAATTATAAATTGAATATTTAATGTTGTTCTTGTTGTTATTATTGTTGTTGTTGGATACTTTGTAAATATATATATATATATATATATATATATATATATATATATATATATATATATATATATATATATATATATATATATATATATATATATATATATATATATATATATATATATATATATATATATATATATATATATATATATATATATATATATATATATATATATATATATATATATATATATATATATATATATATATATATATATATATATATATATATATATATATATATATATATATATATATATATATATATATATATATATATATATATATATATATATATATATATATATATATATATATATATATATATATATATATATATATATATATATATATATATATATATATATATATATATATATATATATATATATATATATATATATATATATATATATATATATATATATATATATATATATATATATATATATATATATATATATATATATATATATATATATATATATATATATATATATATATATATATATATATGTATATATATATATATATATATATATATATATATATATATATATATATATATATATATATATATATATATATATATATATATATATATATATATATATATATATATATATATATATATATATATATATATATATATATATATATATATATATATATATATATATATATATATATATATATATATATATATATATATATATATATATATATATATATATATATATATATATATATATATATATATATATATATATATATATATATATATATATATATATATATATATATATATATATATATATATATATATATATATATATATATATATATATATATATATATATATATATATATATATATATATATATATATATATATATATATATAATTTATTTATATAAAATACAAATACAAATACTTTAAATCTATCTAAAATCACTTAAGCTTAAATTGAATGAATTGAGGTCTCTCAACCTCTGCGCTATCACACTCACTCTCTCTCCTTCTCTTACTCTTTTTCTAAATTTTCCTCTCTTAACTTAAGACTTCTTAAATTTAACGCAAAATTAGAAACTTCTCAATAATGGCTTTTGACGTGACAACGTCATATTTTTCCTGGAATTAAACAGCAGAACTTTTGGAACTTTTTAATTTTAATCCTATTAATGCTTTGTGTATCTGTGTTCCTCTTTCACTCACTCTCTCTCGCTCTCTCTCCTTCATTGTATGTGTATGAGTGTCTGTTATTTGATTTGCTGCATGTTGCGGGGGGTTGCATGATTGCCCGTTTCATTTTATATTTAAGGTTTGATAGTTTATCAAAGCTTATCAATAGCTCGTATTTATAAAACGCTAGCTGCCAACCAGCTCGATTTGGCGATATTTTTTACGCAGATTCGATACGGGATCACGATAAAGTACCGGATCCAGACGTAAATTGGAACGCAGGAGAGGCATATAGCTGTCGTCAGCACGGTGATTGCAAGTACATCAAATACAAAAGAAAGAAACAAGAAGAAGAGAAACAAGAGGACAAAGAAAGGAATAAATTTATAATAGCTCTCTATAAGAGTCGATTTCCGCCAAATATTTCTTCGTTTTCATATTAATCCATATTACTTTATTATATCATAGAGAAGCCTATCCATATGCATACCATACCACCCCGCCCTATTTCGTACTTACCCAAAAACCGCCGCAAAAGTATTCAAACAACTCTGCCGTTGTATGAAATGGTCAGGATCATTCCAAGGTGAGCGACCCGTCTCGCGATCTTTGTAACCTTTGCGTTGCGTCACCTTGATGGGTGGTTTGCGAGCCACATGCGATACCAACAGATTCATAAGAATGTCCTCGCAATTGGCCGATTGCTGCACGGTCTTTAGCAGTAAAAGCGACAACCAATTTGTGTACAAATAGTTATAATAACGATGATAGAAGGCTGCACCAGTCAACACAATCGAGTAATAATTTGTCCACTTTGAGGTGTATCCCCAGGCATTCTGTAAGTGTGTGTGATAGGGAGAAAAGAATGTTAGAATGTTTAATGGCCTTTAACCGAAAGCCGATCACACAGAATTATCTATGTCGTCTTTCGATTCAAACTTACCTTTGAATCATCCCAAAAATGCGCACGGGCCGGATAACCAACAATACGCTCTGGAAAGTCACGCCATACCGTATATGCAAAGTCCAGCTCGTCCGTATTTAGAATCGCATCCTCGTCTAACGATAGCACCGCGTCCGTGCTAATCTCTGGATATGGATAGAAACGTTGCGATATGCTTGGCCGTTCGACATCATTGAGATCGGCAGTTGCCGCCGGTTTCGAACTCTCAGAAGCATCAGGCGCACCGTGCTTTACACCTCTCACATTGATTGCCCCACCATCAATGTCGTAACCATCACCAATCCCACCAACGGCACGAGGCTGTTGTCGATGATGCAATAGGACTTCAGCACCCGCAGCTGCTGGAGATGAATAACCAGCAAGTGATATCACATGGAACGGGATATGATTGGTGGATGGCCAACGCTTTTTTGAGGGCATTGGTCGATCCGCGGCCCAAAGTATAAGTATCTAAAGAACCCCAACGAATAATATCAAAAGAATTGAAGGACAGAGTCAGATATATCGTACGAGCATGTAGAACTGCAATGAATTGTTTGTGTTCTTTAAGGACTTACCCTATCGACAAATTTACTTTTCGTTATACTCCTGACTAGCTTGTACAGTGCCGCATTAGGACCTAGTGGTGCACCGATTTGAACGTAAATAACGGCCGTGAAATTATGACGTGGCTCCACACCCATGGAATCCAAAAGAAAAGGCATATAACTGTTGATTTGGTAGAGAAAGCAACAAAAGAGGAGAAAAGATAATATTAAATTGGGAAACGGAAAGAGATAAAAGTCAAGAATATCCTTTGATACGAGCTTACCGGGAAGAATCGGCAAATGTTGGAAGTGTCAAGAGAGCACCAGGCGATGAGTTCCAAACAAAGCTATTTCGGAGCGGATAATTTGGCAAACGTTCGCGGATAATCTGCGAAATATTAACGAACATTAATTGTAGAATGATATCCAAAGAAAAGCACCAAAAAATCGTAATTGAAAAAGCGGAAAATGTCATCCAAATAAGACGAATTCATTAAACAATTTTAGGGTCCTCAAAGGCGATTAACTCAGTTATAACTCAGTTACTCCCAAAAAAATTTAACATCTGTAAGACTCACAAAGTAGTCGACTCTTTTGAAAGCATAAAAACACACTAAAGCTCGCGGAGGTTGTCAAAAAATGCAATTCCAAGAGGAGTACCAAAAAGGTATGATACGATTGAAGTTACTCGAAAAATATGAATCCATTAAAGATATTGAAGCATTAGAAACTATTTGACCCTCCGAATGATGAATTTATTAAGGACCTCCCAAAATAGGATAACTCATTTAAGGCCCTTTAGGAAAGTAATTATTTTTTTAAATCCATAAAACTATGTTCAAGGAAGGTTACGGCAGTAGACGCGGGAGACTTTACGATACTACACTAAAACTACGGGAGATTTGTCACGAAATAGAATCCCGTAAGGAAGCTCTTAAAAAAATTCCTCAAAAGAGCATTCCAAAAAGTTCCTCAAAGAAGATGGATCTATTGAAGAATTCCACTGAAGTCCTTCAAAGAACTGAACCTTTTGTTAGTCCCAAAAAGATAAACCTCTTCAGTTGGATCCTCCAAAGAAACTAAGCTCCGAATCGGTTCATGAGGAAGGCTTCCTCACTGGATGATCCCCAAATCAACCAAAACGAAACTACCCACCCATTAAACCCACCCCTACGAAAGAGGCCTGAGAAAATTTTAATTTAATTTGAAGAGTAAAATAAACGTAAAACTTAATTCATCGCTTTTAATGAACATTACGAGATGAAGATTGCAGTGATGGTTTATGAGATGGTGATGGCGATGGTTCAAAGGTTGCTGGGAAGTGACCCACAATGGAGAATCAAGAAAACGTCAAACAGAATTGGAGCGTAGAAAGTGGAGCATTGAAAATAAAATGAAAACCGAACAACAAAGGGTAAATTTCTCTTTCAATTTTTTTCTAGAATTTACCCCCCCCCCCGTGCTCCACCACGTTTCTATTTGTTTTTATTATTTTTTATTTTTATTTATTTTTTTTTCATTGCTTTTCCGCAGCCATGCAGTGTACCTGAGTAGCAGTGGTTTACGATGATGAAAACTATAAAACAAAAATATTGTTGATGGAAATTCGAAAATGTTGAGAAAGTTTTCGCGAAGAACAAAATAAAATGCCGCACAACAAAGTAAGTTGGCAAAGCATATGGAATACAAACACATATGGATTCGAGGGTAGCGTGCCAACCAGAGGTGTATTAAGTAGTTGTTAATCGTTTGTCGTTCGGGAAGGTCTGCAGGGAGAGTCCATAATCCATAAATGGCATCGGAGGCAGTCAAGAAGTCGGAAATTGAGAAGAGTAAGGAAGAAATTGTGCAACGACAATTGCGTCCCTTTCGCATTTAATAAACACAGTTTCTTTCCTTGAACCACATTTCCATGCTGGGAAATAAACGGAGCCGCTTTAGGGAACGAAGTGGCTTTTAAAGCCTTTCGAAGAAGTTTTAATCGCGGTGAAGACTTTTGGATTTGTCGTCTGAGGCGAATTGCTCTTCGGAGGCCAATTTTTATGCTGGCAGATAAAAGTAAATCACGGAGAGTGATTAAGTTAATATTTTTTAGGCCCTAAAGTCTGTTGTTTTCTATTGTTTCACTATAATTTCCTCAAGTGTCCCTTATTGGATTCCTGTCAACATTTTAAGAATTTTTATTCGATCTAATTTAAAATCCAAATCTAATTCGAAATCGAAAATTTAAAACTGAATCCCGAAGTTCGTTTCTTCTACTAAAACTTCCTTAACTTTATTTTACCTAAATTATTTAAAGGAATAGTGGAAGAAGAAGAAGAGCAAGAAGACAGAAAAGACTGAAGAGAATGGTATTTGGTATGTAATAAAATGCATTGAAGAATCGGTGTCGGTCTTGTCGGTGTTTTCATTTTTGCTGTAAAATTATTTAATCTAAAGAAAAGCCAATCGAGTGGATCAAGGATATTTCTTCGGTCCTAGTTACGACCTAATAGAGAAACGAGACGTAGCGGGACAAATGGACAGATAGAGGTAAAAAATTAAGAGCCAGTTGGTGGAAACGTAGCTCGAAAAAGAATGCGAAAAGTAGAAGAAAGACTTCATGGAAAGCTATAAAGAAACCTCCACTGCAAACAAATTGCATTGCAAAAGCAACAAAAATTCACACACACACACACTTGAACAAATACAACAACAGTTTACATATACTCAAACACAGAAATATACTTCAATAAAATCTACAAAAAATGCAGGGAATTTAAATCAAAGACCAAAGACCATCAAGTTAACTCGAATTCTTTTTGTTTTTATTGTAATCGGTCTGGGTGTCAAGCCCCTCGGTACCGCGGTATTTATTGAGCATGACGCGAGACTTGCAAGTGAATCAGCAAAGCAGCAGCTCAAGTGGCAGCAAATATGTTGCTGATTTAATATCAAAAATGACCGTTAAACGTGTACAAGCTAAGGTGGCTAAGAAGGTGGCAAGAGGGTGACGGACGTTTAGTGTTGCTCCTACAAGCGCCTGTAGTAATTTATTTTACCGCGGGGTCACGTCGAAAACATCAGGAGTCACATACCCAGAAAATCAACGTTGGATGGGATAATAGTTAAAAATGGGAGTGGCTCTAGAGGAAATGGGTGTGCACCAACGGCAACACGACTAAAACGAATGGTAAGAAAATCAGTTATAGGGAGTAGGGTATGGATGAAATTAATGATATCGATATCGATAAAATCGAAGAAATAAAATCAATGCATTAGAAAATGGCAATCAAATGGCATGAAAGAACAAAAAAAAAACAGTAAGAAGCAAAATCAACAACAGAGTGGTAAGGATGTCGAACATTAGTTGCAAATGTGCAGCCATGTATACCAACAGAAAGCAATAACCACAACAACAACTACAATTTCATGCATTAAAAGCCAGTGATGATCAGAATTGAGGTTATGGAAACAGAGATCCAAACATGATGAACCAGGGAGAGGCAGATAAAGGGAGTAGACTATAAAAGTATTGAGAAAAATCAGAAGTAGAAGAAAAAACGGAGAAATCTTTTATTTATTTTTGTTGACTTAATTAAAATTTATGCTTTATTGCAATAAATTGTTTCTACAACTGAAACTATTTGAGACATGCTTTTTTCCAGCCATAAAAATTTACGAACAAATTAAATCCATATTACGAGATACAAAATCTGTGGCAGTGAGGAAAAATAAAATAAAAACAAAAATTAAATCAGAAAACAATTCTTCAAAGTAAAAAAACGCTTCAAAAATTTCTATTGATTTTCGAAACAAAAATAAATAAATAAATAAATAAATAAATAATATAGAATAAATAAAGATTTAAAGAAAAATGTGCGGTTTTGGTCATGACATTTCTAGCACAGATATCATTAATAATGTTAACAGCATGACAACAAAAACAACAGCAACAACAACAGCTAAAAAACCAAGCATCAACAGTCAAAACAAAAGCAAACATTTTCCGCTTTAAAATATTAAAATATCGCGAAACAAGCCACCGCTGCAGCTGCTTCTGATAACGATTATTCTGCTGCTTCTCCTCTACATCTTTTTTTCTACCACTAATACTGCTACTACTATGAGTACTGCTACCACTTCAACCACTACTAGCTACTTAGGCAGGAAATAAGAAAAGCTTGTGTCGCCAAAAACTGGCAGGAAATGAGCTAAAGCTAGAATAAAGTGAGATAAGCGCGCAGATGTTGATGCGGCAAATTGTCACAATCAGAGTAGAAGCGGCAACAACAACAACAACAACAACAACAGTCGCAAGTATAAACAACAATAACAACAAAAACTCCGATATTTCGACCCCGAAACCATTCAGAACGTGAACGACGAAACGAATAAGTGAGCACACACACACACTCCGTCTGTCTCATACACGGAGAAATAGAAAATCAGAAGTAACAACAGTAACGTAAATAAAAGCAACACAAGCGACGAAAACGACCGGAAAAGAGGTACAGCCAGATTAGCCCACTTCCTGTTTCCTTTAAATTTGGATGTTAATTTAGCGGGATTTTATCATAAAATAAGCATAATCATTATCATAAGCATAATCATTGTCATCATCATCATCACCAGTTTTGTTGTAATTATGACTATAATCATTAACAACGAAAGAAATATAATATAAGGATTTATCATAATCATAATCATCATTGTCAAGCCGAGGAAAGGTCATAAAGAATGACATAAAGCGAAATATTATTATGTGCAAAATAGTCATCACTTTAATCATAATTAAGATCATAACTGGATTTCATACTTATTATCACCATCATTATCACCATCATTATCATCTCTGCCGTCGTATTTTACGTCTCTTTGGCAGAGCGAAAGACAGTACAAGTTTCACGCATTTTTGGACAAATTTATAAAAAACAACAAAAGAACAACAACATTTTGCAGAAATGTGTAATCTAAAAGAAGACACTTAAAAAGCCAAAATATTAAAAGAGAAGCTAGGAAGGGATGAAGAAGAGCAGAGGTAACGATAAAAAGTTAACGAAATTATGAAAAATAGCAGGAAAGGCTTTACGGGAGATTTTGACGAATTATGACCAGGAAATGGCATAGAAGGGTGTACAAAGTCATTTCCGGTAGATTTCCAAAAACAAATTAACTTCCTCTTCCCTGTATGCGTTTTACGCGGCCAAGACAACAACAACAACAATAATAATAATAACAAGAGCAATAGTAATAATATCATAAAATTCAAACACGGAATTATACACACTTTGAAGAGTCTTACATTTCAAATAAAATTAATGAAATCTAAAATAAAATGAAAAGCCACTGCTTTAAAAAATCTCTAAAAAAGTTAAACACTTTTTTTAGAAATTTCATTTAATTTAATTAACAAATTTACATCACATACAATTAAATTTACTCCCAAAAAAAAAGAAAAACAAAACGGAATAAAATTAAGAGAAGCATAAAGAAATCAAAAGCCACAAGAAACAAAAAATTTTAGCCAATTTGGCGATTTGCCAACGGCTGAAAAAACACAGTCGAGCGCAAAATGGCAGAGAGGAAAAAAGATGTTGGATATTTTATTCTCGAATGAGGCTAATTTAGAAGAGAAAATAAAAAGGGGGAGAATAATAATAATAAAAAAATACTAAGTAGAAAATCACAGAAAAAGAATTAAAAAAAAATATTACCAAAAGGCAAAACAGAGAATAAGTAAGAACATTAAGTTTGGCTTATCCGCCGCTCATAGACCTTACACTCGTAGTATCAATTTACGGTTTAAATCCAACAGCATTTTTTGTGCACAATTTTGTCTTAAATCGCGAACTTGAATGTAAAATTTTCTCATTTAATACTCAAAAAACTGAAGTATGAAGCAACTACCACAGATCAATTCGTCTTCAAAAAGTTGATACGACTGATTCGACTGATTTGGTCCATCCTCAATAAAAACTTAGCTTAGAGATTCTTGCCGAATTTTATGACGAGATCTCTTTCCGTTCGGCTTTAATTATAGATCTCTTTCCGTACAAGATTTCCGTACTTTCCATACGAGATCTCTTTCCGTTCGGCTTTCTACAGACAGGCAAACAGACGGAAGAATAGGCCGAAAGCGTCCCAGGAGGACATTTCTCAGCAATTATATGAATACTTTTCTATACCTATAAAGCCTTGTCTAATGAGCCACAAAATTACATGTACATGAATATATTCTCTCCCTTCGGGTGTAGGGTATAGAAAAAAGTGTATAAAAGAAAATAATAAAATATAATAAGAGAAGAAATAATACTGGTAAATAAGGCAAAAAATCAGAAATGGAACTTAACAAAAGGAGATGAGAAAAAAGTGGATCAACGAAATGAAAGAGAAATGACAACTAAAATATTAGAATGGAAAATATAAGAAGGCGAAAAAGAAAAGAATGTGCTATATCGGGGCAGAAAAAAATTAAATCAAAATTTCTTAAAGATTAAACAAAACTGAAAACACAAGAAGGGTTAAAATTCGAAACTGAGAAAAAGTTCCCCTAAAGGAAAAGTTATAAAAGTAATAAAAACAAAGGCTTCGAAAAACAAATGAAACAAAAAAAAGGAACAATAAAGAAGTGAGGAAAAGAAGAAAAATATTAAAAGCATAATAAGACATAATAATTAAAACAAAATAGTAATCAAACACTTTTGAAAGAAGCCAATGATTTCAGTTAAAGGAGAGAAATATAAAAAAAGCAAAATAAGACTAAAAAATGAAAGGAAAAAAAGAAAAAATTTAAAATTAAAAAAACTCAAAATAATGAAAAGTAATTCAGAATAGAATACCAAAACGAAAACCAATATAAAATAGAAAAATCAACCTAAAACTTTAAAAGAAAGAAACCGAATTAACAATATAAAATAATAAAAAATCTCTAAAGTTTGCATTTTTAACGGAAATGACATCAACATATGTTTGGCTAAACCCTTTTCCCACATTTAATATTTTTTCTAGCATCAGATACTGCAAGTGCTGCAGCGTGACAGAATGAGTGACCGAGTCAACAATTCATCAGTAAAACGCCGACCGGCTGCTGTTTCCGCTTTTGCTAACGCTGCTGCCGTTAATTAGAGTGATTGCCAGCTTCCGCGTGTGTTTGCGCGCCTGAATGAACTGATCACATGTGAAGGTGTGTGTGTGTATGTGTTTGTGTGTGCATATAGAGGTGACTTAATATGCTGCTGCTCCTGTTGATTACGAGTCCTTCATGGTTTTATTAAACTCAGCAACACCGTTTATTAACCCACCGTGCGTCAATGCGACACGACTTTAGTTTTCAAGTAAAGCATGAGACGATATCGCAGATGCATTAAATTTTAGTGAAACAAAAAAAAAAAATATAAAAAATAACAAAAGGAAAAAGGAAGTTGAGAGCAAAATATACAAAAAAAAGCAAAATGTAAATCGTATAAGGAAGAAAATCCCTAAAAATTTTGAAAATTTTTTTGAACTAACAACAATTTTTTTTCACCACCAATTTATGAAACAGAAAAAACAAATTAAAACAAAACCAAGGAGAAATCCGGCCGCAATACAAATAAAAAATACAACAAAACATACAAAACAAGTACAACAAAACTAAACAAGTAAGAAGGCTTGCTTCGACTTCGCCGAAGCTTTTATACCCTACACCTGTAATATAAATGCGCTCCTCAAACCGAGGAGTGAGCTTAAAATACCCTTCCGTCCCTTGGATGTACGATATAAAAAGTCAACAAAAATAAAAACTAAAAATTGTTCAGCGTAAAATATATTAAAGCATGCGAAGCTAACGACCATTTTACAATTTTTCTATTATTTTTTCTGTGGCCATAGCTTTTTTATCATAGAAAAAAGTCATACGATAATTTACATTTCAGTCCAAGAAAGCCGAGCACTAAAAAATTTGCAATTTTTCGTTTAATTTCCCGCAAAAAAATGAGAAAAAATTTGTCATGGGAGAAAACTAAGAATTCATGAAAAAAGAAATTTTATTTTAAATATCAAAAATTATAGAACAAAGAATATGAAATACGAAAAGTGCTAAAAAGACTAAAAAAGGGTACTTAATTGAAAGCATTGTAAAACCGTAACGGAAACGGAAACACAAACTTTATTTGATACATAGCATTTTTTATATGAAAATTAAGAAGAAGGAAGTAAACAGGCTAGAATTGGCCAGACCGAATTTTGCATATCCTAAACCCGCAGTAAAGGTCTTCGGTTAAATTGTAATAACGGGCTAATGAATTAAACTATATTCATCCATAAACATATATGAACGTTAAGAAGTTGGTCCATTAATATCAAATAGTCTAGAAAGACAATAAATACTCAAGCGAAGGTTCGTCAAAATATCTCCGTTCATAACGTCCATTCTTCGGTAACGCACTAATTATAAAATGTTAATAAAGTAAATAAAAAATATAAAAAATTAATAAAAATTATAAATGAGATAAATAAAAATATGAACAAATTGATAAAAATGTTTAAAATAATATTAGTAATAATAATAATAATAAAAATAATAATAATAATAATAATAATAATAATAATAATAATAATAATAATAATAATAATAATAATAATAATAATAATAATCATAACAATCATAAAAACCAATAATCAAATATTAAAAATACATAAATTGAAAATTGGCAAAGAGTAATTAATAGAAGAAATAAAATGTGGAGATCATTAATTTAATTTATCGTTAAACTTATTTCGTTTTTAAAAAAATTTAAATAAATTATAATTATAAAGAATACATAAATGATTCTAGGCAATACATAATTATAATACTCGTAAATGATATAAATAAATATTCCAAAGTTTTTGATACATGCAGTGGAATAATTAATATAATTAAAACTATAATTTCAATAAAATAAAAAAATTGTATAAGATTGAACAAAATTAAGCACTTAAACCATTACCATTTTACCATTAAAATTTTATAACAAAAAATTGAATTTTTTCATAAAGGAATTCTTTGCTCAAAAAGATTTTCTTCGCTTGAAAATTAAGCAAAATTCAATTTAAACTAAAAGAAAGGAAAACATCAAAACTTATATTGCACCAAATTTAATTTATATTTAAAATAAAACTTAATTAGTTTTTTTAATTAAACTCACTACATTTTTCCACTTTAGTCCTTTTCTTATGTATTTTTTTCGATTATTTATCGTTAGCCTTTCGCGTAAATTATTTTCTCTGAGTACCAAAACGAATATAAAAAATAAACGGCAGTAGTAAACCAAAACGAATATAAAAAATAAAATGCACAAGCCTTAAAAGTGTGTAAGTATACAATGTGGTCGCAGTAAGAGGACTTAGTGGTAGTGGTAGCAAAAGTGGTAGCAAATTAGCGTAACCATTAAAACCAGTCTACAACACTTAACGCGATAAATAACGGGATATCATTTAAAATTTATTGTTATCCTTAAACTATTCTCCTTCTATCCTTTCAGGCCTTTAGCAAGAAACGAAAGATATGAAAGAGTGCAAGAAAACCGGCAAAAGGAGGGTAAACAAAAGGGAATTAATTCAAGACCAAACAACATCCCAAGAAGAGGCTTGAATTTAACGTTGCGTAATGGAAGTTGCTTCACTACACGAGTAAGTCCAAGTCTGTAATGAATGCAATGCAATGTATTGTCGCAATTTGTTTAATAAGTTGCTTTTTCTTTTTTAGACATAAAAAGTGAATTATTTGGTTAATTTTCTTTTTATTTCTAAAGGAACGATATCTTATAAAAATTTATAATATTCTAATTACTTAGAATATTTTCGATGAAAAGTAAAATTTTGGCTAAAGCCATTTTTTGACAAAAAATTTTGATAAAATTCTTACAAAAGCACGTAACTCGATGGGGGGCGGGGGTGGTAATGAAGTTGTGACCAAGTAGAATGTTAGTAAATTTTTAATATATTTATTGCATGTTGTGAATAACTAACACACGCACGCAATATGCGAAGCTCAAAGAACACACACACAGACACACATTTGATACACGCACACGCACACACATTGTCACCACTACATAAACGTGTCACAGAGAAGGCAAAGCATGAAAATTTGTTAGAGATAAAATGTCAAAGAACCCAAAATAAACTTTCCCTGTAACAAAGAAGAAGAGGAAGAAGAACGAGAAGTAAAGGAGAACGAGTTAAAGGTTATTGCGTTGTTGTTGTTTGTTGATGTTATTGCTATTTGCAATTAATGCATGTTAAAAAAACTAAAACGAGAGAAAGTTGGAGAAAATCTTACATCTTATCTTGATTATCATCCTATATTAGTTTCTTAAATTGATGCCACAAAACAACGATGGCATATTAAATGAAACTGCATCAATTAGTGTAAAGATTTTTCATAAATAAAATATAATAAATAAATAAATTTTTCATAAATAAATTAAATAAAAAATCAAATTAAATTTAGAAGAAATTTACTGAAAATAAGGATCACTCAAATTGTTACGACTATTCTGTCAGTATTTACGAGAATATTAATAAATTAAATTATTTTACTATTGAATTATTTTACTATTACATTATTTTACGTACATTAAATTTGTAAGAGTTTGAATTCATTACATCAACTCTTTTAACAATAACAGATAATTTTAGACGATTAACAGGCGATTAACAGACGATTAACAGACGATTGCTGTTCTCTTTTCGCATGATAGTTGTTCTCGTTATGCGCGATTGGTATTCTTTGCAGAGGATTAAGAAGAATCTGCAGGAATTTTTGATAATTCCATTACCTCCCTTACCGATTTTTACTTGATCATTCTTCTTTTCGCGACAGTATTCGACTAAACGTGTGAACAGAAAAACAGAACTAATACCGTGACTAACTTTCTTCTCGCAGATTTCTCCCTATTGTTTTTAAATTAAGACAAAGTCACGTCGCAACGAAGAAGTATCATCAATTTCATGGCTTAATCCTTATAAATAATTTTGATATATTTTGTTATCCATTAACGAATTTTTGTCACGTGTTTACGAACTTGCGAAGCAAAATGGAAAGGGAAAAGAAAGCAAGAACTGATTAAAATTATATTTGCTTGCTTGGTCCTCAACACCTATTATTGGGAAAGCTTACACCTCACTCTCTTTCTCTCTCCCTCTCTCTCTACCTATCTCTGTCGATCACTACAAAAATTAAACTCAAAATTTTCTTGTTATTCTCCGTGAGCTGACTCTATAACGTTAATATCATAAGAATAAAATTAAGAAGAATTTAAATTCAACAACACTGACGGCAATGAAAACAACAGGAACAACAAAAACTATGAGCAATAATAAGAACAAGAGCCAGAACTTCAATAACAGCATCAGCAACAACTGTAATCACAACTACAACCATTAAAAAGCAGTAAACACTAACAACAACAACATCACCAACAATTGTGAACAATCATGAATATGCGCAGCGTTCTCTCTTTTTTTGGCTTTTTTTATTTCACAAAGGAACATCTTGTAAAATCCTTGTCGCGCATGATCGTGGCCTGCATACGTTACGTGCTTCTGGTCTTGTTTGAAAACTTTATTTTGGGGCCAAAAACTTTGCTTAACCATAGCCTCTGCTTCGGCGTAGATCCTTTCTTTAACATCTTTGTTCGTTAATTGTTATTGCATGCGTCTGTTTAAAATATATATCTATCTTTTTATCTTTTTTTCACTTTTTTTGGCAAACAACAAAGTTATAAGTTCGGGACAGGAAGAAAGAGAGATGTGCTCTGTCGAGAATGCCTTCGATAAGAATTTCATATATTTACAAAGTTATTGCGACCGCGACGCACAACTGCATCTGTTGCCGTTGCGGCAGAATAAAATTAAAGAACTGTTGCAGATGTTTTTTTTTGATGCTACTTCTTTTACTTCTTCGTTTTTTTTTTTTTGCTTTATGGTGTTTGCTTTTTTATTGTTATCGTTTTTGATATAGCGTTATGACTGCTGGAGCAGTCGTAACGGTACGAATATAATTCAAAAGTTAACGAATGTGGAAATAACAGAAAAACAAAAACATGACATTTTTAAGATAAAAATATCTGAGAAAGAAAACAATCAAAAAGGTAAACGGGAGAAAATTTGGCAGGCTGAAATTTTTTTTAAAGCGATTCAACTGTTGCTTGTAGATATCGTAGTGATGACGACGATGTTGCTGATGGTAATGCAGCTTTAGCTATTGCTTAAACTTAAATTAAACTTAAACTTAAATTGCTCATCCTAAAGAATTTAATTTGATAAAGAAACGGAGGATTAAAGAAAGAAGGAATGAACAAAAGTATGAATAATTTTTTTGAATTCGTTTAAAAAATAACGAAACTAATGACGATTGTCGTAGTGATGCTGATGCTAACGGTAACGATGAATGTGATGATAATTATCGTTTTCCGTTACTTCTGTAAAAAAACGTTAATAAATGAATACTCATTCAAAGGATTCAACGAGCTCTCAAACAACCCAAAATATTCAAACGAATATTCTCAAAATTCTTTTACAGCCTTCTGAGAAATTTATCATTGCCACTCGAAAAAAATGAGGAGAAACCCAAGAATAAAGCAAAGGCTCCTTTGGCACAAATTCCAGTGAAGTCTTTTGTAACATTATGGCAAAATGTTGCACACCAACTATTTACGCATTAGGCAAAAACCTAAGCATAACGCATACGATATTACTGAGATTCAAATTCGAATGAAATTCCCACGCATGAATATTCAGTTAGAAAAAGAAATAAAATTCTTATTTATCTTTATTTTACTATGTTTCGTTTGGAAATATTTTGTACATGTTTATTGAACGTTTTCATTAAATTTTTTTAAAGCAATACTTTCAAGATTTTAAATTAAATAATTATAATTATCTAAGACAAAATAAAGAAATAAGGAATGAGAGAAAACAAGAAAAATAAATTAATAAAATTCTCATTTTCACTCACTCCGGCAGTACTTAGCACGTGCTGAACAAGTGTTTTTACTTGATCGCCGTTGAGGACATACCTGAGACGCATAACAAGGCAACGATGACGACGACGACGACAAGTGAGAAGGCACCGAACAGAGTGGATAAGGAACGAAACAAGAGTAATGCATACATCCACGAATATGACTCATTTCAAATATAAAGCATGGGTACTACAGAGTTGCGCAAGACGGCAATGAGTGCACTCTCAGGCTCGAAAAAAAATTTTACCGCTGCCTACAGTATTTGTTTCGATTGTATTTAGAACAGCGTTGACATCTAAATAATATTAAGCCTTTTTTATAATATAGGAGCCTTTATACACACAAATTCCTCTAAAGTGCTATTGACCCAACAACAAACAACAAGTAAGCGAACGTTAGCAAAGAATATGGTATTAGGCCGTAGAGAAATTAACAAATATTTTAAAAATAACAATTCAATGTTTGTTATAAAAAATTAATTAATAATAAAAATAACAGTTTGAGCAATTTTGGAAGTGACAAATAAAATTTCAAATTCAATTATTGACAGAGTTTGCGAATTAATGATGTACAAAAAAGTTGCATATTTCGAGGCTCGCTTGTAATATAATTCCGAATAAGCATTTTATGAAAAAGTATTTATACATCTTTATTTCTTATTTACATACCGTGGTTATAGATCCTAAGAGCGCATACCTAATTTAATGATTTTTATTAAATCCACAAATTCATTTTTCTTTATACTTGAAGCTAATAAAATTTAAAATATGAAGATTAACTTGTTTTCATCTTTATTAACCTGCTTAATAAGCAGTTAAAGAGAAGAGAGCTACTTAATCCTCTTCTCATTTATACTACTATCACTGGTACTTCTTTTACTTTGCTTTGCTTTGCTTTGTATTCACTAGAACTATAATTTCATCAAGTTAGCTGTTGGCTTCTTCGGCCCCTACCCTCATCTGGCTATTCTATCCTTCTCACACAGTATCTATCTATCTCTCTTACCCTTACCCTCCAGCACTAACCAGTGCTTCTCAATAACAATTCATTAAATATCCATTGCTTTCCATGAGGGAAAAGCAGTTCCAAGGGAAATGATGTAGCGGAAAACTCAATTACCGTTAGGAGAATACAAAAAGGAAATCAAATTTTTTACGGTTCATCCTTTTTTCTTTTCTTTAAAGCCTTTATCAAAAGATCCTTTTTGTATATTCTTTCCCTGCCACAAATTCTGTGAGAAGAAGAAGGAAAGAAAGAGAGCGAAGCACCGGCAGAAGTTGTCTTTTGTACTCTACAAGCGAAAGAAGCGGGATATGTTCATCCTGTACTTCTGCTTGTACGGCAATAGAAGCGGTATGACCTTTATGAAGAAGTGCTAATGATCGTACTCAGATTTAGATCTTTGGAGTTATTATTCTGTGTGATTGCTCGTTAAATCACAATTACGAACGGCTGTAGATTTCGGAGTTTTCGCCAATGGCTACCTGGACAAGGGCTATAAAGGAGTAAACGAAGCCTCACTATTGCAACCTACTCTGCGTAAAGGGTTGTAAAATGTAAAATGTTTGAAAGTGTATGCAGCCATTAATAGAAATTTTAAAATATTAGAAAAATAATGTAATACTAAAACATGAATAAAAATAATTTCAAGAAAAACGGTTTTATTTTTCATTCCTCATCCGCTTGTGTGTAGGGTGTATGAGACTCAGCCAGGTCTGCGGTGGGATCCATGATATCAGTTTTTATTTATGTTTTCTACGACAACTTTCTCCTTTTTCTTTTCCATCTTTTCTTCTCAACTTACACAAATGGCCCCAATTTCCATTCCCATCCAATAAAGAATTGCAAACAAACTCATACCTAAATTAATTTTTAGTTTGTTTTCTAAATTGAAATTGTAAGAAAAATTGTTGGGAACTTGAGAGTGCATCAGCACATTTTTATCAACAATGGAATAAAAGTGCTTACAAAAATAGATAAAATGCAATAAATAATAAGAAAAGAAGAATAAGAACTAAAAGCAAAAAGTGAAGTAAACAAAATAGATTGAAATTAGTTTTTATGGAAAAATCTAAAAATGTAAAAATAAAGATGAAAACGAAAGCAATGGAAAAGTTATGTAGAAGCATAAGAGAGGAAAGGAATCTCTCGATGAAATAAAATTTCATTTCAGCTTATAAGGAAATGAAATATGAAGAGTACGGGAAAGCAGTAAACACTGTTGAAGGAATAAAGTCGAAACCAAATATTAAACCATCCAAGTCAAAGCAAATTGGATTTTTAGGTAATACTAATAAAAAATTCAAATTTCAAAAGCAACCGAAAACACGAATTCGTTAAGAGACCAAAGGAATTCATTGCATACTTACAGGCACTAATTTAATAGCTTCCAAATATGAAAACAGCGAAGAAATTTAAATTTAAAAGAAAGTAATTAATAAATAGCTTTAAAGAAATATAAATAATATGCGCATATATTTTAAAAATATATAATAATGTATCTATTGTATTAAAACAATGTAATTTATAAATATTAAAAATTAGAGTATGTTATAAACATTAAACAGAGTGTCCTATCTCTTTATCACCTCTGATTATGCCTTATTCAATCTTTACTATGTATTAGTAGTTTGTGAGAAATAAATTTACAAAAAACTAAGAAGGAAGTTTATAAGTTTATAGGATATTATTCATCCGAAGTGTGTTACGCACAAATCCTACGTAGGAATAGGATACTGACAGTTCCGAAGTAGCTCCTTTTAATTAGAAAGAAAGAAATGTTCATAAGGAATTAATTCGACCTTACGCTTTAAATTATCTCAAGCATTACTTTGAAAAGTAAGGCGATTCATTTGAATTTAAGCAATAAGAAATCAGTACACGATTCGATTGCTGTTGTTGTTACTTCTCCATGCACCTTTTTCAAAACGTGTGTCTAAAAACGCAATTTCTTTTCGATTTAATGTTAAAAATCCAATCAAGAATTGCATGCGTTGTTTTATTCATCACGTAAAAAAATTTGTGTTTTAATTTATCAATTCCTGTACAAAAATTTCCGTATTGATGCCATTTCTGTTAATTGATTTTCCGTTTTTAATTTAATTGAAAAAAATAAAATATATTCATGCTCACGCAGGTAATTTATTATGCTTTCGAGTAATACATTAATGTATTCATATTTATTTTGTATTTTTTTTTCTTTTTATTGTAAGGACATTATATAAAAATTCATGATCATTCAGATAATAATAATTATGATATTGACGATAATATGACTTACATTGTGTGAATTTTAAAAGGTAAGAAATAATTAGAGTAATTTAAATACAATTGTGGGCAATCTTTTGCATATTAATGTAATGAAAAGCATAATAAATTAATGAAACTTAAAATAAATACATAAAAAAATAAGCCAAAGCGAAAAAATATGTAAATAAATAAATAAATAAATAAGCAGAATTCAAAAGAAAAACAATAAATATAAAAAGCATGTAGGAAAAATGAAATGAAATCATTTTTGAAATGCGTTTCATAAATTAAACTGATTTAAATTATTATACATATAAAAGTATTAATTTAAGATGTATTGAGCGGAATTGAAATTTTAAAGGTTTGCAAAGGCCAAACGAAGCAAAAATTACAACAAAAAAAAAAAAAGATTGGGTTATTAGCAAAATTATTTGAAATAAAAAATTACGAAAAAATAAAGTGATAATAAAAGGATAAAGAGATAGAGAGAGAGAGTGAGGGGAAAGAAACAACGAATATTGAATACAGAACTGCATGACAAGCAATCGATTGCAAACAATTAAAACCAGCAAAAGGAAAATGGCGAGCAAAAATTGCGTTCATTTTACAACTAGTGGACGTGGCAAATGAGCTTGTTTGTATTGCCGTCGATGCTGTCATTGTTGTTGGTATTGTTGTTGTTGTACGCCTCCTTTAGTAGTTTCAACTCTACCGGAAATACATCATCATACATCACACTAGCAAAAATAAACACATACATATATGTGTATGCCGTCATCCGCACACGTACGCATACGTACGCGTGTGGATAAAAATGTACGTGTGCATAAGAATTTATATAAAGGGATTAGTATTTTGGGTTTGATGACACACACGCATACGTAAACCGATATATACTTCTTCCTATCGCCGAACAATACCCATAAAATTTTGTACTGTGTGGATATGTGTGTGTATTTATGTGTGAGATTGCGTGTATGTGTGCGTGCGTGCGCGTGTGTATGAGAGCGCGTATGTATGTATGTATGTATGTATGTATATATGAATGTATGTATGAATATATGTATGTACGTATGTATATATGTATGTAAGCGTGTGTGTTTGTGGATGATCCGATCATACAGTTTTAAAACACATTGAAACTGCTGCTGGATGACAATAAAATAGCAAGAAAAAAATATCGTGCACATCGTATCTTGCATTTATATAGTATATTTATGTTCGAAACAACATTTCAGTTTTTTTTTGTTAGGTTAGGTGTTGCCGTAGTCGATAAAACTGACAAAGTTGATTGTATGGAGTGTCATGACATATTATTTCATGCTTATTTGACATTTACATGACAGATTACGATGCTTCTTTGAATTCACTACTGGTGATGTCTTGTAGTTGTTGTTGTTGCTGTTGTTGTTGTTGGTTGCATTGATGTTTCTACGGCAGCTATTGCTACCGAAAACTAAGTACATTCAATTTAGACCAAATAAAAAAGATAAATGAATGGATAGATTGCATAAATATCGTTCGGTAAAAGCGATGGATGAATGAATAGATGTATGAATGGATGGATGAGTAAAAGTATTATGCATGAATAAACTGTTGTATTGGTGCTTCCAATATTGTCACAAACGGATAATTCATTTACGTTGATTTAGAGTTCTTTTTACAATTTTGTGTCTTTTTCCAAAACAATTTAGTTACTCTTGCAAGTTTTTTGAATGTTTTTGAAGATAAACGTCGTTACAATAAGCAATTTTTTTGGAATTTATTCGTTCGAATATATCGGATTATTACGAGCGAAAGTCATATTAGATCCGATGCTGTTCCATCTCATTTAACGATTTTTTTAAATAATTTCCAAACGCTAATTCTTCAATCAGACAAAAGAAAACGTTTTATCTGTTTCAGTGTGGTTTCTGCCCAAATAAGCGATCACTCCACCACATTTAGTTAAGACAAACACCTAGAGTGTAGCTTTCACTATATGAAAGCAACTATTGAAGCCAAATTATGTTTAGCTAATACACATAAATTATGTGTTTAGTTTTATTAAATAACTCATAAAAATTTGCAATTTATCATTTTATTCAATTTCAATGAATACGAATTGTGTTAATTTACTGAATCCAAAGTCCTCTCTCGTTCTCATACCAGGCTTACATAAACTTTCTCTCTCGCTCTCTTCTATCTTCCCCATCAGCGTGCATCTGAAAGCCTTTCTCTCGTTCAATTTTTCTACTAATTATCGCTATGAGGAACGTTAGACCTCATCTAAATTAATTTTTAATTTGCTTTTCTTTTTTGCATGCATGGGTAATGCTTATGCTAGCGATTTGTTTCATTCGTACACGCATTCCAACGTACACGCGCATATTTGTGTGCGTGCGTGCGTATGTTTGTTTGCTGACAAGTTCATTAAATATTTCGATTAAGTTGCGGCAAATTTAGTTGACATTTAAAAACCAATGAAGTTCATTAGCGGAAATATTTACTTTCGTTCACCGCGACACTAATGAGTACAGCTATATTTATTGCTATTTTAGGAAAATATAAAATATAAATGAATATCCAGTTATTTCATTTCACGCATTAAATTTTTTCATAAATATGAATGATATTTCGACTATTATAGTAGAAATTATTTTCACAAATTAATACATGTATTCACAAAATAAAGAAATAAATTCTTTTTCAACACAATTTTAAATTAAATTATCGGTAGAATATTAATCGCAAAAGCATAGAAAGCAGCCATGTGCTTGTTTTAAATCATTAATAAAACAATTTTAAAGCAAATTTGAAGAAGTACTGCCTTCAATTCAAAATAGTAATTTTTAAATTAGGAAAATATAAAAACGAATTAATAAAATTTATTTTCATTTGTCATTTAGTAAATTCTACTCCCCACAAAGCCACTTAGGCATTAATATAAGAATTCACAATCATCAAATTTATCTATTCACAAAAAACAATGACGTAATCGATAATTATAGCATTCACAGTTATGAGCAATACTTATGGATGTGTGCGTAGTATATCATAGTATGCAAGAAGGTGACGAATAACATTCTTTTGTAAGTTCGATAAATAACGAAAAATTCCATTGAAAATTCTGTTAAGCAACTCGTTGTTAGACCCTTGCTAAGATTTAGCGAGGCCTATTCGCTCTCTCTCTCTCTCTCTTTCTCTGTTGGTGAGAACGAGTTATTTACAAATAGAATGTGTGTTAAAAATGCAGGCCGGTGTTTCACGGAGAGTGAAATAATTACGTCACTTCTAAATATATAATATTACGTTTGTGTGACCTCTTATTAGTTGTTTTGCGGTCGATACAGCCTCGCGGCTGACAAAACAACTGCTTATTATACGCGTTCAATAAAGGTAATCAAAAAAACGTCATTGTTTCGTTAATCGTTAGAATTCATTTTATGCCCTACACCATTCCAAAAGAAATCAATGTACTTAAAGTAGAGTACGTTGTAGTAGTTCGTATAATGTATACAATTTTTAAGTTCAATTTTTTTTAATACTTCCGTATTTTCATAATTGTATCCACGGATCTGCTTGCTTCATTGTCTACACAATACTGAGATAGGCTCAATATTGTCTATACAACAAAATTCTATATACAATCGAAAAAAATACTGCAGGCAACGGCAAGAAAAAAATTTACGTGTCTGAAATAGACTTTATGTATGTGTGAGAAATAGATTCACTATTGTCTTGTGCAGCTCTATAATTTACAATAAAATAAAATGCATGGTGAGGCTTTTGAACAAGTCACTGCACTCCCACAACGCATAGTTTGCGCCGCAAATGAGAAGGGGGTCCATCAGTTTCAGAGTCTTCGACTTGTTTTTGTTCTGCTTTGCTCGACATGCATTCTTTTGGCGGAAGAAAGTCAAACCAAATAAATGAAATAGAAATGTACGACGAGTTACTTGAACGAGTTACGGAAAGCAACAAAAGTATACAGCGTTAGCAAAACAAATAACAATGAACTATATCTTTCTCTTTCTCCCTTTCTCAGTAAATCAATTGCATGCTCTAGGTAATATGTAAATTCAATTGCATCCGGAGAGTAATGTTTCTCTCTGGGAACAAAGAGAGGAGAGAACAGGTTTATTTTTGTTACGACTGTGAAAAGACCATTGATCGAGTGAAACCGGTATGGGATAGAAACTTTTAAGGAAATTTGCCAACAATTTCAAATTAGAATTGTAACTGAAAATGCAATAATTAAATTTTGGCTGTCAAAAATTATTCAAGGTCTTCTTTGAAGGCAGATAATATAAATATATATTTCTTTAATTTATTATTAGTTATTTTAATACAAATCTTTGTTCGAAAGCTTCTGTTGAATTTCTCGTTAATATGCAGATGCGCTCAATGTAGACACATTTTTAAAAACCTGTTTAAAAGCAATCGCGATTCCTAATGTGAGATTTTTACCAAATACATATCGCCACATTTAAAAGTATAACAAATTAATGGTGAAAAATTTGTTATTCTAATTCAAAACACGTGTATTTTAATTTAAAACAGGTATGTTCATTTTAAAGCTCGAAAGTAAATGGACTATTTAGTTTTCTCTTAATTGACGTAGATTGAAAACGAAAATTTTTTAAAACAGAAATAATTTATTATCTAAAGTATTTACTATAATATTTATTTTTAAATATATAAAATATGTCATTTCTAAAAACGATTTCTTAAATATTTTAATTAATTAATTTTTGAAAATTTATATTACTCGATTCTTAATATATTTGTTAAAATTGCGTGTTTTTCAATACTAAATTAATTTATTTATATAAAAAGTTAAAAAAAATAATTATTTAATTTATAATATATTTATAAAAATTATTACTCATAATGTATCTCGATTTCATTTTTACTTTTAAGGGAAATTATATTTTCTCTTGCAATATTTTATAAATTTTTTAAAAATGAGAACAAATATTATCTTTTATCTTTTATTGAGATACCAATTAGCTCCTTATATAAATTATCACCCAAGTTTGTTAAAATTGTTTGCTAAAATTTATTGGAATAATTAAATCTTTTATTATTATCAAAACTATTTATCCAAATATTTATTATAAATTTTTCTTTTTAAATATTAAGAAATATATATTCTTAAAATTTGTTAATCGAATTAAAATTATGTGCACAAATATTTATTTCATACCGAAATTATTTGTTTGTTAAAAGTTTTTAAATTCATTCATCAGTAAAAATATATATTTTTTTAATGGTGAAATGATTTTGTAAATACATTAAGGATTCAGTAAAGTAAAAATTGTTTAAAGTTCATTGAAATTTTAAATTATTAATTATTAAAATTAATAATTGAAATTAATTGGTTTGGATTAATGATTATTGTTAAAAAGTGGTTTTGTGTCCAGCCGTCTGTAGGCAAACGTCTAGGAAACAAGCTGGAGAATTGGACACAACAGAGAGAAAAAACTTACCAACAAAAACCAACTACCAAAACAAAAACAACAATGGAAGTAGAAGAAAGGAAAGAAAAGAAATCAAAGCGGCAACACAGAATACACTGAGCTACACTACTCAACGCATACATTCACACGTACTCCGAGTCACGTAAAAACGCTAGAACACATTCTTCTATAAATCGTGAACATTGATGATTTCATTCATTTTAGCTGCAAGCCGACCACCGCCGACTAACCACCGAAGCTGAATCAGTCGAGTAAACGAAGCCGAACAGAGTGGATGTGCTTTCAAAAAGTTAATTTGAAAAAGTGATAAATTCCAAGGGAATCTAGTTGGAGAAACAAGTGTGTGCATTGATAGAAATAAAAGCAAAACTTTAAAAAAGTAGAAACAATAATATAGAGTATAAAAAATTCCACAAGTTCAAGCTAGAATTTCTCTATATCGTAATATAATTACACAGCAAAAAACATTTGAGAAATTTCGCACTCGAACAATAGAAACACAAAGAACAAAAAGCATAAAAGAAAATGTCGGCAAAACGTGTCACCTTAAGTGGTCGTGTCTCACGCGCCAGCACCTCAACTCCGATTGGGGGAGCAAGTTCGTCACGCGGTGGTGCTGGAGGCGGCGGTGCCTCTAGCCCCACAAGTCCAACACGTATCAGTCGTATTCAAGAGAAAGAAGAACTTCAACATTTGAATGATCGTCTCGCTTGTTATATCGATCGTATGCGAAATCTCGAGAATGAGAATAGTCGTCTTACACAAGAATTGCAACATTCACAAGAGACCGTCCATCGTGAAACAACAAATATTAAAACAGTTTTTGAAAAAGAATTGGGAGCGGCACGTAAATTATTAGATGAAACGGCCAAGGAGAAGGCTAAATTGGAAATCGATGTTAAACGATTGTGGGAAGAGAATGAAGACCTTAAACAAAGGTATAGAAAGAATAATAAAAGCATAGGTTACGCGGAAGACGATGGGGTAAAGGGGGGAGTGTGCGTCGAAACGTAAACACACATCTGAAACGTCAATAAATGCGTAGTAGAAACGGAGGGGGACCAGATGTTGAATATACATGTTTACATTTTCGACACAAAACTATTTACTAGCAGGGTTGAAAGCAACGAATATGCGCTTTTTCCAATTATCGTACCGTCGTAATATTTCTAGGGGTTGATGGTGGTGGTTGTTTGACCCTTATCGTGCATTCATCCCTTTATTTGTACTATATTTCGCATTTTTCCTTTCATAAAACTTTTAATATATATAAAGAGAGAAATAGTGGCAGAGAGAGAGAACTTAGTAAATTAGTGATGATGTCATCACCGCTTAGCAAAAATCGAAAAATCGATTTTCGACTGGTTTCAATGACAAGAGAAAAGCATTGGGGAATGCAAAATAATAAACAAGTATTACGTCCTAGAGACAAACACAGAAGAAACAACAACACGAGACAAAAACGAGTAATGATGTCATGCTACAACGACTCGTTAGTGCCGTGCTGTAGAGCAGTGCGCGTTAAGGAATGCGCGATTCAAAAGCCGCCGAAGCTGCTTTTGTTGTTGCTCTCAAGCACATGCTACCCTAGTAGGAATGATGTGAACGCGTTTATTTTGGTTTTTGTTTTTATAATTTTATTAACATGGCAGCCATCATGAACGGCAGCACGATCATAAAAGTATCTGATGGAACGGTTGAGTTGTTAAAAGGATAGGTGGGGGAGGGCAAGAGTATAGACTGATCGTGCTTTTCTCCATTGTACTTTTTCTCTTCTGATACTTCTCAGCCAGCCAGTCAAAGAGTATATAAACAAAAACGAACGGTACATGTTGAAATCTTTAAAATGTATAAACGGCTTTATCTTTGATGTTTTCTTTATTTTGAAACGAGAGGAACGAACGACAGCATGAGGAAACGAATATGAGATAGTAGAATTGCGGACGGATAGCATGCAAGGTTATCATGATGTGTAATTATACATATTTCTATAACAAACACTAAAAACTGAATATTCTAAAAATATTTTTACTTCCTGCTATATAAATTCGGGTTACGGAGCAGGGAGCATATTCCAATGATCAGATTTTATTAACGATCGGTGTTGTAAATAAAAATGCTTCAGCATTTCATAATGTAGTTGAAATGAATTGAAATGCATTCTATGCAATAATTGATCACTATACATCTTCCATCTAATTCCTTTTTGATTGGAAGTCTGAAAATGGTCAGCTAATGATTTTCGTTTAACAAATATCTTACTGAATAAGAGAAACATCTCCGAACGAATTTTTTAATTTGCTGGTTCTAAAGCCGGTTTTTTAAGGTTTACATGAAACACTTTACTTGAAGACGAAAAGTTGAAAAACGAGATTTTTTTTGGTCTGAAAGAGTTTATTAACTCCTGTTGCTGGAATTGACCTATATTTCTTTGATATGAAGTCTCAAAAAATTACACGAATTTCAAGGGGAAAACTTTCTTAAAATATTGGTTTTTTTCATAAATTTGATTTATATTAATATAAGAAATATTATCAAAATTATATTCCAATAATATTAATATTTATTATTGAAATTCGATCATGACGGTGATAGCATTAAAAATCACTAGAAAGTGACAAAAAACCTAAAACCTACAAAACAGTAGCTATCATTTTTGCTATCATTAATTACCATTAAATCTTAAAAAACGTATTATCTAATTTATTTAGAATAAAATATTATTTGAACGAAAGATCGAAGTTAGAAAAAAATATCATGAATACAAGCCATTTTTCACGGCATTGAGAACTCAAGAAATCGTGAAGAAATCTTTTACATAGACAAATCCATATATAATATATAGAGTAAAATATTATTAGAAAAAAAAAATTGGGCCACGAAATGAAAATTTATTTTAAGAATTTACACAATATTTCTATTTTCAAAACAAAATATATCTGGCTAAAATCAATCATACCGAACTGTTTCTTAAGAAATACTATCCAATTATTAAGACAATAAATAATCACCATACATTTCCTTGAAACATTTCTCCCATAAATTAATTTATTTCTATATGAACTTAAAATGATTGACTAAACATTAAAATGAAATCTTTAGCCCTAAGAAATTCACAAATTCGAGATTAATTAATGGAAGCTATTTCGAATTAACGCCATTGCTTAGAATATTCCCAAAACACATTTCTTAACTTCCCAACAGTTTTAACCTACTAAAGCGGTTCTGCTAGAACGCCTCTTTCAAAATGATTGAAGAGATGAAACGAACGACGCAATGGGATTCAGGGGTTAATTATCTCTTTTTTAAAAAAGAAACAGTTAATGTAGCAAACGCACTAAAGCTTTTAAACTTAATAAACTCATCTGTTTTATCAATTTAGACTTCTCATGATTTTAATCGTCTTTTCGTCTTTTTCTTTTTCATTGCATTATCTCATTTTACGAGTTTAACAAATATGCTACTATTCTCCCTACGTGGGAGGGTAACACACCACACTGACCCTTTACAACGGTTTACGTTATTTTTACTTTATTTAATTCAAAATTTTGTGATGTTTTGCATTACTTATATCGCCTTTATTTATTTTTAAACGAACCTCTTTAGAAGAGTAGTCACCATCTAAATCAAAAGATTATTTATCACCTTGAATTTAGGAAAGGTGGAGATATGTTTCGAATTCGTACTATGATCCAACGTTAATTTTTCAATTTTTAACTGTGTTTTTTCTAATAAAGCCGGTTTTTTAAAAATTTAATCAAGCATTGATGACAGAAAGTGAGCTCATAAAAATAATTTTATATAATACTATAATATAATAATATCATTATATTGATTTTGCATTAAAATTAAGCTCTTCTTTAAAGCTCAATCTCTTCAATTTAATCAGGATTTTTATTTCTTTTTTGTTTTGTACAGACTTGACAAGAAGGCTAAAGATTGTGCCCTTGCTGAGAACAGCGCTCGTGTTTATGAATCTCGTTATAGCGAAGTTAATGCTAAATACAATCAAGCACTCGCAGATCGCAAGAAAGCTGAAGATCAAGCTAGAGATCTAAATATTGAGAATGAACGTTTGCGCAAACAACTTGACGATTTACGTAAACAACTCGAAGCGGAAACTTTGGCACGCGTCGATTTGGAAAATCAAAATCAGAGTTTACGAGAAGAGCTTAGTTTCAAGGATCAGGTTCATATGCAAGAGTTGACTGAGACGCGTTCGAGACGCCAGATCGAAATCAGTGAAATTGACGGGCGTTTATCCAAACAGTATGAGGCGAAATTGCAACAATCGTTGCAGGAATTACGTGATCAATACGAATCTCAAATGCGTGCCAATCGGGAAGAGATTGAACTATTATATGATAATGAGATTAAGAATTTACAAGCTGCCGCTAATCGTGCTGCCAATGCTTCATCACACGCTACAGAAGAATTGCGTCAGATGCGCACCAAAATCGATGGCTTGAATTCGCAAATTCAAGATCTGGAAGGTGTCAATGCCGGCTTAAATGTTAGTCTAAATAAAATTCTTTGCATAGAATTTCTTCCTAAATCTCATCCTTTTTCTTTGGTTTGCTTCCTTTTTTCAATCCATTTAGGCTCGTATTCGAGAATTAGAGAATCTTTTGGATAGTGAGCGCGCTCGACACAATCAATACGTTGCCACCCTGGAGGCCGAACTTCAACGTATGCGTGAGGAAATGGCCCAACAGCTACAAGAATACCAAGACCTCATGGACATTAAAGTATCGCTGGATTTGGAAATTGCCGCCTATGATAAGATGCTGTGTGGTGAGGAGCGCCGTTTGAATATCTCCTCACCGGGTCGCCCCAGCACAAATGCTAGTACTGGTGGAGATTCGGGCTATTCGAACGGTACTCATCTCTCTGTGAGTTCCAGTTCAGCATATCAACGCTCCGGCCGTATTACACCCAGTGGCCGTCGTTCAGCTACTCCCGGTATTGGTGGTGCTAGCAGTGCTATTAAGAGACGTCGCACCGTCATCGAAGAATCAGAAGATCGCAATATTGCCGACTTTACAGTAAATTCCACTGCCAAAGGCGATCTACAAATTCTCGAAGTCGATGCCGAAGGCCGTTATGTGAAATTACACAATCGGGGTACCGAGGAGATTAATCTCACTGGTTGGCAACTAACTCGTATTGCTGGCGATGAAGAATTGGCTTTTAAATTTACACGAGGCAGTAAAATAAATGGTGGTGCTAGTGTAACCATATGGTCAGTGGATGCTGGTGTAGCTCATGATCCACCAGCTAATTTGGTGATGAAGAAGAAATGGCCGGTAGCAGATTCTATGCGTAGCATTTTAGCCAATGCCGACAAAGAGGTGAGATTCCTATCGATTTACAACAGTTGTGGTACTTGCCGCACCTGCCGCCAATGCCGACATCTTGAATTTATTCTCGACCAGTAAATCAGATAAATTGTGTTGAAGTTTCGGAGCAGAAAAATGTCAAATTAATCGTTTGTTTTTTTCTAAAATTTTTCTTATAGGATGTTGCCAGCCACGAGCGTATTCGTTCAAACGCTTCCACCCACGCATCACGACAACGAACAACTGGTGGCACAGGCTTTACCCTCGGTTCAGGAGCTGGATCAACAGGCGTGAGAAGCCTATTCTCAATGTTATTCTAGATGCGGAGAGTATGAGAAGAAGAGGCTCATTCATTCCTCCGATTCCTTTACACACAAGAAGCAGGAATTAAATAAATTTAGGTGCATTTATCATATCCTTAAATTAAACTCAAGAAGATGAAAGAGAAAGAAGTTGCTACTGATTAAGAGGAAGTGATGTGAGGAGGGAGGACGGAAGAAAAAAAAACAGAATTATGGAAAGATGACGCAATTTCGGAATGAAGAAAACGATGACGAAGACGAAGACGTAGCTCTCCTCGCTTCCGGGACACAGCACAAATTACTCGAAATAGTTCCACAAAGGGCATTGGATATATACAATTTTATTGTACAATAATCAACCAATATTTTCAGTTGTTAATTAAAGCCTTTGACTTTGAATTAGAAATGTGTAAGAATTTGCATAAAAAAAGTACAACAAAGTAAGGAAACACTACAAAATAATTTATGTTAAAGTTATAATAAAATAAATAAAATTAAATGTTTTCAACTAGCACAATTAATGCAATATTTTCCTTTGTATTTAGGTTTATTTTAGTGTTTAAGCAATAGCACCAGATTTTCCTTAGAGCCAATGCAATTTTTCACTTTTTGAAAAACCGCCTTTTGGGTGTTCTTCATGATTTGTTTCCGAAAATTTGGTAATTGTCGGATTACCCGAGAGGATTATCCTA
Source organism: Physocephala rufipes (assembly GCA_963966595.1). Classification (NCBI taxonomy): domain Eukaryota; kingdom Metazoa; phylum Arthropoda; class Insecta; order Diptera; family Conopidae; genus Physocephala; species Physocephala rufipes. The sequence continues at coordinate 31,325,379 of OZ016505.1, read as the reverse complement.
GTTATGAAATTTTCTCTTCAAAACTGAAGTAATACTGATCTGCTAATGATGGTAATCCTAGTGGGCGATCCACGCAATCGTGATTCCCACAGACAGACAGGAATATGTATATACTTTTCTATACCTGTCACGCCCCTTTGATGCATGACAAATAGAAGAGGTAAATGAATATACTCTATCCATTTTGGTGTAAGGAATAAAAAATAGAGAAATTATAAATATTTGTATTGGAGTGATTTCAGTTTTAAAAAATAACTTGGAAGACCGTTACAATCGATCTTACCCATCCTTATAAACCCAATTTCGGCAATTATTCATTATCTGAAACAAATGAAATTTCCGAGAATAAAATAATTCCAAAGGTTTTCTCTTCCTCTTCTCTTGATCCGAAGAGTTCAGCTTCTGGAAATGTATTGTTGTTTTTTATAAGTTATAAGCAGTACATAAAAAGAAGCTATGCAGAACAATGTGAGAGAGATAAAGAAATATGAAGAGAGGGAAAGAGGGAAAAGGAAAGTGAAAACAAGATAAAGTTCTGCGAAGCGCATACGAAAGCATAAGAAAGAAATTAGTGCAGCGATATGCAAATAGAAGAAAAGTCAGGTAGACAGCCCGATAAAATGAGGAAGAGGAAGTTGGATAGCTAGGCGATTGAAACAGATTTGGGTAACCGGAGCGAACTATTAATGACATTCAAAGTTAGGAAAGGAATTAATGAACTAAAATATTTTATAAAGAGCGAAAGAAAGGGATGCAAGCCCTTTCGTCGTGTCGAGCAAAAATACCAGAGGTAATTATATTAAAAACAATTATAAATTTCTACGAATGCATCTAAGAATAAGAAGAGATATAAGTACATAACTACAAACTTTTCCTCAAAGCAATTAAGACGCAATAATAAATTAAAAGGGAGAATGGAAATGTAAAGACGAGCCGAGGGGATTCTCTTCATCCTTCCGTTTGTAACGCATTAAAGGTGGCATAGCATATATGAAAAGATATACGTCATATAGGTCTGAGCTTGGAATGAACCCTTGATACAATTTTCCAACGTTGTCCTTTGAAAGATAATAGAATTTACTTAAGATAAAGCAGTGCCAGTTGATTGTATAATATTTATAGTAATGTGTAATATATATACCAGAATTGTTGAAAAATCAGTAGTGTCATTCGAAGGACAGTAGTGTCATTTGAATGTGCTAGTGAGATTCATGTTCATTTAGCAGCACTGCCGTTTCAATAGCAGAGGGTCCAATTAATACCACCTTATTGCAGTAGTGTGGCTAGCAATTTTATGTGTGTCATTTAATGCAGTAATGCCGTCTGAATGCAATAGTGCAATTCAAATGCAGTATTGCCATTCATTTTCGAAAAATTGTTTTTATCATCGATTATTTAAAAAAAGCGAATAAAGACAAAATCATAACTAGAATTGACGATTAAAACTAAAATTGTTCATATTAATTTCATACTACACTGACACTACAGTACTACAGATTACTGAGTTTAGGGCCTATTACAACAACTGATAAATAATTTTGATACCTCTTCAAAAAGCCAAAAGGCAGGAAAATAGGTCTCTGTTTTATTAAATAATGGGTGGTTTGCCACACCCAAATATTCAAAATTTAAGTGATGTCTTCAAGGATACTACCTTGAATTGTTTTACAGTAAACTCACTTAAGAATTCAAATTCCAAAACACGCTTTAAATTTTATTTAAGTATGAGACTTAATTTTGGTAATAGGTCGGTCAATAATTGTTTGTCAAGTTGCCGTTAGTTACGCATTGTTTAATTTTCAAGTATAAGTTTAGTCATGAATATGTTAACCAACTATACAAAGTCACTGCGAAAGACAGAGAGAGGCATAAAGTGAAGGAATGAATGAATATTAAGTAAACCATTTTCGACCAAGCCGCAAAACAGTATTTTCGGAATGAGTCCTCATTTCATGGAAGCATGTTTCTTCCTTTTACTACACGCGCATGTTTGAGTATGTGTATTTTTGCGCGTACGTATGAATGTGTGACAGAGGTTTATAAAATTTTCAGCCGGGCTTCAGTTAAACCCTTTTAAATCTCTGTCATTTATAACCGCTCACGAAAACTACAGCTAGACTAAGAGGGCGTGTTATTTAATTTTGTTTTAAAAGCAGCAGTTTTTACTTTCGATAGTTTTGTTATTGCTATAAAGTCACAATTACCGAAGTGATCATACCTTTGACACGGGGTGAATAAACAACGATACAATGCACGCATATCCTTGACATTTACGTACACACATGCATAGTCAAGTACAGCCAACGTGGCCAATTTGGCAAAAATAACAACAAAAAATGATATAAAGAACGTAAAGGAAACACAAAACAACAATAAAGAATTTGACTCTTATTTATTAAGCTTATTTTACTCTTTCAAGCTCTTAAATGTCACAAATCAAAGGGTTATTGTCCTGTTTCCCTGTCATTCTTTCGATTCTGGCCCAAAAAAAATTTGTGAAAAAGTTAAACAAAACAAAGCTTATTCACGTTGGGGAGGCTTAATCAATTTGACACATGAATGAGCTTAATCGGTTGGATCTTTTACTCTGGAAATTCACGCCGATCTCTTCTCATATTACTCCTCCACTTTCTCATTCTCCTCCTCTTTTTCCGCAACATAACATCGCTGTGGTCATCAAGAGAAGATTGGAAGGATGTGTAATAGTCAAGTATTACGTATGCACGGAGTGATTCATTGACTGACTGAATAAACAGAGTAAAAATGAAACAAAGGCAGACAGAGACACACACATACAGAGAGAGAGAGAGGGAGAGAGACAGGGATAGAGTTAGAGTGTGTTTATTATCAAAGATATGAAGGATTGGTTAAATGTGATTCTTAGGGTTTATGGCTTGCTTGGAAAGGATTCAGTAAGTCGTAGCGTTTTATTTATGACTTTATGGTTATTGGCGATAAAAGAAAAATCAATCAAATCAATGAAAAATTTATGCAGGAAGCCTTCAATTCTTTATAATGTGCTGATGAAGAACAATATAGAAGAACAGTGAGAGAGAGAGGGGGGGAGCGAAAACGGTAGACGCAAGGAAGCTTTATTGGAACTTTATACCATTCCTTTGAATTCACTTAGGTGGATAAAAAATTTTTAAATTTTAATAATTTTGGTCTTTCAACAAGTGGAGTTATTTTAGATACTATGTTTGATTTTTTTAATTGACAGCCATCAAAACTGTCAAATGAAAATCATGACAGCATTTACTAAATATAAATCGTAATGTTTGTTAAAATATTGTTGGCAAACAGGTTGTAACAATAAGGAGAATAGTCAAAAAATAATTATAAAGACGACTAATCGAGGATCAGGGATGACAATAATTGCGCATTAAAAAAAGATTGTAATAGATTTTATGAAGAATTAATTGATGCAATTTTTTAATAATAATAATTCTCTTATCACTTTCATCTTTCTCGCCTTCTTTCCTTTTCCACTGTTCAGTCTTCCGAGGCGTTTGAGCCCAGCCGGATTAATAATAATTAGAAAAAACCTAAATAACAGAAAAGTTGTTCAGAAAGAAGAAAAACGCGGTAGTAGCAGAGAAATCATCCATATTTTTTATATCAAAACGAAATAAAATATATTCAAATTTTAGAAAAATATTCTATTTTTCGACCACATGGAAAGTGACACCTCCTGCTGAAAATGTTGCCATTATTGCATTTGTAACTTTTTATTACTTCAATGTCAGTAGATTTGTATTTGTATGTATAAGTGTGCATGAGTATTTGTGTGTATAAGTATTTACGTATTAGTTACGTCAAGAGTAGACAGTCAATCATTAAAATGTTACTTTGGAAGCATATCTGATGCTTTAAAAGAATCTGCTGATGGTGTTGCTGCATCTGTTGCTTCCTTATCTAAAAGGAACTTATTTAAAAGGAACTTATTTCAGGACTTGATTTTAATTATATTACAAGGATTTAGATGGAACTCCTTCTAGTTCTTCAACTTCCAATTAGTTATGAATATTAAATCTGAGATATGGATCCACATTCATGTCCGCATCCGTTTCCGCATTCGTAGTGTCCTCAACTTGTTCACCAAAACGCCTTCCACTGCTTTACCATTTCTCACCCACTCCTGCACACTAATGAAAGCTTCGAAACTTATCCACAAACGTGCACAAATTGCTCAAAACTTTGATACTCAAAACGAATTATGGAAACTGACGCTTGGGAGGTAACGCGAGAAGAGGGAATAGAAGGTGGCAAGCCGACACGTAAATGAAAAAGTTTTTCACCTCAGTATAAAAATTTGATTTGGCTTCAGAATTCTCACAACTGTTTTTGAAGGAATAAATGCAAAGCAATTCTTTTTTCTTCATTCATTTTTCCTCGATTAAAACCAAAATATTCGTAAGAGGGATTAGTGGTAGCTGTGGGAAGGAGGTTCTCATCAATGAAATTAGAAGTAAGAAAAATTGTTTTGTTAGGAAACGTGAATTTTTATAATCCGAGCCTGTTTCGAAAGGACAAAAAGTGTTAAGTTTTTGGTTTTTCAATATTTAGGTTTAGGCAATGATTAACGAGTTTTCTCTATCTATCTATATTTCTCGAAATAAAAAAAACCAATTTATCGAGAACAACCTTTTGATTAATATCGAGGCTTTTTCAATGGCATTTCCTTTACTATTCATTTCTGTTTTACCTTCGAAGCAGATGAGCTTCGAAGCCAAGCCGAGAAATTGCTATTTATTATTATTCAGTGTTCATTGGACTTAAATTGTTTTCTGTAACCCGCAGCGAATATGAACGACTTTTTTATATTAAATATCTTTTTTTAAAGAAGCAATGCGTGGCCAAAAAAGAAACGGTGTTGCGGGTGACTCAGTGTCCCAGGCGACACGGTAGGATTAGATGTGGTTGGATTCCCGTCCGTACTAAGTAATATTTATAAAAATATAGGAAAATGCAGTGTTATATCCAGAGGGAATTTCATACAAATATATGTTTACACAGATAAAAAATCGTGACCGGAGTGCACTGTTGAAAAAGCTATCTAGGTCTGGCAAACAAAAATATAAAATTAATAATCTCAAAACTACAAACAAATTCAAGAGTTGTTTGTTTTCCTCGTCTTGCATTTTTAATTTCGGGATTCGGGAACAAGGATATCGCTCCTTTTTGAATGCATGTATGACTTGTATTGACTTGGATGGTATGAAAACTCTAAACAAATTTATTATAGCATTTTTTTACAAATGCAAAATTATAATTATAAAGTTAGACTATTAATTATATCAATTAAAAGTAATTAAATTAAAAAACAAATTTATTTGCTTTCTTTTAGGGTCTTGAGTAGCTCAAGGCAGTACTGACTCTGCATTTATTGCTCCATCTTTCTTTCTTTATTTTCATTTTCAACATTATAAATGCGTGCCTGTCATTATGACCACCATTACACCACCAGATCAGACCCGATGCACACGCGAGTGTTGACCGGAAAATGAAGGAAAACGTGCACAATTCATTTTTTAATCGCCGCATATAAATTAAATACAGAGAAAACAGAAAAGAAATAACAACATGAAAAATGAAACACTGCTGGTAGCGTTGAAACAAGTGTGAAAAGTGGCAATAAAACAATTGAAAAATGAAAAAAACTGAAATGAAACATGCAGTGAAATTATATGAAAAAGGTGATGGAAAAACAGCTAACTCTGAGTAACTCGGAAGCATATGTTAATTTAATGAATGATAGATGAGAAAGGGGAGGACAGAGGAGGGAGAAGTTGACACGAACGTGTTTTTTATTGGATGCAGTATATTAAAAGACTTTGAAATATTTCAAAAAACTTTAAAAGATATGGAAAGGTTTTAAGCTTTAAAAGATATCTTAAGAGAATTCTAATTAAAAATGAAGCAAAAAAATATGAATACAATAAATATAATAATATTTTTTTTCATTTTCATTTCATTTCATTTCATTTAATTCAGTTTATGCTTACAACCTTAAGATAGAATCTTATCAATTAGTTGAAGCCTATAGGTCTGATTAAAGACAAGATTTACATTTTTCATATTCTAAAATATATGCTTGCAAATATAAATGGGTTTTGCATTGGTTACTCCATGAACAAAAAGCTTTCTTTCCGAAAGTATTGCAGACTTTTAGGCGGTCTCGAAAAATTGGAGTGACATAAACGCTTTGGAATATCATAATTTGATACTTTAGTTGCCAAACGGATTAAATGCATTTTTTGATTTTATTGTATGTTAATAAAATCATCTGTTTGTATTTTTTCAAAAAATATTACTCCAATAATCATTATTTATACCGTCAAATGATGAAATATTTTAAACCGTTGAATACATAGCCATTTCTTTCAGAAATCCAACTTACTAGCTTGATACTGTCCCCTCTACTCCACCTCACCAAATCTTATTTACATCTTAATAAAAATGAAAACTGGAGAATATAGAAACTCGAACTACCTATTATTTTTGTTTTTGTAAAATTATCGAAATGAACGCAAGTAATAGGATTTGCAATTTAGCATTAATTCTAAAGACAAAGTATAACATTACGTGGTTTTGCTCAACCTATACTTCATGGTTTTAACCGGTATGGCAAATTAGGTACATGTTATTTATTTATTAAATGGTAATGCCGGGAGCAAGCACCTTAACTTCTACACTTGTTGTAATTTCATCATTAAATATTATTTCAAACATGTTGTTATTTACCAAGACTGTCATTAAAATAATACGTTAATACTTGTATAAGTTTTCGTCATATTAGATGCATATTCTTTTGTTAATGTTACAATAAGAGACTCGATAAAATTAAACCTAAGCCCAAACCTATTTATTCATTACATTCTGTACATTTTTGCATACTTTTAGGCACTATTAAAAGATGCATTTGCGATCTTTCATTGACTAATTTATTTACATGCAATGTTGCTCGCTGCTCGTTATGTTATTCGTTTCCTGTTGGCCAATATGTGCCAACGAGTAACGAGAATGATTGCATAATGGCATTTATTCACTCATATTAATATTTTGTTAGTAAAATTAATATTTGTTTATAAAGCTTGTGATGCAATCTTCAAAAAATAAAATGAATATTGGAATTGCGACTGACTAAATGTTTCTTCAATTATTTCTTGTAGAACATGAACTAAATAACGTTTCTAGATTCTGAGATTAAAGTGTGAAAATATAAGAAATATGTACTATAACTATAGTGTAGATAAAATACTGGAGATTCGGAAAAGGAATTTAGAAGAGACGACCAAATTTCACATTTCAGTACTGCGTAAAAGATTATCTAGGGTATTTTTAAATATTCATTGACCTAATTATTTGTCTACTGTATGGCTTCCATACCAGCTAACTAACATCAGCAGCAACAACAGTAATAATAACAAAAAAATAAAAAACGAACTAGTAACAACTCGATGTCATAACGACTATCTAAGAACAATGACAATCATAAAAAAGAAATAGCGTCAATGACGGAGATAGAAACAACAAAAACAAAAGCAACAGCACGAAACACAACTTACAATAGCGTAAGGCCGGAAAGAACGATAACGGGAGAAATGCTAGCCAGACGACGCAACAGTATTACTAAAAACAATGACATTGGTTACAACAACAGCAGCAACAAATTATTGACAACAACAAAAGTACAAGCAGTATAGTAAAATGAACAAAACATGAACAAAAACGGTACTACCAACAACCAACAAAGAACTAATAGCAATCAATAAGCAGTGACAAAGACCACGGGGGCGAAATAACATGATGGCCGAAATGGCAATTACAGCAACAACAATTGCTGAAATAACAGCAACAACATTAACTTAAAAAGTAGGAGTAACATCGACATTTACAACTATAATTAAAATGATAAAGGTAACGAGGTGCAACCAGAACGAATCTGCTGTCGCCCTCTCTCTCCCTCTAGCAATCTCTCTCTCCCTCTATCTATCTCTGTCTCTCTGATCCACCAAATCTCCTCCCACTTTCATTAACCCAACAACTAACTAAACATTAGTATTATCGTTGTCGTGTCAACTTTATATTTTTGTTTTTTTTCGTGTTATTGTTTTTGTTGTGATTTGATGCAGCTCGAAGGCTCAAAAGCAATTAACTCAACGCGATAAACACTGAAATCGATGTTTAGCTCATCGATAAAATAATGAAGTGTAAATTAGAACGAATCTTGTGGCGATAAATCAATGAGTGAATGAATGACTGAATGAATAAGTCGAGGGGTGGGTGGTGGTGGGTGTGGGACGAATACGAACGAGGTTGCTTAGGAAACCGAACCATGATGATTATGATGATGACGATGATTATGATGATAATAATAATAATAATAATGATAACAAGTATTAAGGGTTTAATCAAGGGGTAAAATTATTAAAAGGTCCTAAACGCAAAAAACAGAAATTATCCCTGCAGGATAAGGAGTCACACATTATTTTTGCTATTAAATGCTAACCTGATTGATGGATGGACACAAAAAATTGGTAAATTATTCAAACTTGAGATATTTCTATCCCTTCCCTTCTCATTCCTCCATTCCATTCCTACATTTCTCCAAAGTCGGCCCTGATCAGTACAAGAGAAAGGACCACGACCAGCCAAGTCACATGTGGTGAAGCATGTCAGGCAATAATAGTCACGACCAACAAAGGATGACGTCGAAATTTGAATCAAAAGCAATGCACGCCAATGCAAACAAACACAATTTTTGCCCTAGTTATTATTCTGCTACGTATTTACTACATACTGCGCACGTAGGAGGTATGCTTGCATCGGTATCTCCTGGATAAGGCCAAATCATTGTTATTACTATTATTATTGTCAACAATACTATGTTTATATAAGTATTTTATTACATTTATGCATACAAGCATGTGTGTGTGACTACATAATTCTGCATGCAAGTGTGCGTGACAACATATGCATGTCTCAGACGTACTAAACGATATAGTTGGATGGAGTGATTATTGAGTCATATTCACAATTATTTGTTTATGGCATTTTTCCAAATTCATTACTTTGGGCACTCCTTTTAATGCGTTTACACACCCCCAAAGCATTTGGACACCGACCTCAAGTCTTGTGTGTGTACTAAATCAAAAATTTAAACAGCCCTTTCTAATATTAATATGTCCAAATTAGTTGGACGTCCTTTTAAAAATGTTTGGACACGTCTCGAATATTTCAATATTTTTATACAGAATGCAACCTACTTGGACACACTTTCGGGATGTATGGACACCAATTTAATTCTCAAATCTTCAAAGGTATTGTATACTGTTTTAAAGAACTTAAGTGCATATCGAAGTATTTCATCATCCCTCTCAACATTTAGGATAAGTCGCGTCTGGACACCTATCACAAAGTTTGAACATTCCTTCTAAAGTATTGCGTCACCATTCCCAAAGTATTTGGACACATCTTAAGGCATTTATACATCCCAAAAGTATTGGGACAGCGATATGAATGCAAGGACACCCCTTATCAAAGTATTAATACTGTCCCAAAAATATTGGGACATCCCCAGAAGTATTTGGACACCAAAAGAAGTATTTGGACAACTCCATAAGCTGAAGCCATACACACATATGTGTATATGTTTATAGTATTATATGTATTTTTTCTTATGCTACATTTATAATTTTGTGATGGATTCTATTGAAAACAATTTTGTGTATACTTTCATATTAATTCCCAGAAAATTCTTCTGTTTGAAAAGCTCTTTCGTTAATTCATTTTTCTCATTCTGTTCTGATTTATTTGTTTTTGGGTTTATACCCTACACTCGAAATAAATATACCATTCACTTAATTCATCCGTTCGTAACGTGTTTAAGGAGGCGTGGTAGGTATAGAAAAGTATTTGCGTCTATTCGTGCTTACAATCATTATGTGAGTAGATTTAGCTTGTCCGTCCGTCTGCTTGTGTGCTTGTGCGTCGGTCTGCGGATATCACAATTACAAGCGAACAAATAGAGGATGACGAAATTGGGCACGACTATTTTTCGTCAAAAATAGTTTTTTTCGGGATGAGTGAGTGGAATCGGATGAGAATCTTACTTGTCTACTTGTCCATTACCAAATATGAATAAATTTAATGACACCATTTTGTCCCCGAACACTTCCTCGAATATTAAATTATTGCGCAGAAATGAGTCCGGCCCATTCGCAATGATACTACACAATTTGTAGACCTTTCGAAGGGTTGTGTTGAAAATGAGTTAGCAGATTTGAATCAGTCATGAAATGTTTTATTAAAAGAGACCCTAGGCGCAAGGCCGTAGGGCATAGGGTACATATGCTTCAGACAGGCCGAAGTTAGCGTTCTTACTCGTCTTCCTTTTAGTTTCTTGTGTTGGGTTTTATTACAATTTTGATCTCATAAATCAACGACTATTGTAATCAACACGACGACGGTCCAAGCAATATAATAACTCAATTTTTTTTCCTATTCCAAACAGACTAAATATTTATATTCGGCAAAATTATTTAACGTATGATAATATTTTCTACATCATCATCGAAAATAATTTCGTTTTCGAAGTTCGTCGTTATTCAAGTAAATCGTCCATCACCCGCCCACTCCGTTTATTTCTATAAATTCTAGTGATTTCGATAATAAAGAGAACCATTAGTTATCTCGAAAGCAAAAAAAAAATGAACAAGAAAACAGACAGAAATTGAATGAATGACAATTTATTTTTAGTTATTTTAGATTTGGATTTCTTCAGACCCTTTCCACCCCCTTAAAATTGAAGTGGTCATTTTTCTTGATCACAAAAGTTCCATTGGCTTGAATTCGGAACGAACAGTAGGTGAACAAAACGAGAATGGAACAGGAAAAGAAAAGAAACAGACATGAGCAGTCGCACGGAAGAGTAAGAAGACGCACACGCGGCCATTTGTCGCAGTAAACGTCATAGTCATAATTTCAAATAATTCCAAGAGTTGTTGATGATGATAATGATGTAGATGACATTTCTGGTTCGTTATTGTTGTTCTCGATGCTTTTGATGGGGTTTTCTTTTATGAAGTAAGAAGCGTTATGGATGAAAGTCGTAAGAAAGCGAGCTTTTGATGATGTTGGTAGTGATGCTTGCGAAATTGAGTCAAACAAAATTTATGAACTGATTATGATTCTGAATTGACTTTGAGATATCAAGAAAATATTTGAATGCCAAAACAAAAGATCTTTTTTAAAAAAACATGTTGAGAGATTGCCAAAGATTATGCAGCAGAAGTCACAACGGAATGAAAAACAAATTATGAAAAAAATGCATGAGGGTGGGGGCGGAGGTGCAGAAGGAAATGTGGAGGAGAAGAAATGGAAAAGATGAAAAAAGAATTTGCAAACGATTTGAATCGTTTGTAAGGAAATTTATCATCGATAAATCGACGATAAAAACATTCGAAGAGATCAATTTTTTAGCATAATTTTCAACATTAAATGAAATCAAATACCATTGAGTAGATTTGAATATTCGTTATCTTTCTCAATAGAATATATTTCGGAAGACCTTCAAACCTAGGATACCCGACCATAAACTTCATGGATAAATTGTATTTCTAAAAGAATTTGTTGAAATGCACTTTCGCGATTCAAAAAAAGTACATAAAATTTCTTTATATTTAAACTAATTTTAACTTACCTCAAATGTTGTAAACACTATTTTTTCAATCGAGCCAAAGTAACGTTCCCAAAGTACTTGAGTTTGTTGTCGGAGGGCTAGGATACGACTGGCCGATACGGATCGAACAATTTCTGGAACCTAAGAGAGATAGAATGAAGATAAAGATAAGAAATCTAGACCAACGAAAAACAAGACGAAGCTAAATTTTGTTACATCTTTCGGACATGTCCTAGGCAATATTGGAACACAAAAATATTGCGATAATTAGTACAATTTTTCTCATAACGGCAAAAATATAAACTGTGAATTATATAAGCAAGAAAAATAACGAATAGATACTCAGAAACATCTTGTGTATTTTGCAAAATAACGGGATTTATGTGGAAGAAAATTAAGATATTTTTTGGCGACATTTCGTGGAAATTAATAAAATAAATAAAATTAATAAAATCAAAGAAACATTTTAGTATTTGTTTACATAAAATTTTTTAATAGATTAACAAAATAATTAATTTTTATTTAAACAAACGAATCATACAGAGTTGCCGACGAAGGAAGATAAACGACAAAGAAAGGGAAAAAAATAATACGAATGGCATCAAAAGCAAAATAATTAAAACTTAATTGATTACAATAAAATTGTCGTATTTTAAAAACAAGAAAAACAAATAAAAGATTCAATTTCAGTTAAAATTTCCGACGAGAATAAATAATAGTTTAAAACAAAAAAAATTAAGAAAAACAAATGGAGAGCAGCCAAAAATAAAGCGAATAACTAACGGAAAAATCAAAAACAAAAAAATTGTAACAGACAACAAAAAAAAAATAAAAAATTAGCAAAAACACATTTGAAGAAGAAGGATGAGCAAATTGAACAAACAAAAAACTTTTCAGTTAAGATAAAAACTTCTAGAAAAACTTTACTCTTTCTACGATATTTATCCAAGAGAAAATGGAAATGTATTATAAATGGATTTAAAACAAAACGAAAGAAAGAAAAATGTGTTAACGCTGCGAAGAGACAGCAGCAAAAAAAAAATTATAAGGATAAGTACGCTACTTTTCGCAATGAAATATTGGCTACACCTGATTCATTGATTGAGTGCGGGAAAGCGGAACTGAATGAATCTGAACAAACGCGCGTTCGTATAAAAGAGAATGACCAAAGAAAATTTGGTCCTGAACTCAATTGTTGAATATGCTCACACACCCCCTACGCTCTTATTCCTCCCAAGACAACAACCATCAACAACTCTCTCAACCATTCAATAACGAATTCATTCGTTTATTCATTCATTTATTCAGTCACTCGACCACTCTCACGTACTCATTCAAACACCCAACTAAAGTGACCAGTAAAAGCAGTAGCCCAAGCGCAAGTAATATCGACGTCATGGGCTCCATCGTTTGCAGCATTCAATTGACAAAACTCGATGTCAAAGCAAAAAAAAAAAAAAAAAAAAAAAAAAAACAACAAAAAAGACGTATTTTATCAAAGAGATAGAGGAAGAAAATATTACTCTGCGATAAAAACCTGAAAATGACGCATTGGATTTCACAGGCAGATTTCACAGGCATTGGATTTCACTGAAAATAAACTGTTTTATTTTAGTAAAAAGATATACGAAAATTGTTGCGCGCCGTCATTCGATAAAATTAATTCGTCGCTGAACAAATAGCAGGATAGGGATATCATCATGAAGAACTCATCATAATAAAGGGAAGAAAAACGATATGGAAAAGTCAGCAAACGAAATGGCTAGGCCAAATATGATAAATGTCCCAAGAGGGGGAGTATTCTGTCCGGATGCACACTCATCACATTTGGGCATGCACGAATACACGCCCACACACAGTGTACAGAAACCTCCAAATATTAAAGCATATCGGCAGGAGCAGCAAAAGTTGCCAACGCGTTCTTAATTAGGTTAACGGTACCGTAGCTCAACGAAAATCAAATAAAAAATGTCAATATTCGAGAAACAGACAAGCAAACAGAGACCGAGAAAAAAAAATAAGAATACAAAATGAAATAACAAGAGCATAATTAAGCTGCTTCTATTTCTGTTTTTTCTTATCTTTTTTCGGAAAAAGAATGAAATAAATAAAAAAAAGAAACCAAAATATTTTAAAACAGACGTACGATGACTATAGAACAGTCAAAGGATAACCGACCAACGAATCAACTTACCTGAAGCAGAAGCCTTTCATCAGCCCAAATTGCCGCCTGCTTCCAATCGATTTTTGACTCAAACGGCAGCACCCACGCGTTGGAGAGAATCACCGGAATGCAGCCCGCCTGTAAAGCCTCCAGGAAACTGTAAAGGTATTAACAGGAATATTTCGTCAAATGAAAGAGAAACAGCGAGAAACAACAGAGAAATAAAAGCAGTGAGAAAGAGAAAGAAACAAAGAGCGGAAAAAAGGACAAAAAATTGAAGGAAAATTAGGTCAAATTAAAATTCAATCAAATCAAATTCAATTGAATTGAAATAAAATGATTTGCATAAATAGAAAAAGCAAAGACGATGGGCGGTATATGGTGGTCTGATGGAAAATGAAAATGACATGAATTTTGAATGAAATTAAATTCAAATGACAACATGAACGAATGGTATTAAGGAAAAGAAATTATTGTGTTAATTCTTTCTCATTTCATAAATGTTTATTGAAAAATTGCAAAAAATAAAACTTACCGAAATGAACCCAAACGTCTGCCCCTCGGCACCAGACAAAAAGTCGAATTAAGCAGTAGAGTCTCATAATCGTAACTATGAAAATAGAATGAAAAAGAGAAGATATAAAATAATCAAAGCCTGAAAGTATGCACTTAAATCTTGACACTTATACAAATTATAATTATACTTATATAAATTAAGCTTTGGGAAGGCTGCCAAAGAATTGCTCCAAAAACGTTACATCTCGATACAAGATAAAAAGAGAAGGGGTGGCCCCTCAAGAACGTCCTCATACTGATAATGAGCGTAAGCAAATCAAGACCTTTCGCGGGAAATAATAATTGATATAGACCATATATTAAAAATTATGTACATAGGATCAAAATGAGGTAGTTCATACGGAGAAGTCTTCACGATTTCTGATTGGAGAATTCACGTAAAAAGATATATCGAAAATTCAGAATGGGTTTGTTTAAGGAAGTACCCTGAAAATTCGGAAGTGTAGAGAAAAGAATGGAGAGAGCTGTAGTGTAGAGGATAGTGGATTGAAAGAGTGTAGTGGATTGATAGAGTGTAGAGGATTTATTGAAAGCTTAGCGATGTTCATCCACATAGAGAAGCATAATGCAAATTCGGAACATGAGAACTCATTCCGATACAGAAGCATGCAGTTCACAATGAGTAGAAATATTGACTATTGAAAATTTGGGCGATTCAGAAGCAGAGTGTTCATTCAGGGAAATATATTAAATATTGTAAGCTAAGCTCGTGGTATTATTCCCATATACTCGCGATAACTGAACCTTAGATCTATGGACAGATGGAAAAGACAATTCCTTTAAAATATTCGTTCAAATTAATAGTTTTGGGATTAAGTTTTGAGCTGCTAATTTTTTTTTAAAAGATCACAAATTATCCACAAAAAAAGCGAAGAGTATGTTTGACTCTCTGGATCTCGCTTCGGGTTTTTGTGGATTAGTTGTTTCCGGTTTTGTAGATCGGTTTGGCTCCTAACAACAAAAGCGAGACTCAACGTCCGCTGTTTTTATAGATATGAACATTTACATTAATCAATTTTATACCACATAAAAAATGAATTAATACAAAATTTTCACGAGTATTTCCGTCTTCAATTTCAATTATGGTACCATGATTCTATGCCGCCTCTTACATCGTAAAATCATGTAAATCCTTTAAATTCAAATCCGCCTGAATTGCTGACGATAACTTTCTCTTATGCTTGACATTGTTGGTGTTTCAGTATCTACTACTGCAGAGCGCCACGGCGAATGAATCATGTTTGGCTGGAGGAAAATGACTGATACCCATTGCTGACTAAAAAATTGCTCTTTCTAAATATGTGGGCAAATATTGTGGGTTGACGGGGAGGAGTACGCAGGTACATTACCTCATGATTTAGTACGCAAGAGAATTTGTTTGAGAAATTTACGAGTTAAGTTGCGCGGAAAATTGTATTCGGATCCTTAAACTTTATGTTGCTGCAGCTGTTCCATAGCTACCAACCAACATCTCTCATATGCACACCGACACACACACACACACCCAGACACACACATTGACAAACGATTGGATTCCACATGATACTTCACGGGATGGCATCTTCGTAGCATCTTCGAAGCCATAACAGCGACGAAAATCTTTTACGTTGGCCAAAAAATAATCCAAATTTCTGACCCCATTTTCCTGAATTTTACAACGAAAACTGAGTGAGTAAGCGTAGGTTGCAAAGAGTGAATGTGTGCACACGTGCACTAACAAAGATTTAGAGATAGCCAAATCAGCTGGAAATATTTCACAAAGATTTTTGATGTATTTTAAAACGCTGCATTCGCATAAACCTTTTGAAAACGATGCGTGCGAAGATTTAAAAGAAATTCATTAAAAAAAAGATAGAATGCGAAAGAATTTGAATATAAATGTTGCGGAAGAAGAAACACAATCGAACGGAATTAAATGAATTGATTTTTAAACTCTAGACTCATACTCAGGATACTCAGATTCATTAATCTGGACCTAAAGTTTGGAATACTTAATCTTTTATTTTCCATAATTTTAGACATGAAAAAAAGGCAATTGCTCCAGTAGGAGATCAGGTTTTGCATATTGTTTTACATGGTTACTCGATCTTCTTGCTTTGAATCCACTTTAGGACATTTCACATGGGGTTAAAACAGCGTCAACCAATACTCATCACATGAAAAAGTGTCATCATTTATACAAATTTGAAGTAATGTGGAAGAACAAGAATTTTCGTTGGTTTTAGTTTAAAACCTTTAATTATTGTAATCCAAAAGCAATTGAGCCCTTTAGTAAAACCATTATCGGCAAGCGCATTATTGCTGGGGGTACTTCGAATGTCCTGAATGTCCTCATAGTGTTCACGAATTCAATATAAATGAATTGTATTCTATCGTTTAAAAAAGGTTTTCAACAGCGTCCTGTCCATTGCTTAGATCTACAGTGACTATATATACAACTATATCCTACTTAGATATCTTCGACATATTTAGTACCAGCCATAGATTTCCAAAATGAGAAAGTCCACAATGCATCCTACCATTCAGAGCCACCTGTAAAAATATTACGTTAGCAGCAGCAATCAAAGGGAGACCTATACAATAGCAAGTTCTTCCACAGGTCATTTTCTGCCGAGTTATTATTATTTGAGAATTATGTTAAAGTTGAGGAAAATAAAGTAAGTTTCCTAAATTAATACCGAGTAGTTCCTTTTGAGAAGAAGAGAACAATATTAATTTCACCCTCGGGTGAATGGCAAAAAACTTTTGCTCTAAAGCTACTGAAAAAACATTTAAAATTTTTTTATGAATGAAGTAGTTTTTGGTGAGACAAAAGAAAATACACGTAGTTCTCTGACACTCAAAAAAGCAGCAGATTAAGCAGTTTCCATTCAAAATTTCCGCAAACGAAAAAAGTCGGAAATATTCCCGGACTCTGAACTCTGCAGAGTCCTAGAAAAGCGGTTGCTCTTCTTCTTGTTTTACTTCTTTGTTCTTCTTATTCTTCAATGCATGAATTGGATGAAGCAGGTAGAAAGCCATTGAGGCTGGTCATTAGGAAAAAGTTTATAACGGCTGCTACCGCAGTACCTACAGAAAAAAGAGCCTGCAACAACCAACACCGGTAGACACTGAATGCATGAAAGCAAATTCAAATTTAAGCACCAAAAAAATACCAAGAGGAACAACCGAAACAACCTGGTTACCGAAAGGGCTCCAGAAGCAAAACAAAAGGTAAATGAATGAGTGGTCAGGCGGGGGGGGGTAGTGGCGAGAAGTTGGAGTAAAAAGCATGCAATGAAAATTTTAATCCTGCCCTATTTTGGGAACTATTAGAGCGAAGCAATCGGCCACAGCTCGAGAATTACTTAGGGTCCAGAGTCCCGCACACGGTGTTGGTCGTCAATTTTTCTTATACACTCCAACGTTACTTTCTGTGCAACTCTACGGGCCAGCTTAAGTTCCCTCTCTCGTTCACCCAGTGCCACAATGCCTTCCACAGATTTCCTCATTTATTTTGTTGGCATTGCGTGCTTAACGAAACTTTTGCGGAATTTTGCGAAGCTCATCAATTGCAATGAATGAGCTGAAGCTTAGAAATTTCCTGAACTCTTCCAACAGCGGAAATCCAGAGGGAGAGGGTGCTATTAGTAGTTTATTAAGGGAGTGGTGGGGAAAGGAAAGGAGAGGGGGAAATAAAAGGAGACATGTAGAAATCCTAATAAGGCAAACATTATATTCAAAAGCAACTCACACAGAGGTATAAGCACGCACACATACACATGACCATACACACCTACACACATCCGCCTGCACACACATCCGTACACATACCGGAGCACATCCAACATAACACTTATGCGATTTAAAGCGACGAATATTGAAGCAATTTTGAAAAGCTCTGGGAAATGAAGTGCTTCGTCTTTGACCGGGACATTTTTTTTACCAGAATAAATCGGTCAACATGGTCATGGAACTGGACGACCTTATCAGAAAATTCTATCAGAAAGCTAAATTAACGAACATTGCTGGAACTTTGTGACACGTTAGTGATGCCACATTGACACACACACGCACACACACAGAATTTTGATGCAACGAGAGATGTTCGTTACAAGTAATACTCAAGTGTCCAAAGTTCATTGTAAACGAGGGCAAATAACACAAAGTGGATTGATGATTGGAATTCATGAGAATTCTTTAGCTTTTCAGGTTACATTGTCGTTTGGTCATTTAGGGGCTCATTCAAATACGTTAGAGGGTGGGTGTATTGGAGGAATTAAAATGGACAGACGGATGACGAGGTTCAATCTAAAGCAACAAATTGTTGCCTTTTGGCATTTTGTTTGATGTTGTTGTTTTACTCTGTTCTTCATGCTATAATTCGGGCATTCGGGCAACAGCGTTGCTTTACGTAATGGATAGATTTGTTCGTGTGATTAGTAAGTCGTGATTAGAGAGGATTAAAAAATTTAATTATAATACAATTAATATAATTGTGTACAATGTTTTCATGAACTTCAAGTTGAAAATCACTCAAGGACCTAAACAAATCGCCTTTAACATAAATGTTTTAAGTGTTTATCGTTTTCATAAATTATTGTTTATTGGAAACCATTACGCAAGGAAAAATGTTTTGTATTAGCTCCGTATCGGCTTGGCAGAGGGTACAAGTAGTTGATAACTGAAGTTATCGAGACTAATCAACTCCTATATTCAGGCTCTATATCTGGATCAAGCTGTTGAGATTAGAGTCACTTAGTGTAATAGGCGTGACTATTTTCATCTATTGCCTAAAGGCCTGAGGGCGTTATGCAGAGGCCTCGCTTTACAACATCTGATCAATAACAATATCGGCTATAATAACAGTTACCACACATATACACTTAACTAGAGTCGTTAACTTCTGAAGTGAGAAGCAGTAAAGTAATCCTTTACTAATTGACAGAAAAGCTGTGAGAATGACTGAGAGATTTTTCAAAAATTTTAAATGAATTATATCCTGGGAAATGTTCAATCCATAGTATTATCTTATTCTATTCTTAGTATCTATCCTAATATTCCACCCTTCGCTGTTGTTTCACTTTAATTAATTTAAGTTAAAAAGACTTTAATGAATATGAATTGCTTCAACAGCTCTCTTAACGTACTCTTAAATAAATTATTATTATGGATTAATTTTTGTAGATGTTTAATATATAAACATTCTATAAGATCTTTTCTACCTAAGTAATTTCCTGTAAAAAAAGTCCTCTAAATAATTATGGAAGCATGAAAAATTCCCCACGACTGTTTTAGTAATAGTTAATACCTGAAGTGAATCCAAGTAATAAGACCAAGTATGGACCAAGCATATACTAAGCTTACCAACAACAGTAGCAACAACAGCAACAGCAACAATAAGTAATAACATTAAGAAGACCATTAAGGCATAATATTGAGACATAATGAGTAGAGTTAAGTTAGACTAAGGAGGTTGAAGCGTTTCTCATTATATCGCACAAATAAGAGGTGATAATTCTTATGAGGTCGATGAACTTGGTGGAAGGCAAGATTGAGAACGAAAAGGATTCAAGAATGCGTGAGAATACTTGGTTTTCAAAGGTTTTTCTCTTCTCACTATTTTACACTTTTACAAAATTCATTCGAGTTCTCCTTTCTGAATCCTTCCTTTTTTCCTCTTTTCGAATCATTCATTCCTTCCTTGCTTACTTTTTCACTTTTCTGTCTCTCAAAGAGTTTCTTTCACGTAATTTAGTTAGTTTTTCTTGACTATTGAAGCTCTTTACCGCTACATGTTTATGAAGAGAGAAGAGAATACGTAGGGGAAAAGGTGACGACGGGTGACGGGTGAGAGGTTTACTGAATCCGAGGAGCTCATTAAGCAATTAATTACACTGCAACCATTTATCCAGATGGCGTTCGTTTTAAATTGAATGACTTCCGCAGTTAAACGCGTATCACGATGTTGTTGTTTAATCGTTTATCTTGCCATGGTAACAAATTATATCATGAATTTTTTAATTTATGTGCTATATTTTCTATATGATTCATGAAAGCATTCATCTTCTTTTCTTCTTCATTTTCTTATACTACCGTTAATTCTCAAAAACAAACTAAAAATCTGCAATTTCATTCTCAGTTCATTAGATTTAATGAAACCAATTTTCGTCTAGCGAGGTTACTGCTTTCCTTTTGCTCCTTCTACCCACTCCACCCCACATGCCGTCCCCGCCCCTTTTTTTTGCTCACCTTCCATTCATACAAAATCCTAATGGATGCTTTTTACGTGCCCCCAAAGCATTTAGTGTGCAAAATGTGCGGATTCTCTATAATTTTATCACTGTCGATTTATTATACCCTTCTCACTCTATTTAACTTCTCACTATATTTAAATTCGACTTCTTCAACATAATCAATTACGAAAATTTTGCCAACAGTATTAATTTTGTTGTTGTTGAGAATGATGATTGTGATGATGATTACGTTTTTGTTTCAAATATCCTAATGTTTTTGTTGCTGCTGTTGATGTCATTGTTGTTGGTTTAGTTGTTCTTTAAGTTTATCACTTTATTTGTTTTTGCCATAATTATGATGACATTGTTTTACTTCATCGTGGGAATATCATTGTGTTCATCATTCAACGAATGACATTCATATTAAAATAATTTGTGTTTAATTAACAACTTTGTAAAAATAAATCCATGTTAAATCTTCAGAGATGTCTTACCAACGCAATGACAGCGAAATTTATTGATGACCACATATTTACAATGCAAGTGATGTTTTTGTTATTGTTATTCTCCCTTAGGCGTATGAACACATGTCCTTACGCGGGAGATTAATGACTGTTTTCGTAATACTAAGAATTTTTATAGTGATAATAATAATAATAATAGTAATTAAAATTATTATAATATAATAATAATAATAATAATAATTACATACGTACATTACATTACGTACATCACGCACGTAATAGAATAATCATCATTACGAATCACGTAATTATTCTCTACATTATTATTATTATGAACAAAAATATTATTCTCAGAATCTTTATAATTACGAGCACCAAAACGATGATCCTCTACATTATCACGACCATTACCATCGTCAACATTCTTTAGATTTAACATGTGACACCCATGCGTATTTAACTTTCCTAAAAGCTTTCAAAAGTGCTGTAAATAAATTATTAAAATTAATTATCATTACCATCATCAACAATTGACAAAACGTGTTGGCAAGTGTCATTGCCGTGACTTTCATATTAAAAAGAAATTGAATGAAATGTAAAAAAGGAATAAAATTAATGAAAGATCTGCTTTTCCATTGCTTTTTTTAAATAGTGGAAGGAAAACAGGAGTAAAAATTGTAAATTGGGATAATTAAAATTTTAGAAACGTTTTGAGATGATTGTTTACGCCCGCTGAAGGAAAGAAAGGTTTAACAATTACGTTTGCAATAAATAATAAAATGCGAGAGGAAAAACAATGAAGCCAAAACTTTGATAATTAACAAAAATTAAAGGCGGAGTATAATCCAGTTAACTATACGTTGTTTTTATTTTCTAAAAAAGTGTTTCAGAGAAAGACAGTTTTCGAGTTATCACAACACATTTATTATTAAACAGATTTTATTTTTTTAGTTCTATTTTTCTCACCTTCTTAATGTCTGTTTTCGTGATACTAGAAATTTTATATAATACTCTTTACTATTTACTACTCTTTCTCTTAATATAATCCCTGATTTTATGAATTTAATGCGAACAAAATTGAAGTTATTTTATGAAGTTATTTAAAGATAATTTATAACAAATTGGGAAGTGAGCTGTTGTGAATATACTTGTATTTCTAATTCGGTTTTCAAATGTACTCGAAGCAAATCCACTTCATCTATTTAATCCATTTGTAAACGATGGCTTTAAGTACGCCGTCTTGTGTAAATATGATGCGACGTAATAATGGTTGTGTGTGAGTCTGGACAGGCACATGTTTGTGTTCTCTGAGTGTCATGTCAAATTATTCAATCATTTCAAAATGTCCTTGATTTTGATTATGTCCATGTGTGCAGATGATCCCATTTTATACCAATTGATTGAATGGG
Source organism: Physocephala rufipes (assembly GCA_963966595.1). Classification (NCBI taxonomy): domain Eukaryota; kingdom Metazoa; phylum Arthropoda; class Insecta; order Diptera; family Conopidae; genus Physocephala; species Physocephala rufipes. Next base: position 31,302,868 of record OZ016505.1, on the reverse strand, counting down.
TTGGCTCTGGCATCAAGTAATATGTTAATGAATAAATAAAGATATGAATGAAGAAATGAATGAAGTAATGAATGAATGTTTGAATGAATGTAGATGGGAACGTATAAATGTATAAGCGTACAAGTAAAATTCCCAACGTAATCAAACGGTATGCCAGACAATGCAATAAATCTAGAGCTGCACAAAATATCGGGACGTAGGACACAACAAAGATCTCAAGACAGAACAACAACAAATTCCGAAGATTAATTTAATTATATATACAGCCTAAGGTGTTACTGAGCAGTATCGCCTCACAGCAGTGATTATAACATTTCGAATTGAAAACAGCGAATGACATTGAATAGTCCCGAAATTAATGAATGCATGAATCACAATGAGTTAATGAATAATTAAACGTTAAAAAAATGCGAATATTTTTTCTGGAAATGATACTTAGATTGGAGAAGATTTCACAAGTTTGACCCCTTTCTATAAAAAGCCCCCCTTGGTATCTTAATAAGAAATTAACACACATTTTTGAATGCTGATAAATCCAAAACAAAACATCTTGTGTAGCTCTTTAATACAACAGACATAATTATTATCTTATGTAGAAATCTTACCATAATTAAAGGCATTGGAAGTAGCGAGTTAACTGCATCGATATGCGATGCGACATTTGAAAGCATTAAATATTAAAATTGTGTAAGACTATTGCTAATGTTTCAGCAGCATCAGCAACCCCCTCTCTCTTCATTATACCAATCTCTCCCATATGCAGCCCCTCACATAGCTCCACCAACCAAACCATTCAGCTGTTTATTCATTCATTCATTCATCCATTCATTCATGTCGGCCTTAGATGTTTAGATGTGACTAGGCAGTGATAATGTCGCTTTAGATATTGCGATGCCATTTCTACGAACTCTGACTTGTCACCGGGGCAAATCAGAATTAATAATAGTTGTTAGTGAGTGTGTATGGTTCCCATGTGCTTGTGTGTAGATTCATATAATCATTATTGGGGACCCATACATACAGTCATCATGAATTAGATAAGTCGGTAGAGACCTTTTTAGAGCCTCAAGAGCACGTTAGTCAATTTGTTCAATTTGTATAAATCGTGTCATGTCGCATGACAAATGAAAATATGGATGTGAAGGTAGTATTCTCACTCTTCTCTACTTGTTCTTCTTATATTATTGCTCACAGAATTTAATTGTATAAATAAATTGTGAAAAATGTTGTTGTGATACAAGTTGAAAATCCGTCCGTTAAGTCCGTTAAATCTGAATAAAGGTGTTTTAGTTGGTTTGGTTTCGGAACATTAAAACGTACTTATGCATTTGAACGTACGAACATTATACAAAAAGAAAAGAAAGATAAATCCAAAATAAGAATCCAAAAAAAGCACGTGAAGAAAATTAACAAAATATTAAAAACACATAAAAGCAATTTTCACGATTTTAACAAAAACCAGAACAGGCACATAAAGAATACTCGTGGAATATTATGAAATGTTGCCAATTCCTCCAGTAACAAGAAAAGAGTTGTTCAAAAAATATAACGAGCATTACAAAAACCGAGGAAAACGACACCGCAGAACGTGTTCTTTTATTCAATGGAATGACATAGCTAAAACCAAAAACGTATCAGAGAAAAAGAGAAAAATAATAAAATAAAATAAAACAGCGTGGAAAACGGGAAAGGCGGAGTGAAGAGAGTGATAATCTTCATAAATATCGAAAGGAAGTGCTTTAGAATATAGAGCACATAAGCCCGCAGTATCCCCCGAAGCAGCAACAACTGCACAGTCTTATCACTCACCACCACACCTTCACCACTAAAAGAAAGAGGAGAATGAAAAGAAAAAAATTAATGAGCCCTTTAAAGAAATTGTAATTTTCTTGCTTTCCTTTAAAAACTTTCAAAAGGATTTTATTAATATTTGCATTTATTTTTTAGAAGCTTTCCCCACTTTCCTCCTCCCCTTAAGAGGAGCAAGATATTACCAAATTACACTACTAATAACAAAAGAACGGAGTGTGAAATCTCTGAGGAAAATAATTTAATTTTTCCGTAGAGGAAAAAATGTTTGCAACTTAATCGTTATTGTACCAAAATGTCCTCCCCGGGAAGGGACAGCAATCCAATTTGAATCGAAATTTAATCTGCTTAGGTAAGTTTAATTGAACAGCGAGGGAAGGACTCTTTTCTTGAAGGACTTCTTCAAATTTTCTCCCTATTCGAGAGTGTTTGGTGCTTTCAAAAACCACCACTAAACACCTTTCCCTGGGAATTGTACGCAGATGTGATGCTAACGACAATAGCGGTAAGCGTAGCACTATGGGGATAGAATCGCCACCACCACCAACATCAACAACATAACAATGTTATAACAAAATGCCGTTATTCTCCTTTAAAACCAATTGCGCTAAATAGTTGGTGCGAAGAATAGAAACGAAATAGAAAAGGAATAGCTTTAGCTTTTGCAACGAAACAATGGCGAAATAGTTGGATTAATGCTTTTATCTTTCTTTATTTTCCCATTTCCACCTCTCCCTTTTCATTGTTTTAAATAATTGTTTGTAGGTTTTGTTAGGAAATCCTATTATTATTATCATCATCGTTCGTGTCCTACAGTTTTCATAATTATTGTAATAGAGCGAATCATCTCTACCAGAAGCAAAATGAAGAAACTTGAGTCCAGAGAAAGCAAATCCTTGGAATCCTTAGAAGAATCCTTAACCTATTTGCATACCAATAAAATAACAGAAGAAGACGAAAAGGAAACTAAGTGAAAAGAAGAAAGATACTTTCGTTTGGGCCTAATCATTAAGTAAAAAACAAGCAGGAGATATCTAGCATATCAGGAGATATCAAGCAGGAATATAACCCGTTCTTCTCTTAGGGTGTAAGACATAACAAACCATCGCGTATGTTATAGTTATTAAAGAATAATGGAAAATCATAAACCACAAATAACAAACTAATATCAATGACGCAATATTTCAGAGAATGTGGAAAGATTTTTTCGTTTTCGTCTAGATAAACCGAACTATCGAACAGCAATTACTTAGGTGAAAACTGAAAGTGGTGAAGAAGAAGAATGGATGAGGAAAGAATAGAGAGAGAAAAGAGATAATGAAAGAAGAATAAACAAGAACGCTGAGATCGGTTTGGCCATAGTATAAATATCCGACACCCCATAGTACAAAGTTATTGTTTGGCAACACAGAGGGCGTTATACGCCCCTATTGATATTAACTTTCGCTCTTATTGATTAATTTAGATCTACTACATTTGTTAAACAAACACCCAAGAATAAGATTTTATATTCGGACCGAATAAATTTGCAAAATAAATTAAATATTTTAACAATCTCAAGCAATTTCACAACTAATGCAACAAAATATTTTATCAAAATTTTAAAAAAAATCGTAAAAAATGCTTTAGTTTCTGTAAATTTTCTGATAAGAAAAAGTAAATTTAAACATTAATCAGGCACTATAAACATACCAGAATGAGCTTGAGGCTTGCAAAACTTGAAAACGCAGGAAAGGAAACAATTTAAGGCCGTAAAAGGAGAATTTAAATAAAAAAATCAAGATAAAGAAATTAAAGTAACAAAAGGCAAAGAAGAAATTGGAGCAAGCATGCAGTACGAAGAAGAAAAAACAAAGGCCAGAAGGAACAAGACTAAGCAAAAATAAGTTGACAGTAAATGTTTATCCATTCCTTTACCTTGTTGTTGCACTTTTGTGCGTAGGCCCGCAACCGCCTTGCTAAATACTCTTTGAAAAATGTGACGATTATTTCAAAACACAAAAGAGCCGCGACATATTAAAAGGATGAAGGTTGCCTTGTGGGCGGACACCATCATCGCCACCACCACCAAAATCAGATTCACTTCTTGGCGAACCTCTTACACCCGGGTAATGGGTGTGTACTGAAATTATTAATGTTTTATCCGAAAGTAGGGGCGGACAAGAATGTTAACATGATATCGATGGTTGTTCATAAAAACAATTTAGAAAACATGGAGGGAAACGATTGAAGAGAACATTATAAATGTCCTGATGAATATTGAACACGATAGTGATATTAATTATGATATATTTTTTAAAATTTTCACTGGCTCGCAAAAAGGAGCAAGAAAGGACGCCAACCCCGGCCGGGCCGAGGATTATATACCCTACACCCGTAATATAAACTTTTAGTCTGACCTTAATTAACTAAATTAAATTAATACTACATTTAACTTTTCTTGATTAATTTTGACCAGCTCGTCGTCAACACACACACACAGACGGATGTGGCTAAATCGACGCAGGTTATTCTGAGCAGAAATACATATAGTCTTCTAAACCTGCCACGCCTCCTTTAATGGGTTACAATCAGAAGGAGTGAGTAAGTAGGAATATACCCTATCGGGTATAAGGTATGAACACATTACACCTTCGGGTGTAAGGTGTGAAAATTAGATAAACAACAAACATACCATGTAATAACCAGCTGACTGGTTCTCTCAGTAAAATCCAGATGACTTCTGTTAATACTTTACCAAAGAAGAAAGAGCATGGTAATACTTCATTAATTTTAAAATTTCGCCCGAAAAAGTAGGCAATACTTTTCTTTAACAAGCGAAAGCATCTAGGATGGCGACTGAAGCTTGTTTCTTAAGTCTTTGCGAAGACTTAAGTTACGTCACGTGACAGAAGAGAAAAATCTTTCATTCTCGCACTTATTAGTAAATGTTTCCTTCTCATTTCTCTTTCCCTTTCCCCTCCTTCTCCATCTCTCTCACCCTCTCTTTCTCTATCTATCCAAAGGGAATTTTTTATGCTTCAATTTCTTGCAGATCTTTTGTTATTTTATTTCATCTTAAAAATGTCAATTTCGAAGTGATTTATGACGAAATTTCAACGAAAGAAAAATGTAAGATGGAATTTCAGCAAAAAAAGATATGACAAAAACAACGAAGATGTTAAAGCAGAAATAATTAAAAAAGTAGCAAAGAAGCAAGTAACGTAAAAAGCAAGAGACAAAGTAACAAAATTCTAAAAAAAGTATAAAGTGTGCGTGAAGTAGACATCTGATCATGGGTTTCTTGTGGGGATAAAGCAATAACAGTATCCGTTTATGCTAGAAAAACTCTAAAATATCGAGACTATGTGATAAAATATCAGGAATAGCGAATTATTTGTTAAGAATGTTTAGACTTTTAACATTATTACAAAATCCTTACATATTATTGCTAATTATTCTTTATATATTAATTTACTTTATATATGAATTTTTACCATAATTGGCAGCGCCAATTAATAATGACGTCAATTAACCGGTGGTTTTATTTTATTATTATTCTCTCTTCTTGATTTTGTATTGTCATTGAGAAATTATTATAAATTATTCAACGTGAATAAATTAAATGGCGCAATAAATCTTAGTTAAAAACAGACTCAGGCACTGACATTGCCAAAATATTTTCAATTGAGAGTAAAGAAAAAGTACCTAAAAAATAATTACTAACTCTAAAATAATACTTATTTAATAATAGTTTTTGAGCTTTTTTGACAATTTCATTAAAATGTCAAGAGTCTTCGACTTTCGATTGACCTCAAACTTGCACAACAAAACTATACCAAACAAAGTTATGCGGTAATTCTGTGGTAATAGTTTGGTATTATCTAGCCTGTTACCTTGCATTGTGGCAGTGTGTCATATCTTCCACCGCCACCACCCAGCCACAAGCCCAGTCACCGCACCATCCGCAAATATGTGTAAATTCTTTCTTAATTCTGATAATATTTATTCTTTTGAATGAACAAGCCGTGCTTCGTGAAAACTGCTTTTTAGCTTATATCCATCCATATCTTTACTAATGCTTCTCACTAGTCCCCTTACTGGTTCCTGTTGCTGTTGTTGGCCTTGAACTGAATTCATGCAACAAAGTACGTAAAACTGACATAAAATTTATTTAAATGTCAGTGACATACGCCTGAGACAGCACTCAACCACACACGCGTACACAAACGTACACACATACAAATACATACAGGCATATGCACACAAGTACATACATACAGACACAGGCGCAACAACGGAAATACTGCAAACGGAAGTGCTCGTCATTGTCAAGCTCGTTTCATGTTTCTGCTGCTGCTTTTGCTGGCAACAACAAGAATAGGACAAGAAGAGAGACGGCCAGGAGTGATGATGAAAGAATGAATGCGTCGGGGAAGGGGGTTAAGGAGACGCAAGAATTGTGGAGGAGGACGATCAATGAAAATGCAAGAAAAATTTGAACAAAGCCTGTGCATTACGTGAATGTTTCTAGTTATGACTTTTACTTTGGATTTTCTCGTAGTTTCTTCGTAGTTTTCTTTTTAAAAAAACTTTTGGTATTTTTTTATGTTCTTTTTCCTCTTCTTCTTATCCTCCCCTGCATTAAAATGCAATATTTATTAAATGATGCGGAAAAACTGTAATAACATATTCCAGCATTAGTGAATGACACCGCCTCTTCGAACCGCCCTTTACAAGAATTGCATCGAATAAAAAATCGAAAAAATGTTTTTCGAAAGTAAAAGAATGTGGGAAGAAAGGGAAGGCTATAAGAACAGAATGTAGTCTTAAGATCGAATTACAGGAATCGTTGCTTTAAGTATTGACTCTCTATATATTTTTCTTATATTTTCTCCTCCCTGTTCTTTTACTATTCCACCTCTAAATTCCATTCACGAAGTAGAGAATTTTACTTGAGTTCAATTCTAGAGAAACAAATATTTAACAAAACAAAAAATAAATCAAGTTTAATTTCATAAGTATATTTTATTTTTGCCTTCAGTTCCTTTTAACCCCTCGCCTTCCACCCCCTCCCATTTCCTGTTGCGTCGCTCTCACCTGTAGGAATTAAATTGAGTGTGGGCGAATGAATGTACGTACGTGTTTGTAGAATCGAGTCTATGGAAAACATGTTGAGGAAATTCCTTAGAAAGTTATCTTCGTTTCTCTTCTTCTTAGTTTAATTCTTGTTCTTCTTTTACATATTCTTCTCATGCATACCCTTGTTCCCTCTTTCCTCTTTATAGACGCTCATTTCCTGACATTTAAGCGGAGCGAAGTTGATTGAAGTTAAGCTGTTGATATTATTTCTACTATCCTTACTACTGTTGTTGTTGTTTTGTGTTGTTTTTTGTTGTTGTTACATTCAAATTGTTTGTAAAAAGTTTACAAGATATTTCCTTTTAATTATGATCATTGTTTTTGTCGAGGTATGCGTGTAAAATATTTAGGTATGAGTGTGGATGTACGTATGTATGCGTATGCGTATTAGTATGAGCGTATGAGTATAGGAGCGTGTATGTATGAGTGTAGATGTATGTGTGCTTAGAGGTATTTACACAAAATTACCGCAAATTAAAAGCCCAAGCAAAAATTCAAACGGAAAGGAAACGAACGTGAGGGAAGAAAAATATGTAAAGAGATAAAAGAAAATTTCAACAAATACTCATGAAATACAATTTCATAGAAAAACGTAAAAAAAGATAATGACAATTAATTTCATGTGGCGTCGCAACACAGTTTTTGTAGAACAGTCTCCAACCGAAGTTAAAAATTGAAGCAAATTTCAACAGAATTTTGATAAGAATTTTTTAATTTTGTAAATTTTTTGGTGGTGTTTTATTAAAAAGCGAAAGCAAAAAAAATATTTAGTTTTAAACAAAACTACGCACACAAACACACGCACTTTGAAACGATATTTTGAAAGAACATTAACAAAAGTTGTCAAATGTGAAAAAAAGAAAAAGTTGCAAAGAAAAGTAACCGGATTTTAATTTAAAAGTTTCGAAAGTATGCAACGAAAACAAATATGATAAAAAATTGAAATGATTAAATTGTTGTATCATATCATAAGTATGGCAAGAAATAACAGCAGATGTTAAAAACAAAAGAAAGGAAGAAAATAAAACATCTAGAGAAAAGGAAAAACTGTCTCTTTCTTTATTTCTTTCTATTCATTTTCTCCCTTTCTCGATTTGTCTCTATCAATTTGATAAATATTAAACTTAAGAATTTCATTAAAATTCAATAAATTTCATCACAAACGTGAAAACAAAGCAAGCAGATAATCAACAAATTTTGTAATCATTGACGATCGTGCCATTCAAATTGTGCATTATTGACTGATAATAAAATAAAACTGAGTTTTGGACGACAAAAAAAGAACCGCTTATTTAAAACCAATTTACTTAAATTCTATTTGATTTCGCATTTTTCAATATTTTCAAATTTAGAAATATTTTCCAACAAGAACTTAACAAAACAAAATTCCGAAATAAAAAACGCGGAAACCATAAAATTGCATAATGATGATGTCACGAAATGACAAAATCTCAAAATTGTGAAACAAGTTTCTCGGTACTTTGTGGCCGTACTAAGGAATTTATGTTAAGCAAACTTTGCGGCCTTCTGTCGTTTGAGGGTTTTTAATTTTAAATCAACAAAAGCTTCTGAATAGTATAACCCATCCACACCCTAGGATTTGCATTTGGTCTCTCGTCGGTAGAGGAATTGCGACTTTTTAGTAAAGAAGAAACTAAATAAATGGAAAAGACTTGCCACAAATGGCGCATTATTGCAGACAAGCTTGAATTTGGTTGATGTGCTTAATTTTCAACTGGATTACTTTTCGGTGCTTCATTTAGTGGATTACATCACTCGCAAACAACAATATAGTGAATATTAGGGATATTATGTTTATCCACCTTACCACCCACATACGCATGCATGCTTACATGATTTGCTTGGTGCAAAGATTCCTATCAGCGGAAATTGAAGCATAGTTGCGACCAAATCGGACAAAATTGAGGTGGGCAAGAGTTAATAATTTTCAAACATCATTCACTTGCGAACTTTGTCATAATTAAATGTTAACCGTGACTGACGTCCCGACATTTTCGTTTCATTGGAAACGTTCAAAGGACTGTTAGTATTAAAACAAAAAGTTGTTATGCATCTCTTGGCAAAGTCGAAATAAATCTCGGGGCGGGGGGGGGGGGGGTAGGGTAGGAAATCGGGAAATAACTATCGCCAAAATTATAAAACTATCACAATATGAGATCTAAAGATTGGACATAATCAGATTTAAAATACATAAAAGGGAATAGCAATAAGAATGATAAAGATATTAAGAAGAAACAGTAATAAAAACTATTCTCGGAGGTTATAAAAAACGATGGAAACATAGAAGATGGAACATAATCTCTAATGGTTATGTTCTCGTCGTCAATTTAAGCAATGCATTTTGGAACAGACACGATAGCTAAAGCGATGCCCAAAGAGATTTTCTTTTCCTCGGTCAATTTAGGAGAATAGAAGGCAGAATTGAGAAGAAAAAGATATTAAATACTAAAGCAACTATAAAGGAAAATCATTACAAATTAAAATACAGACTTTCTAAAGAGACTCTTGAACGAGTTCTACGCCTTATAAAGTACCGCCTCGTTTGCACGACGAGCAAGCTTGTAACGAAATCGTCTTTGCATATTGGCCTAAGGTTATGTGATGAACTATTTACACAGATGAGTAGAAACGTTTTACAACACACACACAGACACATACGCACACATACACTGAAAATTAACACACTCATTTACGATCGCATACATAACCAGACCTAAGTACTCACACACTCATAACTCCTAAACTAGAATGTCGCAGAACGTCCGTATGACCTGACAAACTTCTAATAAACGTAGACGAACGAGAACGTTACAAGAGAGACATAAGAGAGTCACAACATTTGCATTCAAGCATCTCTCTATCTACGATCGCGGATGGAAAGGGAACGATGCAATGAACGAGAGGAAGGGAAAATTCGAACGCTTGAGGGTAAGCGAGTAAAGGATTATAAGAAAACAATGCGTTGCAATAGCCGGAAGTCACGACAGCACTAAGGGAAGTGGAAAGGGGCGCATTAAAAGTGGATTTAAAGTAGGTGAAAATAAAACGAAATTGCATGTAAGAGGAAGGGTAGAAAAAAGAGAGCAAAACGAAATATTGCAAGGAAAGGAATAAACGAAAAAGAGAAAAAGACAAAGAGCGGTGCTATGGGACAGGCAGAGAGGGAAGAGAGAAAGAGAGGCGTTAAGAGAGAGATAGAGGAAGCGCGTGAAGCGAGATAGAAAGAAAAAGTGCCAAAGAAAAAATTATAAATTTTGTTATTTAAAAAAGGCAGAAAAGGGTAAAAAAATACTCCAGAATATATTTATTAGGAAAGGAATATTTGTTTTTCCGCCTCTCCTCTCCGCTTCTTCGCTTCTCTTCTCCCACCTTGTAATACAAAACTGCTGTTCGCTTCTTCTCTTTCGTCATCTCTTTCTTTACCATTTCTTACGTTGTGAAAGAATGACTAATTTAAATGCGTTGAGCTTAAGCTTAAATTTCTAGTGGAATCAAACACTTTACAGAATACGACGTTACAGAATACGACACAAGAAGAAGAAGAAGAAGCGGAAGAGGTGAAAAGACTAGTGCGTAACAAATGGTAGTCACAAAAATAAAAACGCCTTCGCTTAATTTCGTGATATCTCCTAGCTATACAGTGACAAAGACAAGACGGATGATAGATAGATAAGCTGAAATACAGAAAGAGAAAAGTAGAGTGAGAGCAACAATTTTTCCATCTTAGTATAATGAAATTTGTGTTAAGCCCTTGAAAACTTAATTCCGCATTAAGCCTTAGTCTTTCCAGAAAGGACACGAGCGACTCGCGAGATTACGTTTACACGGCGCGAATAGATTTCACAAATTTATGCCAGATAGTGTGTGAAACGGCTACAGAGATTTTAGATAAAGAAAAGGGGAGAAAAAGAAACTGGATTAATAACTTTGTAGATTAAAGAAAAAGGTAGATGAATAGCAGTTTAAAACAGTTTATAACGGTATAAAAGTTTATTTAGAAGTTTTAAAAACCTTTCAAATTTATTGAGGTTAGATCATTTAAGGTCTTTTCAGTGCACTCACTTCGTGACTTCATGTCGCGATAATATCTAAATATCTAAATACTTAAAATTTTTATAGAAATTAGAGACTTAAAAAATATCCCTTTAAAGCTTAATGCGTTAAAATAATAAGATGAAAACGAAGGACAATAGAAGAGACGTGTAATAAAGCGCTTTCTACTTTTATACTGATTGCAATAAAACGGAAAAAGAAGCATAGAAATAGGAATGAAGAGAAGAGAATGGAAAATTAAAATGCTTGCTTCCTTCATGTTCGAAGCTGTCGAGAAGAACATGAAATGTTGCCACGTTTGAAAAATTAGTCGCGTTAGTCATGTCAAATCAAGATAATCTAAAAGAAGGGAAACTTCCGATGCTTCCAATTTAGAATGAGAAGAGCAGAGAGAAAAAGAAAGAGAGAGTATATGTAGAAGAGACTAGTAGACGTATTACATCCAATTAGAGCCAACATTACAAATTTATTCGGGCGAACATAAAATATGTAAAGGGTGAAAGGATAGGGGATTAAGAGAGCGTCTGTAAGAGAGAAAAAGAGATAGAATAAATATTAAAAGTTAAAATTGTTTTACAAGCTCAAACTTCTATTCATTCCTTCGTCCTATATTTTTTTTAGTTCAACGTCTAACGTCCGTCACGTTTCGTGAAATTAACTTACTCAGGACACAAACCCGTCTATTCACCCGTCCGTCCGTCTGTTAACGGAAGCGCGAGATAATTGTATTGTATACAAAATTACAATCTCACTTACGTATCTCGTTTTCATAAAACCATTGCTTTCTTCTCTCTCAAGTCCTGAAGCTCACGATATGTCTGTGTGTTAGAGGAATAAGGGTAGAAAAGGAAGAACAAGCACGAAGAAAAATCAAGCAAAAAAATGCACTGCAAGTTACAATGAGCTATACCTCCTAATTCTCTTTATCTCTCTTTCTCTCTTGCCCTCCTTCTGATTGCCATCTTTCTCTAGCATTCAAAGGAGGAGTGCATTTAGGGAAGAAAGAGTTAGAGCAAGAGACAAACTCTGACAGAGATAAAAAAATCTTGTGCATGAAATATAACTAGCTCCAAAATTAATCTTCGAGATCAGTCAACTATAAAGAGAATAATTTAAATTAAGTTGTCATTGAGATTTGTCATGTCATGGATAGGAATGAGAAGAAGAAGGGTGAGAGGGACACGAGTAATGAAAAAGATTATCTATTAACTTTCATATATTCTTATGTCAAATTTTGACAATGGATTGAGATGTATTTGGGTTAGAATTTAAAAGAGTCTAATTACTTTCCATAAGAATTATTTTATAATTAACTCATATTTTGAAGAAGGAAATGAACTGCTGTATTGTCTTCATTAAAGCACATTTTAATTTTTAATTTTTAATTTAATTTGTGATTTAAAAATTTTAATTTTTAATCACTTTTTTAGTGGTCATGCCATAATCGACCAAACAAAGACAGGCAAAAATTTACACAATACAATTTACAGAAACAGGACCTTCAAAGACAAAATCCGTAATAACCAAATATTATAATAAAAAATGTGTAGTAACAAGTAGAGACATACTCTCTAAGACACAATATTTGAAACCAAAATTTTGAAACGAAATCTTCAAAACAATTTTCGTTATTTTTCTTTCTTAAACTTTTCCTAAACGACAAAATCTCGAAAGCAATGTTGAAAATTCATATTACGTATACCGTTCCATAACGTAAGCTTGCTCCATTTTAACAACTTTAAATACTCGCACATTGATCTTAACAAAAATTTCGAAAATAAAACATTTTGACCAAAAATCTCCAAAACGAAAATCCCAAAAAAATTTTTGAACCTAAAATTTTAGGTCAAATTTTTTAGGACAAGATTTTCTGAGACGAAACTGTCGAGGCACAATCCAAAAAGCAAACGCATCAACGTCAAAATCTTTAAGGCAAAATACGCAGATTAAAGTTTTCAAGCTCCAACGACAATCAAATCTTAAAATCAAAATAATTTCTTTTTCAACGAAATTCAATTTATGGATCGTCTCAATTTAACCAAAGCTAGTTTATAAAACCTAACTGATTTTTGAGATTTTAGATTGTTTCTTCCAATTGTTTTCTTATCGAGATGAAATTGTTCAAATATATTAATTTTATTTATTTATTAATTTAATATTTCTTTTATTTTTATTTTTTACTTTATTTATTTATTTAGATATCTTTGTATTTATTTATTTATATATTTATTTTAATTTAACACAAGAAACCAAATCTGTTCTTTACTTACCGATCATATTCACGATTATCCTCGTCGCATCTGGCGTCTTGTAATTCCCGCCAACTTTTGCCGTGACGGCACGTCGTAACTAGAACCATATCACGACCGTTATGCAAATGGAAGAGCGAATTACGTGTTTCAGAACCAATTCCATGAACGTAACTGTAGATAGAAAGTGAAAAAGAATAAAAAAAGGGAAAAGAAATCAACATTTAAATAATGCATAATGTTTGTATTGCATTCGTATCTATAAGATTTTTTCAATGACATTTGCAAGTGCAAATGCGTTGAACAAGATTACATCGATAGATTCTGCTTCAGTTATATAACGTTGGTAACTCTTGTAGAATTTTCAAAAGAGTTCAATAGTAGGGAAAAAAATCATATATCAGCTGTATAATCAGCTGTATAATCAGCTGTGTAATCAACTGTGTAATCAGTTGACGTTTCCCAATCAGCTGACGCAAATTTAGCTGATGGTATTCTGTATGTGATGTATTCAGTCTGTTATTAAAAAAAAATTCAGAATTCTTTTTATCTATCAGAGTTAGCAGGATATCGCAAAAGTAACAGATGTATGTCTCCCAAATAGCAGATATGACTTTAACCAAATAAACAACGAGAGAGGGAAAGCGGGAGAGGGGGGTATTGAAAATTAATCATACCCAACATATTCAGTTATTAAAGTTAAAAAATAAAGTGAAGCCTAACATGATCCATCCATAATCGTCTCTGGTGAAAACAAAATTGAAACGAAAGCTTAAAAAGTTTTATCAGAAAATCTTGAGAGTAAAAATAAAGAGTTAGACAGATGGACAGAGCACCAGGAAACATCGAAATCAATTGACATCGTGGAAATCGTTAGCAATGAAAATTTAAAGACAAGCCAGCAAAACATCCAACCAAGCGGTCGGAGATGCGGGAAACACTCACACAAAGCCATACAAAGCTACACGTACGTCTAAATCGAAATAGATGGAACGTATGGTTTGTGCAATGTATGTTTATGGTTGTTTTCTTTTTAACGAAATATATGAACGCAAGCTGGAAGAAAGGGAAGAAAGTCGGGGGGGGGGATTTAAAAGTAATCCTGATCTCAACAGATTTCAGCATCTGAAATTCATTGGACGGCTTAAGTTGCACTAAAGTGTAACACACATATACGCATACATACACCCACACACACACACATACACACATACACACGCACAGACAACCGCACTAGAAGACCACTCACAACGTATTTTCGCAAAATCTTTTGGAAAACTCGTTTGAAATTAACACGCCAACTATAATGCCACAAAAACAAAACAACTATAACAAAAACGCCAACTATAATGCCAGCAACAAAGTGCAACAATAATATCGCTGATGTTCTAGCAAAGATTTGCAGCTTTCACCAAATAAATTAAATATAAAAGAACAAAAAACAATGCAGATCGCTGGAGGAAAAATAACAACAAAAACAACAAGAACAGAAACAATAAGAAGAATGAATTCCTAACTTTCGGCTTTGAAACGATTACAGACAGATTATAGACCACGCTCCGAAAAGCTCAGAAATAAAGAAAGAGAAGAGAGAAAAAAGGAAAATGACAGGAGAAATCAAATCATTGAAAGCAGTTGGAGATTGCACTTTTATTTCTCCTATTGGTCTATTTCTCTAACCACGGTCAAAACTGATGGCTTACCGAATGTATAATCTTCTTTAAACTGAAGATCATTTTATTTTTAATACCCTACACCCGAGGGGATGGGATATGTTCACTTTGTGCTCCTGTTTGTAGCGCCTTAAAGGGCGTGTGGTGGGTAGGGAAAAGTATATAAATTTTTGCTCAGAATCTTGCTCCGGAGTCGAGTAAGCGATGTCGGTCCATCTATCTGTTTGTCAGCTATACTTTTCAATGTACCTCGTAAACTTAGAGAATAATGACTTTCTCAGTATCTAGAGCTGATTTTACAGTCCCATAATGAATATACAAAAAAGTAGCTACCGAAAAACGGGTCTGATCATTACTGGGAACATAAATCTTGATTACGGGGGAATCGTCGAATGTATTATTTATCAACATTAGTTCCGTGATGTCAAAAGAAATTAGATGAATCTTTACCAGGCTTTCCCAGTCTCTAGAGCAGTTTTGAAACTTAAATTTTATAACAGGAATAACCGTCTTGGATATTAGTGTATCCCAAAAAATGGTGCTGTACCACTCACTAATTATTAGGATCGAACTATGAATTTATGTTACGGGTGTAGGGTATATAAGCTTTAGCCAGGTTTACTTGCCTTCGTTTCGTCTGGTTTTAGAATTTTACATAGAAGATTTTTTAAATGTTACGAAGTCGAAATTGCGAGAAAACAAAGAAGAAAGCGAGATACGAGAATAAGCTGTTTCTTCGAGGAAAGGATAACGATATTCATTATCAGTTTCAGATTTGATGTGACTTCATATCTTTAAAGCTGAGAGATTCATTATGTATTCTTCGAATCGTTATAGTTGTTCTCTTTCTCGGTTTTGATGTGGTTTTGAAGGCATTATGGTTGTCACCATTACAATGGTAAAGATTTGAATTCCTCTTAGAATTATAAGAGCTAAGCTTATCAGAAACGTTCAACATTAGGATTAATACTACTAATGTTGCCCTGCTCACTATTGAAGTGACTGGCACTGACGTTATTGCTGCAACTGTATAACGACGGCTGCCCCTATCTCCTTACATATAATATAACATTAGATAATTACCACTGCCATAATAACCATTATTGTCTCACCACTAGCTGCCATTATTATAATTATAATATTACTAGCAACCATTATTATTATTACCACTACTGTTTATCACCACTAACACTATCGCTGTGATCATCGCTACCACCTTCACTATGATTAACATTGTATCACTCTCATTATTCTCGCCATTATAGTCATTACTACCATTACTATCATCACCTTTGCTTTTACCATCACTAGATTTATGATTAAAGCTACTTTTATAATATATCAATATTACTGACATCATTATATTTACGTCTTCTGTGACCATCGCCCTCAATATCATTATCAACATCGCTGACGCTACGGTCACACCTTACTACTTATACTATTTTTATACAACCCTAATATGCTTTTATATAAGTTACTTTCTTTACTATCCTAATAGCACTATTGCTGTTGCTAGTAGTGCATAACTATAATTATCGCTGTTGTTTCTATTATCGTTATTAACATCAGTATCAATATCATTACCGCAATCACTTTCGCAATTATTATCGCAAACATTATAACTGTCACCAATAATTATCTCACTAATAATATCACGATCACAGTTATTAGTACTACCACTGTCGCTAAGGCTAAGGCTAGATTATCTCTACCACTATTACTATAACAAACGCCACCACTAATACTATCACTACCACTATCATTACCACTATCACTATCAATATTGCTAACACTATCACTGTCGCCATTAACCATATTAACCATAACTATCACTACCATTAAAAATATCACATATATTACAATTACTGCCTACGTCACAATCACAATCGCTATCGTTATTATTTTCGCCGCTATCTCTTCCACTATTACTATCACAAGGACCATTTCTATCACAACCAAAATTACTATCACCACTAATGAACAGTTCTTATCGGCAATAGCAATATAAATACCATTATTATTACATAGTAAATTATAATACAAAAATATGTAATAAAGTACAGTAATACAGTTAGAAATAATACAAAGTGTATGAACTCGATTATCATAAAAAAGACGTTATTAAGCAAAGGGAAAACCATCGCGCAATTAATGTCACAGATTAATGTCAACGAAATTATTTCTATAGGGCAAATATTTTGCAATTATCATCAATTGATATCACAATTATCAACATCAAGTCCAGAAGGTTTTTATCACTATCAGCAGCATATGGAGTCAGAAACCATTTCTGTTCTTATGTCTTCATCATTTACTGTTGTCTCCACTAACATTATTTCCATTTATATTGCTTTCGTTATTCTCTTGTAATCGTCGTATATTCGAATTTTTCATTAAAATTATGAAGCTTAATTGTGATTAGTTATACAATTTGCCCAATTATTCGCACACACATAAATATTCTCTCCCTCTCTCTTTCTTTCTCATCCCAAGCGGCGCTTTCAGTTCTCTGTTTTAAAAGAAAGTCGTCGTTTTTAATTTCCATTCGGTTAGCGATTTTTGTTTTTTCAACTAAATCTATTCTTTAGAATCGTTTATCAATGCTTTAGCAATTTATTCATTTTGATCATAAATCACATTAAGAAAAATTAGCTGTCGATTCCGTGCTCTATTTCCCCCCTACCGATCTATCGATTTGTCATCTTATGCTTTTGAATTAAGCGAGCAGCGGCAATGGCGATCTTCTTGGTGTTACTTTTTTAAGCCAACACCCATTAATGCTAACTATTGGTTGTCAATAAGGAGAAGCAAAGATAGAAGAAAAAGAACGGTAGAAATATTAACACCAACAACTACTATGGCGACTCCAAATGTCAAGGGAGAACTACCAAATAATTTATCATTCTGTTTCGAATTACTTTTTCCTTTTCTCTTATCTCGTTCTCAATCTATTAGTATTCACTATTATCATATCTCTGTCTCTCTCTCTCTTTCAATAGTATTTTGTACTATTGTTTCGTCTTTCTATTGGCTCACACTGCCGTTTTCGTCCTGACTTGACTTATTTTGCAACTTACCAACCAGCTTACCAAACTATCACCACACTAACCCTTTATTTACTGAAACCCATTTACATTTTCCTTCAATCCCTCCAACCACAAAACAATCGTAAAAGGATGCAAGTTCCTTCCAGTTCCATCGACTGTTTTTAATGCGCGCTCAATTGAATTCAATTAAATCGCATTAAAAGTGATTTGTTAGTGTACGTCTTTATAATTCAAATACCTGCGATTAATTTACATTAATTCAACTGCTAGAGGACTGACTGATGGAGTTACCTTTGTCGTTTATACTCGCTATCGCATTCAATATTGCTTCAATTAAATTTTCCCTGAAGCCCAAGGTGTTGCTGCTTAAGGGCTCTTAGGTAATAGAAGACGATGAAAAATGTGAAATAGCAAAGATAAAAAATAAGAGAATAAAAACAAAAACAGCAAAAATATATTTATATATTTATTTATATTTAATTTGCAACATAATCCTCAAAATAAGAAAGAGTTATAAAAGTATTTATTAACAATTACTAAATGATTAATATAATAAAATATTAAGAAAAAGGTCATTCAAAATTAAATGTTTTTCGACTATGTATTATTATCTACTTAGTATTAGTTAAATGTATATAAAACTCCAGCCTAGTCGAAGCACACGTAGTATAAAAATGTGGTTTAAATCGAGTAACTAGCGGGCGGGACGTACCCATTAATGTCATTATGAACGCAGTTACCAGTGGGCACACCACGCCCATTTTTTAAATTATATTTTCGCCTTAAATGCTGAACTCGAATCAATCTTACCTTTATGTTCAAGTTTAGGAGATATCGGGCTATGATTACGAGAAATATTAAAAGAAATAAATAAAAACAGCTCCGATTTCAGCAGTTTTCAACACCAAACCACCTTGAAAATTAACGCCAACATTCGTAGATTTATTCCTTCTGCTGCAATAATATTAATTAACAGAAGCGAACAGACGAAGAGACACACAAGCAAGGCAGGCAGACAGGCAGATTAACATGCATAGAACGACCCAGTAGGTGATTCCGAGCAAGAATATATATACTTTTCTACACCCATCACGCCTCCTTAATGTTTTATAAACGGAAGAATTAAATGAGTATACTCTAACCCTTCTGGTGTAGGGTATAAAACTGGGGAAATATTTAGTTATTTTATTTTCAATTCATATAAAAATTGAAAATGTAGGAAATTACTTCATGTAGAAATCAGATCACGTATTAAAAATAAAATTAATAGTAATATAAATTCTTTGCCATTACATGAGTCATCTATTTTAAAATAGTCCCTTCATTAATAATTTTCGATTGACCGTGGTTCATTGTACAATTTTAAGTTATCTAACAATAAAGTTTTTAAGATTGTTTATATTTGGATATTTTATATTTATATTTATTCAGATATTAATTGAGATCTTTGTAATATTTATTCAATAATTTGAACTTTTATCTTTAATTTATGGTTTAATTCTGATAATTACTATTGATTATTCTCGAAGGCATGAAAGGGGTGGAAGCAATTACAATTAATTAATATTTAACTCGTTAACCTCAGTTAACATAAAGATTATTAAAATCAGAAGAGATGAAAGAGATCGGAGGTAGAAAAGGTAAAATCTTTATTGTTTGTAAGCAGATGCTTTTTAAAAGGGAGCGATAAAAGGGGTAAAAGGCAATGGCTTAGGCCATTTTATAATGTAAGCTACTTGCCCATTAATTATTTAATATTAGCTAATTATAAAAGAGATGTTAAAAGTAAATTAAAATATAAAAAAGAATATATCATAGTCATTGATTTATAAACAAGATTTTTAATTATAATTGTTACTGATTTATATACAAGATTTATAATTATAGAAAAGATGAAAATACAATTATTTATCCATTTAAAGATTTAAATTTATTTAATATAAATAATCTTATTATAAATTCTCTTTTAAATTGTATTAGAAACTCTTAAAAAAATCGAATTAAATATTTACAAATATTCATTCATTCAATGACATTCTTTTAGTATTTATAATTAAAAATTTCCATAATTTTCTATTTGAATTTATTTACATTTGAAAACTGATAAACCCTTTAAAATAAATAAAAAAAATTCCTTTATATTTTTTCCTTAAATTACTTTTAACTGACCTGAAACAAAAGCTTTTTGTTTTATTTGTGACCGCAAAATCTGCTTAAATGGACAGTCAGTCAATCATGTAATTGATGAACCGTCAAACTGGCGCCTCGAACTGACAGACACCATCCATAAACTTCATTCAAAATGCAAACATCCCTTAATTGCATTCGATTTCATTCGAGTGTCACTCGTCGTTCGTCAAATTGACGTTCAATGCACAATAAATGCCCAACGACAATCGATTATAATCCATAAATAATTGAATCGGTTTTATGCGGGCTTTAGATCGCGGCTTACGGAAAACCATAACAGAGTGGTGGGAAATACGTTAATTATTGTTGTTGTTGGCAATGAATTGCCCTGAAGTCCTGAAGGGAGATGTATTGAAGGTTTGTTTTTGTTTGGATGATAGGAAGCAGGTAGATATTGGCCACTTTATGAATTATCAAAAGCATTTAATTTTATTGCATAAATTTACATTGATTGAATTAGATAAAATGCTTCAAGTGCTTTGTATTCTATAGGAAAAGCCACAAAAACGCAGTAAAAAGACAACAAATTGTCGGTTTTATTTTGATAGGCAGAATTATTTGAATTAGAAACTTGTAGTTAATTAAAATAAATAAATGCGCACAATTTAATCCAAATAATCGAATAGTTGCCACTTGTCCTCCTTAAGTAATCTCCTTCCTCCCCACTCCTCGCTCTTCTTCTGCAATGTCTTTCTCTCCAAGATCCACAATCCAATTTAATGCAAAAAAAAAAACAACTTCTCAATCCATAACAATTTTACAGATTATCGGTATTCTCATGACTTCATCTGCAAGGATTATATTCCAGATTCTTTTAAACTATGATGACTTCGGTCCATCAACAAATGAAGAGCTGATGACATTTATTTCTGAACCCCCTCCAAAGCATACTTTCCTACCCAAAGACACCCTTTGTCGCTGGCTTTTAAAATCTATGACCAATTTGGGACCATTCTTTAATCGTTAGCTCCTATTCCCTTCTCCATAATCAGCCCCTCCCAACCTTCCCATTGGTGCATTAGGTTACTAAACAAAACCATAAGGATTCAAATAATAATCTCTGGTCGAGCAACGCAATGCAATAACTTAAATTATTTGAAAGGGAGAGAGTCTTTATTTTTGTTTTGAAGACGATTACGAACGTCCCTTAAGTTTATTTGTTTTTTCAAATTTTATCTTAAAAACTGATTCAAATTAAACTGAGTGCACGGAGTAATAGAGAATGGAATATCTTGATTCCATTATTGCAGAAACTCTTACTACTACTACTTCTTCTTCATCTTTCGTTTCTTCTTCTTTATTCTTCCTGGAACGTACACCTAACCATAGACCGACTAGAAGAATCCTCCGGAGCTAAGTTCTGTAGGAACACGAATAAGAAAAACTCCCCAGGCAACCGAGTTGAGAATGAATTCCTGAACTAAGGCTTCCAAATTGTGTGTGAGGTACAAGTGAGTCGCCACAGGGGGTGGGTGCCAGAGATTGTGTGCATGCGCGCGCGTGTGTGTGCGTCTATTAGTGGTAGCTATCGAGCCACAAGTTTTAAGCCTGATGAATCTCAGGGAAATGTATACATTTTTTAGTGTTCGTTTTGCATGGCGTTGGATTGGGTTGAGTTGATTTGGCTAGAGCTGGATTGGTCTGGGTTTGAGTCTGGGGTTGATTATCGGTTTATGTTGGTTTACTGGTTGGATGATTCGTTAGATCTTTCGTTACAGAGCTAGTTGGAGAGTTAGTTGGTTAAATGATGGATTGGACCGTTAGTTGAATGGTTAGTTGAATCGTTGGTTGTATGATTGGTTCGTTAGATGATGGTGCGTTTGGTGATCAGTTGCATGCATGGTTGATTGATTGATTTGTTAGATTATTGGTTGCTTTACTGGTTGGATATTCGATGGTGTGGTTTGGTTTAATGGGTGGTTGTATGATTGGTTGTATGATTGATAAGAAGAACCGTCTGTATGGTTGGTTGTTAATAAATTTGCAAAAGTGTGTCAATAGAATGAACAATAGATGGATGAATGAAAGAATGAAAGTAAAACCTTGCAATCTATGAACGAGTGAATAATCGAATAAGCCCAGAACCGTTTTTAACGGGGGGTATATGTTAACGAGTTGAGACGATGGGAATCTTGCTTTTCAGATACGAACGCATTACGCTTTCTTCCTTCTTCTTCCACAAATTAGAATTGAATAATTTTTTCAAATTAGCTTTTATTCTATTTTCTACTCCAAAAGTTTCAAGCATTCATTTGATAATAAAATCATTTGCTGCGAAATAAACTACTGACTCTGGCTCTCCGTTTTTCGTTCTCAATTCGAGGCACCCTGAAGGCACCCCGAGGTTTCAGTCACTCTTTACAACAAAATCTGAAATGATGATGGCAATTACACAATCATTTGCATTGCAGATAAAGAAAATTCTTTTTGTATCTAAGAAATTGTAAATGAATAATAAAATTCATAACAAAATCGTAACGATTTTCTTTCTCTTCGTCTTTTCCGTCAGAGGAAGAACTCTTACGATATTCTAAAGTTTTCCTTTAATTATTGGTTTCTTTCAGATTGTTTTATTCCATTGAAATAGTCTTTTGTATACGTTTTAATGATTTTAAGGTGAATGTTATTGCATGCGTGTGTATTTAAGTGTATGTGAGTCTATAATACAGAGCTACACAATGCATATTAGGCTGCTGCATACACTAAGGCAACGCATTTGACCAACGCGAAATTAAAGTAAATAAAAGTAAATTAAAGTAATACATTTTAATACCTTTATTTTAAGGTCTTTTCTGAGACGTTCATTAATATTTACTGATCATAAATTTCAACATTCATATTTTGATAAAATAAGACATTTTTCGGAATCCGTTTTCAAGGCACAAACATTTATCTTGAAGAAAAAAAAGATTCTTTCCTGCATTCACAAATGGAAACTTGTAAATGTTTACTCGGGTGTGAGCATATATTATAAGTGTGTATATGCATGTGAAGGACAGGAGGTTGTGGATATTGTATTGAATGTTATTTTGTTAAGAATATAACTTTTATGGACTTCAATTAAAACTTTAAATTCTTCTAAAAACTTATTTCGTTCTTAATAAGCTTCCTGTTTCCTATTCCCTATATCCTATATTCCTTATCCTTGCCTAAAAATCATACAAACTTCAACAATCAAAACTTTTAACTACCACTAATACGTGCACACCCACATCTCTCTAACCCTAACTTTCCTTTCGATAATTCTCGGTGGTTTACTTATTCTTAATGTCCCTAGGACTCCACCTCCAGTCGAAATGTAATGAACTCAACCAGCGATGGTGTGTGTGTATGCGTGTGGTATAGTGCGTTGCGTTTAGGTGTATTTGTGACTGGTTGACTGATTTTGCCACTTGATCCTCAGCGTCATACATTTTCGAATTGTTCAACACTGACACTTACTTCATATACTTCGAAATTTTTCCACATGCTTGGACTTCAAATACGGTTTGAAGTGCATTGCGTGTGCATTTGAGCATTTTATGGTCATCGTATGGAACTAACCGAGGGAAGAGAGAGAGAAAGAGAGAGGGAAGAGTACTCGCTGTGATTGAGACTGTCTGATAAAAGATTACAATTTCCCAAAGTGTCAGTTATGATGAATCATCACTAGACTGATCTCTGAACTCTGACAGGCCTCAGGGATCAATGGTTTCACAAAGAAGAAGAAGAGAATAAAAGAAATAAAGAAGAAAAGAAGAGAAACTTGCTTAACTACCACGATATGGCAATATTGCCAGATCAGTGGCATTGTAAGTATTTTAGTGGTTAGCGATACTTTAAGTGAAAATTTATTGGAATAACCGCCGCAGAAACACCTCGTAATTGTCTACGAAAGGCTTTGCTCAAACAAAATGAAATAAATGTAAAAAGTTTTCAGTATTGATTAAGTGTTAACAAGTCACGGATTATAAGTCTAGAACTGCGAAAGCCATAAATTTTAAGAAATTTTTAAGAAAAATTCAAAATTTCCAACAAAGCCAAAGCGAAGAGACAGGGGTCCGTTATTCGTTTACGCCCAAAATTTCCAGCAATTATTTTTTTCTTTCTTATCTATAACGCAATAATGATGCTTCATTGCAATAACGACATTATCGGCTATAGAAAATTATAATAAAGCATATTATAAACACGCAACAACTAAAAATTTAGCTGCGTTTTCAATAAAAAATCTAAATAAAATTCAAGGTTTCAAAACATGAAGAAAACCGGAAGAAAAAAGGAATAAATGAATGAACGAACGAATGATTATTTGGATTATTATATACGATAAGTAGAGTTAATGAAGACGATCATACGATGATAATGATGATCAAAATGTTGATGGAACTAATTGCCAACGAGGCGCTCACGTGAAAGTGTAATATGTGTGAAGAGGTAGTAGCACTAAAAGCAAGCAGCAGTTGTTAGTGTTGGTAAGCATGTGCAATAACGGAGCTATCGCTGACGGGAGCAAACAAAATACTGCAACAATAACAAAAGACTGCAACAATAATTACTTAATATAAGTAGCATAAACCGTAGTGGCGATAACAGTAATAGTCGCTTGCTTATTGATGTGGAACATTATTAAAGGCTGAGACTGCTGCTGCTTATGGTGTTACCGCTTTTATCGAAGACGGAACGACGACGAAGACACTCGAAACGCCACAGCAAAGTACGGCAAGTGTTAAAAATGTATAAAACCGAGAGTAGTCACCATATCATAAATCAATGTTGTAAACGTTGCCGCCGTCTGTGCAACAACCTTCCTTTCAAAGAATATGAAAATCATAACGTAATATACAAATTAAAAAATTAATAAATAAATAAATAAATACAAAAGTATATAAAGTATATATTAAAAGAAAAGAAATCAACGACTTTGTTAACATTAACGTCATTATTAGTCAATTCGCGAAATGGAATTAAGAAAATTCAGTGTAAGTCCGCGCAAAAAATACATGATAATGTCTAAGGATTACGATTATTAATTAAATCTGTTCTACTTCTCACAGAATATTCCGCGACTTCAGCAAACAGATAGATCCAAATATAAAGCAATCCTAATATTCATCGTTTATTTGACGGGAATTCGTGACGCAGAATGTGATAAAATTGTTGGAGAAAGGTAATCATATTAGAAGAAGGGGAAAGGAATGAGAAGTATTCTCATAAAATGAAATAAAATCTACACGACATTAATTCAGTTGTGTTGCTAAAGTGCGTAATTGTTGGTCTCATCGATTTTTTAATTGTATCTAATGAATAACAACCAAGTGATAACTCCTTAACTTACTATTTCTCTCTAATGAAACACTTTTCATTATGTGCACCTGTCAGTTAATTTCGATTTAATTTGACTCCAAATTTTCTCCAGTTTGGAACTTTCACATATTATTATTTGCCAGATGTTTCAATGAAGATAACTCGTTAACTGATTTTCTAAAATTATATCTTTTCTTATTTATCATTATTATATATTATCTAATTTTTCTCACATTAACATAATATTACTGAAACTATTAACATACTCCAATAATACTAAAAAAATATGTTTATGACTATTCTCGAAATTACTGAGATATTCTGCAGTGGCTAAAAAACAATTTGAAAGAAATTAGAAGAAATTATAAGGGTCTCTAAAAAAACCGAAAAAACTCGAAGGATCTGAGTTTTCAAATATTTTGGAAAGAGCTTAGAAAATAATGAAAGATGCTAAACAGAATTCTGATCCTGATTTTATGAAAACCATAAATATACAGAAAGACCCTAAAACATGGCGGAAGAGTCTAACCTTAAAAGTTTAGCTAACTTTAACCAGTTTTGAAAGAAGACTGAAGAAGAATGAGAAAGGGGAAAGCTTAAAAATGCTAACAAATAAGGACGATTTTCAAAAATTTTCTTAAAAAAAACAAAACTAAAACAATTCCAAATTATTGATTACCTTAAAAATATTTTTGAAACTTATTACTTTGATTTCTTTCCCCTTCTAGTTCGCAGCGTCGTTTCTTGTGGAAACAAATGGATGACACCGTCGACGATCTTATGCTCGGCGTTATGTCGGGTGCCCGCGCTGTAAAGGGTGCAATAGGCGTTGGCAGTAGCACTTCCTACATCCGACACCGAGTTAATCCTTACGATTATTTGCCCTCCGAGGCAACACGTATCCGATATATCATACGATCGCCAATGAAAATGCTCAAATTTCGTCCACCCAAAAAAAATGTCATCAAAGTAATGCACGCTCCACCGAAACCCTACATCGAAGGAAAATTCTTTAAACCCAAAATAAAATTTCCAAGTTCTGAAGATTTGCGAAAGTTGGAAAAGGAACAGGAATTGGTTGCCGAGGGTAAAATGCCTGTTAAAACAGGTGACGAAATATTAGCTGAAATTGAAAGCGAGAAGAAAACTACCAATCAAACGCAAACGGATGGAATGAAAACAGCTGAAGAGATTGCAATGCAGAAGGAGAGTGAAGGGCATGTTAAAGAATATGAAATCAAAATAAACAGACCAAAAAAATCGGGAACGGTAGAGTTCGATGGTAGTAGCGATTTTATTATTAGACACATACCGGATTTCGATGAGGATTGGTTTCCTATTCCGTATCAGCCTGATGGAAAATATCCAACCTCTAACTATCCAGATAAATTACCGGGACCCTTTTCAACAAGCAGAAGTTATCCTGTTAGTAAATTACACACAAACATTATAGACTCCATGAGACCAACTCTTTCTGTCAAAAACTATATACCCGTACTGCCTACCCCAGTTGGTAAATTACATACTAGTATCATACACTCTACGAGACCACATCCGATTGGAGATATCTACACCGGATTAGAGGACTATAAACCACCATCGACCAACTACGACGATGCGAGAAGAAAAAATCATACCTATGAAGTAACGGAACAGACCGAAGAAACGATGGTAGAGCCGCGATTGAACTCAGAGGTAGAGGAAAATCAGGAATCAAGAAATCCCACGGGCACAACTACTGAGGAGCCCAATTATCCAGAGGAATTTCTACGCAAATATCGCCAACGCGACCACATCACATTAACCGCAGTAAAAACAACAACAACAACAACAACTGCACCAATACAGAAGGCTACATCTTATCGATCTTTGACTCCCACATCGTCCATTGAAGAAAATAAAAAGAAGAAGAACAATTTGGTTAAGGGTAAAATTAAGAATAATAGTCGTGTGAAGACGATAAAATGGCCGCCGGAGTTACCAGAACCAAAGCCTTTCGGAATTGAGGACAGTGTGTCCTCTTCACACGAAGCGGACAGATTAATTCAAAGTAGCGTAGAAACCACACCGGAACCGCCAATACGTAAAGCAAATAAAAAGAAACAAAGAAGAACCCGAGAGGATCAGGGGAATAATGAGAGCACAACGACTTCCCAGCGGGAGACAAGTCAGCGGGGGAGTATACGCTTCGGGGACAAAATAAATCTTGATGAAATGTAAAAATTTATGACAGAGGGGCAGAAGAATATAAATAGAATATAGAGAGTGATAGAGAGAGGAAGTAAGAGATGGGGAGGAGAAAGAAAAATTAGATGGGAAAGCTATGAGGGAGGAGAAGAGGTATAGGGTGACTTAGATATGGGGCAACTAGAGCCAGAGAAGATGAAATAGAAGATAAAGCAGGAGATAAAAGTTAAGGCCAAAAAAATATGGAGGAATAAGAGCACGAAGAAGCAGGAGGGGAAGATGGAAGATAAGAGGTGAGTTTGTGGGGTTAGGAAGAAAACATAGTGGTGAGCGCGTGTGAGATGACGAGATAGACAGAACATATATAGAATAGAGATAGACTTAAATAAGATATAACTGTCGTCAAATTAAACAATGTAAGTCCATTAAGACTAAGTTAAAACAAATAAAGGTAAATCTATCCCCTCTATGGCTAATTGTCCCTAAATCTCCTCTCCTCCCTGGCGGCCCTAAGGTAATTAGTTACATTCATACAGACTTCCCGTTTGTTTTGTCAATTATGTCATTCCTCCGCGAATTATAATGAATAAGCGCTTCGGTGTCGTCATAATCACCGTCATCATTAACGCTAGGTGTAAACTATTAAATAAAATATAAACAAGTCCGAACTCTAATTTTGGCTTGGCCAAAGCTTGCATACCCTACACCAGTAATAAATTTATGAAAAATGAATTTATGGTTTCATTTTGTACGCGCCGGTGGATTGTACGCGCCCACCTCAGATTGTAAATTTTAGTACAAATTATGCTTCAAGTTTACTTCAGAAGCTGATGAACTAAGCTGAGAGTACCGATAAATATACCCTGCCCTTGTAGCCTTGTGAAGTAAGCGTGGCAATGGCGCTATTGTGCCCGTTTTAAAGAGTTTTTCTTTATAGAAATGGAGAATATATTATATTATATAGACGCCCATTCTAGAGAGCATAATTTTCTCTTAATACAAATAAATATGCCTTAGCTTTTAGGATTAAGCATGACAATTGACCGATTTCCACTATTTTCAATACTCTTTTCGTTCTCCGGCATTCACGATTTCCACAAACGGATAATCGGACAGAAGGCAGACAGGCGTGGATAAATCGACTCATACGATGATTCTAAGCCAGAGTGTATATACTTTTCTATATCGGCAAACATCGACTTGTTAATTGTGTTTATTAATACGTTACAAACGCAGGAGCACAAACTAAATGTACTTCTTCTCCCTTTAAGTGTAGGGTATAAAAATAAACATTCACAATGAAAAGTAAACAAATTTAGTAATTATTATAAAATCCCCTTTCATAAATGCCCGAATAGTTACTTAACCAATTCCTCTCAACGCACTCAAACGGAAGTCTCGGTAAAGTCTAAACCGGCCACGTACGAAACGTATAAAAGCAAAAATAAATTCTAATAAAAGACCCTCTCTCTCTGTTAGTGACAACGTTTTTCCAAATGATTAAAGAATTGTCAACATTACCCTTCGGCATTTAGCAAGAAGCTAAAAAAACATTAAAAAAACTGTTACGAGGGGAAAACATTGAAGATGATAATATCTGATTTTTATGACGATTATCTTATTAAAATTAATACGTGTTGTTAACGATTATGATTAGATTATGATTATAGTTGGTCAAATGTATTTCAATTTTTTAGGCTATTTTATGAAAAGTCGACTTTAGTTAATTTAATTTACATTTATGATATAATTTGAATTAAGTTGATTGAATTTTTACAGCATTTGTCGAATGGAATCATTTTAAGAATTTGGAGAATTTAAGGTTCTTCAGGATTCTTGATTTATTGCTAAAAAGCGAAAAAACAGGAAAAGTATGTATGGTGGAAATGATCACATAGGTTATCAATCTTCTCCTCTAGAGGATTCTTCTTTATCCCACTCTCCCGCTTTTCCATTATTCCCTACGCCACCACACACCTCGCCACTTTGAAGGCGCTCACAAGAGAATTTATAATTTTTTGATTTCGAATTTTATTGGAAACGTTTACTGAATGACTAAATAAAAGTCTCTCATTCGGTACAAGCTAGGAGAAAAGAACCATCTCTTGGAGGGAGAAGCAGGGTAGGGATCCGTAATGCATGTAAACACATTCAAGCAAATAAACGCGTACTTAATAGTTGAAGTTGAATAACGTGATACGGTTTTATTTTTTGCATTATGTCTGCTTTATGCATTTCTCAAACGTCATTCATATGCGTCGGCATGCATTCTGAATGCCTGATTCTTGCCTCCTTCTACTTTTCTTTTACCTCCTCTCACCTTGGTCGACACTTCGACAGTACGAAACTGCAGTAAAATGATAGAAATGCATCAAAAAAGATCGGCTGAAGAATACGAAAATGCTGTAAAGCTTAAGGAATGATGACGCATATAAAAGGATTGTGCAGCAAATGCGATGAATGCAGTGATGCATATTGTAATGTTGCGATATCAAATAAAATGAGACGGAGAAGAAAAGGGCGGAAGGAAAGCGAGTTTGAGAAACAAATGATTATGAGTTAGCTCATTGGTAGCGCGTAATGGTGCGTCGTTGCATTGTAAACATGCCTGACCTCGACTATAGAAAATACATAAATCCATCAAATTGCGAGAAAATGGGAAAATTGCATACTGAGGCCATTCTTAAGGGTCCTTTAAGTTAGAAGAAAAAGGTACATTCAATAATTTTCTTTAAAATCTTTGGGAAGACAGTATCCAGCTTTAGCTTTTTAAAATTCATCTCTAGACACCTTCACGATTTGTTGAACACATTTTGGAAAAAGTTTTGAATCATTTTTAATGGTCTGATACTTCTATTTTAATATATTAAATATTTTAAATACTTAAGACTATTTTTAAATACTTAAGACTAAATCTTAATTAATTTCTTTCTTTGAAAACACTTTGTCAAAAAAAGTAGCGTAACTACGTTATTACGTTGAGCGTTAAGATATTTATACCAAAAATTCAAACTTGCTTTCATTAGAATTTTTTTTGCTAAAATTATGCCTAAACTCTACAAAAAAGGCAAAAACAGAAATGTTATTTTGAAAGGACTTAACATTTCAATTTAAATTAGTAACAAATGACAATAGGCGACATGCAAAATATAACAGGAAACAACAACAACAACGACAACAACAACAGAGGTAAAAATAAAAACGGCGACATCGAAAACAATTGCTTCTAGCGCTGGTCAAGGTCTCAAGGACGATACGTGACCAGTGTGGCGCGAACAACATTCTGTTCATTAAATGAATCTAAATGGAACGAAACAAATCGAATAAAAAGGAGTCGATAACCGGAGTGGCTGCCCGAACAATCGACAAATCAAGAGCAACAACAATGGCAGCGATGACAATGCCAGTACGCGCACTGAAATAATAATTAGAATTTCAACGAATGGCGAAAGGCGCGAAGATGGAAAAGAGAGAAGAAAAAGTGGCATAGAATACAGGAAAAAGGCTACAGCTAGAAGGGTGGGTACATATTTCGTCAATGAATCGCTTGCGAATTGCTTAACGCAAACTTATCAATTCCAAAGAGAGCGATTAAATAATTTTCGATAATTGACTAAAACTGTTTTGTATTCAAGGATGCTCTAGCAGGATCATGAATGCTTAGTTTGCATTTAGGGAATTATTTATAAAAACCAAACCGATTTGAATGATTTGAAATTATTCATTTCGTTTATCAAACTTGACCACAAATGCAGAGCCGTTCAAATAATTGCATTAATGGTCGGTACACCACCAGAGCTCATGGAAGCATTAATTTATTTGAATTTATTTTTTCGTTGATGAGCGTGTAATTTGACAAGCATTTTCTGGTTTTAAGCAGCGAACACGCAACCATCACAACCACCACCATCGCCACCACCAACACCACCTACTGCTATGAAAACCATCACACCATGCTTAAATTGTCAAAAGACATGAATTTAAAACCAACGTGATTGAATTATTTAAATAAAAAAATATTTTTTAAATAAAAACGTGAGTGACCATTCGTTCAACTCATTTACTATCAATTAATATTGAAAGAAGAAGCAGAGCGCTTTACAATTAATTCGTAAAGGAAGGCAGTTCTTACGCTTCCTCGAAAATTAAAATTCATTTAATGATTCGCAATGATTTCCATGAAAAAAATCATCGTAAACAAGACAAAAGAAAATGTGCAGAAAAAATGGATTATATTTTCACATTCGAGACTCATTCGATTTTCATTCGTGTAAAGTGGAAAAGAAATTCATTTATCATATTGTTTTTAAAATGTATAAAAAAATGAAGTTGTAAAGAAATTAATTAAATTAAAATAATTTTTTTGTAATATAATAAATAAAAACCAATTTATTGACTTTTTATATAGATATTTATTAAATTGTTTTAACATGCTGTTACAATTTATTAACACATTTAAATATTATTCCGTTCGTTTAATTAAAGCGACTCAATTCAAACAAAAATTTGCAATTAAATATTTACAATTTTGTAAACAATTACGATGATTTTAGGCGTAACAACAATCAAGAACGTCGAAAATATTTCCAAGCACAACAAAACTGACTTTAAGGGAAGTAGCAGCAATCGAACCCTTAAAACTATTAAGGTAGTCGATATTAATTACGGTTACATAAAGTGCAGCGACAATGATAATTAGACACACTGAAATTTACATCAAGTGCAGAGAAGCTAGTTTCCAACATATCACTGTCCCTCAGTCACAACAACAACAATCAAGCACGCAAGTAATAAATCACGCACAACAAGGTTGACAATGCACTGCAAAGATTTTATAATGCAAAGCAGAATTACATTACATCACGATGGGATGCTGTCAAGCACGATATCAACATTAGCAATCAGCAGAGTGAGGCTGATTTTAAAGCGGTCAAGCGCAAAAACAACAATCGAAAAAAATGATAGAAGTGCGAAAAGAATGATAAAAAGAACACCAAAATTAAGACCAAAGAAAATAAAGTTGACTTAAGAATGACTTAGGGATATCAATCACGCGCAGCATCAACAATCAAGTCCACGAAAAGTAATTGCCGTCACACAAAAAAACCTAATAAAACAAACACTATTTAACAGGAAAATACGAAGCGTGACTATGAAGCCATCAAAAACAACAACAGCTATCAAGCACACCAAAATTTATACCAAGCCAATAACAATCAGCTCAGTTACAGTTACTACGACATTAATACACCGCAATAAAAGCAACAAACATCAGGGACATTCACAATGAAGAATCAAGCTCAGCAACAACGTTATCAATTGTAATAAGTAGGTTAACTTCGGCTTGGGCTAGAAAACGAGAATAAAGGAATGGACTAAATCGAATTGGGAGGTAATTGTGAGCCGGATACTTTCCTATATCCGTCATGTCCACGCTAATGCTTTACAAACGGAAACACAAAGTGAATATATCTTTACTCCTTCGGAAGCACCACGACAATGATATTCATGGCA
The DNA here is from genome assembly GCA_963966595.1 of Physocephala rufipes. Classification (NCBI taxonomy): domain Eukaryota; kingdom Metazoa; phylum Arthropoda; class Insecta; order Diptera; family Conopidae; genus Physocephala; species Physocephala rufipes. Next base: position 31,269,715 of record OZ016505.1, on the reverse strand, counting down.
AGATAGGCAATGCTTGATACACGCCTAAGCCTGTTGTTTCATAAAAATGTTTAAATGGAGGCGGACTATGTCTCACTCACTCTCTCTCTCCTTTTATTTCAAATGCAATTAGTTTCTTTCTACAAGCCATTTCCGTTTGTACTGACAGCTTACTCTGATGCCACTTACCGTTACAAACCTTTTGTGTCGCTTCCGTTTCCGTTTTATATAAAATATTCGATTTAATTAATTTCTTCCGTTTCATTATATTCCGAAAAATTGAAAAATTCATTCAATTTGTAATCGTTAACGGCCTCTTCCTTGTCGGCCTAGTAAATCCAACCTTAGGCGATGGATATTAATTTAGTAAAAACCTAAATTCAAAGGAAGGGCGTACTTCCCAAAATGGGCGCTACCTGATTGTGTTTTTTAAAATCTGAACTAAAAATTTATATAAATTTATATAACACTAAAAATTTATATAACACTAACATGCTCATTTTCTTCCTTCGTTCAAAATTGAAAAAATACTGTGATTTAAAATTTTTAATAAAAACGAATTTTAAAATGTTTGGTTTATTTTGTGAAGATTTTATTTCACTTTTCGTCTCCCCTCTTTTTCTGGGAATAGAACGTATTAGAACACACGTTTTCTTGGAGGTGAAAAGCAATAAAAACAAAAAAATTATTTTTGCTCTAAATAATTGTTTGAATAAACAAGAACCTATCCAACAGACAATCAATAATTTCCGAAAATATAATTCTCAAGTAATATTTTTTAGTTCGTTCGTTTCGTTATAGTTCGTTCGTTCCATAATACCAAACTATTTATAATTCATTTATTTATTCCAAGCTCGTCCACTTCACTATATATTCATTTATCTATTCATTCATCGAGTGCTAGAATGACCAAATAAACGAATGAATGAATGTTAGAATAATAATTGATTAAAGGAATGAACTTTGAGGTGAAAATATCTGAAGAATAAATACACTTTAAATGCACGAAGGATGAACTAAAAAAAGAAGTAGTTGAATGGGCAAATTAGTTGCATTCTTTTCATAAATTAGCCGTGAGATTAATGAAGCTTTAGATGCATGAGGTATGAAATAAAGCAGCAATTACATCAAAGAATTCATTATTGCCTTTTCGAACAAATGCAATAACGAAATGGAAAGGAATGAAATGTTCAGAATGACTAAAAATAAACAAAGCTTAAGACGAATGAAATGTGAAATGAATGACTTACATTATGAATGAAATGTAATGAAAACATACTTATGAATGAAATGTAAAATTATTTTACTCTGAAGTGAAGAGAAAAAAATCCATTTATATGCGCCAGAGTAAATGGATTAATCAACTAATTAAAAACTAATAGAAAGTATAATTATTAATTAACACCAAATGAACGCAGAAATAAATATTATTATTAATAATAAATGAGCGAAATGAGAGATCAATGAACAACCATAAACTTAATAACCAACAAAGTGATTTCACCACGAAAGTAACGCATAAAATAAACAAGTTCTGAGACGGAACGAATTGATTAAATAAATCAAAAACATAAATGCATAAACCTAAACAAGTAAAACCTAAACCGAAGCAATGCATATTATTTTATTTATTCAACTTTTAATTACTTCTAATTGAACAAAGTTAATTACGAAGATTTTTCAAAAAATATTGGATGGCAAACAATTTATGGATATCAAATTTGATTGAATACATGTATTTAAGTTATGCATGTATGCATAAATAAATGCATGCATACATGTAATGTATGTAACGTAACGCAAATACGTATGCGGAGTAAATTGTAAAAATTCTCGTGACCGTGCATCTAAGCAATTATAATTGATGGTGACTGTCATTCGTATCGTACGAGCTTTAAATTGACAAAAGAGGAATTGAAAAAAAATATTGGAGAGAATTAAAATTGATTGCATCGCAGCTTGATTTTTTGTTTCTAAGATGGAGCAGTTGTATTTTTCAGCAAATAAGCGAATTTAAGAATATAAATATTTTTTTTTATCCTTTAGTTTATAATTGTAAATTTTTTGTTTAATTTTAGTTGTTGTCTAGGTAAAACTTACAATATAGTCATGCTCTTGCATTCCATAAACTTTCTAAATACCTTTAAATATACTTAAATACTTTATATTTAAATTTATATTTAAATTAAATATTTTATATTTAAATTAACCTTTATCCTAGATCACGTTCTTCAGCACGAACCCACAAGGTCGACGACGTTTTTTTCGGAAAACCTAAGTCATAAAAATACTCCGTCTTTTATTAAAACCAAATCAAATCTAAACCAATAAGAGCACAAATTAAAAATTGAATTTTGAATACAATATTAATTCTTGAGCTATTACAGCCAATGCTTTTTTGGACCTACTACTTCAACCAAGGAAAATCAGCTTGATTCCGGTAAGAAATATTTTATATTTACATATAATTTTGTGGTTTTCGTAATAGTTTTCATACATAGTTTTTATTTATTTTATTTAACAAAACATATTTTGATATTCATTGTACTTTTTCTATAGATTCTGTTCATTTATTTATTCACACGTTCACACATTCACGCATTCATATATTACGCCATTCGTTCAAGGAAAATCTAACCAAATTTCGATGTGATTTAAGATTTATATCAATTTTTATTGACTAATCAGACTTTAGATAGGTATGAAATAAGACGATACACACATATACACATAAGGGAAGACAATGAAAGTGGGGTAGATGTGAGAAAAACACACTATTGCGCACGGGATTGTAATTAAAAGTAAAGAAACAGGGAAACATTTTTTACATTGACTTCCGGAGCTCGAAAGAAAAGCTGTAAATTCTACTTAATCGTCGCAAGCATTACGCACACCCGTTCGTAACAACAATAACAGCAACAATGTACATGAAAAACAACAAAGAAGACAGAAGAGCTGCTCCATATCATCTTCAAAAAATAGATTGAAAAAAATCGAGAGGAAAAATAAAACAATAACAAAAACCAAACTACAATAACACCAGCAATAACAATAGCAATGAGAATAAATAGCTAGAAGAGATAAAAGGAATTCAGATTTTTTGTTTTTGTTTTTTTATATTCTTCATAGATGCTTCTATTAAAAACTTGAGCAACATAAAAACTGTAATATTAAGACATAAAAATTACGTTTAATTTTATTCAGAAGTGGAGCTTATAGAACTTAAAAAGTGTACTCGTGGAAAATTGCAGTTTTTGTTAAATGTGGATTTAAAAGAATGCGATACCGATAAAATGGCAATAAAGGAATAATCCGTTTTTTTATAACAAGATAATTCAAATAAGATTAGTTTTCTACTTAATCCTCCCTCTCTACTAATTTTTCTGCTCTTCTTGTTTGACGAAGAAATAAGTTTTTAATTTATGTTCTTAAAAAAAACTATAGCTTCACCTTTAAAACGCCATTACGTGTTAAATCCTCAAAAAAGCATTTTCCACATAATTTCAAACCCTCCAGAATATGTATCATCGAGAACTTTTTATAAGAAATTTTATTACATTATTATATCCGAAAAATATAGAAATATGCGGCTGAAACTCATCGAATGATCGTGAATACTTAAGCAATCGTGACCTATCCTTGATTGCTATTATTGTGACTTACATTTTTCTGCATTCGACGCGACATACTTTAGCGCACTGAATAATTTTACCGCCTACAATTTATCACAAACACTTTTCTTAAATTTATAATCACAAAATGTTGCCTGGAATAATATCTGGATGAATTAAATAATAAAACTGCCGTTGAGATTTTAGCAACGTGAACGTATTGGGCTGGTGACAACTTCATTTAAATTTCTTAGAAAATTTCACCAAAATAGAGCAGATAGAGCAGAAATTAAAATACACTTTTCAATTTCATCCAATCATTACCCGCTTTGTCTAATTTAATCAAAAGTGTTGCATACTTTTTCTCGAATGAGCTTTCATTGTTGGCAAAGTAACGAACTCCCAAATTCCAAATTTTCATATACACCCTACACTCATAATATAAATTTATAATGCTTTGGTAGGCTATTTTTTGTCGTCTAATTTTCGAGAGACAATTCTTTTTCTTGGTTATTCTCTAGATATTTATGAAGTCATATTTACTATGAGAAGTAGTGTAGTGTTGGACCAGATTTTTCATTTTGAATCTCAATATAAGTATTTTTTTCATGTTTCATGTCGAGAACTCTGTCCGTTCGGCTATAATCGTGGTTTCCACAGGCATACACACACATACACCTTCGGGTGTAGGGTATAAAAATATAAAATAAACTTGTATAAATGTAAAGTATTTAACATTTTAAGTAATATTTTGGCTAATTTAATGAAAACCTCGTACGGAGTGTGTGAACAAGCGAGGCAGAGAGAACAGACGTGAGACCTCATAACCTCGCCATTAATGAATGAATTCACTGATTACAAATCACACGCAATCTGAAAATCCTTCCATCTATTTATGTGGTCTACATTATCTCGATAAGGTCCAGGAAAGAAGATGGTGCTCAGTGTACACAAAAAATCCTAATGAAGTCGTTTTCTTCTTTTGTTCATAGATTTTTATTTACCTATTCTATAGCGTTTTCTACTTCATTATTCTGTAAATAGTGTTCATTCAGTTCATTAGTGCAAACATTTTTCATTCATAAATAGAGGTAAAGTTTTAATTTCTTTATGAATACACGAAGAGATGAATCAGCATAAAAACTAATTAACTCTTTTTTGGGCTTTATTTAAAGGAATGATGTTCCGATTTTAGTGTTGTTTAATTAAACCGTTTTTTCGCCTTTGAAATTCTCTATAGAATTCTGAAAATAATAAGAGTAAGACGAAGAGGCGAGACGACAAAGAAATGAAGTTTTTTGTTAAATAATAAAATTATTCACCAAATAATTAAAATTTCAAATTAAAATAAAATTCATGTGAAAAGAATAGAATAAAGGAATGCAATTCATTCTTTTATTATCTTTTCTCTCCCTTCCTCGTGTAGCTATTTCTATCTTTTCAGTTTCTTCCTATCAGCGAATATAATTAAAATAAATGCCAATGCAATCTGTTGACAGTCAATTTTTTTTCAAAAAAAGGAAGAAAATTTATATTTAACCACAACAAAAATGAAGTTCGAAACTGTTTTTGCGGTTTTCACGTTCTCTCAGTGATGTAAAAGAAAAAGAAATGGAAGAAAAAGAAATTTTCTTTTTTAATTCAACAATTATTTGATTGTGCAATGATTTTATATCAGTTATTGCGATTTCATAAAATAATATGTTGTTTATACGAGGGAAGTCCCAGAACTAATCGACTCGATACATAAAAAAAAGAAGGACTCAGCGACAAAATCAAAATTAGAAAGCTTAAGTTGTAAGTTTGATAGTGCTACGCTGTTTATTAACAAATTGGAAAACATCCATCGTGAATTTATGGGTTTCAATATTTTCATTTCCATATCCAAACAATATTAAAATTGAGCTCCAGATTCTGTTTTGAGAGAACGTGCTCTGCGTTTTTAAAAACTGAGTGAGAAAAAATTTCAATACGTTGAGTCATGACCATCGGGAATGGTGAAGAAAATTCACATGAGAGTATTGGCCAATCGTTAACTGAGAAAATGTGCGAGATCGCAGCAATCTTTCTTAGGTTGTTGCTATACATCTGTCAACAACTTGGCAGGATTCACAATTCACTTGTTGAAGGATTCAACTTTTATTCGTGACTAAATGTCACTAACAAAAAATCTTTTAATCTATAAGAATTCTGATAACTAAAATGTTTCATTTTCTGAGAGTTTTCCTCTTTTCTTTATCAGGAAATTTGATTTGTCGCTTACGAAAATCCTTTCGTAGTTTACTGAAAGTTTTAATCCCATAAGTCTTATATGTATTATATTAAATTTCTAAGTATATTCAACATTCGTTTTATATTTTTATAGTACAGACTCCTTCATGAAAACAGCATTTAGTCGGGTGAAAACATTAAAGGAATATATTTTTGCATGAAATTTAAGTTAACGCAGTGAAACCATAAAGGGTGCTATTCAGGTTTCCGCTTGTTTAAAAAAAATATCCACACAAAAATAGAAGACCGAAATAAGTCTAAAATAAATGAAATAAGTCCAATCTCTGATGATGTCACAAGCAAGGTAATGGAATCGTAGAAATGTGTGATTATTTTATATAGGCGTCAATTCCCTGAAATTGTATGTAAACAGAGTAGTCGCGAAACTATCAATTTCCGCCGAACTTTATTAATAAAATTCGTAGAGAAAAAATCAAACAAGTTCAAATTATTGATTTAATGATTTTTTGTTTTTACATATTCTCTAAATTGAATACAATAATTTTTGAAACTATCATCAAATAAAAAATTTCAAAAAATAAAAAATTAATAAATGCATAAATAATAACAATAGCCAAAAAGGTAAAAAAATGACAAGGGAACACAATGATCGATTGATGTTCTTTTTTTAATATATTTGAAGAATTTTTTACATCATTCTCGATTTACATGAATTTCTTAATAATTCTTAATTGACAAATATGTTTTACAAGAAATCATTACAAAATAGTCATTATTAAGAAACAGGCCTTTTTATTAAGCGATATTGACATTATTTACTCATTATTATTTTATCTATTTAACCATTCCATAAAACTTTGATACCCTCAGTGTCATTTTCACACCAAAGCATAAATGAAATTTGTTGAAATGTTTAATTCTCAAACCAATCCTTTTGTTGACCGACCGAACCTTTTGTTAAGTCTGCTGTATAAGAAATAATCCCAAAATAAATATATAATAATGACATAAAGTTGTTAATGCTATGAAATGTTAATGTTACCGCATTACGTGCAAATTGAGGTCGTTTTGTGTTTACTGTTTGACATACCGCCCATCGCTCCACACCCTTCTACATCCCTTTACTGATGGAGGAAATTTGAAGAACTTAAGGGAGACATTGAAAAGTGAAAAGACGAAAATGGAAATACCAGCAGGAAATAAAATAAATATTGTAAAGTAAATACAATTAAATAAAGATTATCATGAAGAAAAGGCTTGCTTTAGGCTTGGAAAATATACCCTGGTTGGATTGTGATTGTGAATGAATGAATGTATGTATATGTAAGCGCGTGTCCATACATGTGTGCAAGTAAATAGACATAAATATGTGTGTAATTACGTTAAATATACTTATGAGGTCACGCTTGTTGTTATTGTTTTCGTTGTAATTTTTCAAAAGAAATAAACTTTTAAACAAAATTTTTTACTAAGAATTCAATGTTAAATAACTTTAACTCGTTGTTCCTTCACTGGAAATTTTAAAGAGCTTTATTTATAAATTCTTCTTAGGATAAATTTTCTTGGCACGTAAATCACCAAAAAAAGGACCGATTGGTAACCGACAAGATGAATCGGAAAAGGAATTGATATTAAAACCAGAAAAAGATTTATAAGATAAAATCTTAAATCAGAAGCAACGCACGTAAGCAGCGCACACACACCCATATAAGAGGACACACACATACATACGCAGCGCACTACATCAACACGTACGTCACATACGCGCACGTAAATACAAACACACACACACATACTACCTTAAAGCAAACAATTTTACCGGGTTTAGTGATGCCACATTTTCCGCAATATTTCGGTTTAAATATATTTTTATTTATGTACCATATATATATTTTTTATTGTCTAAGTGTCATCAGAAATCATGACAAGATTCCGCCTTTCCTTTTCGTCCTTCCTCCTTTCGTCTTTGCACGGCGTCCTTTTTCGCCATGAACGTGAATCTTAGTGAATTCTGTAAGACGTTGAGACACGAATATTCGTAGGAAATGAAACGCATGAATTCTAAACACGTTTTCGGAGAATTGTGTGAAGAATAGGGTGTGATGATGGATGAAGGAGAATGAAGGATGAAAAAATAATATGAGAGAAAAAGAAATAAAGCAAAAAATAAAAGGATTGACGCCATGAGAAAGGTGAAGTATATGATAAAGGGAGGCGGCTATGAAGGAGCCGTTTACTTTGGTAATGGCTATTAAAGGAAGAGAGGGAGGAAGGAATCTACTAAAGGAAGCGGAGAGAAGGGAAGGAGGAAGAGAGAATGCATTTCAGAAGTAAAAGAAGAATCGACTATATAAGAAAAATGTGATATGAAAGGATTGGGTTCCAAAAGAAAGGGTTCTAATGGAAAAGGTTTTAAAAAATGTTATATGAGGAGAGAAAGAGAGTGAGAGGGAGGGAGGGAGCAGTAATGCTTTAAGGGGATTCAAAAGCAGTAATGCTAAAGGAGAAAAGGTGTAGAAAAAAGTTACGAAGGAGAAATTCATTGTGGAAATAGAAACTAAAAAAATTAGGGCTTAAATAGGAAAGGGCAGTGAAGAAAAGTATTATGTAAGTGAAAGATATTGATTGGTTTTGACAGATGTGGTGATTAAAAAAAACGGGTGCAGACAAGCCGAATGTAATCCATGGCTATAAGAAGAAGAACATAAAGAAAGGATCGGAAAAGGGTTTTGATGAAAAAAAAGAAATGGAATAAGGTTACATACATATTCATATATTTAGATTTTTCCAAGCTCTAATTGATTTTGCTTAAAGTTTATTAAATAGTACAGTCGTAGAGAAACAAGCAAGAACGCTAATGGCAATCTGCTCGAAGTTGATATACCCTACACCCGTAATATATATTCAGGATCTGATCCCGAGACCTAGCGGGCGGTGTACGCCCCCTTTAACACTATATTTATCATTTCTTGTTATTTTATTACATTTTTGTTATTATATTCATCATTATCTTGGTAATTGAGGTTATTCTGAAAAGGAATATATACACTTTTCTACATTTGCCCCGCCCTCTTTAATGCGTTACACACGGAAGCACGAAGTGAGGCACCCCATCGCCTCAGGCGTGGGTTATAAATTGTAATTTGCAATAATATGTTGATATTAGAGGTTTCCGACAAGTCTGGATGTTAAAAGATATCGGAATAAGTTTCCGTCAGCCCCTGTCAAGTTTAGTTTGGAGACAAACCGGTTTCGGTGATGTATCAACTTCACTAATTTGTATAAACTTTGTCCAAGGTAAACTCATGAAACTAATTACGACAAGTAAGAAACGTATCAAAGATGATAATTAAAGTTTATTTAAATTATCAAATAAATTTTTGAAGCCAGTTAGAGATAATCCCTGTCTCCTCTCTTAAGATACCGTTGCAGCATTTCATTCTTATAATAATTTAGTCAAATGGACCAATTTTTTTCAGCCTAGCCCCGAGATTCGTCCACGTCAGAACAACCAGTGACATGAAACTGTCATGTCGCGCAAGACGAAGCTGACAGTATTTCAATTAAAATTTTATATGGAATGCACGTATGCAATAGAAAAGCTACGAATTATAATCACGGTAGAGGAAACACATAAGGCACTGTCGCCACATAAGGCGCATCCCCTATCAGTTACCTCATAACATTATTTTCTCTTTCCCTTAGCCCAACAGGGTTAGATTTGGATATAGCCAGAGAGGAAGAAGAAAAGGAATGCAGTGATAATAAAATGTGAAAATGTTATTTCCAGAAAAATGTTGCATATTTTCCGGAGCGCATTATTACTATATGATGATCTTTTTACACTATATTTTTTGTAAATCGCTACAAGTTTCGAACCCCTCCAGTACACACACACAGACACATACACACATCAGCACACACGCAGCTGTCAAATGTCAAATATATGACAGTTATGTATGTTGAGCTAAGCTCAGCTGAATGTTGTTTAGCGGAAAAAGTCAACTGCAAAACAATGACAACATCAACGACAACAAACATCAACAATAACACATACACACAGATGCACACACGAAAACCATACCTAATACCAACAATCATAACACGACCAATACACATCAGACAATGATAAAACACGCCAGAATAATTTTGTTAGTATTTTACTTGTAAATGCGAAATGTGTGTGTGGGTGAGCGCGTGGGTGCACATGTGTGTACGTGCATGTGTGGGTGTATTGAGAATAAGATTTTTCCTTTGCTTTCTATTTATTTCGAGAATGCAAGCGTTGACCATTTTAATTTTTGTTCTACTTTTTCTGTTTGCTGTCGGTTGAAATATTTATTCTGTAAGTGTTTCACAGTTTTGCAACAAAAAATATTCATGTACTCCTACACACGCACACATGCACCACATTCATATACTCCTACACACTCAAGCACTTCAACGCTTATACAAAATATTTTGTAAACTTTATTGTATTTGTTGTTGCTACATGACATCTGAGTGTTTGCTTGCATTTGTGGGGTGTGTGTGTGCTCACACGTGTGTGTGAGCATATACGTGTGTATATGTGCATGTGTGTTTACATGACATGTATTCAGACACTTCATTTAATATCCTCATATCCTTTTTGATGGAACATTTTTCTCGTTTTTGGCGTAACAATTAAAAAGTATCTATTTTTATTATTAGAATTAGTTGTTGTTGTTGTTATGCTATTTCTGTTTGTTGTAATTATTACTTTTACGTAATAATTATTACTTTTACTCTTATTGAACAGTGAGGGAGAGAAAGGAAGAGAGAAAATAATTTCATTTGGCACTTTTGTATTTTTCCTCACCTCATTCTCTACCTTCTGTTCTCTTTGTTTTCCTCTAATAATCTAATTGTGCTTAAATTTGTTTCCTCCCTCCGTTTCAATAAATGAACTTTTTCGAACTTTCCTCAAACTTATCTGTCATTCTTTCGATTGGACTATCCACGAATTTAGATGGATCGTATTCAGAAAACTTAATCATATTCACGAACCTAAATGAAATACATCCAGGCACCTCAATGAATCATATTTAAGAAAGTACTTGGTTCAAGTACGCGCGAAAGTGAATAATATTCATGAATATAAATGAACTGTATTAAAGTGCTCAAAATTGTAAAAATGAACTGTATTAAGTGCCCAAAACACTTATTTGTAAAATTGAGCGAATTATATTTATGTAACGAAATTAATCACACTCATGAATCTAAATGAATCATATTCAAGTGCATAAATTACTTATATAGATAAACCGTATTGTTCAGCCATCTCCAGAAGGCATTCACATATTTTTCAAATGTAAAAAAACATGAGTTGAAGCAACATAAAATTTGTACAGGATAAATATTAAAGGATAAAAAATAGAAAATATTATCAATTAGTTTCGAACGTTTTGCTAAGGAAACTGCTAAGGAAATATTATAAATTTAAAAACATTTTACTGTCTGCGAAGTTTATTAAAATCCATCCTTTAACCAATACTCCATGTTGGTGATCCTTGGTCGCATTTTAATGTCAATCAACAAAAAGAGATCAACGTTGCAAAGCAAAATCTGGACAGCAAAAATCTCTAGTGTTTAGAGAAGCAAAAGCAAAAATAAGGTGGCAAAATTGAAAGTATCGTCCTATATTTATATGTTTATACATCTCTATGACTTTGTCTATCTTTTCGAACATAGAAAGGAAGGATAAGGTCTCGAGGATTTGATAAGACTTTCCTTTACTTAAGTACTAGCTTTAATAAATAAAAGCACACACAGAGGGAGAGAGAGAGAGTGAGTGAGAGAGAAGGAAACAAAAAATAAAATAATAAAAATATTACATTAAAGCGAGTAATTTTCCAAATGACGCCAAACGAAGCCTGACGGGATGACCGACATGCCTTGTTGGCCGTTGTCTGTAGATAGAAATAGAATAAAATAATAAAAATAAACACAAGTTCTATCAATGATGACGATGATTACTGAAGCAAAATAACAACAGCATCCATAGCAATAACAACAGCAGAAACAACATACACAATTCCAGCAAAAATTACAACGAAAATAACAGCTTTAACAACGAAACTACAACAACAATTGCAGTAATGTCGTTTCTGAAGTAAAGGCAAAAAAAACGTGTAAAAAACAACCGAGTGATGACACAAGTATACAGTATTCAATATCCTTTATGAGTCTATAGATGGGTAGATGCTTGTAAGTTCGAGTGTATGTATGCTTATATGTTTCTGTATTTGCGTGTGTGTTTGTTTGTATGCGCATGTTTGTCTATTGTAACTTGTAAGTTTTTAGTACTTTTTTTGTTTGTGTGTTACTACAATTTTTGCGTTCTTAAAATGTTTACAACAACAAAAAAGGGACAACAAAGAGTGTTACTGAACGAATACAATTTTCCATGAAAAGTTATTTCCTGAGTAGGAAAGCTAGAAAAAATTTGCAGCAACAAAGAATTTAAAAGAAAACAAACGCTAGCGAGATAAAAGTCTGTGAGTGAGTATACGTATGTGTGTTTGGATGTGTATGTGTGCCTGCTTTTGGATGTGTGTATATATGTGTGTGTGCGTGTTTGTGTGTGTATGCACAACTCTTGCAACAAGTTGCAATCAATTAAATTGATTTCTATTTTGAAAAGCTTATGAAAATGAAATTAAGTACAATACGAGAAATCATTTTCATTCTTATAATCTTCTCACTTTCATCTATTTTTAAAACTTTGTTTTTTCTCAACTTTTTCCCCGCCTACATTACTTCTAAGAGGAATTCTCCCTTACTGGAATTTTCATTTCATTTTTTAGTGTTTGATTGTTGAAATATATTGTAAGTCTTTGTAAAATTCGAGGCAGGGTATTATTTTATAAATTATTTGCATTACATTCCATATCCGAAGAGCTAGTGGACTAAGTTTTAGGGATATATATTGATTTTTTGGACTTTGTCTTTTCGTTCCTAACGCATTAAAGGAAACATTTGAAGAAGATTTAGAAGAGTATATTCCGATAAATATTCCGATTCGATTCATAAATCTCAACTAGATGGAGAACAAATGAAGGATAACTCGTGAATTTTATTATAAAACAAATTATATTTTAATTCTATATCAAATTATTAGAATCAAACTATCAGTTTCGCGGCGAGGCCAAAATTCTTAAATTCTTAATTTTTTCTTTAATTTTTTTTCTTAATTCTTAAATTGTTTTTTAAATTTTTTTTTCATTCATTGATAAAAAAGACAAAAATGTTCCTAACTTTTCTTATCAGTTTCAAAACTAAAGCATTTTGTGACAATCTTTGGTCGTGTTTTTGTTTTTTGTCAAGACGTCGACTTCACCTCTTGTGATCTCTTGTTCTTATCATTAATCATTTATATCGACGCTGACTTTTGTCATGGAATATTACAAAATGAAAAGAAGTCAATTTCATATTGAGTACATTTATTCTTTTATCCCTTTCTTCATTTATTCTATTCTTAATTTCAATTTTCTAATTAAATTTTTATACCTTTCCATTTCTTTATTGGAAGCACAATTAAAATGTTGTCTTTTATTAATTCGTTAATATCTTTGTAATTTCAAATATCTCATTCCCTCTATCTTCCCTCTCCCTCACTGAAAATCTTTCTGCCTTTCTGCTCTCGCTCTTCTTTACCCCCTTTACTTTACCGTCTTGATACCATAAAACGCGCGTAAAACACACGCACACATCGTTAATTTTTTTACGAGAGGCACGTGCTTTGCGACCAAAAACCAAGGGTTGCCATCTCAGCACAATTTGATAGAACTTAAAAATTGATTCGCATTGATATTCAACGAGCGTAACTATCAATTTTTAAGTTGATTTTTAGACAATTCGATATTGAAATGAATCCAACCGCAACGAACAATAAATATTTCAGATGACTTCGATTCTTGGTTTTGGATATGTGGTTATCTTTTTACGATGATAGTCACAAATAAAAAATTTATTGATTGTTTGTTTGATTGGTGTGGTAAAAAAATAATGACGCTAGTTAGAGATAAAATAGCCTTGGTGGTGATGGTAATGGTAATTGTGGTTATGATAGTGATAGCGTTGATAATGGTGTTGGTATTTAATGGTGTTCATATTCATGTTGGTGCTTATGTGGTATTATGTTTATGTTGGTACTTCTAGCATCAAGTTGCGCTATGGAGTTGATAGGTAGGCACTCTCGATTCCAAGCGTTAGCTGTGGTGCAACCGCAAGCTTTGCTACGCGAATTCCCAGACTGTCGGGGTTACTACTAGCAAAATCAGCAGAATACGAGACAATCACAAAGATTGTTTATTCACTGTTGTTTGTAATAATAAAGGCCAATAAATTATAACAAAAGCAATGAATGTATGCTAAAAATTAAATAACACTCCAATATTCGCTCGAATTATGTATAGTCGTGCGAATGCTTTGGTATTATTCGATTGCAGCAGTGTCATTTGAGTGCAGTAGTGTCTTATGAAAACCGTGTCACCCTAATGTGGTGATGCCATTTAAAAATAGTAGTAGGCAGTTATGCTTAATAACGTGTTGTTGGAATACAGTCATTTGAATGCAATGGAATTTGTTAAAGTACTATAGTGCCATAAGAATACAGTAGAGTCAATCGAACGATGTACTGTTATTTAAATGAAGTAGCGTCATTTGAATGCAGTAGTATCATTTGAATTCTCTAATAGCATTCAAATGCATCAAGTATTGCAATGACAAAACAATCATATCGCTTACTCTTTATCACAATTTACCAACCTAATTAATATACACAGCACGTTATTACAGGCAACACAAAAAATTCAAATTATCATAACGCAATATAAACTTATTTATTAGTTTGTTAACACTCCTATCAAAATTTCCATTCATCAAAAATTTTACAATTTTATAGCTTTATTTTTGTGACTTCATTTTGACTTAATTTTTTATTCGTTTTCCATTTTTCCCTCAGTTCTGAACTAATAAGGAAATAAACGTTTTGTTTCATTATTTGTTTACGTTTGTTTGAAATAATTTATATAATTCTGATATTCTTATTTTTTCACAGTTTACATTTTTCCTCTTGCGTTTTGAAAATCCTCATAAAAACAATTCACTCGATTCAAAAAATTTACCATTTGAACATAAAGCAACAAATACTATAGTTCATTTTTATTAAAGGACCAAGAGTTATTAAAAAGTAGAAGAAACCGATCACCGATCCGGTGAAAAGGAAATATTTTAGAGGTTATCACTATAGAAAATAAAATAAAACTAAATTAGATTAAAATAAAAGTGAGAAAATAAATAAAGAGTTTATCCTTTCTCCGCTCTTCAGATTTCTTGCACTCCTTAATTGAATTATGAAGTTTAAGTTTCATAGAAAGAAATCTATTTTAATTCAAATACTAAAGTGCAATAAAAATATATTAAAAGTTAGTAACTTCTAACTAATTTCAAAATACCACACGATAAAGACACGTTCATGCAAACCGTAAACGTTAAAATTCAATCAAAAATCGACGACAAAACTATTTGCGAACTTTTGGTTGCTAATGCGACCGCCGAAATTTCAAAACCTCATAACACCATAAACTTCTAACAATTTTATCGTCTCCTTTTCGAAAATAAAATAAAACTTTTAGTGGTAAAAAACCGTTTACGGCAAAGATTATAAATTTGCTAGAAATTTTTGAGATTGATGAATGAGAATTTCGGAGCTCATAAAGTCAGAAATTAGTTGAACAACAACAAGTAAGAATACTTAGCTCCGGCCTGGTCGAAGCATATATACTCTACACTTGTAATATAAATGTACAGTCTGGTGGTACAATGGGGCGGCACACACCCCTTTGTAATACTGATAACATTTCACTTTTCTTGATTAGATTAGATCTACTAACTCACTTTCAACACAATTTCTATTAAAAGATTCCATATGTGGTATAGTACAATAGTGGGCGTACCACGCCTACATTCACAAACTAATTCCATTTCGTAGCAATATCGCTTTTCATTCTAACATAACGATTTCTCCAGACAGACAGAACTGCAGACAGGCAAACGCGCTGACGGATAGAGGTAAATTGACTCAGGAGATGGTTCTAAGCTAGAAGATACAATTTTTTCTATACCGGACACACCTCTTTCAATGGGTTACAAATAGAGAAACAGACTTAATTGTATGGACATGGCTATATCCGCTCAAGAAGTGATTCTGAGCAAGAAAATAAATACATTTCTATACGGTATTAATGCTACATTAATACTCTACTAATACTATACTAATCCTATACTAATATTATACTGTATTAATTTCCTGGAAATAACATACTTCCGAATATATAATTCCTCTAGATATTTAATATTCTTTTCTTTTAAGAAAGTTTTAATAACGTTTAAGTGGTAACGGATAAATGCTATACCAGAGCCATGAATTTAATTGAATGTTACCACGTTTTCATTATTCATACTAATGAAATCCAATTTGGTTTAATAAAAAATTAAAGGATTTCGTATATTTTTGTGGGGGTGGCATGAAATGTTTTCGAAAACACATTAAAATTCGATCAAGTCACGGAACATGACGACGCCCTCTTAACGTTCAATCAATGACACTAAGACCAATGAACTAAAGTAATCGAATCGATCGAATCGATACGAATATATACGAAACGGAATGGTTAACATTTCCCGAATAAAGATTTTTAATAGATTCTAGCCTCACTATCTGTCTATCTGTCTCTCTTGCACTTTCTTCTATTCACACCTTCCATCCTCCCTTCTTTTCTCTTCCTATAAGAATTTTATTATTTTTCTTATCAAAAATGAGGTGGTGGTGATGGTGTTGATGTCGATGAAGAAGAGCATTTTCGTAATTAAGAAAATACTAAAGTAAATCGTACAATCATCACGAATTTCAATTGTCGGGAGTCGTTTTGGTAATCACTTTCTTAGATAGAGATACAGAGTGTATTTATGTGTGTGTGTGTATGTATGTGTGTTTATATGTATGAGTGTATGTGTGTGTAAGTATGTGTGTATGCGTCCATACCAAAGTTTCAAACTGTTATCGGAGAGGTCGAGATAAACTATTTATTTCATTTGGTATCGATTTGCAATGGCATGGCATTTAGTTGGCCATCGATTCGACATTTATTTGATTCATTGAAATCACTGATTGAATTACAAAGGAATACAAGAAAAGAACAACAGAAATGTAACAGATATAAAATAGATGCAGAGAAAGATAGAGAGGGGGTGGTAGGAGGGTAAGCAACTACACCATAGGGGATAAATGGGAAGACATCACAGAGCACTACCGAATGCCGTTGAGCATTTTTGTGGCATTAACTGGTCTAAACCCAACCGATCGTGTGGCTTTTGCGGCTGCAAAGGAAATGGATGAAGTGAAGGGAAGAAAGCTATCGCAAGCTTGATTTCATTACAATGAAAGTTTTGAATAGAAATTAGAACAATTTCAAGAATTCGTAGTGAATACTATAAAAAATGCAAATTTCGAAGGATCAATAACGTTCCTCTCTCTTTCCGGTTTAATGTGCGAATGATTGAAAATTGAGTGAATGAGGAATAAAAAATGGATGAATGAAGAATGTAGCCAGTTTAAATTGAGTTAAATATAAGGTATATTTCAAGCCACAAAACGATTTTGAGGTAAGGAAATGTGTGCAAATTGCTTTTGTAAATTCTGAAATAATTTCAGTAGAAATGAATGAAACTGACTGAGTAATTATTAACCTCCTAAAAGCTTTGCAGTCTCCTTTAGTGGTTAATTTTAAATAACCAATAGCACTCTGTTGCAAATAATCTACTTTAGAGCGAGGGTGGTACCAAAATTTTTCGTCTTATTCCTGAGATGTGTGAGTCGTCTTTGTAGTAGTCTGTCCTCACAAGAAGACGCACTTGTCAGTTTTTCTTGTCAGTTTTTTAAAATTTCCTTTAGATTATGTCAGATTAGGCATTGCTGGATTCGAATTGATGGGGCAATGGGCTCAAACGGGGACTTCTCGAACAATCATAGAACAAACATGGTTTGCAAAAATGTGTTTGATGGATAATTGCACTGATAACCGGCGGTCTTTAAAATAACATTATCATAAATTTGATTGACTGTAAGTAATTCAATTTCGGAGAAGTTAAGTCTCTAGAATGAATTTGAGGGCAATAGAAAGCCATCAGGCATCATAATTTTTACAAATCTGAAATATACGAGAATAATTAATAATGAAAATAAGCCATTTAAATTTCTCCTAAGGACCACCTGATATTCAAATCATGAATAACTAAAGGTACTAAGGACAACATTTTTTATTTGAGCAAATATTTGTCTTGGTTTTCATAAATTATGGATTCTAAACAGCCGAATAACTCGAAATTTTAAGAAGAGTGTTTTCTTGATCTTTATATTTTAAAAGTAATTTCAGCAAGACTATATCTCGTATACTGACGCCATTGATGAAATTAATCATTTTTTATAACAAAAATGTGAAAAAATGGATAGAAAAACATATAGTTGTGAAACAATTTATATTTAATAGATATTTTCAAACAATATCCTAAATATATTTTTGAATAAATTTTAATCTTTTAAAAATTTACCATAAATTCTGAAAAATTCTTTAATCTATGAAATACATTTCTTTCATTTTGTTCGTACATTCTTGATAGATTCTCCTCCTCGTCGTCACAGAGATTCTCCTCCTCGTCGTCACAGATATCAACATAAAATTCTTCGATAAAGCCGATCGATAATTTGTTTATAAAGAGCTTCATCATTATTGGCTTTACTTCATTATAATCACTTTTCCTTTTTCCGGGTCAAACCGCTCACACCCCAAAAGGCATTTTGTTTCGCATTTATTTCAATTTTATGTTCAAGTATTTAATCGACAGGATGAATGAGTCTATAAGTAACTTTTCCGGAAGGAATTGTGGTGTAAAATATAATTTATAGTCTCGTCGTTTACGATAATGATAATGTAGGAATAATCGTTTTACACTTCAATTCTCTCAAAATTAATATTATTTACAAAACAACAAATCGACTAACCGAGACACATTCCGACCGATTTTCAATCACAAATCATTTATTTGTTTTTGGTGCTTAAACAGTTTGCATGAAAATAAGTGGAAGCTCGTAGAAGTGTATGCGTGTGTGCGTGCGTTTGCGTGTATTTATAAACACGTATGCGCACGTGTGATTTTGACTGGCTGTGTGTTTTTGTTGGTATCAAAGTTATTCTTGGAATCATTAGAAATAATTTAAATTGATAAACGAGAAATAAAATTGTTGGTTTGCCAACAAAAGTAAACAGAAATCAACGACGACAATAAAATTCAACGTTGTAAAAATTTGAACTAGAAACGATACGTTACAACAAAGCAATAAACAACAATGACAACAATCGACGACAATAAAAAAATTAAAATGCGCTCCCATTAATTTTCATCAAAAGACGACGATGCTCGATTCAAACTGAAAACAAAAACAATTCAATAAAAATCTATAGAAAGTCATCAACTGAAAGCTGTGAACCGGCACTACTGCGGGAGCGGTGAACAGCATCAGCAGCAGTCCTACTAATACTGTCACCACCAGCACCAACAACAATAATATCACTTAGTCTGTCATTCGGTCATCACTCATTTAGTTAAATGAAACCAAGATTTACAATGCAACAATATAAACGACAACAACAGAAACAGCAACGGTAGCAACAACAACATCAACAGCAATTTAAAAGACAACAACGTTTCAATAACAAATTTAGTGCGAACAAAATTTTTGTCCGGCATTTAAAAGTTATCGTCTGTTAGAATGCACTCTAAATATTTGAAAAATAAGAGTTGAATCAACATAAAAAAGCTATACCAAGAATAACAAAGCAAACAACAAAAACAACAAAAATAATACTAAAAGTAACTACAAAAACAGCAGCACCAACAGTAATAGCATATCAGATGTAACAGTAATAGTATTTTAGGAGGAAGAAACATCGTCAGAGCTAGAAATTTAATTAAATGATTTAAATTAATTTTCATTCATTTCCTTGGAATAAGATGTTGATGATGGTCAATAGCAATGATAATGATTAAGAATATATAATAAATAATCGGAATGACAGTACTAATGATGATGATGGTAACAATTATCATAATGAAAATGTTGATAGTAATCATAAATAATGATTTATAAAAGACTTTTGTCAGTGAATTTGTCGATCACTCTTATTCCCGTTTTGCTACCCGAGCATTGCCAAACACTCTCTCTCTGGCTTATCATTCAATTGCTCTCTCTGCTTATACTTTTTAATGTGGTTTGCCGGTGATGCTGTTTTATTGCCTTAGCTTTGTCTAAAAGTCTATGCTTGTCTATCTTCTCCTAAAATCTGCGCTTGTAAAAATTTATTAAAGAGCTGCACATAGCGTATTTAAAATTGGCGCCAGACACCAATAAACAGTGCTGCCATATAGATGGCATACTGCTCGAAATAAAACATTCAGTACTAAACGAAGTCTCCCGATCTATTTACCCGAGTAAAGCTTATGCAGTCTTATATAATTCCTCAAACAAATTAATTGTTTTGAAAGACGAAGACTGCATTCTACTGCATTCGATTGACATAACTGCATTCATTTAATTCAAATGGTCAAACTGTCATTCAGTTCCATACGGTGATATATTTTTTTAACGAATGAAAAAATGCGAAGGAGAGAAGCAATACTATTACATTCGTTTGATGCTACCGAAATCTTTTGATGCAACTAAATGCGTTTGCAAACATCAGTTCAATTCTGTTTCATTCAGTGTCTTCTTGATTTATTCGGTGTGATCTCGATTAATTCTTCTATGAAAAAGTGTGAGAACGGAAAGCATTACATTCGATTAAAACTACTGCATTTAAATCAAATTAATCAAATTCAGAGGCATTCATTGAGCTTTGAAATAATGCCAAATAGGCTGTGTATTTCCATTTTTTTCGACAAGGTTTTCAACAGTCTTGGCCTAAATCTAGCGGTAAAAGCTCAAATATTATTTAATCTTATAAACCAAATTTAAAACGCCTTGAGTATTGATTATAACCTTTTTTTAATAAATACTACTTCTTTTAATAAATACTACTCTTTTATTTCCTTTAATTCTTCTATTTTTAATTTTCCTCTCTTTAATCCTTTCCTTTTTATTAATTCTTTCATTTTAAATTAACTTCATTGTTTACTTAGTAGAAACACTTAAGTAGTTTTGCTGCACAAACGATTGTTATGACGTGCAACTTGCACAAATGTTCAGCGAGCAAATTCATCGTAACCTTTTTTCGCAGACGATTATATTGAAATGGTTATTTTATATCGTTACAGTCACGATTAAATCCGTCAACATCTTGCTTTTCACGGTGTCAGCGATAGCTCTCATAAAAACAATACAATGCCTTCACGATAACTTTTACAATTTATCTGCAGAATTTTAAAACGGCGCAACAAAAAGTGCAACGAAAATAAAATTAATAGCAAAATAAAATCTCAAGATAATTTCGAAGAATTCTGTAAAGGAACAAGCATAACCCCCAGAGTTATGAATGATTGAAGAAACTAACCATATTGCAGTATAATTACCAACATTACGGGGCAGCAAAAGTAATAGCAAACAATTTGAAATTTTATATTAATATCATACAATTTCAAACCTTATCCCAGTCTATTTTCCTTAGTTTTATATTACCAAACAATGCTAATCGTTTGATGAAAAGCAATGACGACAAACACGACCTAAAGCGACCTATCCAATAAATGGCTAAGTGAAGACACCTCATTCCCACCACTATCATCTCCTTTGACATCATCATCATCGTCATCGTGATTTTTGTCGTGTAAAAAATTGCAAAGACCAGCTCGCATGATGAATGACTGCATGTCGATGAGTGGGCGGGTCATTCAGGACACGCCAATGAAACCACTCAATGCCAATCACTTCAATATATTGTGCAAATAGTTAGTCAGTCGTTGGCAGGCTAACCAAAAGGGCAACTTTTTTGTTCCAACATGTTTTTTATAACATGTTGATGATGTTGATATTGTTGATATTGTTATTACTGTTTTAACTGCTGTTGCGAATTGTTGTTAGTGTTATACTAGTATTGGTTTTGTAGGAAGCAAACCATCCAAAAAAAGGCACTTAACGGTCATCAGCACCATTTTCAGGTAATTCAACAAAAATTGGTGTTTCTCTGAATTTGTGATAATTATAGTAGTTTGTGATGAAACGAACAACTTTTAACGGAAATACCCAACGCAGAAATTCTTGAGTTTTTGAATAAACTCTATTCGAAATATTTGTACATAAATAGACGAATATTTTATTATTAGATAAATATTTATATTTGCCTAAAAGAAAAAATCTTAATCAATGAGTCATTTCTAAGCAACTCATTGCCCAAGGATTCATCTTCTCCCAAACTTTCGCCACTCCCAGCAACACTTACCGTTTTCCTTTGAAGGCCAATAAATGCTTCTTATTAGCTGGAAAATTATTTGTAAGCGATAGACCGGTAGCACCGGCACGCAATGGAAACTGTTTATGGAATAACGGTATACTAACATCGAATCCTGGCCTTCGTTGTAAAATACTCATACTCGCTTTAGCCAGAATAGCTTCACCCGGATCGAAACCTAACGAATTCTCCGCATAATCTGGCCAAGTGCCCGAATATAAGTTGAAGATTATGTGATTACGGCCATTATTCCAATGCGGCAGACGAGCCAGACGCGATGGTACATTACGCACATAATCCTCCGATAATGAATCGCGATCGAGTGTATCAATGCCCAAAACAAAAAGACACGCGCGCGATGGATCGGGTGTATAATAACGCGATTCACGTATGGCGGTAATGATTTTTTGATAATTAGCCGATGTTGGCGGTGGCGAACCGAGTGAATTTAATGGTTCCGGTGGGTAGACATAGACCAAAAACTCGTGCAGACATTTGGTAAAATCAAAACAGGTGTCCATGCGACAAGAACGGTGCATTGTTTTGTAATTTTGCACCGACGAGCCAAATGCACCGGTTTCTTCTTTACTATCTCGACGTTGCAATGTCTTTCGTTCTTTTGCATGCACAACCAAATTGGATGAACGATCATGATGTTTATTTGATTGGATAGTTTCGATGGCCTCGTCTTGTTCTTCATCGTCGTGTTCAGCGATTAGGATATAATTGGGTAGATGAATTGGTGAAATCTTTAATTCGGCAAAGGTTGAAAGTTTCAATTGCGATTTCAGACGATTACTGCCGAAATAGCAATATGCTAGAAAAGCGCAAGTGACAATAACGAGTATATAACGTTTCTTAGCCTGCATAGCGCGAGGGAAAAGAGAGGGAATATGACACTAATGGTAGTGCCTTTCTCCTAGAAAGGCTTTGTTAGAAGGATTACAGATTGGAAAATGAAAAGGGCACGCGGCGGGTCTATTATTTGATCTGCTGCCACAAACAGATCATTTTTTGATCAATTTCTCTAAAGTAAACAAACGATTTCTCATTTTTTGTGGTTTCACTTCCGCCAATTAAGTCTTTGCGAACATTTTGTTTTTTTTATTAAGCGCCTCACATTTCTTTGGACTGTTCTGTTGCTGATTCTGTTCGTATAATTTTGACAATTATTTATTCACATCCTCCGCAAGATTGTTGTGCGCCACAATAACAATAATAGAACAAGCAAACAAACAAACAGAGTGATAAAGCCATCAGCACGTTACGGCCCGGCACGGCACGACACGGCAAATCTCTTTATTTTACTCAATTCGTGACCGCATTCATTCAGAAATTCAATTTGACTTATTAGAACACTTTAAGCACATACGGAGCAGCACTCAATTCACACACTTGCACACACGGTCAAAGGCTCTCTTTGGGGCGTTAGCTCCAAAACTAGCTGCTCTGGAACTTTAATTTACAGCAAGCGCGTTCTCTTCAACTTCGTTATTCTTTGTTCACAACAAAAACCGCGTCATATAAACTCACAGTTACCGTCCCGTACTTTATTAAATTTTCTCTGTTTTATTTACAAAATTCAATCAATTTGCAGGATAGAATATTTCTCACTTACTGTAGCGATTGTGGCAGCATTTCTGACATTAATCATTTTAATAGATGACCCACAGTCGACGAACTGTCAAAGGGTTTCACCCCGACGATGCCAGATCGTAGCAAAATTAATAGCGGCACCCATAGTCAATTTACGAATAGCGGGTCATTTTTTCAGGATATTAAATTTTCTTAATCGAAATTTGTTTTCAATGAAAAGTTACTTGATTTATTAGAGTTCAACAAATACTTCTTAATTTTTTGCGAAACCCACTCGTTTTTCTTTAATTATTTGCGCAAATACGCATCACTGTATTGCACTACTTTTAACTGTACGTCTTTAAATCTCAACGACAACTGATTTTCTATGCAAAGAACACGACCATTGCTTTCTGACTCCAGCAGCAATGCTACGCATTTACTCTGGAATACATGTGTTTGTTGTTATATCTTTCTCTCATTTTCTTATCATTCAATATGCCATACTTCGTTCTCTTTAGGAATGTGTTCTATGATGCCAGAAAATGCTTTGTTGATATTCTTCTCTATTCTTTCTATTATATTCTGGCTTCTTCAGTGTGTGCTTCCATTTCGGATCATGCGCTGTGGCATCATGGAATAAACTGTCAGGGTGGTAGCGACATCTAATTGTGAAATTAGGGCCGCTCGTAATGTTGCCACAGGTTAGACAAAGGGCTCATAGTTGTTTACTATTAAGATTAATTTTTTTGCGTCATTCATAAATTGTCATTCGTAAATTAGGTGAACGAAAAAGTTTAAGAAATTAGTATAATATTACTGGAATACATAAGTATTATACAAAGGTAATTTGACTTAAATTCCAAATTTTAAGTAGATGACAATACAGGTTAGACGCATGCAATATTTATTTATTGATGCTATATAAAAATTTCAACTTTTCAAATTATAGGATTCGGCTTACTTTATAAACAATTCTTTATTCGGTTCACCTGCCAGATTATCAAATTAGACTAATTCAGTGCAATTAGGAAATATTCTTTCGTTAGGAGCCAACTTTTAAAATTTGGACATGTTTTAAACTCAAAAATTAATGTAAGTATAGTGGTAGATAACAATTGAGAAATTTGTTGTAAGTAATTTTACAATATTCTTAATGACTTCCGCATATATATATATATATATATATATATATATATATATATATATATATATATATATATATATATATATATATATATATATATATATATATATATATATATATATATATATATATATATATATATATATATATATATATATATATATATATATATATATATATATATATATATATATATATATATATATATATATATATATATATATATATATATATATATATATATATATATATATATATATATATATATATATATATATATATATATATATATATATATATATATATATATATATATATATATATATATATATATATATATATATATATATATATATATATATATATATATATATATATATATATATATATATATATATATATATATATATATATATATATATATATATATATATATATATATATATATATATATATATATATATATATATATATATATATATATATATATATATATATATATATATATATATATATATATATATATATATATATATATATATATATATATATATATATATATATATATATATATATATATATATATATATATATATATATATATATATATATATATATATATATATATATATATATATATATATATATATATATATATATATATATATATATATATATATATATATATATATATATATATATATATATATATATATATATATATATATATATATATATATATATATATATATATATATATATATATATATATATATATATATATATATATATATATATATATATATATATATATATATATATATATATATATATATATATATATATATATATATATATATATATATATATATATATATATATATATATATATATATATATATATATATATATATATATATATATATATATATATATATATATATATATATATATATATATATATATATATATATATATATATATATATATATATATATATATATATATATATATATATATATATATATATATATATATATATATATATATATATATATATATATATATATATATATATATATATATATATATATATATATATATATATATATATATATATATATATATATATACGCGTACGTAAATATACGTATATGAATAAATGTAGTTATGTGCGATTAAACAACTTTAGACGTCTTCAACGCATTTACGTAGTAATATTAATGAAAGTTTACACATAGAACTAACTGTTCATTTGGGACATATTCTCAAACGAAACGCAAATGAATGGTTTATAATTACATGTTTAAAAATTCAAACCTATGCATGCGTATGTACAATGATAGAACCAACAACTAAGTCACCAATAGTGAAACTATGTGGGGGATGGGGAAAGAGGTGTAAGAAGGTGCAATAAAACTCCCTCGGCAAATCATGTGTAAATGAGAAATAAATATGAATATGTATTTGCATTTGCAATTGCATTTGGTTAGTAAATTTCCCACGATTTCCGGATGCTTTTTCGATATGAATACGACATTCGTAATAATGCACTGCTGAGGAAAGCCTTGCTGTATCGTTTCGAGGTTTTCAGAATACAATCACTATCATTCATATAAAACGATATGGGAATATATAATATGTACTCTAATATTTTATCCATCAATAAAAAGCAATATTTGAACTCAAATAACTGAGTCATACAACAGAAATACGTTAATGTATGCCGGTTTTGAACATGCTGTTGTTGGCTGTTTAGGCCTAAAGGCAAATCAATTCATGTCAAAATGTCAAATATTGGAAATTAATTACATGAAGTGATGCTAGTTTGTGATATCAATTCTACGAAATGTATAATTTCTCTCCCCCTCCTTATTTCTCTTTCTCGTTCTCTCTATCTCTTTGGGGATTAGAAAATATTCAGGTCTGCTTTTAAATTCGTATTAATAATTTAATCGTAAAACATGAAAATTATTTGTAAAATTATAAACATTTCAGCAAATTCATGCAAATAAGTTAAAAGGATGAAAGCAAGACTGTTATATAATTTTTTATATATATATACGAGCTCCCAATTTACTGTTTGCAAATATATCTCGAAGATTAAGGAAAAGAATAATAAGCTCTGGCAACCCTGAAAGGCTAAGCTATAGACTCAATTGCATACAAAGCATGGAAAATGATAATGCCTGTTTGTGTGTGTTTGTGTTTGTGTGCGTATTTTTTTAACTAACAAAATTGTGAAATACACTGGCTTAGCAAAAAACAACCTTCAAATAGTTTGCATAGTTTTGCAGATGTCGTATAGTACTCTCGTACATTTTGTGATCATAAAGAGGAACAAACTTATCTGCTAAACCATTGGATGTATTTCTAATATTGAATTCTTTTTTATTTTTTTGAAAATTCAATTGAAAAGCCACTCCAAGATAATATTTATTCAATACATGCAAACTAAATCATTTTGTAACAAACGATTTTTCTAATTTCCGATCTTTTGAAAAACAACGTCACTCAGACACACGAATTGCAGACGGAGGAAAAATTGCATAAAAAGCGGAAATATACAGAATTTCGTTTCCTTTCGCAGATTTCGAGAATATTTTCTTTCGCTGCAACGTATTAGAAAATTGCATTTATCGCCCTCGCCCTATACCTCTTTCTCCCTTTCACTCTCTTATAATATATAGCCACCTACTGTACCACCTCTTGGAATCACCTTCGGCACCAGCATTTTGGTTGATATACTTTATAGACCTAACGATTAATCCACTGAATTATTTACTACAATTATTTACTACAAGCAATTAACTTCAATGGGTTTAGAACAACAAAAAAGATTATCTAAAAATGTCATTAGCAAGACAGCAAATAATCTTCAACTATAAAATTCTACTTCAATTTATTTATTTATTAATTAAACATCATTATTAAGTTCTATTGTAAAAAATAAAGTTCCACAAGCGCCACCCGCTCTCCCTTAAAACTATGTAAAAGTTTTCGACGTTCAACTCTTTCTCTCTTTCTCTCTCTCTTTCTTTCCAGTCGGTTTCCTAACCAATTTTCCTTCGACAACTTCATTATAATTTTTCCTCGCCGCTTTCATTATTAGTATTTCAAAACCTTGAAAGGTTCAGAAAGGTTAATAGAAAGAGAGAGGAGCAGTAAGAGAGAGACAAAGAGAGAAGAATAGAGTAAAACCTGCATAAACTTTGCCTTTTCAAATTTTCAACTCTATTTGCTTCTGTTTATGAATGCAAAATAATTATATTTTACGCGCATCGTAGCGGATTGTGCTAGGCTCGGTAGGGAGGGTTGGTATCGTTGTTGACCAAACCGACCCGATCCCACCAGACCACGCGGCCGATTTCGCGGCTTGTAAATTTTAGCCTTGTATAATTTCCTCGAACATCCGGTAGGGCGCTGGATTCAGCGAGCAGCGAGTATACGAAAACTTTTAAAGAGGAATGAAAGTTCGCTGGTCGACGTGATGGTTGGAAGAAGGAGGGGGAAGGGGAGGTACTGGAGAAAGACAGGGGTGCGGGAGGATTAAAGTGAGTGGGGAATTGCGCTCGAGCTAGATGTGGGCGGATTTAGAAGAGAAGGGGGCAAATTATGCCTTTCGTTTGCTTTTTATGTTGATGATGTTGTTATTATTATTATGGTTGTTGGCATTTGTTGTTTGTTATTACACTAATGAAGTTGTTGCTTGTGCTATTGACAGTATGAACAATGTTGGCTGTTTTGTTGCCGTTGCTGTTGTTGTTGTTGTTGTTTTTCGTGCTGTTTTCTGAAGGCACTGTGACGGATGTTGTTGATGCTCTAAAAATCATGTTGTTAGTGTTCCCATTGCTTCGTCCTGTTATTTTCGATGTCAAATAAAAAAATTCTAAATACAAAAAGGGCTTGGCAAAATGTCGTTCGCTCGCTTTTCAGAAATATCTGAATTTTGCGTGGTAAAGATTTTGCTCTCTTTTGCACCTTTTTCTTCAGACAGAAATTCTTTACACAGGAGTGCGTTTTATTACGAAGCAGGGGTCACTGCCAGGAATATTGTCAGGATTTTTTGTTTACAAACCAGGAAAAATATAAAAAATTATAAAACAGTTTTTTTAATGATGTGGTGACGAGGTGGTGATGAAGAGACGAGGAAATGAAGTGTATGCAGAAATGATGATGAGAACGGTAATATCGTTGGATTGATAATATCATCTTCTAAACTTCTATATTTTCTTATTCTTCTTGCGTATGCATCGCTTATGTGTTATTCACCAATCCGTTTTGTCTTAATGATAAGAAAGTTCAACCTCCTTTAAATATCCTTTTCAAAATCTTTCGATGCAAGACGACGTAAAATAAATCAGCAGAGAAAGCTTGTAAGAAACGCAGCTCACTTCATTCATTCACTCATTCATTCTTTCATTCATTCACTTACTCTGTCTTACACACACGCTCTCTCTCTCTCTCTCTCTCTCTCGTTCATTCATTTACAACCCAAGTGGTTCAGTTTTTGTCTTCTTCAACTCTGAATAAATATTGTTTTAATGGTCGGGGAGGAACACTTCGAGCAATTCCTATTTTTCTACCTCGGTTAAAGGTATTCGCATCGAGGTATCGAATGAAAAGAAGACCAAACGAAGGGGAGCCATTGTAATGGGGTTTTCTTTTTAGTTTAAATATCTCTTTGTCAAGCTTCAAGATCAAGACTCAGGGGTTTCTAAACGAATATATTAGGGTTGAAAAATTGTAAATTGTTGTTGTAAAATTTTCTTGTAAAAAGCATTGAGAAACGATGATACGCATAGAATCACGTTTTTTACGAAAAAAAAAAACAAATTCAAGTCCTTTTGAATCGAATCCCCTTTTTGCTCAATAACTTCAATCGTGATTACTTACAAAAATATTCTGCTACTTCGTAAGTACTTCGTTAAGTTTCTTGTAAGAGGAAGCACTCTTTACTGCCTAAAGAGGGTTGCAGTTTAAAGATTTTAGGTTGTCGTTTAATACCCTGAAGGAATTGTCAGTTGAAAATATAGAAATTTCAATATTTTCTTAATATTCGAAATTATATAAAATTATCTAAAAGCATGTTCAGAAATATCAAAATATTTCACCAAAAGATGAAATAGAAGATATGGATGAAAAGGTCCTTAATATAAATGAATGAACCCCCGGAAAGTTATGAATTGATCTGAGGTGAAGACTTAACGTCTTAAACGTTAAATAAACTCGAATTTCTGCGGAGTATGAATTCATAGCATAAAATAACGTTTTGAATGGTATCAACGTCCATAAAGATTATTAAGAAAACTAATTGGAGATTTTTTCAAGACTAACCAACTAACTAACATTTCAACGTTTTGAAACCAGTTTGCCAACGAACCGAATTCGAGAGGAAAACAGAATAAGTATTAGTTCAAAATCTAATATAAAAAATTGCATTAGATGAATTTTACATTATATTCAAAAAATTCCAAAAACAACAAAACGAATCAAAGCATTCTCTCGTATTGTGAATGCATTCGACCCCGCAAGCAACTCCGTTGAAGAACGAAGAACAAGAATGAAAATCATCCAGCCTTTTATTCTACAGCACTTTATTACTTCTATATATTCGTGTATATTCTCGTACCCATGAAACCTGACACACAGTCACGAAGAGAATTTGGAGAAGAATGCTTTCCTCTTATGCAATTCCATATAGGGGAACAACAATCAGTCAACTCTGATGTGGTTTGGCATAGAAAACACGTTGGTAATACGGACTAACGTAGTGAAATGGGAAGTTAGGGGCTAACCGCCCCTCAGGTATGCAGGTCGATGTATTTAACGAAATTAAAGAATATTTTAAAAACATAAAAATTTTCAATTCTTTTTAATTTTATTTTCAAATATTCAAAGTATTGAAAATGGAAATGAGTTCTTCAATACTTTGAAAATTTTCTTCTCAATTCTCTCAATGGAATGAGAGAAATGAGAAGAAACGTGAAAAAAGGACGAATTGATTAGAAGGGACGAAGTATACTGGGTGAGGGTTGAAACATAAAAGTTTTGTTCTACGGTTTCTCGAGAAGAAATTTTCATATTAAGTTGATGAAATAAAGTGCATGAAACTATGCATACACGCGAACGTGCCTTTATCATGAATGAAAGCCACAAAAATCTAATAAAATTTGAGAAAAAATTAAATATGTTTTTACGAAGTTTCCCAAAAAGGAAATGTTTGAAATATTTTCTTTGGAATAACTCAAAATAACCAAAAATATCCCCAAGGCAAAGAGATGGCAGGTCGAGATGCTTAACAGAGTATTATACAAATAAATAATGCATGAAAATATGGGCGGCTTCATGTCGAAATAATGGAAAATGGTTTTATGATCATTTCAATTCTCGAATTGTTTTCATGTTTTTCTTTTCTGGAAATATTTGGTATTGCATTTTGTATATTTGGGAATCGTGTAAATATAATTCACTATTATTAAGAAATTATTTTGTAAAATAGTAATAATAATGATAATAATAACAATAACGATAATTAAAACCATGTTTTCATCTTCAAGATTCTTCTGTTTTATAACAGGCATGGCCAATACGCGGCCCATGAAATGCATATGGCGCGCCACACTATATTCAGTCGAGTTTTATTCCTGTCTCAACAACATCGTGCAGGAGAGGGAAACAAATATTTAGCACCCATGGTATTAATTCAGGGTCCTTTAAAAATGTGCAATAATCCCTAAATAAAGTTATGAATTAATATTCAAATTTTGCACAGTATTGATTATCCTGACAAAATTAACTCCCCTCTTCAGAAATAAAACAGACATTAATTATCTCAGAGTTTAGCTCAATTTATCTTGAAAGTATGGAATTATACCCTCAATTTCAAAATATGTGTTAAGCGACTCAGTAGAAGACAATTAATCCCCCAACAATACGAATTTATCCGTAATTAAAGAGTGAAATATTTTTTAAGAGCTTTAGTGAAGCCTCTCCTCAATATATAAAGAAATTCCCGATCCCCGAAATATGAAAAAGCGCTTAATATAAATCAACGAACTCTCCAAAAGGTACAAATTAATCCGATTATATCGTTAAATAAGTACGAATTTCTTTAGAGTATGAACTCAGAGCATAAATGAACAGCCATACAAAATACGAGTCAACCTTCAAAAAAAAAATTATTAAACTCTCCCAGAAATTAACCTCCAATTAAAATGATTCAAGCGTCAAAATCTTTTAATTCCGATATTATTTACGGAACAATTTGGGGGTTGATTTACGTATCGGTTTGGAGCTCAATTCGTTGAAGTTTAATTCGTAACGTCAAATATTTTATTAATAGTGACGTGACTGACATTGATCAGGACCCATTTTCCATTTTCTTATAATTATCGTTGATTTTTAAATAAACTTATTTTTAGATAGAGACTGACCTGATTTATAGTTGTCATTTTAAACAACAGACAGCCTTTTCTTTTAAGGCTTCTAAACATTTCTGACGTTTCTTTCTGCCAAAGGTTTTGACACAAAAACCATTTTAAATATAAACAAAGCTATTTATTATAGTTTAGATGTTGTTAATTAATTTATTTTCTCCTTAGAATCATCTATAATTTAACGAATAAATTAATTGGCCCGTGAAATTATTTGCAGAGGGGCCACGCCTGATCTATGTTTATATATATAAATCTGCTTTGATATAAACTATAAAAGCATATCCATCTCCAAAACTCACAACCACTTTCACGCTATTATCATAATCATCATCACTATCATTATCGCTACCACTACAGTTTATCATCATCATTACAATTACAGTTTATTACTGATACAAATTTGCGGTCGTTGACTGACGTACTCGTTGCCTTTTAACATCGTATCAGCGTCGAAGTCAAAAGTCAGGATTGCTCGTTCATTGCTATCGCTCATTCGTTAGTACGCTGCATTTCAACGCGGGTTTAGTTGTTTATCATTGATAACGATAATGCAGTTCGTGCTGATGATGATAATATTGTTTGGATTGATAACGATAATTAAGGTTTTTCATTCAATATATTGTAATTTTTAAGAAAAAATATCGTATTTTATGACGCTTTTAATTTTTGAATAGCGAAGGCTTCAGCCGCCTATTGTCGTTTATTATTCGTCTCCCTTTTTTTTCCTTCCTTCTTTGCATTCCCTCTATTCCCCCTATTCTCCTTTCCCAAATGCATGCAATTTATGGCTTGCATTAAGAGCAGTAGTTTTTTGTTTAAAAAGAAATTAATGTAAAAACTTTGAGTATGTCCGTGTTGTTGTTTTTGCTGCTGCTGTTTTAGGTTTTGTGAATGTTTCTAAATAACAATATTCTGCTTCAGGCTGAAGAACACCGAACACAGAGCACATCAACCGATGTGCCTCGCCAAGTATTAAAGAATTCGAGGTATGGTCACTGAATAGCTCGAGGAGAATGTGGTTGATTGTTATCTCCTTCTGGGTTGCCGAGGAATGTGAGGTGACCTAAAAAATTTATTAATGCCTTCATATCCTCTATAATATCAGTTTTCCAAATTATTTTTCTCTAATTAATTTTCCCTCGGGAGGGAAAAATCTTCAATATATTAAATATATTTCGATTGAAACAAACTATATGCCAAAATTTTGTCGATCGTGATTCGAATTTGATTTCGAAGTGACTCTAAACTCATGTAAAAATGGAATGAGAATGAATCGAGTCATATCGAATTAAGCCAATTAATTGAATTAATGAGATAAAATTAATGAAACCGAAATTAAATGGACTGGATTTAAATTACAAAAGCACCAAAAGGACAAACACTCATAGGAGTCAAAAGGATTTTTTTAAAACTTAAGTCAAAACGAATTAAAGTAATTGAAATCAGATCATAAATAAATTAAGCTCAGATTTGAAATAGAATTTTAAAAAATTACTAAATTTGAAAATCACTAAATTGATATTGATATTGATATTCAACGTTAAACTTAGAGAGAGTTAGTCAAAGGATTTGGATCCGGGTTGAGAACAAAAATTAATATTAAAAGATTTCATCGCTGAACGATTTATCTCCTCTTAAAGATTTATGGTCGAAATGGTCGAATGTCCAACAACATCGACTGAAGATTTAAAGTATTAAAAAGAGAAAAATAAGAATTAAAAAAGTAAAACAAATTGATTGAGAAAAATTGATAAAAATCAATTGATTATCAATTGCTCAAACGATTGATGGTTTTTAGAAATTGAAAGCAATCAACAGGTTGAGGCTGGGGTCATAAGAAGATGGAAGAAATCACAAAAATGGAAAACAAAGATGGAAAACAAAGATGGAAGATTGAAACACAAAAAAAGGAAACTAATTCAGTCCTGGACCAGGTGAAGGATTCTTATGAGTTTCTTTTTTTTAAATACGTTTCAAAGAAAATGTGTCTACCGTTGAAAGATTTTTTTAGAAATACTTCTACCGTAATACGATATTATACAGATTTATATCTTTTAATTTCCAGTCTTTCAAATCTTTCAAACCGGATCATAAAGGAATATGAAAATCGTTGCAGAATTATATTAATTATACTTGGCAAAAGTAATCTGATTAAATAGATTTTAATTTAATTCCCAACTGCCAAAAATTACTGCAATTGTTAGTCATGAAAGGGTTACAAAGGGGCAATATCGCTCTAATGGAGACAATTGAAAAGGACGAACATACTTCCCCGACACATATATCCAGCGTCCCAACTGGCTCATATCACGATCGTTGATTGCTTAAAAGAATTTATTTGAAAACTTCTATTTTGTTTTATTTTTCTCCGGCACAAGAAAAGGTCTGACACTAGATCTCCTTATCGCCCCACCAAACCACATCAAGTGTTGCCCGAAAGCGTTTTCGGCCTCACCGCCTCTTCTTTTTGGCACCAAATAAATTGCCCTAGAAAAAAAAATTATCTGCAAAAAAAAATAATAATAGCAAAAGTAAACCCCGTTGCACCATCGCCTGTCCCATCACGACATCTAAGGGACAAAGAAACCGTCAATATTCCAACCAACCAACAAACCAAGTTTCACTCAACAGATGTCACCGACGCTATGAAATGAAAATCCACTTGAAGTGAGCCGAAACTAAGGCAAGCCACTACCATCCGGGTCACTATTGCCGGTGTTATTGTTGTTGTTGGTGTTTGCTATTACTTTTACCAATTTGGTCAAACTAACAAGTTTTTCACATTTACGCCAATATTTAGAAAGCACAGACAATGGAATGAGAAACAACAACAAAAATAACAATTATAACAACACTAATAACGAACAAACGAGAGCAGCAGTAAAAGCAACAATAGTAATTGTGACATTAACAACAACTATTTGCAAAGGACATTCTTTATTGGGGAACGGCGCAACTTTGATGTGACGACTGCAGCGTGATGCGTCGTAAAATTCTAGGTTCCTTCAGTCAGTCAGCCATCATTGACGTCCTGGAAATGCATCAAGTTGGTCTGTCGGCAACTTTCTTGATTCAAATTATTCAGAAGCATCGCAATGTACTCGAGCTTATATTATTGTGAAAATAAATTGATTTCGATGATCATTACGACCACGATGAAAACGTTGATGATGATGAAAACTTAATGAAGTTATCATTTTTAATTATATAAAACTTAACATTTCCCTCCTCCTCCCAAGTCCTTCCGACGAGAAAATAGACGTCCTATTAACGAGGTGAAACGTAGTGAACTGCGGGGGAGGTAGATAGAATGCCCGAGGCAACAATTAAAAGCTTTTATCAAGTTGTTGCGGTAGCTGTCGTCGGTGGTCTGGTGGGCTAGTTGGCCGATCGGAAGTCTGATCTAATGCTTCATTGACTTTTTGACTAAATTTACATTTCCAAATTAACGAACAGACGAACAAACTGCTATTGCTGTTTTTGAGTTTAATAAAGCTGAAGACCGCTTATTTATCAACAACAACAACAAAAACAAGTCTTCTGGAAATAACAAAAGGAGTAACAACAACAACCGCAACAAAAGCAATAATTGCAACAGTTACGATTACAACAATAAGAACTACAACAATAGCAATTACAACTCTGTCCAATACTAGTTTCACTGCTATCAAAATCGAAATCATCCAACGCCCATTGCTTTTCCATAAAAGCAAGCGTCATCCATGAAATGACCCTATTTCCGCAACTCTGTTCATTGCCACCCCCTCCCAACCCCGGCCCACTCAGTCATCAACTACATTTTGAGTTGTGGAAATTTTCAAGTCTAGCGTCCCGGCAATGAATCAGGACGTAAACAAGGAAAAATGTTACCGAAGTAGGAAAATGCTAACAGCATAAATTCATTAGCTGGAGCAACATCGACAACAATAACTTGGATAATAACAACAACAACACCAACAACACCAACAACACGAACTATCACGACAACGAAGAGCATACATAATGTTGAATGTAAAGCGGATGGGTCGAGAAACATTAAGCAGAGCGTCATTTGACTCGTTTTAGTAAATAAAATTTGCATGATAACAAACGGGTATGAGAAGAAGGAGAAGAGAAATGGTTAGTTGTAATACAACTAAGGGGTGTGGCCGTACCCGTAGTTCTGACAATGAGCAGAGGATCCCGATCGTCTCTGCTTGATTGGAATGTTAAAAGTTTTCCATATTTCTCTTTTTCCTTTTATATGTTTTTCCCCTCGTACGGCACGGTATGCAATAACGCCATCAGGCTAACGTGGAACTCATGTGGGACACCAATAGCCTGAAAAGCATACACGCACCGGCTCATGCACGCACTAATGGGCAGACAGTTAGTCAATGCTATGAGAAGAATGTTTGAATGATTGAAGCGGAAATTAGAATTAAACCGAATGAAGGATGCAAATGAAACAAAACATCGGAATCGAAGAAAGAAAGCGATGGATTCATAGAGAAAGGAAGAGATGGAGAGTTGTCTGCTTGTGAAGAGACAAAAATTTGTTTTAATGACAATTTAAAAAATTTAGACAATTTAAAATAATTTACGGATAAATAAAGTTTTATAAAGATATTGAAAAATACATTAAATATATATCAAGAAAAAATAAATAAATAATATCGAATGACTGTAAATAGAGAATAAAAACAATAAATCAAATAATAATATATTTAACAAATTAATTAAAACAAAAGGCACAAATTATTCAAATCAATAAAAGATTTTATGTAAAAAGCAAAAAGTTCAAAAAATTAATTATATCAAAATAAACAAATAAATAAATAAATACGAAGATAAATAAATAAATATATAAATATTTAAATACATAAATAAATAAATAAATAAGTCAATAATTAAGTAACTAATTAAATTAATGATAAATAAATAAATAAATTAATAAATAAACAAATAAATGAATAAACACATAAACGAATATATTAAGTAAATGCATAAATAAATACATAAATAGATAAATAAATAAATAAAGAATTACCTGAACAATTTAATAGATTATTAAATAAATAATTAAATAATTAAATAATTAAATAATTAATTAAATAAGTAAATAAAAAAATAGGTAAATTAATAAATAAATAAATACATAAAGAAATACATTAATTAATTAATTAACCCATTAATCAAAAAATAAATAAATATGTAGGCAAATAATTAAGTGAACAATTAATTAAATAGTTAGATAAATAATTAAACAAGTAAATAAATAAATAAATAAAACTTAAATTGTAAAACAATGAAGTCCTCTCAAAACAAGTTTGTATTTTAAAACTCTTAACCTTTTAAACGCATTAAAACACAAATTTACATAAATTATTTTTGCCTTTTAAAAAAATTTAAAATCTACTAATAGAAAAAAATTTTAAAATCCTAAAATTATCAAATAATATAATAATAATTATAATTTTACCAAATATTTAAAGAGTCAAATTTTTGTTTAAATTAAAAGTATTTTAATGAGTACACAAAAAATATTATAATTTTGTATGCGTTATATAATGTACAAATTTTCTAAAACAAATATAAATTTGCTTTTAATTTTTGGAAAAACAAAAACTTGTTTTTTCAATTTTTTATCGCATTTCGCTTTTTCCTTGTTGTTTGTTTACTATTGAAAAAAATTAATTGTTTGCTTTTGAAGCTTTAGAGATGCAGAAAGGATTTAAGTGTTTATTAAAATTTGCTGAGCTCGTCGATTAGTGTTGAAAGTCGATAATAATGAAGATAATCGTAATAATAATCTGATTTTGGAAATTCAATGTGCTCTCGATGTTAACGTTTTACAAAAATTCACCACAAAAAATACATAAATTTTGAATGTAATTTTTTTTTTAATTTTTAATTTAATTTGTTCATTCCTGTTTTTGGCGAAAGCAATGCAGTCTGTGCCATACAGTAACATTTAATGATGACAACGTTTATGACAAAAAACACGAAAGAGCAACCGGTAACAGCGTCTGCAGGAAATACTCGAATACATACATGAAACCATCAAATGGGGGTTCACCGCCGAGACACTGTAATACACACATGTACATGGCCATACACAAAGGGACCTTTCGTAGGAAGTGAGGAAGGCAATTGGGGCAACGTGTAGCAGTGTTCGTGTAAAGGGGCAGCAACCATATAGATCGTCATGCAATCAAATGAACCCGGAAGTCGAGTTTTTCATTTTGGTTTTGCTTTCTCTTTTGAATTTTCCCAGACGTTCAATGCCAATAACGATAAAAAGGATCGCCCGAAGTTACCCAACCGAGAGAATGCGATGGGGAACGTATGTAGTGTGTGGTACCGTTATTTAATGAGTCAGGCACTGTCTATGCAAAGTAGTTTGAAAAATAAGCATAGGATGAAGCATCACTGATTCATACCTGACTGAATCCGGTTGAGAAGTGCAAATTGTTACTCTTGTTTTTAAAATCTATTCATTTAAACCGGCACCGGCACCGTCACTGGCATCGTCATCGGCACCAGCGCATTCGTTAGCATCATCATTTGAACAAATACACTTGTAGATTCAGAATACAAATATTAAGCAAATATAAGGAAAATATTTTGTTAACAAACTGTGTGTTTGATTGAAAACTGAGTACAATTAAAAATATTATCGTACGTAAAAAGTTTTTGTTTTTGTTATTGTTTTTGTTGTTGTTGTTTTTCCATTACGCTTGAACTTTGTTATTTTATGTAGACTCATCGTTTGTCTGTTTGTCTGCTTGCTCCTCCGACGCTTCACTGAAGCCTGAAACTTAATTAAGGAACGTTTCAAATGAGGCCACAAGGTGCGGTGTTAGCACCGGATGCTGTCTATGCAGCATCTTCTTTCTACAGCCTTGAACATCTATTTAATAATATTCCGTCATATCATCCAAACACTTTGCAAGCTCTTTAATATGAAAATGAACGTTTTCAAAAAAGATATTCGTATGAAATTATTTGCTTACATTGGAAATTAATGCTTACTGTTTGGCAATTACTGATAGTGATTGTACAATTAATGGTATATACAGTTAAGAGACAATAGCACTGCCAAGAAAAAATTTACAAATCCTTTCTTAAATTAAATTTAAAGAAAATTCACTAAAAAGAAAAACAAGTAAAGTCTCAAACTTCATCGAAATTGCTTTTGCGACGGATCTAGACTGAGATTTTAATTCATCCCAAACTGTTATACTCTATGTAAAAATGCTTCTATTCCATTCTATCTCGAAAATGTTAACAAAGTCAACGTGACAACATTGACATTGATGCTTAAATACATTGTTGACATTTATGTCAACTCATAATATTGACTAATAATATTGACAATGATGACAACGGATGAGCAGCCCATTAACAAGCGCATAAGCGATCAGGAAAACATCTTGAAAGGCTTCTAAATGTAAATTTGATTACAGCATATTCTTTTTGCTTCTCTCTCTCTTTTGCATCATACTTCAAAATGTTGTCAAAAACACAAGTGTGTACAATGGCTTTTTAAGGCAAATTTTGTGGAAGAATATAAAAAAATATTTATATTCTATATAAACGATGATGAGTTTATATTTTCTTTAAATTATGTTCAGAGTGAGAAAATTTTTTCAGATGAATTTTATTTTTATAGCATATAATTTGTGATGGCGTTAATACCAATAAAAGTTTCATTACTGACTACGATACGTAAATACTAGTCGACTGATTACTAGCTAATTTTTTTTATTTTAAATTGTGCTTTGTTAAGCGCCAAAAACGGGAGTAGAATTAAGCTACCTAAGTAATTTATTGTTCACATCTATCGATTTCTGTGAATTTAATAATACCTCTTGTGATTAGGATCACTCTTGTTAAAGAAATATCAATTTGAAGGCCTTCACTACCCGATTGCTTAGTTATCCCAATAAAAAATTAAGCTCAAAAGGCTCAGTGAAATTTTGGCTGAAAACGGGAATTTTGGCTCTTGGCTGAAAACGGGAATGAAACTCATTACGATGCCTTCTTCTAAGTCTTTCAATTTTCTTTAAATTAAACCTAAACGTAATTGAAAGACTGCTCTCGATGTAAAAAACACTCCTTCATAAAATCACCTTCATAATTATTAAGCTTGACTTTTTGATATTCTTTACTAATTTCCGTTGGCCGGAAGTTTCTTTTCCTTTACACCCAAAATGTTCTTTGCCAGAATAATATCCTGAATCGTTTGGGGGTTTAAATACAATGTCTGCTTAGCGCCATTATTTTTCACATATACTTCTACACCAAAAATACAAACGAAGCAAATACAATTCATTATGTAATGAAAAAAATTACATAAAGCCAAACACAAAAAATATATACAAACCATTTTGTAATACCACAAGCTCTGTCTCAATAACATGCAGGGTTTATACCATACCATGTATATCATGTATGGGGGGGATATTATTAATTCTCTAAAAGGTCACGAATAACATTTTTAATATATGATCTTCCTTTAAAAAGAATTATTCTCACAAAACAAAAATATTTGTTCAGCACATTTGCTTTGGATCATTCTTAGACGATGAAGAAGGGATCGAAATAATGATAAATAATAGAAACATTTCCCCTTAAAATATACAATATTTTGTGATGTTTTCGCTTTATAAATGTTAAGGGACTTGATATAAATTGAAGGACATTAATAAGGAAAATATAATATAATACCATTTGTATATAAGAACAAATGTGTGTACACATAAAAATATTCAGTATATATAAAATTTAATATGAATATATATAAGATATTATTAAAGAATAGCCTGCTTACGTAAAAATTTAACATTGACAGATCTCATAAAAATACGATCTTTCCGTCAATCAGTCTCGTACTATTTTAACTCTTAAAAACCAATATCTATGGTTAAATATTTTTTCATTTTAAATATAAGAAAATCCTTCTCAATAGAGCATTCTAAGGTTTTTGTTGATATTTTTCCTTCTCTATAGTTTTTGCTTTTACTTTCCGGTATACGTTTGTATTACTTTTCAAGCATATTCATTCTCCCGACGGATAATCCAAGCTAGAAAATATTTGTCCATCATAAACGATAACCATAGAAAATCGCTTTAGAGTCTCATATTTAAATTTTTCGATGGTTTTCGTTGTAATCTATCACAGACATGCTCGTATAAAAGCTCACATACGCTCGCATATGCTCAACTATGTTCATACACACTAAAATACACTCCCACGTTTAATCCCATCGAGTACGCTTTCATTCAAGTTTTTCGTAAGTAGTAGTAGTAGTTCGTATTCATAACAAGGTGTATGTGAGTGCGTGTGCGTTAATGTATGTGTGTGTGCGTTGTGTTCACAAGCTCATCTCAGAAAAATGGACATTTCTTTGTTGGTTTTGGTGAAAGTAAATTTATATTGAGAATATTAAGAGAATGTAGTTTATATGAATAGTAGTCAGAGGTCCACATTGACCTATAAAAGGCATTTACGGATACATATATGTATTCACAATTTAAGTACGTATATGCACACATACATTACTCTTTAGTTTCACAAATTTTTATGCTGGATTTAGCAGTGAATATAATTTATCAAAAGATCTATTCGGCAAAAAAAAATTGCTCTGAAATTAATCCCTTAATCAAGCTTTATTTAGTGTTAAAAATAATTAATGAGAAAAATTAAAATGTCGAAAACGTATTAAATAAAAATTTATATTAGAAAATAATTAAAATAAAAATATATACTAATATCAAAAATGTATTTAAATTTATACTGGCTTTTAATAAAATAAAAAAGTTGTATTAAATAAAATTTATGTAAAAACAAAAATTAATTATATTTTGCATTTTGAATTTCTCTAACATGGTTATAATTGTTATGGTCGTAATTGTGAAGGGAATGTTTTATAAAGGATTAATAGAATTTGCACGCATCAGATATTCATTTAAAACGATGTATAAAAGTACATAAAAAATAAATAAATAAAAAAGAAGCAATCACATACGAAAACCCATTTTCTAATAATTTTAAAGGACTTCGGTTAAGAAAGTTGTTAACTTCGAGTAATTAACTTTTAGTAATAATAAAGATTTTATGATAAGAATTCTTACTGAAATAAATAAAATAGACGAAGACAAACATGACTCAAATAAATGATTCACATGATAACAGCTAATAGAAATGGAAAAAGAATAAAGAACTCCTAAACCAAAAATTCACTATCAAAGAAAAGAATCGTTTACAACAAACCGATTATTAAAACCGATTATTTTTCCAAAAAATTTTTTTTCCAAAATAATAAATTTAGCCAATAAACACAAAAACCCTAGCAAACGGCGAAAAACAAAGAAAAAGAAAATTGCCCCGAAAATGGTTTTACCACTGCGTTACAATTAATTCACTTCATTCCATTACATTCCTTTCCTTTTTACATGTTACAACACATCGTTCGCGTTTTTCTGATTTTTGTCTCACTGATTTCATTAAAAGATTAGTGTTTTTGTTTTACTCTTACACTTTATTTATTTATTTATTTGTGTATAAAAAACTTATTGTATTGTTGAAAAATATAAGTATTGAGAATAATACGTTTAGATAAGTATAAGTATTGTTTGAAGTACATTTTTTAAGTTCTTCTAGAGCTTAGAATAATATCACGTGCCTAAAAGTAGACCACAAAGGAAGAAGAGAAGGAATGAAAATAAGGATGAGAACTTAACTTCTTGATAAGGTCAAGAATACCGTTAAATAAAGAAAAGTAACCAATATTTTTAATTTTGGCGGTTTAATGACTTTCTCGAGACATTCCCTGCATCACAACTACCACAACCAATTGCCATCCCTTTGCCGATGAAAGCCAATTAAGTAAGAGTATCTGGCCGTTTCTACAAAAAATGGATATTTCGAAAACCCCAACTAGCCGAAAATATTGTTAGTTTGCCATTCTAAATATAAAATCCCGTACGTATGTCTTTAGATATGTTATCTTATGTACCTCTATCAACGAAACTCAATCGATGATTCTGTACCGCAATGCACTTTCATCAGTTGTAACGGTTTTTCGAATGTCTCTTACAAAGTACTGTAGTCATCAGTTTTCACCTAAGAATTTTTTAACAAAGAGAAATTTATTTCATCAACAAATTCTAATTTTCATTGATAACTCTTGATAAGTATCTTGGTTTAGAAGATACAAATATTTCTATCTCGTCATTGCCAAATTATATTACTCTCAACCAATAGGTTTGCCAGTTAGTTTAAAAGAAAACCAAACTTAAAACGACACTTCCTGAAATTAATTTCATATAAACTAATCTTCATATTTTAATTGGAGTTTATAATGCTATTAAGGTCGCTTTTATAACAGATTTCTTCATAATTTCTAATCCTGAAAATGAAAAAGAAGAAATGTCTTTTTTCAGCTCGTTTATATTTCGTTATTATTTCCTGTGGTTTCCCGCCTAACGATTTCTCTAAAACAGACGCCGGTCATGATAAATTTCATTTAATATTTTTTTTAGTTTTCTTGCAATTTTTGTTCCTAGGGTTGTTTTTGTTACGGTTGTTGTTGGAACCTAGAACGATCCCGAATTAAAATAAATCATTTGCAAAAGAAGGAATTAAGGCTCAAAAAGTGCGAGCTGGTCAGGGGCCAAATTGAAAATTAGATAATGGGAGAAAAAGAGAGAGAGAGTAGAGTAAGAGTAAAATAAGAAGTAGTGATTTGTAGCAATTCATTACATTCGTAATTATCATAATTACGATTGTTATCTCCTATTTTTTCATTCATTCCTATCTGTTATCCTTTCTAGAGCAGGATAACTTTTTAAAAGTCTTCTGTTTAAAGCAAGATTAACGCTCTAACAACACCCACATAAACATCTCTACTAATTTTAGAATTCTTGCCAATATTATTGTCCAACGGACAACATTCAAATTCTCTATCCTTCTTCATGTCTCTGCCAACACATGCGTCTCTACAAACAATGTGATTTGCGGCGATACCATGGAATATCTCAGACCATCTCCCAATTTCACCATCTTCAGTCAACCTAAGCCATTCGAACTGTAACACCATTTCGGTCGCCCATGCTAACGATATCATTCTCATCGCCATCATCATCTTCATCTTCAGCGTCGTTGTAGCCGTGGATCGTATTCATCGTGATAACGCCGGTCGGTCGTCGTTATTTAAAATTCTACCGGCTGCAGCCATCGGACAATTAAGTCATTGCGTGAATAAATTATGCAAAATGGCTGATTGCATGAGAAGCTTAAGGCTGCTTCCGCATTTACGTTGAAATTTAGTAGAGC
Source organism: Physocephala rufipes (assembly GCA_963966595.1). Classification (NCBI taxonomy): domain Eukaryota; kingdom Metazoa; phylum Arthropoda; class Insecta; order Diptera; family Conopidae; genus Physocephala; species Physocephala rufipes. The sequence continues at coordinate 31,224,887 of OZ016505.1, read as the reverse complement.
TCAAGTATAATTCATGCAACCTCAACGGGGCGCATACACAAGCACATAAACACACACTGTGTTGAATTGATATAATGAATAAAAAAGAAAAAATGTCTGGACTTATTGCCTCAAGGTCTGCGGCCCAGCGTGATAGTTGCAAGCAACACATGAAAAATCTGTAACATAAGCAATGAAATCCAAAAGCCAACGGAAAATGATGGAATAGAAAGAATAAAGTATTTAAAATTAAAATATGTTGCCAAACCAACGGCTAAACTGTTGCCGTTACAGCAGACCACTAAAAATCTGGTGAGTAGAGATTACGCCATACAGTGGATTCTTATATCCACACACTCAAAAGTATACAACCATATGTACACACACACGCTCGTATTGCCGCAATAGAAGCATAAGGGTTCTAGTAGTCCCAGACAGGAATGTCTCAATCACGTACTTGATTAGTGGCAGTCACGTCCAACTGAAAGCGTCAGAAGGACGATTTTGAAGCTTTAAAATAACTTTTTTAACCCTTACGTGTGGAGTTGGGTATAATAAAACCCATAAGTGTAATATATGGCAGAATTTTTTTCGTAGTGAATTATTCATGCTGGGTTAAAGAATCTAAGCTTATCCTTAAGTAAGAAGTATATTCTTCAAAAATACATATGATTTTCTTAAAAAAATACTTTAAAGTGTACTACTAAGATGGTTTATCATGTGTATAATCCAATAATTTTGATATCGTCAGAGGTCAGAAATATTTTATACCCTACATCCGAATGAAATCGGGTGTATCCACCTTGTGCTTCTGTTTGTTAAAGCTGGCAAAGCAAATGGAGGGAAATATATGTATTTCCGCTTAGAACTAACGTTAACCCGATTTAGTTCATTCCGTCCTTCTGATTGTTTGTTGTCAGTAAGCCGCTAAACGGTTTAAATTCAAACGGTGGGACTCCTAGATACGCACTTGAACTCACTTAGAGGGAGTGGTTTGGCGATCTTTTATCATCATCGCGTTCATAATTATCGATGAACCTTTATCATAATCACGTGCCATTTAAGACGTCTGCGTGGCGTAAGGACTAAATATTAGGGTTAAGCATAATGGTATGAAATCTAAAAAGATAGCTCCTTCATTATTTTGTTTTATTTATTAAATATTTATTAAATATAAATGTAAAATTTATTAAATATTGTATATCACTGATACAACAAATAGGATAATAAATTTATTTTCTTGAATTGCACTTTTTGGGCCGCAGTCTCAACAGCTTTATCAAAGCCAGTCGACCCGAGAAGACACTATCAATGGTTGTTCATAATGAGGCTTGTAATACCGTCAGTGAAAACAAAGTAAACATAGAAAACGTGACCAAAGCGACAAACGCACACAAATACACTCCCACACACATAAATATTATCATACGTTTGTGTATGATAATTCTCATTAATACCTTAATGGCTTTATAAAAATAATCACATCACATGTGCGTCCTTTTATATAAGGCCTTCTCTACTTATTCCTCATTTCTCATTATGATTATAAACATCATCATGTTCTCGGTTCGTATCCTTATTTTCATTATCGTTGAAATTTTTCTAAAATAAAAATTTTTTTATAAAAAATATCATAATTTTAAATTTATTTAGAATGTCATAATTTTGATAGAAAGAATTTGTAAATTCATTATAATCATTATCATTATCGTGACCGAATTCTTCCAAGTATTTTTTTAATTATAATTGATAATTTTCTTATAGAAATCTGAGATTATTTTCAAGCATTTCTGATGAAAAATAATACTTCTATTTACGGTCATCATTATCACCATCATAATCAGCAATTCCATCATCATTATTCCCATTACCACCATCATCATTGTCACCATCATCCGATGTTGTCATCATCTTCAACATTATTACTTTCAACCACCTTACCTTCATTACTACAATCAATATCATTACCATCATCATCATCACAACCACGATTCATCATTATTAGCTTCGTCACTATCGTCATTACCATCATCATTTTCATCATCACCAGCACTATCATAATCATTATCATTGCAATCACCAATGTCACCGTAAAATCCGTACCATCTATTCAATTTGTGCGTAAGTTAAACATCATGTACTTGCGGTTATCAATGACCTCTTCCTCAGACTCTCATCTTGCGAAATCTTTTATTGCGAAATGTTTATAACTAACATTTCCTTCATTGTTTTCCATCCTTTCTGTGCAAACGTATCTTTGTCAGTCTTTGCTTGCTTTTGTCAGTCTCTGGCAATTGCCTGTCTTCTTCTTCTTCTCTGGTCCGCCCATTTTTCGAATGTGTTGACATTGCCTTTCAACATGAAAATAATTGTAAAGATGTGTAAGTAAATATCACCGAAATATCACACGCATAGCAAAACACACACACAGACACAATAAGACATGCACACACTCTTATATATTCCATTATTCACACAAACAACACCGTACTACGGGAAAATGTGAGAATCTATTTCGTTGAAACCCTAGAAGAGCAAGCAACAGCAGTAACGACAATATTAACTGAAACTGAAGTACATTCTTTTTCTTCTTCTCTATACGTGGCAAGTTCGTTACCAAAAAGCCACACTTTTAACCGCAGCAATATCGAACAGAAATGAAGAGAGACACTGGCAGAGCGACGAAATTAAACAAGACGAGTGAAGACTTGAGTAATTTATACCACAAATAATTTCGATCGTACACTCCAACACATCCGAACACATGCTCGCAAACATACATGTTCACACAAGTGCATACACTACAAAACACACAGGTGTATCTCGAGGCACACACTCACACTCAGTGGAAGGCTTGAAGCTGGACAAGGGAGGGAGATTGGTAGGAAGAGACGGAAAGAGAGAAAGAAGGAGAGAGAGAGAGAGTTAGAAGGAGAAAGACAGTTACCATCATTATCATCATTAAAAAGCAGATAGAATTTATAATTGGATTTTGCATCTGGGTTCATTTGACTAAATAACATTTTTTTAAAAATTTTTAATTATTCACTTTTTCATTATAATTATTAAATATAATCATATTTTAACTATATTATTAAAAATTTTAATGAATTAGTGAAAATAGTCTAAAAACAAAAGCAAACATGATAATACAATTCAAACCCATTAAAAAATGATTAGTTTGATGTATTGCACATTACGACAGAGAGAAAATTCAGAAATAAAAACCATCCATACGCGATTACCGAAAATTGCCGATATACGATTTTGCAATAATTCATTTTCAATTTTCAAGCCGTTACGAAAGTTAATTCGGAGTCTCTGGTAGGATAATTTCGGAACTACTAAAAGAGTGAGAGAGGATCATCTTTCAATGAGAGCCTATGCCTTAGAATTAAGCTGAGAGAGCACTTTTTGAAACCAACTCTTAGAGAGCGATATTGAAATAATTTTAAAAGAGTGGCTTCATAATTATTTAGCGAGTAAGTACTTATTTATAAATTAGAGTGAAAGAAAAAATCGGATTGCGGTCACCGACAGTTTTAATCGTTTCCAACACTTTGAAATTCATTTATGAGAGTAGTTGAGTGTAGTTGTGTAGTATGAGTATTTTTAAGTATGAGTGTAGTTAAGCAAATGCTGAGGGAGTGACGATTGAACAGCAATTTTATATTTTAATAATTTTATCAAAATTTTTTGATCTGTGACATTAATGAAGCAATATTATCTCTTAAATTTCTTAAACTATTTTGTCTTCACGTACTTATAGTTTTTGTAATTAGAGAACTAATATAAATGTCCAAATATTGCACAATATATAGTCATCATTTAATTGCATTGCAATTGTATTCATGGATATACACATTCATACGTGCATATCCGTTTATACGAAATGTGTATGTATGCATGTATGACAGTATGTGTGTGACAGCACTAACCCGAAGAAAAACTGTAGCTTCTTCCAAAGTAATCCTTTTATGAACAGAAAAAACTGACTTAATTTTGTTGGTTTTTGTTATTGTTGTAATTGTTAGGGATATCCTCAAAATTGTTATAGTTGTTATGGGGTTAGTCATGTAGCTGCTACTTCTTTAGGTATCGTTGTTGTTGCCATTAGTGTTGCTGTTCTTGTTTTTGTCGTTATTATTGTTGTTTCCATGGTCACAATGGAATCGCTTGGTAAAGCAATTGTTTCAAAATTGAATAATTCCAAAACCGAAAACGTTGTCAACGAGTTGAAATTTTCTCATTAAAATACGATCTAGTATGTTAAGAATATTGTTCGCACGTTGACAAACGTAAGCCTTGACAAATGTTTACACGGAGAGAAGAAGGTAAACAGTTTAAAGTTTAATTTGATGTAAGCATTAAAGACTGGCAGAGATGGCAGAGCGGTAGACCAATAAACCGACATTTGAAGGATGCATGAATGGATTTGTTTGAAAGAGAAAAAATATTAAATAAATAAACGGACAGACTATAGAACATGCTGGTGATAGAAATGACCAAAAGGACTAAAACAAAGATTAAATTGTTTTAACAAGTTAAAGATGATTTGAAATGAAAGCGTGAGGACATTGATGATCACAAAATAATTAAACTAAAAGCTGGTTCATCAAGTTTACTTTCCTTTTCCGTTAGAATTTTTAATCTTCTAAATAAAAATTAATAGTACAAATTTAATAAACAATAGACTGCAATAAGCGAATGTTAATTTCTTAATTGAATAAAAGTCTTTTTTTTAATTACAAAAGAAAATACTTAAAAAATTTCAGTCAATATAAATCCAATGAGAAAGTTTAGTTTAGAAAGTTTCCTTCCTTCCAAGCAATTCAAACTAAGAAAATAAATTAAAAATATAGTCCGACTAAAATTAAACAAAATTAATATCGATTTTATTACGAAAACACCTCTCAGACGTTTATTTAACATTATCTTCATTTCCTCATTATCATTATTATTTTCACAATTTCTTATATTCACAATAATCTAAAAAAATTATCTGCAAAAAGAATTTTTTTAAATATAAATTTTTGCAACGTTCCAAATAATAAACCATCTAAACAAACCACAAAGAAAGATCCTTAGACCAAAATGAAAAACAACAATCTCTTTCAACTTTATATTAAAATCACTCCCAAAAGAAAACCACCAGAATTAGACGACCCAGCAACACCCGCGCCACCCCCTCGCGTGAGAGAAAATCGTGTCAATACATTGTCAACCGCCGAGAAAATTATTATTTAGTGGGTCAACAGGAAGAAGCCGCAGCCACGTCTTTTGTAACGGAAAAAAGGAGGAGAAGAAGAAGAAGAAGAAGAAGACGAAAATGCAAAAGCGGCAGCAGCTGCAGCTGTCCACTGCATCATACGCGCGGTCTGCTCGAGCTATTCTATCGAAGGCGTTTTTGCTCTCCACGCTTACCAACGATAACGTCAAGAAGAAATAATACTAAAGAAATTAAGTCACGGTTTTCTTTGGTTTTCCTTTTATCATGCGATCCATTTTTTCTTTTTTTTATTTCCTCCATCTATCTTTCTTTTGTTGCGAAGAAAATCGAGCAGAAAGAAAATTGTTTTAATAGAAAGCTTTTTGGACTCATCGCTTCTTTAGAAATTATTATAAAGCCAAAGCTAAAGCATAAGCATACAAGTCTTTTGGAATTTTGATAAGAAGAAAATTTTGGGAAGACAGAGGGACAGAGAATAGCGGTTATTGCGGATTAGTTGTATTGTTTAGAATTACTTTGATGCATTTCGAGTGGTCGAAGTGGTCGAATATTGTTGGATTCGTTGGAGCAGATCTTCGTTCTCTTTCCCGAACTATTTAAAACTGAATCACCGGAGGCATCGTTTTCATTGTGTCGGTTTGCGTAGACTTTGCCAAATTATGTTAGGGATAAGAAAATCTAATACACTTTTTTTAATAATAAAGAAAAAAGAATTTCAGATACAATCCATTTTTGGGCTTCGACTTTGTCGTATAAGAACTAAATATAATGCACAAAGGAATAACAAAGAAAAAAGCAGAAGTTTCCAAAGCACGATCAGAATTAGTACACCGGAAATAGAATTGAGAAATAGAGACATTTGTTATAAAAGTCATTTCAAACACATATACCCCGCTTCAAGCTTAACAATAATAAAAAAATTGAGACTATTGAAAATATGTTTGTATGATTTAAAAAGAAAATTAAGTTAAGTATGTAAAGAAATAATCACAATAAATTATTATTTCTTTAATGTGTAAAAATTAAACGTTCATCAGCGCCACCTACCGTTTGGTAGTATTTAATCGGACATACAATAAATGTAAACAGTTATAATGCTGAGTTGCTGCTGTGCATTTCAAAAAGTATTATTATTATACATCTAAATCTAATTCAATACATCAAAGAAATTAGTTCAAGAAATGGAAAGATAATTGAATAGTGTATGAATATTATGGAAAATTTGACGTTTCTAAAAAGTAAATTTACAAAGATTATATTGTGTACAACTGTCTCAAGCTATATCGCATAAAATTCACTAGCGAATAATAGACTTACGAGCGAATTTAGCATAGAAACTGTTTAGTATTGAATTATAGGAAATACAACTTTAAACCGAGGGATAAAAATAGACCTTAATTATCGTTATCGCTGTCATGAGCTGTATTCCGTTTTAGGCAGACAGTTAGGTGTAATTTGGTAAACGAAATAACGAGCATAATTATTTTTCAACCGATAACTCGATTTTGCTCTTTTAAATCAGTATTTAAATTACTTAGTTACTGCTTTAAAATTCTTAAACCTTAGTTTAAAATTACCAAGGGCATTTGAAATTAACATAAGAAATTGAAGTGTTTTAATTTAACAAATTATCAACATTATTTATTAACCTAAAATAAAATATTAAGTAGTTGATTGTTTACTGCCAATTCTAACCAAAAAAAATTAATGCATATGTTTCATAATAATTCACTGCAACCCTGCCTTTGGATTGTGGATTCTAAGAAGTATTTCTAGGTTCTCACTTCATTGTTATAATTGTTATTGTACTTTATCATACCTCAAGAAATTTAAATAAAGTTTTAAATGAATTAATAGAAAATAATAGTTTATAGTGGAAAATATGAAAAATAATAAGTTTGTATTTAGAAAAGGCATTCAGCGACTGTGTTAAAACATATATTCTGTGCTTCAAATTGTCTGTCGGTGAATTGAAAAGAAGCAGATAAAATTGCATTTGGAACTTGGGCGGATTAAAATTTTCCATTAATTAGAAGAAATCTTCCGCATTGTCACCTCTACCTCTCCCAGAAACGCCTTAAGTTTCTCTTGAGTCCACACTCTGACATTTTTTCTTTTTGATTTTTGTGAGAAAAGTATCACAACAGCTGTAAAAACAATAACAAAAGTAAGTGAAATACTATTTGATTCGTGGCGATTTTGGAGCGCAAGTGGAACGTATCGTAATACATTCCGAATTCCCTCCGCTGCATTTGCTCCAAATTAACACAGTCCAAAAGAGAGAAGCATAACAGCCGAAGTATTAACTGCTGACAGAGAAGGAAGGCCAGTCAGAAGCAGCCTCCAGTTCGGCGCCACTCGACACAATCAGTCTTTGAAATACTAGCGCCGGAGTAAGAGCGGCATCTCAGCAATAATCGGATACTGACGTAAAGACAGGAACACGCAAGAGCTTCTGAAATATGGCAATTAAACCAGGAATGGGACGTAAATCAAACAACAAAAATCCACCGATCCTCAGCCATGAATTTGTCATTCAAAATCATGCAGACATCATTTCATGCGTGGCAATGGTTTTCGTTGTTGGACTCATGGAAGAAGTAAGTGACTAGTATAGAGCGCATGTGTGTGAATATCGGCGCGGGCGTTAGTGATTCTTTCATACTTTTTTGCTGACTTGAAAGGTGTCTTTCTCGGCAAATGCATCTGGCTGCAGATGACCTTCAATAAGCCACAACCTAGCCACAGACGCTATTCCGTGTTTCGTTCGTGAAAGAAATAGTAGAAGAAGCGCAATCAGAGCAAGTGAGCGAGCGAGCTCTTGAATGTTTACGGTGTGCTAGGCTAAGCGTCGTCGTCGTCGTATCACATTTGCGCTAAAGTTCTGTGTGCGCTGTTTAAACGAAGCAGTGCCACGTAGTATCCTCATCGGTTTTTACTTCGTTCGCCCGATTCATGTCGGAACTGCATATGTTTTTTCATCGAAACTTGTATTTATTTTCGTTAGACGATGTCGACGACAACGACGTTATTGAAAGATTGACTTTCACAGCTCATATTTTTGATTTGCACTGTTGGGTTTTATGATTTGCTTGTGGCGGCATCTTGAAATTGGTCTAGTTTTTTTTATTTGCCCAAATTTTATAATGCAATATTTATTCTTTCAATCAAAAATGTGTGATGACATTTGTAATCAATACTGGCGAAAGAGTAAACTCGTTTTCCTTCGAAGCCGGGATGTTCTAAGGATTGCATTGCAATTTGAATTTGCCAGAAATAATCCAAAATAAGAGCCAATAATTGGTATTCGATACCCAAATGAATCAGGAGGGTACACATTATGTCTTCTGTCTGAAAATCGTGACGTCTTCTCTAAGGCATATTATTTTCTGAATTGAATTTTAAAGCCATATTTATTATTTAATCCTCTTTCCTTAGTCTACTGCCCAGTTTGCCAATACATTCATCTCGTTGAGTCACAATGTTAGCGGTGAGAATCCCAGTCGGGAGCAACCCATGTAAGTAATTAATATATATAGTATATCCTCAATATAGACTTAATAATTTATTTATTGCTTTCTTATACAGGGGCAAACCTTTTACTTATGTGGCGGGCATTAAGGATTATTGTGCTGTTTTCTTCTATACCTTAGCCAGCATTATTATGCATGCCATCATTCAGGAATTTCTATTAGATGTGAGTAGAAATAAATAAGAAAAATTAATCATGCAATCTTACGATTTCGTGATTTCGTAATTATTGTTTATAATGCAATTTTTTTGTTAATTATTTTTATTTAATTATATAAAACTCTGAATGAGATAGAGCACAATTTTCTCATTCATCTAATGTGGGTCTCTTTGGGAAGCTTTTTGTTCCTCATACAAATTTTTATCTGTTTTATATAAATGAAAGATTTTTATTGGGTCCGTAAGGGATGTTGTCTTGTTTCAAAACTATTTTGTCCAACTTTCGGTATGAGAAGCTTCCGAGACTTGATAAAGTATTTAAGAGATTACGTTGCGACGTATACGAGGTACCACAGTAGTTGGTGGTACAATTGGCAGCAACTCGACAGAAAAAGGAATAGCCTTTAGTTTAATGTTTAGATGTTCTTCATTCCCCTAGACGCAGTCCATCTACCTCAGATCTGACTTCTATTAAGTTTTAATCAAATTAAATCGTGCAACAATTTTGCAACTGATGACTTATTAAACTAATATCTGATTCATGTCTATTCGAAAGTAATGAAATTAATTGATACGAATTTATACACCTAGTTTTTCACATAAAGAGGTTGTGTGTTATCAAAATAGTCCGGATAGGTCTCGGCAAGCTGATAATTTCGACTGCCATGGAAAGTAACTTAAGTTTTTTTAGTTTTATTCCTAAAATCTGCCTTATCAGTTGGCTGAAATTCATGAACTGATAACACATTTCTTACGTCTTATCAACTATTTAAATAATCATTTTCAAAGCTTTCTATTAACAATTTTATTTTGATTTAAAAAATTTTATTTATACTTTTCAGAAAATTTCCAAGAAAATGCATTTATCGAAGTACAAATTGTCGCTGTTCAATGAATCCGGTCAATTGCTTACCTTCTATTTGGTTTCCTTCATTTGGGGTATTAATGTGATTATGAAAGAAGGTTACTTTAGCCAACTTTCATTGCTATGGGACGGTTTTCCTGATCATCCTATGACATTCCTTCATAAGTTTTTCTTTATTATGCAAATGTCTTACTATATACACATGCTACCCGAACTATATTTCCAAAAGATCAAGAAAGAGGATCAGCAGCCAAAAATTATACATGCCATCTCAGGATTTTCAATAATCTGTTTGGCTTATTCCTTTGGGTAACGTTTATTGAGGTTACAATTTTATGCAAAACGTCTCTTATGATATCTATTTTTCATTAACAGTTTCCAGCGCATAGCTCTCGTCTTGATTACTTTGCATTATCTGAATGAAATTATTGCTCATATGTTTCAACTGGTTAGCGTTTTCGATCGTGATGAGAAATTCGTAAGTGTACGAATTGTGCATAGTGTCAGTTTTGTTGCGGTTCGCTTTACGACGTTGGTTATTGGCGTTCTTACACTGTATTACGGAGTTGCCAATACCGATAAGAAGTTACGCGCTTTTGTGGCGCTCAGTGGTTTAATTGTATTGCAAGGGTACTTGATTTTCTCATTCATTACGGCTCAGCTGCAAGCGAAACGAGAAGCAAGACTATTGGCGAAACAGCAGGCTCAAACGAAAAAAAGCAAAACTCCCAAGGATAAAGTGAAACGTAAAAAGGAAAGTGATCTTCCTGAGGCTGATCAATCACCCAGCCCAGTAAAATCGAAGGTCAAATAAATAAGATTTTGCACTTCCGTTTGAAATTTGTCTGATTTTTAAATTCAATTTGATTTTGTTTAATTGATAAAGAAAATATGAAAATGTTGAAATGTAGTTTTGATGCATTTAATTAATTAATTAATTTTTTTATGTCTCCAGATAAGTTCTGTTTATTTATTTTGGTAATTCTAATTGTAAGAAATTGAAACACAAATTTTAATATTTTCATTGATGAAAAGTAAACGTTCTAATATTTCTTGTTATCTTTCTAATATGTATTTTATTGTATGATGAATGTTGAAAATTTTTGTACGGAATGAACTACGGAATTTTATATACATGTATACACATATATTATATGTATGATATACATACATATATAATATATATTTTTGTACCAATCACAATGTAAATTCCCTTTTATTCTGAATATTCCATATTCTTCAAATTGTATATTTGCACACATACTTATACATTGCCCTCTTCGTCCACATATACAAAACAACCGTAAATAATAGGCAAGCATTTTTTTGCACACTCTTACTTTGGACTCTCTTAGACTGATATGTGCTCAAGCTGAATTAGATAAATATATATTAATAATTTAATTGCGACAACAAAAACTGAACTATGTATTCCATTTATTTAAAGCAAAATTGAAATAATGCGAGAATTTTTTTTATATAAATGTATTTTTTTTACATAGAATACCACAAGAACGGAACATTCTCAAAATGTGAAAATAAAACAAACAATACCATTAGAAATAAAAAGCAAATTGTTATAGAATAAGCCGCAAAAGAAATTACAAAGTAAAAATAAAATAAAAACAAAAACATCGCAAAATGACCAAACTACAAATATTTTCTTTTATTATATTTTATCTTTTATATATGTCGAATTTCTTTCTACGAGATTTTAAAAAATTTTAAATAATTGGTGTTGAATCATATAGAAGTCTTTAGAATATTGTCTTGTACCGTCTCAAACAAGACTGTAATTAGCATACATATAAAATTTCCTGTACATTTTTTACGTTTTAAATTGTTCGTTTTTTATTTATTTTATTTTTTAGCGTTCAATATTCTAGCTATTCGTGCTGAACGTTTATGTCGGATTTTTGTGCTATAAATTGTTGAAGCAAATTCTCTTGATGGTTTAGTTGTATTCGAATTGATCGCCGGAGAAGACCTAAAGAGCAAGAGCACTAAATTCAATCATAACTTGACGCGTTTAAAGAAATCACGTTCGTTCCTTAACTCTTTCGTTAATAAAAATTTTTGGAGAAAGATTTTTGTGCTAAATTCTTTTTTATACAATATAAATAAATTAGCATCATGAAATTTTCCATTTATGCTGTTTGTCTTGTAATCGTGATGACATTTGCAACAACACATACAATAACTATTGGTAAGACCAGGATGTTGTTTGAATGAGTGATTTCAATTAACAACCGGTATTTGTTTTACTTGATAACGAATTGATTGCTGTTGTTGTTATTTCATTTTTATTTTATAATTAATTCCATTTAAATCTATTTTTAGAAATTAAGAATCATATCATCACTTTTCAGTTTAAGAAAAATGAGGAAGATTCAAATTTTGTTGTTCTTTCATTTATCATTCAGATTCTGGGAATTTCATACCAAAAGCTTTCTACAAACTGGATGCGGGGGGTCAGATGTCGGAATTACATTTAATTAATCCACATGTAAGCGTATTTCTATTATTGTATTCTTCCTCGTAGGATTATTTTTAATTTCAATCTCATCCCTTTAGGATATTAACAATTTAAGACGACTTCGCAGGCAAATTTTTAGTTCTGCATCATCATCGTCTTCTGCGGTTTCGGTCGACGGCGGGCCAATCCATTTTGCCACTCAGCAAATTGTTCGACACAGTCCAGAATTAGGAAGGTATGCATGAGGAAGTTATTGAAGTGCGTTTGATATACTTGAAATAAAATTAGATTGACGAAGAAAATATTAAAAATTAACCAGAGATTAATTCGAAAGGAAAGAAATATTAAAATTAAAAGTTAAATCACGATTAGTAATTAAATCCTAAATGAAATTATCAAATAAACAAATAATTAATTTATAAAATTATTTACTCATTTAAATACAATTGCAATTTAATTAATACACTTTAATATTTTCAACCGTCTGAAATTCATTCTCTTATTATTCCCTCTTGTCAACAGTTCTAGTGATGCATTGGGTGATGGAGCACCGTTAGGCGTTCGCACAACAGGATATTTTCTAAATACAAAAGGGCACATTGACCAAAATACTGGAAAAGTATATTATAATACAGAGGGACGCTTCTAAAGGCGAGAATAAATATTGGAATATGGATCAATCGTGTTAAAGCAAAATTTATGAATTCATTCATTATTTTTAAAAGCATGCGATAAAATCTATTTTAAATGATTTTTTATAATTATATTTAAATAAAGTTTTAAAATATTTTTAAATTTTGTATAATAAATATTTAAAGAAATGTTAAACTGAAATTTTGCCTTAAAGTATGCAAGGAAAGTCGTATTTTGAATCAGCAGAGCCGACGCCATTGCCAGATGCGAGAAATACTAGATTTTACTGGAAACTAGGTCAAAGCAAAAGAATTGAATTACATTTTCGAACAAAAATAAAAATTGAAATTAATAAAAATTGATTTTAATGAAAAAATTGATATTTATTTATATTAGTTTTGAATGAAATTTATTTTTAAAAGAAATTATTAAAACATTTTTAAAAAAATCATTCATAATTTGAATATATTGATCTGAGTAGAGATTTGAATAGAGATTAGAAGGAAATCAAGTATTCTATCTAGTTTCTAATGATGTACCCTCATTACTGCATTACAAAATCGCAAAAATGAAATATTTTGCGAAGGGATTGAAATCATTCAAACATGATATGAACGGATCCGCCAGGAAACGTGAACTGCCAATAAATTTAACCATTCCTTCTGGTGACATCGCATTCCTAGCAGATCATTCCTCTGCATCTTAAAAACCTGCACCATAAAAGCTTCAAAATTTACCAGAAAAAACCAGAAATATATTATTCAAGTGAGCAACACGTTTTGGAGGTCATACATATTAGTAATACTTATATACCCTACACCCCAAGGGGCGGGGGTATATTAAATTTTCTATTTCATATGTAATGCATTAAAGGAGGTATGACAGGCACAGAAGTGTATATATATTCTTGCTCAGAATCAGTTAATTTAGCTGTGTCCATCCGTCTATTGGCCTGCCTGTCTGTGTGTGTCTGTGGAAGTCACGGTTAAAAGAGAATGAATTATGAAAATTTGAGAATTATAAGCTCGTTTTGAGATTTAGTAGTTTTATTAATATACTTCTTCGTCGAAGACTAAGTGATATTGAATAAAGTCACTTATAAAATTGATTTTTGCATTGAAATTAGCGCGACAAAACCCAATTGTGATCTCAATTCTTTAAATATAAACGGTCTCAAATAATGCGAACTGGAATTCAAATCGAAGAAGTTGACTGAGGTGATGTTTTTGGGACTATTGCACGAAATTTCTTAATTAAATATTTTAATGGAAATCAGAGCGAAATTAAATTTTTGTTAATTAGATTATATTTTGAAAATTTAAATTTAAAATTTCCTGCTTTTATAAAAACTTTACAGAAGAACTTTACTTTACATTTTACAGAAATCGAAATTTAACAAAAATTTATATCAGTTAATAAAATTCAAATGAAAAATTTCGTTAAAACATTCAAATGAAAATTTATTATCGAAAATTTTCTGATAATAAATTTGGATTATAAAATTGAACTGAGTCCGATCTTCATTTCCTGAACCCTTAAATGATTTCGTAAGAAATAATGGCAAAACGTACAAGAGAAAATAAATTAAAACAGAAATTCACATTTGTGTTTTTCCCTCCTGCCTTTCCTTTCCTTGCCGTTTGATTTACCTACTTTCCTCCTTTTCTTCCTGCTCTCTTTTCTTATCATTCCTTTGCCCTTTCTTTCCTCTTTTATCGTTTTTCCCTTTGTTTTATTTGTCATCATAAAGATTTATTTACTTTCGTGACATTCACTTTTATGATAATAAATTACGTCTCTTCTCGGAATATTAAAAAATTTTAAAGGAAAGACATGCTAAAAAATTGGAAATTGGAATTGGAAATTGCTGCAAATGCAGTTCACTAAATTGACGAAGCTAATTTTATTGTTTTAAATACCAACACGTTATAATTCACAAATTGAAAAATAATGAAAAATGAAAGGTTAAATTTTTGAATTTATTAGATAATCAACAGAGATAATAATAATGCGAAAATTTTTTTTATTGTAAATGAATTATTTGCTTTTATATCAATACATGCTAAATTGCTGTTGTCGTTGCGGAATCGTCTTTCTTTGGAAGACGCAAATAAATAAACAAATGAACAAACATAATTCAGAGCTTTATAAATTAAAAATAAATGTAAAATGAATAAAAATAAATGTCTAAATTAAATTGAATTAAATAAAAAATAAATAATAAATAAAGTAATAGATATAAATATAATTTAAAAAATCCACAACGAATTGAAACATATTCAGTTGGGAAATTAATTCTATGTCGTTTGAAGTAAATTGAAATCGATTTTTTTTATTCAATGATCATAAAATAAAATTCCTTTCAGGAATGATTGTGGGTCAAATCAATAATATAAAGGGTATATAAAATCATAAAAAATCCTTCACAAAATATAAAATCAACGAAATCGATTTATAAAGTATTTTTTAAAAAGCAATAGTAATTAACAGTCACAATAATAAAATAATAAGTACATAATGTAATCAAAAACCCAAGGCCGAATCAAGATAAGATCAATAAAAAAGTCAATAAATGTAGTATATAATTTATTTTGCTGCCCTTTTAAAATTAATTTACTACTCTGGAGAGCGTAAGAAGTATATTGTAATCGCGAAAATTTCGAAAGTTATTTGTTGACAGAAATGTTCATTTTGGGCAACTCAAACACTATGCTTCATAGAATATTGAAATTTTGTATTTAGGATTGGTTTGTGGGAGTAGTGGCAGTAGTAGTAGTATACGTAGCAGTAGCAGTAGTAGCAGTTGTAGAAGTAATATTGGTAGTGTTATTAGTGGTATTAGTATAAGTTTATATTTTATTTTAAATTTATATAAAGGGGCGTTTTGAGCCCCAAAAAAGATTTAACATGTTTTTATTCAGTTTTTTCTCCAGTTTTGACTAGTCTTTTAAATTAATAATATCAATTCGATATCTCGAAAATTATAAATTTTGACATGATAAGTCGTGTCCATCTAAAACATGTACTTCGCCTCAATACCTCGACGTGTCAGTAAATTTCTTTTTTTATAATACCCACAAAATATTATGTAACGATTTCTTTTAAATGTCAAGCGTGAATTTTGAATGTAAAAAAAATAACAAACAACTCGTTTATTCAGCAAGAAAAAAAATACGCGAGTATTATGAAAGAACAAAGTTAAAAATAAACGACAAGATGACAAACAAATTTATGTGTTTCATTTATGACTTAAACTAGTTATTGGGATGCTGTTGGTCGGCTATGCAGACACAAAATCCGACGTTAAACGCTGCGGTGCAAGTCATTGTCGTTTAAAACCGTTCGTCCCCAAACATCGTTACTGCTGAAGGTTTACTTTTACGTCACTCGAAATGCATTTTTCTGACGTAATAATTCCTTTCATTCGATTCGATTCAGTTTAGTTCATTTAACTGAAGATGAAAAAAAAAGAATTTACGTAATTGGCATCAATTTTATTTTGTTGCTAATCGAATTTTATTTATTTCGTATCGCATAAACTTGTTTGGTTATTTTAAATGCAATATTAAGATTGATTTTTGGAATTATTTTTATGAGATGAGCAAAATAATTCAAGCCCGCATATAACGAAAAAGAAAAAGGTCACTTCCTTGAAAAAGATCAGACATAATTTTTGACGGTTCAAAAATCACATCGCTAGGGCTCATTTGTAACCTTAACCTTTGTCTTATGAAAGGTGTAATAGTAACCTTTATTTGAAATGTCTCATACGTTTTTTTTTTGAAACCTTCGCTACAAAGCAATATTTCAATGCTGTTTAACCTTGGCGCATAAGCGCCTCGTAGATGACTTCCTGATTTTCACCCAAGCTAAATGAGCAGATTTGTAATCATGTCTTAGACTACGAATTCAATTGTTTTTATTGTTTATTAAAAGCTTGAAGTTTGTCATTCAATTCTTTAAAGAAACTCTATCCAAATCTTAAACTATACCCGATTTGAATTCAAGTCGTCGTTTAATTTTTTTCAAAATGCATTAGAAAAACTATAGAAGAGTACAAGAAATTCAATGCACAGACAATAAAATCAAATTAGTAACTAAAATCACGTACATCGTAATCATTTGAAGGTATGATCTTCGGGAACCTTCCAAAGCTTCACCCTTCGCTGCTCAGGTATCTTAACTACTATATATCTGTATATAGACCGTGACAATTATTTGTTTTTTGAATTATCAATGCCATTCTCTTGTGCATTGAAGTGATTAAGGCAAATACCAGCAGCCCAGATTTTCAAATTGAGTGAGTTGTCATTTGAGTTGTGATGTTCTATTTCGTTGATGCCACAGTAGTCAAAGAATGCCCGAGGAGAATTTGGGCTTTATGCTTCAACACATAAACGCCTTGCATTTCGTGGAACACCTTACGCTTGTTGATTTGCCGATGGAGTACACTAATGTATGCTGTACTTATCTCAGTACATACGCCCATTATGTTTGGGAGGTTGAATTAGTATTGTTAGTGTAATTTTTAATGAATGATTAATTCTCAATTAGGGAATGATCGGTTCTATCGATAGAATATTGTCGACACTCGATTAGTTTCTGAAGATAATAGAAAAATTCAGACTTATGACATTAATGGAGGCCAGCTTTTTCTAAAATTTAATTCGGTCGGATTGCAGGTGAACGGCCTTGTTGACCAAAAGGAGAACTTGCCCGACTATCGTCTGCGACAAAAATCTTCGCCAAACATCTTCATAATTATTTAAATAATGAAATGCTTAAACGCTTTAAATGTCGCTTCAGGTATTTCAAACTCTTTTTAACCACCGCCAGTGGTGAAGAAATTAACAGACTGTCATATTATTTTTCAAATAACTTAAATTTAAATTGTTGATTTTATCAAACCAAAGAAAGAAATTAATCACGACATAAATATATATGATATAAAAGCCTTTTCCTTAATTAAGATAAAATCTTGATATAACTAAGATGAATAAAAAAATAAAGCATTAATTGAAAGCATTTGTGATTATTTTGTCCCCGAAATTACTTTGAAAATTGTCGTAAGAAAATTATATGAAAATTATATCATTACAAATTATGTAAAGTAGAAACACTTTAATTAATTTAATTTCAGGAATTATGTATGCACAAATATATTCATAAAGATAGATAGAATCGTGCATTTATAATTACTGACTATGATTTTCTACAGAATTTTATTAGCTCTAGCAAAAGATCACGTCAATGAATTCATCTCTAACCTCCCTCCCTTTGCCTTCACGATTAAGTAATTACCTTTAACTGCCGCGATCAAGCGATCAACGAAACATTCCGACTTTAAAAGAAAAAAGAATCTAGATCGCGAAATGTTACCACCATCAGTCTGTCAGTGAGGCTGAAGTTACATCCTTTGATTCGCTTGGCCTCGCCAACTGACCGGACTGGTAATGATTGCTGGTAGTGTTACGATGGCATAACTTGATTTATCTGGTCTAGCCTGTTAACCTTCAAGAATGGATGATTTATAAATTTTGTAACGGGCAGGTTGTTTTTAAATTTTTGCTCATTTCTTTTTATTGATATTAATTCAACGTTTCTCCCCTAGTTTTATTTTTATTTTGCTTTCTTGTTTTTTTTATGTCACCTTCTTCTCGTTTTGCCATTTTTTTATTTTTTCCACCTTTTCTTCTTCTTTTTATAAGGTCCAAGAAGCCAATCCAATGAAGTCTTCCATTTAAAATGACAAGGCAAGAAATTATATATGAAATATTAATTTTGAAAAAAATTATTTATTCACCAAGATGACCGCATTCAAGGCATCTCGCAAACAACTCAATTTCCAATATTCGATCCTTAAAAAACAAAATTAATAAATAAAAAAAGTAATCAAATTTCATTGTTCACCGATTGACTGAGTGGATTGAAGCTGATCAAGAATTTTATAATAATTTTAAAAAAAAAAGTATGACCTGTATCCGATTACACCTGCTTTTATTAATTCTTGACGTCGCAAAGTGGGAGGAGTCGCCTTCCGAATGTTCGACGTTATCATCATCATCATCATCACTTCGTCATTGTCATCGTCATTTTACTGCCAGAGCATCAAGTTTGGTAAGCAATATAAGCTGCTGTTTTTCTCCCTCTTCTACCGCTTCTGTTTTACTTTCCTCCTACCACCCCCCGCCGCTGGCTAACTCTTTTCCATCTTCTTTTCTCCTCGCAACACTCGATTCAAATACTGGTGAGGATTTCAAAATCGGAATTATGAGCGGGAAAAACCGGCTCATCATCGACCTGCTCTTCATTCAGTGCGCGTGGCAAAAATCAACCACAACAACCACAACAACACCAACAACACACAAAGAAGTTGTTATGATCATTAGCATCAATTCCGAATTGTTGCTGCTTCTTTTATTGCCGATGATGTGCTGTCGTGATTATAAAGCGTCGCTTTACTCTTTTTGTAGTGCGTATAAAAGGCCAAGCGATCTTCACGCCAGCCAACAGAGTTCAAAGTTGATTTGATACGCGAACATCACGTCATTTGAAAACGGGGGAAAAAAGGAAACAAACGTAATATCTCAAAAAAAAAAAAACACTGAACAAAATTATAAATTATTTTTAAAATGTTCAAATATTTATTGCTGGTTTGCCTTCTGAGCATTGCTATTGCTGCGCCTGCTGTGAGTGAATAAAAAATACTATAAAAAAATTCTTTCTTTTCGAAAATATTTATAAGAATTAAAAACCAATTTTGTATCATGTGCGAATAAGGATAATCAAGTGATTGTTATAACGTAGACGTTGACACTGACTTCAAGCTTCTTCTAAGTGCGCACGCATTTTGGACGTTTTGTTATGCGATCATTTTCGCATTTCTCGTAAGGACTACATTTTTTATTACCGCAATAACCGTTCGAAGTGCCAGCTAAAAAATAACAAAAAAACAAAAATTAATAATCATTTAATGAAAATTAAAATTCAAAAAGTGATTAAATAATTTTTTTTTAAATCAACTCTAATCAATTAATTGAAATCAGTTCGGACAGAAAATTTGTGAGACTGATCAGGTTTTTTTTTTCAAATGAAATTACTTAAAATTTCATCAAATTGTTAAATTTTTTGAATGAATTCCGCTTAGAAACATATTAAAATGATATCACATGAATTAATTGCTGAAATTTGAATTATATTAATCAATTACTCAAATTTAATCAGCTTCACCAATATTTAAGATGAAGCAAGGTTGATTTTATTGATTGATAGATTGATGATTTTGCATTTTTCAAAACCAATCGGACAATCAATGAATTCAAATAATATCAAATTGATGAATTGTTTAAGACAGACAGATCTGAGTATTCAAAATGATGACAAATTAATCAATTTTTTCATAAATGAGGTCTGATTTATCGGTTTTTTTCAAACGCAGTTAAATTTAATTTCGGTCAGTTCTTTCAGACCAAAACTAGATTTAAAATAATCGAACTGATCACTTTTCTAAATAAAGTCCGGTCCACTGATCGACAGTTTTGATAGACTGCAGTCATATTGATTAATTCCATAAAATAAAAACATATTGATAAATTGCTTAAAAGTCCTCAAGCATCGGATTGGAAATTTATGACAGATTGGTGCATTTTTTAAACAGCTTAAAATGTCATAAAATGTCTTAAATTAAATCACACTAATACATTACGTAAAACTAAACTATATCGATCCATCGGTCCAACTAAATCCAGATTAGTTTTTAAATTTCTCAATTGACGTGTTTTAATTTGATCTCATCGAAAAGAGAAACGACAAAATTATAAAAGATTACAAAAATACCAAGCTTTCAGTAAAAATCAGTAGCAAACTTCGCCCACTAAAACTGATAAGCTAATCAAATTTTTCGAATTATAAAAACTAATTTATTTTATTTATTAATTTTTTTCGAACTGATAAAAATAGCTTTCTGCTTTATTACAAAATCAGCTGTTATTTCACAAGCTACTTATTTTGTAACATAAGAGAGATGCTCCCGATTGTGATCGTGACGTGTCATAAAAGGAAAAGTACATTAAACTTTTCTTTTTATTCAATCAATCATTCGTGTTAATTAATTTTCTAAAGATTTGGGCAATTAATTACTAACTTTTGATGTTAACTCGTTTAATAATTATTACTTAATCAATTTCAATTGGATCGGATTTCGACAGATCGTTGATCACGAGCACAAATGATCTATAATAAATCTTTAATGTTTCGGAAACTCAATAACCGAAACCAACTTTTGAAACTTTTTAAAGATATAAACACCCACCCACCCCTTCCCACCCCGTTTTGCATGTAATCGCTACTTACAATATTTGTCGTTTGACGTCGTCCCAGAACTGCCGCGTATATTCGGTTCGGCACAGGAACGCCCATTGCAAATATTAGGACAGCATCTTCCACCGAGTTTACTGCACTCGGTGTCGTGCAAACATTTTGGTGTACATGTTAAAACCTTCGATGCTGGGGGACAATCTGAAGAGGGGAGAATTGTATTTCCATTGCAATTTCAATGCGTTTTTATGCTATGTTGCAAAACTTACCTACGGCTGAAACTATCGTTGCCACACCCATAAGAAAAAGAGTGACTAGTAATAAATTATGGACTGTAAGCAAGAAATAAAATTTTTTTTTTTTCAAAAGTATTCAATTGCATTATAATCAACTATAATCTGAGTTCTTACCCATTTCGTTGTTTTTTAAATTTTGCCTCTATTTACTTGTTTATTTATTTAATTTCCAATTTTTTAATTCTTTTGTTGTTGTTTTTTTTTTTGCTTCAAATTTGGCTCTTCTAGAAGTCTTTAAAATTTATTTTAGCCGTTCGCTCTTTATCGATAGACCACACTTTACAAATTAAACTGATATCACTAAATTTGAGTTTCTTTATATTAAACGTTTCTCTGAAACCTGTAAAAAATGTGCAAAGACTTGTATAGACTTTTTTAGATGGGGTTTTTCTTAGTTCAATGTTTAGTAAAGAATAGTCTGTGAAGAGTCATTACGAAATTGCTTTTGATTGTTTTTCATCGGAAAGACTAATGATAGAGAAAAAAGTAAGACTTATCAAATTCAACATGATAAACAGCAGAAGTATTTATTAAACAAATGTATTTACTTTTTCTTAAAAAAGAAAAATAACGAACAAGCTAAAAACAAAACGCTGAATTGTATTGGAAGAATACACATTTTTTATTAATAAAGTAATATTTATTGAAGGGATACAGAGTGCTTTTTATAAAAATTGGTACTTTCAAAATCTTTTTTTTTGAGAAAATCTAAATCAGTCTCAATTTTTACAGTTTACATGCTATGACTATATCCCGCAGAAACTTCCAGCAATTTCGAGTTATATAGCGTGATTTAACATAATTTTATTTGGAGCCTTGTGGAACGATTTCGACGTCTTAAGGATCGTTATAGCAAGCTTATGGATATGATCATCACCCCCCCCTGTTAAATACTCCTGTTATCACCTTCTTTAAAAATCATTAGTTTTAATATGAAAAAATTAACGATAGCATTGTCATACGTACTCCTATTAAAAGCCTATGGGATTTGTTAGCGCTTCGCCGAACAAAATTTAAGAAACCATGATCTGTGGCTGAAATACAGGGAGCCGTCTTAGAGCAATCGAGAGACAAAGATTTCGATGTTACTACATTTAATGCTTGATGCTCTTAAATCAAACCTTGATTTAATTAACTCAATTAATCCATCCTCACGTCTCCTGCAGGAGAACAACCCTTATTATAGGAGAAATGATAATAATATGATCATATGATCTAGCATGGTTATATATATATATATATATATATATATATATATATATATATATATATATATATATATATATATATATATATATATATATATATATATATATATATATATATATATATATATATATATATATATATATATATATATATATATATATATATATATATATATATATATATATATATATATATATATATATATATATATATATATATATATATATATATATATATATATATATATATATATATATATATATATATATATATATATATATATATATATATATATATATATATATATATATATATATATATATATATATATATATATATATATATATATATATATATATATATATATATATATATATATATATATATATATATATATATATATATATATATATATATATATATATATATATATATATATATATATATATATATATATATATATATATATATATATATATATATATATATATATATATATATATATATATATATATATATATATATATATATATATATATATATATATATATATATATATATATATATATATATATATATATATATATATATATATATATATATATATATATATATATATATATATATATATATATATATATATATATATATATATATATATATATATATATATATATATATATATATATATATATATATATATATATATATATATATATATATATATATATATATATATATATATATATATATATATATATATATATATATATATATATATATATATATATATATATATATATATATATATATATATATATATATATATATATATATATATATATATATATATATATATATATATATATATATATATATATATATATATATATATATATATATATATATATATATATATATATATATATATATATATATATATATATATATATATATATATATATATATATATATATATTAAACTATAAACTTTTTATCGAGTGTAGGGTGTATTAACCACCACCAGGCCGACAATAACACTCTTACCTGTTTTATCTCTGCCTCTGAAATTATTTATACTCTTTCATTAAATAAGCTTGTTACCGGCTTTCCCGCTCTTGCACACCTTATGCACCCCATCCTAACAGGAGTAATTTATACGACCTCTAATACTAGTTAAACGATAAAAATAATTCGCAAAAAAATTCCGTTCAAATAAAATACAGAAATAAATAAAACACGCTAGTCAAAAGAAAAGACCTTCAACTGGGAAATTATGAATTAATCTCTCCTACTAAATTAGCTAATATGCTCTCGCGTGGTCTTTCTCTCTCTCAATAGCTATAAATAAATGCTCTTGTTCTTTTTTTAGGATCGCACTGAAGCTGAAGAGTATGAGAAAGCCGAACTTGAACGTATTCAAAACGAAAGCGCTCAATATGCTTTCAATTCTAAAGTGACGGACGATATTAATGATGGCAGTATTCAGCGTGAGGAGGTTCGCGATGGCACAAAAGTGAGCGGCATGTATTCGTATAGTGATGGTTTCGTTATGCGTACCGTTCATTATGAAGCCGATGAAAATGGTTATCGTATTGTGAAAGAGGAAACCCAAGAGATTGGTGACGGTCCCCAATTCAATCCGGAAGGTCAAGCTGATGTCGAAGGATCGTTAATTGGCAAATATTCAATCAAATTGGATAAAGATGATGAAGAGAAACACTATAAAGATGTTAATGCCTAAGAGCAATTCGATGGAATCGTTTTGGGAGTTGACGATTCTGGAGGGATTTCTAATCGTTAGAAATTGAGACTGAAAGTCGTAATTATGTATAATTAAACTTTAGTTCATAAAAAGAAAAGAAAAACAAACAGTCGTAAATGTAAAATAAAACCAAATCAATTTAAAGCTTCTCACAAATGAGGCAAAACATTTATTAAGTTAATTTCTGTAAATTTTTGTGAGGTTAAAATAGACATAAAATATACTATACAATGTTCATCACGAGCTCTATCATTAAAAGGAAGTAAATCCTCTTCAATTTATCCTTCCCACACCAACTCGCCTTTTATTCATTTTTTGATCTCTTTTAAAATCAACGAGGATTTCTACGAGGCTTTGGGAGCCCTTATGATACCTCGTTTCACTACTCCCTTTTGGTATCCTTATATGCTTCATCCACCGAATTGTTGCTGGAAGATGACGATACTATCAAAGCCTTTTCGGAATCGGTCAAATTTATGAATTTGTGTTTATTTTTAAGCTCATTCTGAATCGAAGAGAGCAAGTCCGGTGATCGCGCACGTTTTTCCCGATATAGCATGAAACTATCTCGTGGTCCAACACACCCTTCATTCACTTCTTCCGCTTCTCTATCCACAATTGTTTCCAACTGTAGAGATTCTCGTTTTTTCTTAAGACGTTTCGAACCTTTTGTGATTAATAAAACCGCCGGAGACTCATAGGGTAAAGCTTCAATAACGGTTTTCAATAGTTTCGGTCCTGACTTCGGTGTTTTAGGATTTCCAATAACAACATCTGCACTACGAGCACGCGCCTCCTCTCGCTCTCTAGCGGCATTTTTACGCATTAAACAACGCGCACGTTTCTTTAGAATAGCTTGCGCATTTGGATAGTAAACAATAACTTCGTTCAGATCGGATTTGGAAAGTACAAATATATTGGAGAATCCCTTTGAAACCACATCGGCAGTTCGCCGATCGGCACCATTAATTCCAAGCAAACTGATTTCACCAAAAACTGAACCTTCCGATAGAGTGGCCAATACGATATCATTGCTTGGTCCGCCCATTACTTCCACCTGACCCAATTTAATAATGTACATCTCACGTCCCACCTCACCCTTTCGACACACGTAATCACCGGGTAGAAAAGTTACCGCACGTAATTTTAACACCAAATCGCGAAGTAGAGCCTCCTCGCAATCAGCAAAAAGTTGAACTTTCGAAAGTGTTTGTATGTGAACCGAAATGGCAATATCGGTTTTAAGATTAATCGGTAATGAGTCCAAAATGTTGGCTTCATCTAGGGAACGAATTTCAAAGTTATTCGTAAGATATTATGGAAGTGAGAGTAGTTTTTCTATTGTCGAATCTTACCTAAGCTTCGTTGTTGATCCCAAGTAAACTTGAACCACATTTTAACACGTCGTTGAACTTCGCTGGGTAGATTTAAGCGTCTCATATACTCCAAGGTTTCGTCCTCCAATTGGCGATATTCATTTTTATTACGCGTAGCCGTAGAGATAATGTCTCTTATTTGACCGATCAGTAAAGCAAATACAAAGACACCCATGAGCCAGGCGGCAGTCATAAAAACGAATTCCCCTTCACGTTCCGGTTTCGGATTTTTACCTTTTAGGAAAACAAAGAAAAGTGAAATGGAGCTATTGAGAGGAGAGTTAGGAGATGGAAGCATAAAACATTAACTTACCAATGGATGTTGCAGTCTTGGTGGCGAAAGCAAAACATCTTACATAGGGATGACCTTTTCCACTAAAAACCCAACGATTCACCCCGAGCCCTGTGGAAAGTACATGATCATGGATTGATAAGAAAGTATCAATTGCGGATAAAGTTGAAAAGAGATAAATAAAAGCAGAAGGCGATAGTAGTTCAGAGAAAAAACAGAAAAGTTGCCACAAAATAATTGAACCCAATGGAATATTTTATCAAACAATGTATCGAACAATCCAAGAGATGGTTTATTGAACGCCACATATCGAGCAACACGTCAAATGTTTACACGAGTAATTAATCGAACGCTTGATCGAACACTGCATCGAACTGCTCCAGCAGATGTTCCATCCAACATTCGTTCGAACGCGCCGATCGAACACTCGTTCCATTGATCGTTCGATTGTTATTGTTATTGTTATTGCTACTAAAGTGTCAATCACCTTGATAGTCACTATAGGCATAATATGCACAAGCGGTCAAGTGTATCATGTATAGCATGTAGGTCAAAGTCTTGGCAACACGAACCTGTAAGGAAGATGAAAAGATCGATTACATTGTAATCCACATCGAACGCATTGAATGCAAAAGCATAAAATCATGAAGTCTTACAAAATGAGGCGATGAAATAACACGATCGAGAAGTTTAAAAACCTCCCAGAAACTTTGTATCTTCAAGAAGCGTGGGAAACGCAGATAAACAGCACCGGTGCCGTATCTGAAGTAGAGTAATTCCAGAGGCAGTAAAGAAAGCAAATCCAACTAGGATATAAAAATCATAATTAGAAAAAATAATGGTAATGATCATTTGATTACCTTACCTTGAATTGTAATTTTCTCATATAATTCTTGCGCGTTAAATTCTTATCCTTCACCCAAAAACCTTCGAAGAGATACATGATGCGATGTTTGAAAAAGACAACATCCAATAAATAAATAATATCTGCACAAAAATCACAAATCAACCAGGCGTTAGTATTTTCGGGAGTTTGAAAAGGAAACGTCGAACGCAATGGGATAACCCAAACATTGTAAAGAAACGAAAGCGAAACAACGCATAACCATGATATATATATTTTTCCCTGCGGATCCAAAGTCCTCTCGCCATTGCCGCCATCACCGCACAAGCTAGAACAATTCCATAGATTTGAACGCGATGTATCCGCCTCAAAGATACGCCCACGATTGGACATCTGGAACGTTGGTGGTGGTCGTGGGTGTGGTAAGGGATTATGTTTGCGATTATTCCGTTCTAAAGAATTTGCCTCAATATCGCCCGATTTTGATAAATTAACCGATGCTGGAGGTGGTGAAGGTGAACTACTGGAAGGAGTTGGCGGTAGATCCAAGCGTGATTTCATCTTATTGGCACGTGCTGTAAAACGACGAACGAGATGACGTACTTGATCCCTCAGAAATTGTTGACTATCGGAGTCCAAGCTGAAAGCAAAGGAAAATGGATATAATTGAATATAATTGCTTGCAATAGTTGTTTCGATAGTGACCTTCCTACGCTCGATAGATGATTATTGCTGGCTTCTGTCGTGGTATCATTAACCGCCACCATTTCACTACTACACACAACATTTTCGGGGAACATATGCCGCATATTTTTCTCCTCGTTTGAGACTTCCGGTGATTCTTTGTAACAAATTTGTACATCCTTTTCATCTTCATCAACAATCGGTTGCGAACAACTATCAAAGGTTTCTTCAGCCGCCGCGAAATCCAGCTTCTCCAGCCTCTCGTTAGCAAAATCCGTAGCCAATTGTTCCGGAGCGTTAGGAATCTTCTCATCTTCTATGACCTCACCGGGTAAGGGACAACGTATAGTTGCATTAGTTGCTTTAGTTGGCCGAGATGTTGCTTTGACGGGAGGTTTGTTTGCATTTAAAACGCGTCTTACACTGTTAGGACTAACTAGCGGTTTCTCATTCTCATATTGTATTATGTGTTTGACCAAAGCGTGAGTACTTTCGATATTCGATATTTCTTTTTCGGCCTCTAAGCAGCCGATTCTTCCATTACGAAAATATAATTTCGAATTGAACAGCTTTGGACTGGTGCGTCGATTCTTGAAGGAATTTATTTTGTACGTTGGCGGTGGCGATGGAATTTTTTGTGCTGAACTACGTCGCGATTTCGGCGGACTGAGGGAGGCACTGGGTGCCTTGTTCTCTTTGTTGGGACTATCTCGGAACTTTCTGCATTTCGTAGAGTTTCGGCGACGCTCTTGTTCCTTCTCCTGTTGCTTCTCCTGACGCATAATATTTTCAGTAGCTGTTAGAAAATCATCGATTTCTTTGATATCTTTTGAAATTTCTTCCAAGCTTCGTCGTACCGACGCTTCTTTTTCCGAGGGCGAGGAATAGCTAGTTTTATAATTGCCCGACGGGCGATTACCAGTCTTTGTGTTGATGACGTTCGTCATAAATGCATGACGTTCAAGAGTTTCGCAGAATAACGGTGATTTGGGTGCGGACCTGAATTTGGCACGAACGGGTGGCGAAGTCATGGGTTTGGCCTGTACATGTTCGAGTCTCATCGTTTTATCGAAATCGTCGTAGATGAAATTTTCGAGAATATTTGGTGAAGATTTTAACAGCGCATGATATTTACTGCCAGTAATGGGCTGCAACGCGTATATGGAAAAAAATTAATCAATGGAAATAGAATGGAATAGACTCGACCATAAAAATCGGAAAAATGAAATAAAAAACAAATAAAGAACACGAATGTATTCACGTTGATTTTCGATTTTAAACTAAACTCTAGACGGGTCACTAATTCTCGATCCAGCATAAATAACAATATACGATATACTAACTGATTTTGTACAATATTGGTTAAGAGACTTCGGTGCGTCCAATAACGAGACGTGCATGCATGCTTTTGAATTTTAATTAACTTGAAATTTTATGAAGTTTAAGCTTTTAATGAAGCAACTGAAGCCTTGCAAGTCAAATAAAAATTTTAATATAAACATATTCACTATACTGTGAGCGTTCAACAAGTTCTCGGTATGAGTATGCGAAAATTGTTTCATAGTAATTCATATTATTTTTATCCTTAGATATCAATCAAATCGCTGCATTTGTTACATCTGTATATTAATTCTTTAATACATAATGTAACATAGCATAAGCACGATACGTGCTTGGAGTGATTTGTCGAAGGCTTCACAACCTCTGAAGTTCTTTAAACTGACTTTGAGTTTCTTGAAGGTTCCAATATGTTGCTGCACGTTTTCCTGATCACTTTCAGGGTCTAAATGATAGAACCCGGTTTTAACTCAGGTTGAAATGTAACGGAGAACACCTAATGGGCTTTTATCACAAAATCCCCAAACCTTCCGCGTCAGTCACCCTAATTGTCGTCCACAAGACATAACACGCAAGTTAGTGATTGAATAATGTTGCGAATTAAATAATTAGTCAAATTACGTGCACCACTAGGAAATAATACCAATACCGAGAAGACTTTGAACGCATCTCTTAGTTTACTACACTGCATTCTATAATTTAATGAAAATCGAATAGGAATCATCTTCAAAAGTAAACATTATCCAAGTTTCCCTTGTTACCTTTCGTAGTAATCCAATATTGTCCATCTACTGAGTTTTGATCCAAATTTATGTTCACTTACTTCACTGAAATTTAATATTAAATTTTAGATTTAAATAATTCTTACGCGGGACGAGGCATTTCTATCGAAAATAGGTTTGGTTTCCTTTATAAATATCTAAAGGATGCAAACAGTTGCATATCTTTCTATCAAGCATTCCTTTACAATTAAAAACACAATTTCGAAGCACGCATAAATTTTTTAATTTTCATCAATTAAAACTGTAGTTTCACAAATGCGTTTGCGATAGAATTGGATAGAAAAAAAATCGATTTTCTACACGATATTAATTTTAGATGTTAATGTTTGATTGATTTTCAATTATTAAAATTCCTTTAAGGACCATTAGAATTAATTTTACATTCGTATTGAAATTCTTTAAAATATTCTTAAAATTTGGTTGCCGGCATTTTTGCTATATTACGTTTTTTCATAAGCTTTAACAATTATATATTTGAGATTTGTTTTCGATAAAGAAAACAATTTTGCGATGAAAATATAAAAACTAGGATAAGTATAATTTCTTTTATCTTCATCCTCTTTTTACTAGTATTTTGACGTAATTTTGGCATTACTTTTCCTATTTACTAATACGCATGCTCTTCATTGTGGTGATTCCATACTTTTCTGTTACATTTCAGCAGCATATTCAATGAAATAGTGGACCGATGAGTGGCCGTTTCCATCGTTCATTAGGCGTTTTCATGTTTTCATTAATCTCAAGCTTCTAGTTTTATTTTTTATACGCCATAAGATCAAACATGGTTTAATTTCTAGCTATAATTTTTGACTACTGTGACATATTTTTATTACTAAGTTTTGTATCGTAAGTAGTTGAGTAACTGACTCCCATGAAATCGTCATCTACACGAATCTTATCATCGAATTAGACAAGTATTGAAAGGATTTTTCGATATCCTTCGCTTCAACCAGTCGGTTTCAATGTTATGGCATTATTATCCCAACATTACTTATAAAAAATATATTAAGCTTTAAAGTCTATTTTATTCTTCTCGCGCTTATTCTTCAAAAAAAATAATAATAAAATAATAGTTAATATTATTAATTAATTACAAAAATTATTACTGAAATTGGAAATTTAAATACAAATTTATGGTTAAATTTACGTTATTTAAGCTTTGATGTTAAAGATTAGTTTTGTTGAAGAAAACTGTTTTTCAATTAAAATTATTTTTTTCTGTCCTCTCGCTCTTCCTTTCTTTCCCCTATGCATTCGTTGCTTTATTTTTCTTTTTCTTGCGCTTCATCTTCTTCTTTTTCCTTCGCTCCTATTTCTTGTTTTTTACGCTATCCTCCTTGCTCTTATCGGATTTCTCTTCTTTCTTCTCCTTTTCTTTTGTATCTTTATTCTCCTTATCCTTTTTTTCTTTATTTTCTTTATCTTTGCTATCAGCCTCGTTTTTCTTGCCTTCTTCGGCATCACGATTCGTTAATTTGTTATTGATCAAATTGTGGAGGGCAATGATCGAACGCACCATCGAGGCCAAATAAACAACAAGCATTTGGTCGTTCGTCTTCACGTACATGGTTTCTGCGAATTGCTCGTTCGTAATGTCGGGCAAAAGGTTGAAGATATCTTGTAGTTGGTAGACAATTTGATGGTTTATGGGCATTTTCCCCTCGCCGACGCGCTGCAGATAGTTTTTAATATCTTTCAGTTG
The DNA here is from genome assembly GCA_963966595.1 of Physocephala rufipes. Lineage (NCBI taxonomy): Eukaryota > Metazoa > Arthropoda > Insecta > Diptera > Conopidae > Physocephala > Physocephala rufipes. The sequence continues at coordinate 31,193,410 of OZ016505.1, read as the reverse complement.
AGCGTTTAGACCTTTTAAGCCCATTAGCTGATTAGTAATTTTCTGGGACAGGCTACCCACGGTTGTATCTTTAATGTCACGCAGTAGATGTTCAACTCCCACTTCTTCTGCTTCTTCTGCTCCAATTTCACTTGGTACATGCTCGAAGGTTTTGCTTGTGGGTGTTCCATCGTCATGAACCTCTTCTACGGCTATGTACGCTTCTGTGGGTAGGCCTAAATCCTTTGGTTTGGCATCGATTATAACCAGAACAGAGTTGGGACAGTATCGACGAATGAGTTCATTAATAGCAATATCGTTCTGATGCAGCTTCGGTCCGGTGTGATACCAACCCACAACTCGTTCGCGCGCATTTACTTTTTTAAACATACCGTACATGTTCTCAAGATAATCGTGATCCAAAAACCACACAGACTTATCTTTGTCATCCTCATCAAAGGGAACTGAAAATTAGACGTGATAATCATACAATGGTTGTTGTGAATGTATTCAAAATATATCATCTGCATTGCCAAAAATCGTGACAGTGCATTTTCGCCCCATCACCTCACCCCATTTCAAACCGTTCGACTCACCTGCAAAGCTATTCGATACATCCAGCACGCCCTTGGAACGCCAGCATCCCAGCAGTACTCCAACAACACGTTTCTGGTTACCAATTTTTCCCATCCGATTAAAGTGGTCCACTACAGAGAGAAGAACCAGCGGATGTACAATAACTTTGTTTACGATCACTTCGGCTGAAGGCATTTTATATCTTTTACAAAATGCTCTCCGAATCACGAGCTAATTATTTTAAGAATATAGTGAAGCAATGAAATATTGTGTATTCGTTCAATATTTTATTAAAATCTCAATTAGATGATTTAATAAATCACCAATCAAAAATTCACGGGCGAAATATGACTGTGAAGATGACAGTCGACAATTTCGGAATTTCAAACTATCATGTTGGCAGCAATGTTTTCTTGGAAAACGTTCAACGAGTTATAGCTTGAACACATAGAAATTACTGTTTCTGCCGGCAGTAGCAGAAATGTCAAAATTTACATTGGCTCTTATGGGAAGTGAGAAAAAAATATTTTCTGTCGGGCAGTAAAAGCAGTTACTGCCAGGTAATAGATTGAAAATTTCTAATTTTACTGCCGTCTGCTACCCTTGTTCTTCTTATTTTGTTTTTGTTTTTGTTTCTTATTTGAACTGTATGAACGAAGTTTCTCACACAAACTTCTTGTTTACATTTTGTAAAGCATTTTGACATTTACTGCCTTCTGCCCGAGAAGTCTATGTGTTCAATGCTGAAATGCTGTTACTGCCGGCAGAAACAGTAATTTCTATGTGTTCAAGCTATTACACTCAATTACAACGAGAACTAACTCATTGTGTACTGGGCTTAATAAGAAATGTCTTAATGTTTCTATTATTTTGATATACACATGTACAGGAATAATTGTAAAAATTGCTAAAAGTAATAGTGCTAAATTGAAAGGGTTAAAGTTAACTTTAAAATAAAACTTTATATATATGTCAAATCTCTGGTAAATCCTTCCAGTAGATATCAGTTATCGTCAATATCTCCCTTAACACTATTGGTCAGATTTGTTGACCTTCTAAATTTGTAGAGCTCAATATGTGTTAGATGCCCTTGAAATAAATATTTATTGAATGTGCACTGCGGGCAAAGAATTACATAATACGTACAGCATAAATCTACTAATGCTACAAGACTCATATCTAATGATATATACTTCATGTAGTTAAGGATGAAAATGAATTGAGGTATTAGATCTCTTCTCATTCGAAACGCTTCCTAAAATTTCATACTCATATAATTCATTGTCAGCTGTTATTAACCTTTAGAAGAATACATAACCTAGCGTCAAAATCTAGGGCAATTTTCTGATCAAAAAACCGAAATAAAATAGGAATTTTAGCAAAATGCCTTTTATGAAGGGACCTGCTCCTGTACGCAGGACATTGGATTACTTACGTGCAGGGAGGCTTGTACTTAAGGACAAGATTAAAATATTTTCTGTCAACTATAATACTTATGGCGATCATCATGACGGTGCACGGTATGAAACAGTGTAAACATTTACAGCCCCGTCTTTATTTATGTATTACTTTAGAGATTTTGTCTTTTGGAATATACCACAAGTCCAATACAAAAACCCCAATGTTCAAGTCGTGACTTTTAAAAATATGACCCCATCTCCTTTTATACGCTGTTATTATGAAGACACACGTGAAATTTTAATAGATATTGATAGCAGGAATCGTGACGAGATTATGGATCACTTAATCAACGTCGTGGGAAAGAGCAGGTAAATTTCCAGTAGAAAGCAGATCGGGTGATCACTGATAAAAAATAATAACGGCATTCTATATTTCAGAGAACAACTGGATGCTGAAGCCCGCTTAGCGGAAAGTAAGGACAACCCCGCTAACTTTGGTTACGGCTGTGTAAAACATTGCATTTGTGAGATACCAGGGCAAGTCCCCTGCCCAGGCACTGTTCCGTTGCCATATAATATGCGTGGAAAATACAAGTTCGCAAAAAAATAGTTTTAAAATAGTTGTTTGTATTACTTCCGTTCTTTCAAAATCGTTATTAATGAACAATAAATATGAATTAAGTACTAAAGAGTGATGAAGTTTTAGAATTATTAATAAAAATTCGTCAAAGAGCTAGTCACCGACGTGATTTTATCTTCGCTTCGGCCGTTGACCGCGATTGTATGGCCCCGTACAGAGTTTTGCTCTAGTACCGTATCCAGACCTCTGACCAAATGCGCCACTTGCCTCCTTGTCCTTGTTGAATTGGTAGCGTTGTACAATGGGCACCTCCGGCGGCCTTGTGCCCCTGGAACCAAAACTACTGAGATTTAAATCTTCAGAGTTGCGTTCTAAGTATTTCAGCTGTTGTTCAATAGCACGTATTGCATCCTCCTTTCTAATTCTCTCTTCACGTTTTCCAGGACCGAGAGCTGGTATTTCAATACGTGGCTTTGGCCGATCCATATCGTCCTGCATTGTAAAGGGCGTATTATTTTTGATGGTAAATATCATTAGGACTTTCTATACTCACGTAATTAATACCTTTTGCCAACCGTACCGCAATGGAACGATTAGCTACAATTGTCCCATTTAGTTTCTCAAGGGCATTCATAACACCTTCAGCCTGTTATAAAACGTATCAAATATTATTTATTAAGAAATTAATTTAACACATTATAATTATATCACCGTTACGAATGTCACAAAAGCGTATCCACGAGATTGGCCAGCAAGCGGTCCCCCTTTGTGAAACAGCAGGTCGAATTTTTTGATTGGGCCGCATTTTTGCACGAGTTTTAGGAGTTGATACCAATAGAAAAATAAAACAAATTAATTAGCTTTAAAAACAATCTGTGATTTGATTGTATTCAAAAAAGAGTAAAATTAAGAACAATTTTGTCAATTTTGTTAACTTACTCGGTCATTCTTGGGTCAAGATTTCCTACCCATATTCGATATTCATCATTACTTGTTGGTTTGCCCTTAAGAGATTTATTTAAAAATAAATTTGAATATATTTCCAAACATCTTACCTCACTCGACATATTTCGTCAAATTATCCTGAGCAATTATGAGCAAATCAATTGATATTAATAAATCAGCAGCAGAACAGAAGAAAATCGATAGGTGTGTCAAACGTTTCGAAAATGTATGTACAGAACGATGAAACAGCTGCAGGCATTAGGGGTTGTATTGGGTGCGTTCAGAAAGAGAAATGGTAGATATGGAAGTAAAGTTGTTTCATTCGGTGTGTTTTGGTTGTATGCTATGTAGCCCGTCCCGTGGCCCGTCATAAAATAAATTTTATTACAGAAAGTAAAATGTTTTGCAAACTTGATAAGCACAAAATATGACATATTGTGACATATGTTGAGTGACATATTATTTTACCTTGTGCTTAACCCGGAAGCACACCGAGATTCTGACTCGTAAGTTAGGAAAAATATTAATTTTATTCCAGCATATGCCAGGGCATAAAATACGTATTGCTTTAGACGGGCAATTTCATTATGATTTTTACCGAAACAAAGCAAATAATTTTGAAACATCCGTTTCGGTTGGTGTACACTGATGTGAAACGAAAGTAAGTTTATGTGCGATCCTGCGGAGGGGTTGTAAACTGTCATATAACACGGTCTCTCAGTGGGCAAAACAAAGGAAAGAAGAAGAACGACACGCACTACAAAATAGGACATTCGTTTGTCGTCGTCGCCGACGCAAACAGTGCCGAAATTTTTTGTCTCATTTCCGATCAGAGCCTGTATTATATTGAGGGTTCTGTCCGAATTTTCCCCACATAATTTCTATGTGGCTACAACATTACCGTTATTATTGTCCCTATTACCTTCCTTTGCTTGCTTCCCACTTTCCTACCGAAACAAAATAAAACGAAACATTTTGTTTCCTTTCCTTCGGTGTGTCGTCTCAAAAGGGCATGAAAACGTTTTATCAAAGGAAATGAAACGTTTTCACTAATTCGGTGTAATTCCAGCTTCATTAAAGTGTACTAATCATTTTAACGAAATTTAGGGTTAAGTATTTATTTAGGTATTTTTTATCGATGAGAGAAAAACGTAAAATAATATTGAAAATTTACCAAGGGATTAGATCAATTTTTCCTTACATTAGCCAATTAAACAGGAATATATATTCATTTAGCTTGTTATTTTATTATTAATTTTTATTATTTTACATTTTTTAAATATATTTTCGGCAAATATTTTACTTTTATTTACCTAATTGCAAATATATTAAGTCGTCAAATATATCATTGATAAAAATTGTTTTATTGAAAATGTTTTCGTGTCTTTAAATAAAAGTTAAAAGCTTAATAACTAAACAAAGCATAAAAGTAAATTATATTATAGTTTAATTTCTCCACGCAGCTTCCAGCTGTTATAACACTAAATATTTATCAAGTATTTGAAGTCTTACATTAATTTGAAATAATTTCAATAAAAAAATGCTCATACGATTTAATATCACCTTAAAATTATTTCTAAGCAGTCACCTTTAACTAAAACATAACGAATATCTATAAAAAAATCAATATACTCGAATAAAATAATTCATTAGATAAAAAATCTCTAACAAAACCAAAGGCTGTTTTCGTTTAAAAAGCAAAATAAGTATTTCTTTATACTATCGGAAATATATTTTTTCTTTTTTTTTTGAAAAAATGTTTTAATTCAGGCTTTTATAAATATTTAATTCGACGTTTCAATTGTTTAGCGAAAAAATTAACAACTTCCCTTCTTTTTCCTTTTCTTTTCATTTCATATGCGCTGGCGAAGATCGTGCTAAGATAAAAAAACATAAAAAAACAGAAAAAGGAAAAATTAAAAACAAACAATAATTTTAAAAAATGTTTCAAAAACGAATTTCTTGTCCCTCAATTTTCTCATAAATATATTCAGTCAGCGGCTCGTATTTTCCAGAAGATGTACGATAATAAAGAGGATCGTCTATATCTTTCGGGCTGAAACCTTCCTTTTGCAAGTCTACTTTACGTAATTTAAAAGTACCGGTCAGGTCGATTTTCGTGAGGAAACGTATGAATTGTGGCCTAGCATAAACCGGCAGCACTTTAGTCACATTTTCAGCAAATCTATCCAGATTCACCTCGCGATCTGGATCGTATATAGCTGCCATACCGGCACGCCCCTCTGTATTTGGTATGCAGACCCCGTAAACGATGGTATCCTTGTAGCCGGCAACATTACTAACTTGAGCTTCTACCTCACTGGTTGAGACATTTTCACCTTTCCAGCGAAAAGTATCGCCTGTTCGATCTTTGAAGTAGAGGTAACCCTTTTCATCGGCTACCAGAATATCGCCCGATAGAAAGGCCATATCGCCTTTCTTGAAGACATTATGCACGATCTTTTTAGCGGAAGCTTTCGAATCTACATAACCTAAGAATTCACGCGATGGATTACCTTTGATAATTTTACCAATAAATACGCCCGGTTCATTCGGTTTGCACAACTGGCAGAGACCGTCTGAACTACGAATCGGTTCACCGGTATCAGGATCAGCACGTATAATAGAGATCGGATATATGCTAGGCAGAATGCGTGAGACAAAGCCGATTGCCCCGACGGTATTGTCGTTATTCATGATATTTGCATTACCTTCGGTAGCGCCATAGAATTCACCAACTTTGGCAATATTAAAACGTTCAACAAATTGTGGCCAGATCTGCGGTCTTAAACCATTGCCAAACATCAAACGAACTCGGTGTTTACGATCATACTCAGAAGGAGGCGTTGCCAAGATATAGCGAGCCATCTCACCAATATATTGACCAATCTAAAAGAAAATAATTATTTTTTGAAAATAATTACAAGAAAGGAATTGAAAAAAGACTAACGAAATCTCGATTATTTACCGTGCAGTCGAATTTAACGCAATCCGCGAAGTAGCCCGAAGCTGAAAACTTTTTACGTATTGCAACCGTGGAACCAAATAGCACTGCTTGACCCATGCTCATTATACCGCCCGCGGTATGATAGAGTGGTAGAGGCGTATAGAAAATGTCCTTTTGTGAGAAACCCAAAGTATAACGAATTCCGGCCGCAATAAAAAGATATCTAAAAGTAATTCATCGAGGCATTAATTTTCAATTGAGTCATATTTTTACTATCATTATAAATATCATTATTACCTCGAATGTGAAATAACGGCAGCTTTTGGCAGGCCTGTAGTACCGGAAGTGTAAATATATACCAACTTATCATGATGACTTGCCGTTTCTGCAGAAGCGGAAATCTTATCTTTCGCCGCGCTCTCCAATAGTGCTGTTAAATCCTTTGCGGTACCGTCACCACCACCACCACCACCAGATCTTCTACCATCATTATTGAACTGATACAAAGCAATATTTGAGGGAATCTCTTTGGAGATCGCCTCAATTGCCTCGATGAATCCCTCGCCATAGATAAAAGCCGAACAATGAGCCACGACTATACTGTGCACTAATGATGGGCCACGTAGATTTGTATTGATAAGTGGAGTAATAATGCCAATCTTTGATAAACCGAGCCAAATGCCAACGAATTCAGGTCGATTCTCCAACAAAAGGCCAACGACATCACCTTTTTTATAGCCATGAGTATGGAATACATTCGCAATACGATTCGAAAATTCATTCAGTTCGCGGAATGTCCAATTTTGTGAATCGCTGACTATAGCAAATTTATCGGGCCATTTAGCGACATTGATATGAAAAATATCGGATATAGTAAAATTCTTCTTTTCATATTTCTTTATAATCCATAATAGTCTGACATACGCGATCAAGCCTCTGTTAAATGAAAAAAATGAATTTAATTATTGCGAATTAAATTAACCTTAAGTAAATTGCAAATAAAACAAATTATAGATAGAATTAATTTATAGAACAGATTTTTTTCTAAAGAGGCTTAAATTTTAATATTAAAATCTTTTGAAGTCTGGTGAAGTCAAAACGAGGTGAGTTTTGTTGAGGAAGTGTTGGATTTTTGGAGAAGGAAAACATGATTAATCGGAACCAAGTCAATGACCGATCAGTTGAAGTTGTTTGAAGAAATTGATTTTTGAACACTGAATTCTTTCTCTAGAAATTCGCCACTTGAGGTTTTTATATTTGTTTTTTTTTTAATAAAACCAAAGGTATTTAAAAAAATTCCACAAAAGTGATAAAAACTTCGGCACAATTGTTGTGTCATTGATTGATAAGATAATTTCCGATTTAAAAACAATTTTTTTGCGAAATTTTGGAAACAACCTTTGGCAATTTGTGAAATTATGAAATTTATTTTAATCTGAATGACAGGGTTTTTACAATTAAATTCATAAAAAAAATTAAATTCAAATTTAATTTAAAGAGATTTTATTTACATTTAAATGAAAAAATGTATTGAAATTTGTAATTTGTTTGAAAACTTTAATACAATTCATTTTAAAGAATTCAACACTCTTAATCACCTTTTTTCTGTAAAAAATTTCCTGCTTAGTAACTAAACTTAGTAAAGCAACTAAATCCCTTTACCCCTGCTTTCTTCTATAGTAATAAATTTATTGACTGGCTGACTGACTCAGATTTGTTTCAGTTCATTGCATTGCATAAGAAACCACAAACTCTTTGGTAATTTCTTGACAAGACGCAGATGAAACCGACGGTTGAATCGGTGGTATACCTATGCTGAAATTACGATTTATAGATTTATATAAATATATAGATACATTTTACGCAATCGCAGCTTCGGTTTACCACAAAACAATTTCGCAAAAGATTGAATTTCTTTTAATTTTCTTCTAAAGTAGGAAAAAAGAAATGAAAACCTTAGGCTTTTCCTAACCAAAAAGTGGTTAGGAAATATCTTTAACAGATAAAATGTTCGTCTACGGAGCAGCGAAGTTGATTGTACTTTTTGATATTACGACACGATTTATAATTACACATTTATGAATTACGAGAGCTACCAACATTTTGCGGTTGTTAAGAAAATGGTATAAATCCAATTTAATTGATATTATTGCAAGATATTTAATAAAGGATTCTTAAGGGTGTGGTGGCGGATTATACGGAACTTTTTCTTGGATTTTATTTTGCAAATAACTTGAAGTTAATTACGTTAAAATTAATTTCCTTTTAAAATGATTAATATATTAAAATATATTTTACAAATTCGAAATCATGACCGAGTCATGACGGCATTTAACACTTTGTTAAATTCTATAAATTTGTATTTGTTTAATTTTCGTTTATTGATTTTATCGGTCTATATTGACAAGAGGTCAAAGTCTGTTGGTCAATGTTTATCAATTTGAAATGAACGCAAAATTATATTACACTTATTGTGACTATGTAATAATTTAGAAGATTTATAATATTCAAAATTTTGTAATTTTGGTTATTCCTATGACATCACTAAAATTGTAAAAAAATTGTAAGAAAAAGAAATTAAAAAATATTACTACGAAATTTGTATAATATGATAAATACTTTTATAGAAATATTTATAAAAAATCGAAGTATAAAAAACATTCAAAAAATTTCAAAAGTGTTCTTAATGTTTTCTCTACATTACTTAAATCCAATTCTAATGAAATCCTGTCTATTTGAAAAATGTAGTCTATACAGTCTTACTGAATTAAAATGCATATCTTGTAATAATTTAATAATTTTGTAATATTTTTTTATAAATAGATTTTAAATAACTTTTTTTTAATATTTCATAATGAAAATGTTTGTTTATAATTTTTACTTGGCAATTTTTGCTGCAATTTTGGCGAGCAATCTTTTATTAATAATTGTCATACAATTCTTATAACTTTTATTCCTTAAAAGTTTAATAATTTTTGTTAATAATTCTTATAATAATTTTTGTAATTAATTATATATTTTATATATAATTTGATATATAATTATAATGTATTATTTAATTAATTTGATATATAATGTTTTATTAAAACCACACTAATAATAATTTTAATTAATCTAAATAAGAATAGATTCCTGATTTTGGTTATTTTTCAAATAATTTTTTACTAGTAATTTGATCAATTTTAATATTTATTATAATTTTATTCAACAACGTTTATTTATAATATCTTTATGTAATTACTTTTGTGCTAAAATTTTGTTATTAATAATAATAATTTGCTCCAGCAATTCGGAGAGAAAATTTTTGTTATTAATTCTTAATTTAAATTTTAATAATTTTGAATTTAGTTATAAATTAAATTTAACAAAAAAGGTTTATTAAAAGGCTTTTATATTTTTCTTAATATTTACATTTTCATCAATTATGATTAGAAATCACTTTATTGACCATTTTCGTAAATATATTTTAATTTCTAGCTTTCCCTTATAAATTTCTATTAAAATTTTGCACAAAAATTTATAATTATAATATTAAATAAAATTTTTAATAATATTTTTTATTTAAAAAATCTTACTAAGTTTCATTAATAATCCTTTTTTAACAATTTGTCTCGTTAAAACAAATGAAGTTATTCGCCCAAATTAAAATTATTAATAAATAAGTCCTTTATTAATAATTTTAATTTGGGCAGATAACTTCATTTGTTTGAATAATTTTTCTATGATTTTCACTAATAATTTATTTGTGTTAACTTTTATTAATATTTTTTTTTACTTTTATTTAATAATTTCTTTATAATTTGGTAATTTTATGTTAATAACTTTTTTAGTAATAATTCTTATTTATAATTTATGTAAATAATCTCTTTGGTATCATTTGTTATTAATTTTTATTAATGTTTTTTAATAATATTTATAGTACGTAAAAAATCTCACAAAGATTGCTAATAGAGATAAATTTAAACTCGAATGATTTTTTAACCTAAAGCCTAAAACATCATTAAAACTTGTTAAAATTTATTATTATTCAAATTTGTTTAATTGATTCATTCAATAATAAAATTAACTCTTATTTTTTCTTTTTGATAGTGTTGATAATATCTTTAACAACAACAACAATAACAACAACGTCTTCAAAACGTGAACAATATAAATTCACTTGCTTCTTAAATGAATTACGTGTAATGCGTCATATAAATATATCTTGTGAGTTATGATCAGCGACTGAGAAGTCCGTCTGTTGGTCTGCCTGTATGTGCGTGAAAGACTAAAAGTCTGTAGGTCAGTAGTTCCTACAGTATTGCTCGCTAGTGCAATCCCCAAACCGTGAAAAGGGGGTGGGGAGGAGGGTGAGTAAAATCAGCGTTAGCGGCTGTCCGTGAGAGAAAAAAATGTGCCCTGCATTCTAATATTTTTTCGCTGAATTTGCAATTTGAAATAATAAATGAATAATAAAAAGTATTGAAATGAAAACTGTTGAATGACGGTCACCTCCAGTTAAAGAGAGTGACGTATTATATCTTTTTTTTAATAATTACTTCCTAATTACCAAAAAATAAAATAAACAAAACACAAATAAATTTGTTGGACAAGTAAACAACGTTTTTAAGCCTTGAATTGGAAGAAAATTGTTGTCTTTTGCTTCCGTGGATCTGAATTCGTTTGTGTGACAAAAACCTGTCAATGTGATTAATATTAATAAATACGATATGTATGAGGTTGTGTGTTCGAATGTGCTTGTGTGTTTAGATTTTTACTAGGCAGGTTTTTGTTCAGTTCAATTGAATTGTAAATATTACACACACACAATCTTACTTTTACAAACAACAACTAAATAAATGCAGAAGCGCGGAGAGAGAGTATATACAAAAGTATCATCTATTTTATTTCTTTTTTGATATTCATGACATGTTTTAAGTGCTAAGTGTTGATTATGCGTGACCTTGAACCTCGCGGCACGATTTTACGTTTAATGCGAAGCAGAAGAAAACTTAAAATTTTTAGAAAAAATTGATCAATGAAAACTAAGCTTGTCAGCGTTCAACGTTGCAAACTATTTTGAAAATTTCAAAAAGGTCCATAAAGTATAAAATTTTATCTATAATTTTTTCGTCTCGCATAAAAATTGTTGCAAATTTTTTTCGAAAAGTCAATGCTAAAATTTTAAGTTAATTAGACAATGCTGCGTCTCTTTTCAGTCGTTCTTTTTTTTTGAATCATCGTACGATCCAACCTTCTAATCGTTGAATAACGACTCCATTTTTGCTGCAATCAGTGATTTTTCAATTTTTGACTTTTTCTCTTCGTGTGATTTCTTGCTGAAATGGTGGTAAAATTGACTTGAACTACTGACTTGAGCTATTCGTAGTAACCATTTAAGCAAAATTTTATTCCACAAGAAACCAGCTAATGGCCCACCCTCTAAAATCTCAAACTGCTGGCTCTGAAAAGCAATTTTCACTCCAAGAAAATGGAAAACAAGTTTAATAAACGCATCAGCTTTAGTGATTTTGGATGCTGGAGAGCGAAACTTGTTTTCATAAAAGAGCATTGAAATCCAAAGCGTTAAAAGAAGAAGAAGAAGAAGAGGCGAATAAGAAGAAAACCCGCGAAGAATGAAGTTTGAAAGCAAGGTTGGTTTGTGTTAATTATTTGAAATCTTGTTTTTGGTGGACTAGTCGCTAATGGTTTGAGATAATATTTGCTTCTTTTCAAAACTAAAAGAATTTTAAGTGACTTGAATTTCAAGTAAAATTATAAAAAAAAATTATGGAAAAAAATTATAAAAAAATTATGCAAACATTTTTAAAATTGTTCGAAATTGTGCAATCTGAACTCATTATGCAGAGAAATAATTTTGAGGATTTCTTTCAGTGTTGTTTGGATAATTAAGCACGTTGAACCCATTGTTGTTCGTTCTCTCTCCAAGCTTTCGGAAATTGAGTAAATCGGGGTCAAAGTTTACTTTGCAAGAGCCGACGAAAACTGCGAGCTGATTCGTGATCAGTGACCCCAATTCATTTGTTAATCGTCATCGAGTTCTTTACTCTTTATTTTGAGTTGTTGCGTCCTATTATTAAATTTTAATTTAATTATCAATTAAAATGAAGTGGGGTTTGTTTTTGTAGTTGCGCAGGCTTTTCTATGAACGTTTATTCTCTTAATTATTCTTTCTCTTCTACTTTTTTTCTTCTTCTCTTCTCTTCTTACATTTATTCATTCTTTCATTGTTACTACGGCAATACTGATGGCGTTAATGATCATTTTAAGATTTTAATGATGCAACAATAACAAAAAACATATGTAACAGATTAAGACTTCACTTATTGTGCATCCATTATAGTCTATAATTTACAGAGTCAGCCAAGCACAGACAGGAGAAATTCCAAAAAGAGAATGCTTTAGTACGATCATAATGATCGTAATGCAGTCGAAAATGCACTAGAAGGAACTTTTCAGTGAAATGGAATATTATGAACAGATTGTTATTTACTTTCTTGTTACGAAAAAAAGGAAGATCGACGGACTGAAAATAGAACAAATAGATATAGTTTTGCTCTACAAATTAATAATATTAATAATATTAGAAATTTTTTCTACCTCTAAATTTGTTTATAATAATTTATCAATTTAATATTTTTAGATTTTTATCATTGAAAATATTAGTTTTATTATTTCTTGAATATATTTGGATTATTTTTTATATAATATTATTTATTATATAAATAATTTATAATTAATTTTTCATTAATATTGTTATTATTTTTTATACAATTTGTGAAATATAAATGAAAACAAATTTGCTTGCTTGCTCGTCAACTAGTTTTATATACAATATATTTCGCATTAACCCGAGGTTATTCTGCTTGCATGTATTGCTTATAAATATAACTATTTTTTAAATATCAAACGTTTGTCTTTTTTATAAAACCGGCTTTTCCTCAATTTTTTTCTGTACGGGATTTTTTATTTTTTATAGTTTCGAAGGGGTTTGTAAGAGATCAATATTATTATGTTTTTATGGATAGTTTTATATTTTTATATATTTTTTATATATTTATATATTCGCTACATTACCATTTAATATTTTTCTTATTTTTATTCTAATATTTTGTGAATATAATTTGTTATGTTCGCAACTATTTTCAAACAATAAATCTTTTTCGTTACTTTGCCAAATTTTGCGTTAGATTTTGTTCCCTTGTAATTCCAGAATCCTGGAAAACCACTAAAAACTCCATGTTTATTATGATTTTATCGCAGCTATCTAAGTTGTCATTCTGTCGGTTCGTGCGAAATTTTTTATACCTTTTTTAATTAACACTTTGATTGCTTTTTTTTGTTTCAACCCAAATAAAAGTTTTTTGTTAAAACTCAAATAAACAAACTAATTTCAAAAAAACTCACTTCAGATCACGATTGGCAGTTGCACCGGCAATGTAGAACCAACGCCAACCGGGCTTTGTTAACAGGATTGCTAACACAGCGGCAAAGAGTGCGGGTAAGGCGAATATCCAACCCATGAAGAACCACAGCAAAGCAACGGCACCGATCGCTAAACTAATACCAACCGTCACCACCACAATACGGCACAGAACTGAGACACGGGCTCGCCCTGCTAGCTGTTGACTTTGCTGTTTCTGCTGCTCTTGCTGTTGCTGCTGCTGCTGATGATGATAATTGTGCGGCAATACGCCGTTGCTAAAGGCTTGCTTTCCATTGCTCTCAGTCATGCACGGATCTCCTACACCGGTATCGATGCCATTATTGTTGTTGTAGTTGTAATATGTATTATTATAATCATCTTTGTATTTATTGCCGTTCATAGATGGAGCTGATGCAGTATTGTCGATAAAATGATTTGTGGTGGTTTTATTTTCTTCGATGTCGATCGAGGTGTATGTCGCTACGGTTGCTGATTGATCGACGCATCTCTTTTGAGTCGGTTCTACCTTTCCGGTTGATAGTTCACCTACATTTTCTATGTCCTCTGTTGTTGTTGCTGTTCCAAGTGAAGTAACTTCAGGCTGTTGATGATAACAATAATAAGGATAACAATTTTCTATATCATTCGAATCATTTTGTTTTGAGTTTTGATCTGTTTTCGAATTCGAACTGAATAAGCGATTACGAAACGTTTTATAGTGACGATTGGCCAAATGACGTCATAAAATGAAGTGCGGCGAACGTCTTGGTAAATAATAGCTGTTGCTTGAGCGAAATATGAAGTTACGCATTAGCATACTTTCAGGCGCGGCGTTTAAAAATTTCGCAGATTTGAACAAGGCTTTGTTTATTATTAAATAATTTTTCTGAGGTTTCTAAAGAGAAACAAAAAATTAAACAATACATTTTTCCTTAATTTGAAATAAAAGAATTAATCTTACTTCCGCTTCCTGTTGAGTACGAGAAGTATAACAATCCAAGGACAAGTAATTTTACAAATATCAGAGTTAAAAAAAATTTGTTTATATGAAAAATCGATATAATGCTCCGGCAGATAACATTTGTTTCAAGTTATAAAATAATTTCAACTTTAAAATAATTTCATTTAACTGCTCACACAACCACGCTTCTTTAGTGAGAAGTTGATCAATTATATAATCTGCACAATATTTTTAATTTTTTTTCAAGGAAGGCTTTGATTTTTTATACGCGAATTGCATCTATTTAAAATAAAATGTCAAATTTGACAGTTGATCCAATGATGCCATCTAACGCGACATGCAAAACATATGTTGTATTTTAAGTATACGGGGGGTTTTGCATGAATTAATATATTATTAAAATAAGGATATTAATTCCTGACGGGTTTTGTAGAAAACTAGACGTAACAATTTTCGAAAGTAAATGACATAATTTAAAAAAACCAAAAGAGTGTAGTGAGTGCACAAAAGAGTTCCCAGTGTTTCGATGCGTTTCGATTAAACCGTTAAATATATATTTGTTTACTTGAACGCTGATATTTTCTTATTAAAGTGTTATTAAAAATAATAATTAAAAAATAGTAATTAAATAATAATTTTGCTGAGGTCAAAAGATTAAAGCAATAACATTTGAAATGATAGAATTACCCAGCAATTGTCTCAGTTGCTTCAAATTATTTCGTATTATGTCTACATTTATTCCATTAATCATTTACTATATGTCAGAACTATTTTTTATTGACTTGTTTATTATTCTAAGTTGTTTTTAAAAATAATTTGTAAAATTGTGGCTTCGAGTAAATCTTTTTCAAACGTTTCAAAACGTTCGAGACCTCGAACTTATAAATATATCACAGAAAATTACGCAGATTCTTAACAGGTTTAGGAAATTATAGTTTTAGTGAGTTCATGAGTCACAATATAAGTCACACATTTTCAAGGCAGTTTTGCAAACAGGGTGTTAAGGTGTGTTAAAAGTTGTAATGACCAAAGGTAAAAAAAACGTAGTCTGGCAAGCATCCCGTAAAAAAGTCTTTTACAAATTTTCAGTTCAAACATTTGTGGTCAAAAGTTTTGATAAAGATTTTGAATTTTTGAATGCTAACTTTTGTGATTATTAAGCTTTATCGGAAGTATAATTTTTGAAATTGGTATTTTATTTAATTTGAAGGGATTAATAATATTTTGTTGTGTTTGTATTTGTATTTCACAAATTTTTGCTAATTTTTAATGCGAAAAAATATAATAATAATTTTTTAATTTGCCCGTTCGGAAACGTTCCAAGTTCCAAGAGATATTCTCATGAAAATTCGCGCGTTGAAATAATGTGAAACCGGATGAGGACCATGCAGAATTCAGGTAACTAATATAAGTATGTTTACATGGGCAGTTCACTTTCAATGTTTGTAGATGGAATTGCTTGAGAATTTTAACCTTAAACTCACCCAAGTATGCTAAATGATTCTACAATGGCGTTGTCTGCCTTCTAGCACACGATTATACTATACCATGCTAGGACATTCATGTGTTTCATGGGCAATTTGGTTATGTTGAAGATGCGTTAGTAGATCTAAATTAAATATGGAAAGGAAAATGCAATAGTAAAAGAGGCGTGCGCCGTCCACTGCTTATTAGGATCAGTATATAAATTTACATTACGGGTGTAGGGTGTATGAGCGGGTTCTTAGTTGTACGTCTACAACTACAAAAAGGCTTTGTACGTCATACGTTCATACATTGCCAGTGACGTTGCGTACTTGATTCATGTATTTACGAAAGTGCATCGAAAAACTTAAAAAAAATTTGATCTGAAAACAAATTCGTTTGGACATTTACGCACATTTTTATCATTTTCAAAATATTTGTTTTCACGCGATGAAAAAAATAATTTATTTTGAATATTTACAAGTTTTTAAACATTTTATTTTTATTTATTTCATTTACGTTTTTCAAAACGGTTATTTTTGTTTTTTATGGTTATTTATGATATTTTACAATTTAGAACTACCAAACAAATTTTAACGTCGTACAAAAAGCACTTTGATGAAGTCATTTTCAATTTGTTGTTTCTCTTGCTTTCATCTTCTACCACGTGCTATTTTTAAGTGAATCATTTTTGGCTTAGATGGTAAATCCAAATCTTAAAATTCAGCTTTAAATTTAGTTATAAGCTTAGATGACCTCATACTAGCAATTAAGAGTGGGCGGGACGGTATTCTGAATTTGGCAATTTTTAATGCCAGACACGCAAGGAAGATAGAAAGTATTCAAAGTAACAAAAGGTTAAACAGCACTAATTCGAATCAGGAGCTTATTTTGAGTTGGTATATTCATAATTTTATGCATCTGTCATGACTTCGTTAAAGCGTTACAAACCAAAACGCAAGGTAAATGCACGTATGGGCACGTTCATGTGAGGGGTGTGATAAGATAAAAAATAAGTATTTTTCATTAAATATATTTATTAATAATTAAATTAATGATATAAATTAAATTAATTAAAGTAGCGAAATTAGAAATAAATAATAGAGATATTAAAATGAAAGAAAATTTCGCAAATTTTCTGTTTACCCGCTTAGCAAATCCCCGATCGAATAAAAGAGAAAGGTTTGTCAATTTCAGAAAATTATTCGAAACATCTGCGTTAAAGTAAATGACTCTCCTGAATTTAATTGAATTTAATAAACAAAAATTGATTGTATTGCAGTCAAAAAGAAATTGAATTATAATAATAATAATAATTACCTCTTAGCGATTTTCTACAATTGGAAATGCTTTTTTTATCATCAGACTAACGTAGATAAATAAACAATATTTTCACAGAAAATATTTCCACAAAAAAATTTCCACAAAAAACATTTCCACAAAAAACATTTCCACAAATGACATTCTCTTGCAAAAGAAAATCAGCGGTAAAAGTTGTCGAACAACTTTCTCAATAATCGCGACATTTTCCAATCGAATGTATATTTTCTCTACAATAATTTGTGGTTGATTTTTTTACAAAATTGTAGCCGGTTTGATCGGTCAGTCACATGGATTTCAACAAAGCGAGAAGAGTGAAACTATTTAAGTATAATTAAAATTGTTGATAGAAATATCTAATTGATTTTATAGAGTACATACACACACAAACACACATACACACATACACACATATACACATAAATACACATACACACGTACACACATTCACACTTACACACACATACAACTCTACCTTGATATTTATATATTAACGTTTGTGAGCAACTGCTATGTCTATTCATTTAAAACCTTGACAATGGCCGAGAGTTATTGTAAAAACATTTTATGGCACTTTTATTTATTGCATATATTTCAACGTAAAATTTATAATATTAACAACATTCGTCGTCTATCAGTCAAACGATTAATTTATCATTCGATCCGACTGAACCCGCACAAGATAATGAGTTGAAGATCATTGAGCTTAACTTTGAATAATTAAAAAAAATATATTTATTTCTAATTTTCGATAGTAAATTATTTTATTGTAGACACGTTGTAAATTCCGGTGAACTTTAGTATAAAATTCATTGTGATACAGGGTGTTTTGTTCACACAATCTTTGATAAAAATCCAATGAGAATAAATTGCAGCGCAAAATATATTTTCCTCCACGTCTTTATTTACCCCGAGTTTCTACCTATCATATTATCTTAAACACCCTATATATTTCCACGAATATGAACTAGTTGAAATGCTTTCTATACAAGTCTAAATTTTGATTACTGCAAGAGTTATAAAAGTAACAATTATTCGTAAAAAACATGCCTCATAATTATTAAGAAAAGGTAAAAACCACCAACAGATTGCGTAACACTAGTTTGGCAACAACTTAAATCAGTCCGTTGAACTCACATGAATGGTTGAATAGTTGAATGGATAAATTGATGCTTGAGCGAATGGTTGAATGGATGGATGGATTTTCTTGCAAATGGTTAGGGTTTAATGAGGAGATGATGGGCTACATGCAAATATATCTGTGGTTTAGGCATGGTAGGATGGTTATATCTTGAGTCCCGATAGAAACACTTTCTTCGATTAGTTGTTCGAATAAATGGGTCTGAGCTTCGGCATCTGTTACTTTTTCCTTTCTTTTGAGCGATTTTTTTGGATGACTTGAAAATCATCAATATTGCGTCTCACGTTAGGATTGGGTTTAATTCCGTTTACATTAGAAGCATTGTGAAAAGTCTTTAAATAAAATGACAATTTTATTCAAATGATTCTAAGAATTAAGCCAATTTTTCAAAATTAAAAGCCAGTATGGGCATCACTTCGTGGAATCGTAAAAATCTAACTTTGAAAACAACTAGAGAAATAAAGCCGTAAATCTTCGCTTTATGTTATTAATGCATAATCTGTTAAGAAAGTTATCTAGATTTTACCCTTTTTTATATCAATATCTTAAAGGGATTTCTTTCTTATCGAAACGTTTTATAAATATTTGATGACAGCTAACATTAAAAGGAAGCCATTCAATTTAATCTTAGACTTCTTGACTTGCTCACTGAAAAATTTATTGAAATAATCAGATAAAAAAATACTGACTGAAAATATAAATAGTATTTCTTTAGATACGTCCACAATTCCTTTTAATTAGTAGAACGTGCCTTGAAACGCTTCGTGAGCATTCGGGTTAAGACAAAGTTTGTCAACAATATCTAGTCACGGTTGGTTGGGTTCAAAGTTTTGCAATTACAACATTTTTTCTTTGTATTTCATTCATTAAAAACTGAAATTTGCGAATCAATTAAAACATGATTTTTGTGTTATGATATAAAGAAAATTAAATAATTTTAGACAAATGACTTAAATGCAATAAAACGTCTATATAATTAAGCACAACATTTTTGTTGGGTGCTTAAGAGTTAACTTCAATTTGGGTATAGCTTGATTCAAGAAGATAATTGAGGAAATTACGTCCATAACTGTGTGCGTGTGTGTTTATGTGCGTGTGTGTGTATGTGCGTGTGTCCAAAAAAGAAATTTGTGCTTTAATTGGAAGTGATTATTAGAGCTAAGCTAATTTGAGGAGAGACCATTTGTTGGATGATGACGAGATACTTGTAATCTTTTATCTAATAAAAAAATTTGTTTGAAGTGAAAGAAGGAAGTTTGCTTTTTTAATTATGAAATTATATACTTCAGTGCGTTGCATCTTGCGTTGCATCAATTTTAATAAAAGGAAATTTTAGCCGCTATTATTTTTAAATATATATTAAGTCTAATTGCAGAGGAGTTCAAATTAAACATCACTTATTTATTTAAAACATGTTTACTTTTTTGAAGATTTAACAAAATTATTTCTTTCATCACTTTATTAAATTTTTTGTATTTATTTTACATAAGAAATTCTTTTTTTTTTTAATTTTTTATATATCTGATACCTTCAGAAGTGTTTTCAAGAAATGGTTTGAATTTTTAGTCTAAAATTAATTATCATAAACTTTATGCGATATATAAAAATATTAAAACTAGTAAATTTTCTATAATCTTCCATATTGTCCTCGACCTTTATGCTTTCTAAAGGTTTTTGTATATAACCTGAAAACTTTTTAGGTTTCCTAAAAATTTCAACTAACAAATGCATCTAAGATTTTAGAAACAACCAAAGAGCTATTTAAAACTTTAGCTAAACCAAAAATATATAAAATAAATTTAATATTTTATTAGCAATTTTGTTCCCAACTTTAAAAATTCCACCTTGATTTTTTTTATTTGAATAGTTAAATAAATTCAAATAGAATTTCTTATAATTGCATAAAATGTATATAAATTTGTAATTTAGAAAATAAGCAGAAAACTTAAAACCCACATTTAATTAAAATTTTAAATACTAATAATGTCTTCATTTAATAATTTAAAATATTTAATAGTACTTTTATAGTTTAAGAGATACAAATTTAAAACAACGAAAGCATCTAAAGATTTATATTAATTCTTTCATAAATGCAAAGGCTTTAAGACTTATTTATTACATGGTTATAAGACTTACTCAATTAAAGACAATTCTGTAATAAACCTAAAAACTTGCGATCAGTATTCTGTAAAATCTGGCGACAGACAAAAACACGCAAAATTTTACTACAAGAAACTTGATTAGTTATTAAATGCAATAATTGCACTAACCAATAGAACAGCTTTCTTACAGGCAATTTTAAATTGAAAGTGGGTCGCTATGAATGCATTATGCGTCCATTAAATGAATAATTAATAAAAGAGCCAGAAAAAAATTCACATCACAAAGTATTAAAATTGTCCAACGGAAAACAGCAATCAATTTTCAATATTAAAAAAAATTTTATTAATTTTTTTGGCGCAAATATATAAATTCAATTTTAGAATAAAAGTGATATCCCACATTTTTTAAATCCCATAAAAACCACTGTACCCATATTTAAAAGCTAATTAATATCTTTTGAGAATTAAATCGTACTTAGATCAAATTGTGAGTTGTGTTTGTTTGCGTTGATTTGGCGTGGGGGATCATTTCCGATTATCCTGCACTGCCGGATACATTTGGGTGAAATGACCCATTATGCTCCTTAAGCGCAGGAACGAATGAGGATACGACCATAATGTTCGTTATAATTCATTAGAAAGCCGGTAATATAACCTAATTCATCCGGTGTGATGAAAGCTAATTTAGAATTTTTAGAGTTGTCACACTTTTTGGGGAGTTCGATTACATTTTATAACTTATTTGTATTTTTCGGAGTTAATTTTATATTTTGGAAGATAATACAAATTTCAACGAGTTTTGGAAATAATTCACTTTTTTAGGGGGTGGTCAATTTTTGTGAGTTAATTGGTTTCTCATTTATATCGGAATATTTTATGTATTTAACGGAAATCTTGATTATATTAATTAGTAAGTGCCATTCTAATTTAATATAAATGAAATAATAACTTCTTTATAAATTTTAGTTAGCAAAAATAAGAAACCGCGATTTATTTGAAAGCTATTTTTATTATTTATAATCGTTCCTGCATTATTATTTCCCTTTCATCGTGGTGAGGATGAAATGAATGAATGAATTTAACCAATGGTTCCAAACACATAATAAGCAACAAAGACAACAAAACTAGCCCCGCTATAGAAATTCCCACCGCCACACAGTTGCTAATCTATTTCAAAAAAAAAATTAATAAAATTATAGTTGAAAGCAAAAAGGAAACCATTATACTAACTCCATTGGCAAAAGGTTGAACATCAGATAAATCCACATTCATATTCAAAGTAGTCAACACTAAGGATGAATTTGTTTGATATAAACCAGATTTATGACGAACGCGACGTTCTCGTTTCCGATGATGATGATCATGAGGTTCTTCCATTGATTGATACTACTCTATTGGCTTTATTAGAAATCCGTTAAATATATTAACGAACATATAGAAACTAATTGCCAATAATATCACCAATGATACGAATATAAACTATTAAATACAATAAATTTATTAATTATTATTATTAAAATTTTATAAATTGAGAAATTAATAACCTTATGCGTCAATGAAATGCCATACTTTTCTGATGATGATAATATATTACAATTATTAGTCATAAGAATTATTAATTCATTTAATTTTGAAGTTCCATCACAATAAAATCGCTCTAACGTCGCGATTAAAACAACTTTATGTTCGAAATAATTAATTTGTCAAAAATTGACAAATAATGAAGAGGTTTTGAGCTTTGAAAAAAATTCATATTGAACGGTTAGTTCGATAGCAAAGGGTGATTTTTCCAGAAATCAAAGAAGGATTTAAGAATTTATGCGTTGTTTTCAAGCGTTTCAACTGGAGACAACGTACGTGAAAGGATGTGGAGATGACTCTTTGAGTAAGCATACTAGTTTTATAATTTAAGTTCTTACATTTGTTGAAGTCCCGTCAATTTAAAATAGTTTTAAAAATGCTCTGAATATGTTTGGTGAATTATATACTCAGTGAATATGTTGAATATTCACTATATTATGGTGAAAAACGCCCACTTGAGAGACTTCAACTTTAGGTGGTAAAAGACCATAAATAAGTTTTCATTAATGAAATTTATATTTAGTTTTTCATGTTTCTTTTTTTTTTTTTTTTTTTTTTTGAAAGTGTAAACGATATACCCTACCCACGACATGGCAAAATATTTGAACTTTTTAAAAAACTGATCGCTAGAAAAACCTCGAAGATAATGTACAATCCTCAACAGGATGTGTTATTTTAAAGAATTTTCAGCTAAAAAACAGCTTGAAGAATTTTGTTATATCCTCATTCAATAAAAGAAATAATAATAATTTCATAACCCTCCCTTCCAAAGCTAATGATGAATGGTAAAAATATCACAGCGTTTATGAAACTCGTGATAACATTACTCATTGTAGGGCGACTTAAATTAGCATAGAAGATTTAGAGCATTGTTAAATGACTATATCTCCAAAGCTAAATCAATAAAATCATTGACGTAATCACTCGAAAACTATAGTTTATTAAATGAATATCGAGATATAAGCATTATACATTCTCTTGTTCTTGTTAATTGAAAATGAATGTAACACGCATTATGCCATTATACTCCATTCTCCATTAATTTCTACAAAGTCGGTTCAAAATTTATAGAATACTGAAATTTTCTCATTATAGAATTCGCGTTATCAGATTTCGAGTTATCAGTTTTAGACATGGTTTTAATTTTCACGGGTGATTCAGTATCACATTCTTCTTGTGTTGCTCCATTTCTTCCATTAGCTGTTCGTCCTGCCCCCGCCGCTCCCAGTCCTCCTCCAGCACTTAGTAGTAATCCTCCTCCTTTATTTTCACCACCTAATCCACCGACTGGTATTTTCTCATTTGAATGTTTACCACAATATAATGAGCCAACAAAATATGCTAAGATAATAGCTATACTAAATCCAATAACGAAGCATATTATCTATAACCGTGATTAGGAAAATATTTCATTCAGAAATAATTCTATGACTTCAAGATTTATCTCCGAACTTTACCTTTCCGATCCAAGAGGATTTCTCTTTCGCAACATAATTCTGATCAATTGGCATCGTGATTTGTCTCTTACGTCTCTTACGCTGTTTAGTATATTTCGATCTTTTATTTTCGCTTTCCTCAATACTGAATATTGATTTTATGAAATTCATTGAGTGAGGACAATTCAATCAGAGAATAATTGATTAAATTTGATTTAATAGGAAGTCAGTGGCATACCCGTTAAAGGGCCAAATGGCTGAAGATATCCCTACGATCTTAACCATACGTTTTAATTAATTTGTTTCACATTGTGAACTATTTTGTAATGTACTAGAGGAGACATGGCAGCTGTAGAAAAGCATATATACACCGACTTAGAAAATCGGTCCCTACCCAAAGGTCTGTCTGCGTCCGTCTGTATCTTTGTCTGCCTATATGTATAAAACAAGATTATTGGAGAACAAATACAAATATTAACTGCATTTTCTTGGACATCATATTTAGCACGAATATTCTCTGTCTCGCTTCTTTGTGTTTGTTAGTGTAATTGGATGAAATCGTACTAGCGCCACGTTTATTTTGAGGGGGCAAATGAGTATATCTGTCACCGATTCTGAACTTAAATAACTAATTATACGATGTTATGAATTTGTAAATAAATCTATAAAAATATAAAAATTCTTAATGAAAACGAAATCTTTCTATCAAAAACATTCCGGATTAATTATCATTTTCAAGGTCGTTCTTAATCAATAATTAAAAAACTTCTGTAACTAATAAATTAGAGATGATTATATTGGCGATGACATCGATGGATACCGAAAACCGGAATATATTTTCTCATTTTTAGCACTTTTAACACCCACCGATTTTATTTGGTTAAAATTTTACTTTACATATTTACGCAATTTTATATTTTCCCCTCATTAATTTAAATATTTGAATAAATATAAAATATTGTTATTGGATTTATTGTTGTAATGCTTAATTGCAGTATTGATGTTTGACATGACAGGTACTGCAGGAATAATTAAAGGTCCTTGAACCTTAAGGTTAATTAGTATTCAAAAAGCGTGAGCGTTCAAAATGGAAATTTTTCATAAAATTTCTTTTCTCTCTACTCTTTTCCTATCTTTCTTTATTAATTTATTTTATTTTTTTTTCAACTTATGTTTCGATTGGATTAAAGTCAGGCAAAGCTGAAAGCTTTGAAGTGAGAGGAGGGGAACGTTAAGAGGAGATGGTGTTAAGAGCGTGTGTGAACATAATCTTGTTCGTGGCGCCACAAACGATTCTTGTATATTTTTACAAATATCTTCGCAAACATCGGAGGCCACCGATATTGAATAATGCCATTTGAAACAGCGATGGGTATGTCACGTTATGCTTTACACCCTACGGCTTATAACTCGCGCTAAAGTAAAAAGTAAAAAA
Source organism: Physocephala rufipes (assembly GCA_963966595.1). NCBI lineage: Eukaryota > Metazoa > Arthropoda > Insecta > Diptera > Conopidae > Physocephala > Physocephala rufipes. The sequence goes on along the minus strand of OZ016505.1, from coordinate 31,168,117 downwards.
TCTAAACGGCTTGATTTTTTCACATTTACAATCGTATAAATTTCTGGCTTGGGGTGAAAAAATTCTGGAGGTGACAAAAAAGAAACTATTTTCAAATTTCAAAACAAAACTCCTTAAAACCATTTAGACTTTTAGACACGACTTGATTTAGTCTCGTTTGCTGCGTAGGGTTTTTGATATTGTAACTGAGCAAAATGGGCGGGCATTTTGAAGATAATATAAGTTTTTCGGTGCTCCCAATGGTTTCCAACTTGCGTAGCGAATACTAAGGAAAATTGTACTCTCAAATCTTCTGCCTATGAAAAACTGTAATATTCCAAATTAATAAGAAAGGCAAACACACTGACAGTAACTTAATTAACAAACCCAACAATTGCATGGTAGTGTAGGGTAAAGAAAGTGCAGTCAGACCGATGAGGGCTAATATAAAATATAATATTTAAATCTGATGAATTTTAACTTCAAAATTTTATCAGATTTAATTAGATTGGTTGCATCTTAACTAAATAAAAGAAAACTTGTTTTTTAATCGCGATTTTAAACATTTTCATAAAAATTGTCTAAACATTTATTTCTTCCTTCCTTTAATTTCCTTTAAGCTAGTGCTTTATTTATATTCAACTTATCCTCTTCTGCTCAAGGAATATGATCTTAATATAATCTTAATTTATGTGCGATCACGAATATTTATTTTTTTGTTTTGTTTTCTTTTGTTTTGTTTTCGAAGAATCTCGTTTTAAAAATTTTAAGAATTTTCCCCTGCCGGTTTCTCTTTATTCTCTATTATTCCATTATTTTCATCTTACAGTAAAATCGTTTACAGTTAAATACTTGTGTAAACAATTAATTAATATAAAAATGAAAGCGCTTCATTGAAGGTCATTAATAGTACGTGAACACTTTTTATTTAATGCCCACGAACATTACAATGACAGTTTGATATCTTTACAATAATTTTGTTAAGAAATAAATTAAAAGTATAAAATTAAAAGCTAGTAATTGTTTGCAAACTTTATCACGATCATTACGGTAATTTTTGTAATATAAAATAATGTGATTTATAAGAAAATTTGCAAATATATTTAGTATTATTAAATAATTTTATTTGAAAATAAACTAAAATTAGAAGCTAGAACTAAAATTCAATACCCTTTCGCATACATAATCACGATTAGTAGTAGTGGTGTCATTATAGTGTGTATAAATTAGTTTCATTAACATCTTTTAAGATTTATTCAAAATGCTTGTGGTAAAGGATCGAATAGTAAAAAATAATAGACGCAAATTAAGAATCGATAATTTTCCTCAATCTACCAAATGCTCGTGAATTTTATTAAGAATTTGATGACAATTTGTGTAACCTCAAACATTATGTACTACGACCTATCAATTAGAAACCATTAAGTATTAAAACCTATGAAAAATCTGTACTAATTTAGAATATTTGTAAAACAGTTATTCTCAATTCCATTCGATTCAATAGAAAGAGATTATTTCCGTGAAGGTCAGTAATTGTTCGCGAACAGTAATAATAACGAGCATTCTAACAAATGCAATTCAGTGCAAAATACAATGACGTTCATTGCGAGTTCGTTTATTAAATAATAATATTCGTTTATAGCGTCGACCTTGTGGAAGGTCTTTATATTATTTAATGCTTTGTTACTCAAATTTGATTTAAATGCAAATATTAAAACATAACAATTATTTGACTAATATATATAATATTGACTATATTTATAATATTTCGACCAACGTAATTTTCAGTGCACTTTTGTAGGCTTTTCCTAATGTTGGTTCCAATACGTATATTTTTACATCGAAAGTAAAAGAAAAGTGGTCCAAATCAATACGACTTTTACAGAATTCACCGGCAGTATGAACTTGACTTTAGTAAATGATTGATGAATAAGAGCCCAAATACCGCAGTTAAATCGCTGACACGTTTTGGATTTGTTTTGACAAAATAATGGTGTTATAAAACCGGTTGTGAGCAAAAGTCGGAAGTCAATTCATACTAAATAAAAAAAAAAAACTAGCAAAGACAATAAAGGAAAAGTAAAAATCGAACCCCTTTTTTTAATTTTTGTTTGGTCTGACTAATTTAAATTAATTTTTCCAAATTTATGTATTTATTATGGAAGACCAAAACCCGCTTAAAGTGGAAGTGACTTGCCTTGATTAAAGTTGATGGCCAATCGCTTTTGTTTTGTTTCTTGTAGAGCAAAAATTATTATTAAAAAATTCGAATTCGAAAAACGCCAATTCGCCAATTTGTTCTGGTTTTGTTAAATTTTTTTGGTTTTGTTTTTGATTTATTTCATATTTTGTTTTTGCTGTTTAAAACTTACCAATTGCTCGATATTGTCGCTTGTCCCCATGACGATGGAATTTGAAGATTATTTGTTTGTGTGATCGATGAAATTTATGGAAATATATTTAATATAATTTTCTTCCCGATTTTAGTTATTTTATCCATAAATTTTAAATTTTGTAAGATGTCTTTTAATGCACTTCGAACACCAATTTGTTTAAATTTTTTGAATTTTATTTGCAATTTTTTATAATTTCTCTAGATTTTTTAATTACTCTTCCTTCTGTTTATTTTCTTTAACTTTCTAATATTTTTGAAATGTTTTTTCTCCTGAAAATAATATTCCTTTCGTTTCTATTTATCGCAAACTTTCCACGAATTCTTTTCTCAATAAAAAAGTTCAATTCCTTTAAAAATAATATTCTATTCCCGGCTTCTTCTTCTTCTTGTTATTATTATTCCTAATGTAATTTGTTATTAATCAACGTTGCCCGTCTGGCTTTTGTTCAATAAACATGTACTGTCTACTACTGCTGCTCACTGTCGATTGAATCGAGTTGCTTAAGTTGAGCGGCTTAAAGCCTGCTTCGCGGAAAACCTTACAAAGATCTATCTGTTGCTGCCAGCAAACAACAACAGGTTTAAATCCAAGCAAAATTGTATTGCTACAAATACTTGACAAAAAAAAAAAAAAAAAATTAAAACCAAAAAAATATTATTGCTGTTAATGAAAAAGCGAAGTAAGAAACGCGAAAGCGAACGAGCTGCCAATCTCTCTATCTTTAAAATAATTTCTTATTGCTTTCCGAATACTTTTGAGAAGGAAAGATTAAAGAAGGAAACTTCAGTTAAAATCGAGTCTAAGAGAAAGCGAAAATTGTAAGTTCAAGCAAATAATACGCTTCATTTCATTACGATTTACAAAAAAATACTGCAATCTTTTAATGATCATCACAGAGATTTCCAAAGAAAACAAAGTTTTCGATCTCGAACTTGACCGGTAATAAGCACTTTTTTCGGGTTGGAGATATTATGTTTAATACACGAGTATATTTAATTACTTAAACAATTACAGATAGCTATTATTCAGATGTTTTCGATGGGTGCAAAACTCTTTTACGAAGTTCAAAAATTTCATAAAAATGAAGGAATGCATTTACAAAATTTGCACAAAAATGTAAAACTTTTGAAATGTATTGTAAAATCTTACTTGACCGCTTTGTCTTCCAGGGGTTTTTACACCTCTTAGACCACTTCTGTACCTACGCCTTCGTATGTATTCATAAATATTTTTTTCATTTTATAGCTTTCTTTTAACATAATTAACTTCTCAATGAAAAGAAATTTTGATTTTAGTTTTAAAATTTTTCCGAATTAAATTTATACCACAAACCGCAACGAAAGCCAGACCAAATCATTGTTAGTGATTAAAATGAAAAATGGGAAGTATGTTAAAATAATGCATTATATGAGAATTTTCCGGTGACGAAAATTGAGGAAAGTGCGGTAAAAGCAATTCATGAAATGAAAATATTTTCTCTATATTTTATAATAATTATGTGTAATAATTGAATGAAGGAATGAAAACGAGAAAGAAAACAAAAGAAATTATTAAACAAATTTACACTTTAATCGGCTTAATTTAAGAGAGTCACGAGTGTACAGTAGGGGGAATTCTTTGTAAGTAATAATAGATTTTATATGATACAGATTTCTGCCTTGTGCTTAACGTGCACGCCTGCCATGATGGCTTAAGTGCACGGCGGGCCGTCCCGCACGGGGTTGCGAGTACGAACTCTGTGAACGTACTTTTTATGATTATATGGCGGCAACCGCACCCATTTCGCTTACGGTAGCCAACCGTAGCTTTGTCATGTACCTGTGGAAGCCTGTGTGTGGCAGGACATTCCTCGCAGGTTACTATTTCGGCACTATCTAAGGCCTTGTGCCGGTGGGGACCTCACCGGCACTTGAGTTGACGGAGGCTGCCTCCTCGCGCAACTCTCGCGGAGACTCAAGGTCTCTACCCGCGTGTCTTTGGGTGGTAACCACAGCCACCACGAAGCTCCCACTAGGGGGCCTACCCACGATGCACTATATGCGTGGGCTTTATATTAGCGGGGTTAAAAAGACCCCTATACAATGTGCATCACCCGTGGTACCGCTTTAAAGCCTTCGGTGAGGCCTCGGAACCAGGGTGCATAGTTCATGGCTAGTGAACCAGTTTGCACTCTGGTCACTGCCATTTTGTCGCCCACACCACGACGGGACTGGCACCCGAATTTATATGATACAATGATTAAACAGTATTTCAACAAGAGGTGTTATTTGATTTATTCGCAAAATGTTAAAAAGTCTTTTACTGCTCGAAATTTTCATAGCCAGCAATCAAAAAGAAATCATTACGATTTTTTTTACTTATACGCGAATTTCACAGGAATGAGTCCTTGGCGTAAACAATTCTTAACGGAATACTGCTTATCGTGGTATTTAACACTACAATATATTTTTCTCTTGGGATCTAATGAAGCAAGGGTATTCAGCAAGCCAATAAAGATAAATTTTAAAACTGATAGCGAGCACTCCAGGCCCGTAAGATACTATCAATTATGTAGATATTATATCCTTAAAATACATTCTATCTTCGAAAGAATTCTTTGAATAGAACTAAAAATTTCCAGTGGCATTTAATTCAAATTTCATAAAAAAGGAATATTTCTTTTGACTTTATATATTTTCCTATATTTATAATATATATTTAAATATGAATATCGTCTGATAAGCTGGCGCGATTATATACCGCTCGACTATCGCACGCGGTGCTCTTGCGAAAGAACCTAAAGAATCCTCGTCTATACAATACCAAACCGCCCAAAGTAATTGGTATTCCCACGAGAATGCCCACCAGCAAACTCACCAAAATCAAGCCATCATTCGTCGATGAAACGGACACATCGAAATTGCAGACTAATATCTTCTTCTCAGAATTTAGTGTCATGAGTGGCGTATTTTTCCACTCGATGGGTAAATTGCAATTAACATTCTTGGCTAGAATCGGATTGGTCGCGTTGATTTGGCTCATGAGGGTATGAATGAGCCAGTGATTTTCACAATTACAGATCCAAGGATTGTATTGCAAATCGATAATATTGATTTTGTCCCATCGTTGGACCAGGCTTCGATCGAGTTGAGATAAATTGTTGTGACTTAAATAGAGCTAAAGTGAAAACGAATAGAAGGTCCTCGATCGATAAAATGACTATGGCTTGAAAAAAATCGAATAATCATTTTTACCTTTTCTAACGGAGGATAATCGAAAATTTCTGGATTGCTCGTGTTTTTAGCAAATGCATTAGCGTCTATAAAGGAAAGTTTTGGATTGTCTGAAGCTACCAATTCAGTGAGATCTAAAACGAAAGCAAAGATTATTTATTTTAGTTTATGTCAATACTCTTAAAACTTTTTATAATAATTGACTATATGTTCTTTAAATACTCTCTCTATAAACCCTCAGAAACTGTCCCAAAATCGCCACACTTACTAGGTAAATTGCTTAATCCACCTTTGCCTATTTTTTCCAAATCCGGCATGTTCGATATGCTTAAGTATTTTAGATTCTTCAGTGGAGGAAAGGCACTGCAATTGAAAAAAGCCCTTTTAGTCGTTAGATCAATCTCTTTAATTATTGTTTGTACTAACGTATCATTAACAAACTCAGTTATAAGATTTTCATCCAGTATCAGTTTCTTTAAGTTAATTGCCAACTCCAAGCCTTTTGGCATTTTAGTAAAGAGATTTCCACTTAATAGTAAAACCTCTAAATCGCGTGGTCCATGCAATAAAGTGTCGGGTAGTTCTTTCAGTTCCATAAACGACAAGTCGAGAGTCTGGCGATATATGAAATTTTATTTAATTAATTGCACTTAAAGGATTTCTGAACGTTAGCATTTACTTTCAATGATGTTAATCCGGCTAGGGCGGTAACTGATAAATGATCGATAACTTGAAATATATTCTCGCTGAGTATTAGAGTCTCCAATTTAGGTAAATGTTCGAACAGATCGCCATCCAAATTATGCAATTTATTCTTACCCAAATTAAGCTCACGCATATTTTCCAACGGCATATAATGCGGCGGAGAATACGTACCCTTGAATACCTCAGGAACCATAACTTTCGATGTGAGTTCATTACGTGACAAATCAAGTTTTGTTAGATCGCTAAAATTGCTAAATGCTCCAGGAGCAATTGTAGCAATTTGATTTGAACTTAAGTAAAGATTTTTTACTGGATAACGAGGAAGTTGTGGAATATGAGTGAGGTTGTTGGACTCCATTCGAATTGTTTCGAATATCACATCCCCATTTTGTAATATGTCCCATTCTCCAGCACTGAACCAACTTGTTAGATTTCTCCGAGTGCAATCGAGTTGTTTGTTAGCTTTGTCGCAACTGCATTGTTTACAGAGAGTACTGTTCATTACATCGATTTTCGGCTAAAATGGAATTTTTGTGAAAAAGAAAATATTAGGGCATGCTTTCAGGCGCAAAATTAACGAATCTAATAACACGGCCGGCGGGATATATATAGAGTAAGTTATTGCATACTTTTAGGTAGGTTTAATAAAATATATTCGTGACAACTAAATCGAGAAATACGATTTGTGATTTATTAATCTTAGATTAATAATGTCTGTTCTGTTATGATGTAAAAATCGCGACATTTAATTTGAACTTACTTTTGGTGTAGTCGTAGTGGAAATTTCATGGGTAACCGATGAAGTGGCAGAGCTCTTGCTTCCCTGAACGGTGGTGGTTGTTGTTGTTGCTGCTACTTTTGGTGTTGTTGGTGTTGGTGTTGTTGTTGGTGTTGGTGTTTGGCCTTGAACTTCGATAAGAAATAAGATGGCATATATCCACCCAAAATGCGCCGGGTAATACAATTTCATTTCTACGATTGTAAAAAACAAGCTTGGCCTTTATTATTTTAGAATTATTTAGTTAATTTAATTATTGTATACTATTACTCATTATTCTAATTTACTGTATTGTAATAGCTATAATAAATTTATAATATTAATAATGTATAATTTATTTTTTCTGTTAGTTGTTTAGTTTATTTTCCATGAGTTTTTAAATTTATTTTCCAATTGATTATTTTTTTATAATAATTAATTAATTTAATTATTATATATATTTCTATTTAATATTTATATCTAATTGTAATTTTTTATTGTAATTTGTTATATAATTTTTATTTATTTTGATTTACTTTACTTGATTTGTATTTACTTTTCTCATTTTCGTAACTGATTTCTAATTAATTAACTTTAATTCTTTTAATTTTTTTATTATTACTTAACAACTATATTCTATGATTATTTCGAATTCTAGTATTGTATACTTAATAGTTATTAATGTACAAAAGTACTAAAAAGAACGATTTTGAAAACACAAATCATGCACAAATCTGAATAACGAAAATCCGAAAATTAATTAAATTCATGTTAAGTATTTAAGTACTTAATAACGACTATACGATAATGTATTGTATTAGTTAAATATTTATTGTTATTTAAAACTGCTATTTCAATGCCATTAATTATTGTAATTCAATTACTATTTTTAATTCTAAATAAATTGCTTAAATTAATTTAATATATTATTTTATTTATTTTCTGTTTGTAACTGTTTTAATTAACTTTTTATAATTGTTTTAAATTTTTATTTTTTTATCTAACTCATTATGCAATACTCCTATTATTTATATTTGATCGTTATTTATTATTATAAATTCATTTAAAATAATAATCCTAAATAATTCCTATGATAATTTAATTAATTAATTAATTACATTTTAATTTATTTTCTAATAAATTTTCTATTGAATTTATTATTTTGTTTATTTATTTATAATTTTATTTATATATAATAATAATATATGTAATAATTTGTTTATTTATATATAATAATAATATATAATTTCAAAAATTTTTATATATTACTTTATAAATATTTATTAAATTTCACTCCTTCAATTGTTTTAATATAATTTCATTATTTAATATCATTGTTATCGTGCTAAATTTTTAGTTTACTTAATTGGTTGAATAAAGCTAAACGACTTGAAGCTTTAGTGGAAAATCATATCAATTCTTGTTGGACTTCAGAAAAACTATTATCAATTTCTTCGTTCAAATTTAGTGAGTTAGTTGTTATATAACATCGTTTGTTAATTAATTTCGTTTTTTAACAATTTTACTACAATTTTCCTGTAGTTATTTTTTAGTTCAAATTTAATTCCATTTAGAATTTTTAAATAAAAAAAAAACATTCACCTTCAACAATAAAACACCGCAATGAACCGAATGAAATAGTAAGAATAATTGATGTTTTGCCTACGTTGTTTTTATTAAAGCTCCACAAGTTAGACTGCCTCGTATATCGATTCATGCAAGTTCTACGATTTATTCTTTGACAGTTATCTTATCTTACCCGATCTTATCTTTTCATATAAATTGCTTTGATACAAGCAATGTTTTTCGAAATGAATTTCTGTCTTTCTCACTCTGTCTTTCTAGTTTACCTGGCAATAACTTCTCCTGTTTTAACTATTATTCTCTTAAAGCACTTGAAAGCTTGTTTAGCCAACGTTTATTGCCATTTAAAAGAATTCAATTTAGTTTTAGCTCATTTACTCAGTTGGTTCTTAGCATAGCAATTATTTAATTAATACTCCACCAATATTTTTATAAATCAATAAAACCACGAAAAATTAAACAGAGAAGCTTTTATTTTTATTTTTGTATGTAAAATGATTTTAAAAGTTATGAAATCATATTTATACGAGCTTATTTTCGATTCCAGCGAATTTCGTCAATTTCTAAATCAATTGAATGACTGGAATTGATTGTGACTTAGTCACTTGATTATAGCTTATCAGTTGCGGCTTATCGATTTCTGTTTTCGATTTGATAAAAATTCTTAATAAAGAAAATCATAAATGAATGGTTTTTAGCTGCAATAAATTTTCTTAATCGCCTTCTTCTCATGATTTTTTTAGTCGCCTTCGATGAAAAAAAAGTTCAGTCCATTTTCTATAAGAAATATTAAACATTTTTGCTTAGACTTCAAGACTGGTTTTAAAATTTTTATCTGAAAAAGAAGAACTAATGGTCTTTCAAGAGTTGGAGAATTTTTTGTGTGATAGAAAAGCTGCTTAGTAATATTCCCGAAATTCGTTTTAGAATCTTTAATAAATATATCTGTCAAGTATAAGTTTATTCTGGCAATTTTTCATTCACATTTGTGAAGAATGATCTAATAAAACATTAACAAAATTTTATAAGAATAAAATATTTAACAAAATATTGTGTAAATCTTAAAAAGTCTATAAATCTTATTCTGTAAATCGTCTAGAAGTTGTCTTAGATGTCATTTGAAAGATCTCGAACGAACTCTATTTATGACCAAAACCTTCTTTATATATGAGCCCCCTTTATATAATTTTCGAGAATTTTCATTGTGAAAAAATGTAATGTTCTCATAAATCTTGCTCCGCCGATTATATTAATTGTGAAAAGGGCGAGAAAGTGGAGATCATAAGCCACGGGGTTCACTCGATTCCAAGCGACCTAAATATCGCCGATATAGTTATATTGTTAGCCTGTCAAAAAGTTATTACGATCGCTTACGAGATTATTGAATAATCCAAGTGAACAATTTCGAATTTAATCAACATCTGTTTGTTTGTCTGTCGGGTTTGCGTGTCTGTTCTCTTCGCTCCAACGTTTTCACATAAAATTTCTTTAAAATTTTTTAATACTAATAATGATATTCTTGTTGTTAAGACATTCTTATTTCTGTTTATTGTTGTTGTTGCTGTTATTGTTATTACTATTATTATAACACTTTCTAGTATTGTTATTGTTATTGTTATTATTATTATTATCATTATCATTATTATTGTGATGAAAGTTGTTGCTGCTGTTCTTTTGCTATTGCTGGTATTACTATTACTACTACTACTAGTACTATTCCCAAGAGTACTACCACAACAACTATTGCTACCATCTACTACTATTATTCCTACTAGTATTCTTTCTACTATTATTATTCCTACTACTATTATTCATACTACTATTATTCCTACTACTATTATTCCTCTTGTTGTTTAATAACCTTGATAATAATTTTTGTAACAGAAGCCATAGTTAATGTTATCGTCGCTGTTGTTGTTGTTGTTGTTGTGTTGTCGTTAACTTTAATTTTGTCATCACCAAATTTAGTTTTCTGTTTCCTACTCGAAGCTGTCAAATAATCACTAATACGCAATTATGATTTCCTACAAAGAAAATATCCAGAAAGAAGAAGAAACTCAAGTGGAGACTGGAAAATAGCGAAAATATATTTTGTAATACCTATTTTGATTTTTCAAAAAAAAAACAACTCCCGTAAATTTGTGTCTCTCCACTTGTACTTTTCTTATTTTTCTTCTTATTCCTGCTCGTCCTTTTCACTCACCTCTTCCTCTTCTTCATCTCGATTGAATTTGTATAGAAATCCTCAACAGATTTAAAAAAACAGAATTTGCTTTAATTTGTATAGACAGAACGACAGAGTTTTTGGTTTCAATGAATGCAAAATCGGTTCTAGTTTGTGCGGCCTTAAATTTTCCTTAACATCATTTACTCTTCGATAAAGGCTGGCTGGCTGGTTTGCCGGCTGGGCATGCCTGAATGGCGTAAACGGTAAGCGCTACTCTACAGCAATATTTTATGTCGCGCTGTCGTCGTCATCATTGTAGCCTCTTTAGCGTTGCGACCGCCTATCATGGAGCTCTTCTGCAATGCATTAATTCAAAACATGTGTTGCTGCTCGGTCGATAGTGTTTATTGGTTGGTTGTTTATGTGCTGAAATCTGCATTGAATGTGCAAGAGGAAACTAACAAAAACACAGCGAGTACAATGCAAAAAAATATAAATTTCTTTGGCAACTAAGTCCGTTCGGTATGGTGAATTTAATAAATACCGAACGTTTTTTGTGAAAGATATTATTGATATAACAATGCAATCGATTCTAGTGGCTAATCATGTAATTAAAGAAAATTTCTGTGGCTTTCATGGCGCTGCTTGGTAGCAATATAAATGGTTGTAAGAGTCAAGGATGTTCGTAAAGCTTCCGACGTTTATGAGATTCAAATTTCTCAATAGGTGTGAATACAATTAATGCAATCAAGAATTTCGAAAAAGAGCCGAACAGTAACAATACCTTGTAATCTAGTACACGTCTATAAACTCCTTCCTTTAGTTTTATGGCAATAATTAAGTTTTTAATTAAGTTTTCAATAAAATTAAGTATTCAACAAAAATATGCATTTTATAAGCTATAACTTCTAAACTAGAAGAGTCTTATTTAACATTTCAGATATATCAAATCATTGATATATAATCAAATTAAATTATTAAACGAAGTGCTCACGAACAGTACGCGAACAGTCCATGAACACCACACACTTCCTCTCCTCCTTCAATCAGTTTATAATTTTTAATAATTCTCGTCAACAATTTTCAAGAGAATACTTTTTCTCTTTTATCTCTTAATCTTTTTGAATGAATTTTTCTTCAGTGTAACTGCATTGTTGTTTTGAATTTCCTTTTTTTGCCATTTGAATTCTATTCGAGCAATAAATATTTCATAAAGTTTGATATTTTGCCGACTTTCGTCTCGTTAAATTGTTTCGTCGCCTGTAATAAAATTCATTGCTATTTAAAATGAATGCGAAATGGAAAAATAAATACAATATTTTACTTCTTCTTTTTTTGAACAGTAAATCCTGTCAGAGTATTAGTAAATCCTTTTATATAACAGAGAAATTAATTAAGTATTTCTTATTGATGAACATGACGTTGACGTTGAACTCATACATCATTCAACAAAATAAATCAAAATTCAATTCATCCATTTATCCATTCGCACTTCAATTCAAAAAAGGGTTTATTTTTATGATCGGGATTCAAGTGGAGTCTTCCTACGAGTCACTTTACATAATCATACAATATCATAAGGGAATCCACTTGATCGGTGTGGTGAAGGTACATAACAGAATTATTTCAAAATCGGAAACTACTTGTTGTTAAAAAAGTATTTTTATCCCTATTTTCTTTAAATATGAAAAAGAAAAGTTTGAAAATCTATTTCTGTCTTAAGTGAGAAAAAATCATATATTTTTAAGCAGCCGCACAAACACCGATTATAGTAGTGGATGACTCTCAGTTTTCCTTTTCAAGGTTTCGGTGACTTTTCAAAAGGACTCACTTGGATCGTTTATTGAATTCATTACTCTATCCTTAAGTGAAAATCAGGGAGAAGAAAATGAAGTTATTTTATTTGAAAAAAATCTGTTTTTTTAAGTTTTAAAAATTACAGTTTTTTAATTCGTCTAAGGCTTCACTTTAGATCCTTTTCGAAGGTTATTTGATGTGTATCCTCTATAGACTCGTACTAAAAAAAGATATAATATATTTAGAGGAATATAATTTATGGTCACAAGTGCTAAAAATATTTTAGTACACTCCATTAATGACGAGCTTTTTAGATGATTAAAAAAACCGTTCATATCTTTCAAAAATCAAACTAAAAAACAGAAAATTATGCAAAGGATCATTAATTTTAACATCAATACATGCGCACAAAGGCAAACTCGTAAATGTGAATTTTCAAAGTGTCGAAAATCATTTGAAAAAGCATAAAAATAAAAGACGGTTTATAACTCATATACTTTACGAGTTTATGAATTAACAATCATAAAAGCATACATAAAAGCATAGATGTATTATCAAAAAAAAAAAAAAAAAAAAAAAAATAAAAAAAGGAAAAAGTATTATGATAAAAAACTTACAATAAAAAAAATAGAATAGAATCGAAGAAATTTTTTAATTCACAAAAATGGGAAATTTTAATGTGTGTGTCGAGAGATATAATGTCTGTTATGGCCTGAGTAAGCTTAAGGGAGCTTCTATATGCTGGCTTTTTCTCTTCTCTGCACTTCTCTGCTTCCCCACCATCAGAAGACAACCAACAACGGAACAAGTAGACCGCCAAAAGACCGCCTCTATTCGTAAACGAGAAGAGAAAAATAAAACAAAAATAATATAAATTAAAAACAAAATAAAAAGGTCGAACAATTTGGAATATCTCGATTGGCAATAAAGACTTATGATTCACTCTATATTTCTGTTAGAATTATAGAATTGTCCTTAATATTTTTTCCTCTTTTCATTGAATTTACTGTCAGACATAGCGAGTCCCTTCGAATACCTTTGATTCCTTAAATATTTTGGTTCAGTGTCTTTAAAATATTTACAAGCTTACAAAATTTGTGTTCGAATCATCGACCTTTTGACATGCATGTGACCTGATTAAGATGGTTGACTATAGCTTAAATACGAAAATGTGTTCTATATAAAGTCTGTGGTGATTATTATTAACGGCACATTAAAGGAAGCATCTTACGAGATGTCTACGCAGCTGTCCAGAAAGGCAAGGGCGCATAAATGCACGCAAAGGACGGGGCAACTAACTGACAGCAGACAGTCTAAAGAAAATAAAGGGTCCCCAATGGACGGACAACTTCCTTTTGACATCAACGCTGTTGAGGTTACAAGAAACTGTAGATAATATAAAACGATACATACTTACAAACTTGCAATACGCATACATGCTAATATATTTACATACTATACACATAAACACTTACACACATATACATATGTGTGAGACATGTCATTAATTTCTAACAGATACCGGATTTTGTTTCTTTTCATAACATTTTGTTTTCTTTTTAAACAAAAAATTCTAGCCTTAATTTTTAGAAAATGGACATAAAATAATTTATTTTTAATTCTTATTTTAAATTCGAAAATTCCTTACTTTTCATTCCACTTTCGACAATATCGAAAAAAGGGAGCTTGTTCGTGGTAAAGCTTCATTTAAAAGGACGATCGAAAATGAAGCGGATTTAAGTGAAATTAAGATCAAAATTAAGCGTAGATCGGAATTGAGTGAAGATCAATGGAAAGCAAAGATTTTTCACGCCAACATATCAGCACGATGAGTATGTGATTTGAGTTCTCCTCGCCTCCCCTCTTAGTACCTCTGATGTGATTGTCAAGTGTTGGTATTCTAACATCCACTGGCGGAACGAGTGGCCCCTTGTGAACGAATATTCTTTAATGAAATCACCCAACGGCATCGTATCGATTGTGGCAAGTACCGATTGAATTATGATCATATTAAAAATATATAACAACTCGATTATGGCTTCAGATGACAAGGGCAATAGCGATAGGAATGAAGAGAACAGAAACGTTCAGCATGAGACCAGTAGGGGTAGCCTAAGTCATAACGCTGCCGGTTCATTTGCTTTGGAGCGTATTCAATAAAGAAAGGCAGGGAGGAAGCAAAACAAAAATTCCCTTCGTTTTTTTTTATTTGGTTTGTTTGGTGGTGGTGGCGATGTTTGGTTGTTTTTCGAAACGACCCAAATTCAATGATAACGATCGTTTCGAAATTATAATGGCGGATTATTATGAACGACCCTCTTGAAATAAAGGGCCGGACGGTGGCAGACGGTGATGGCTGACGACCGAAGTGTTATTTTAAGAAGTTGTAAAATGGCACATAATAATGATTAAGAAAAATTTTACACTCGATATGAAAGCGATACGCAATAAGACCAAGATTTATTATTTTATTAAAAAAAATACTTTATAAAAAAAGACGTTACAACACAGAAATTTTAAGCCAGAAAAGGAAAGAATTTTATTAAAAAGTGCAGTCAATTTGTTGGTTGTCTATAGTTATGTCTACGGCTGTTTTATCATGTCCGATAAAAAAGTGCACGAAAATCATTAAAATAAATTCTAACGAACAAGAACAACCTGTCTCTGGTTCTGTCTATTCCAGACAATTCTGTCCGAGAACCTCCCTCTTCCTTTTGTGGTGCTTGGTTTAAATGAATAAAATATGAAGGAAATATCTAAAAAATCTTATACTAAAACATGTGCCTCGCCTCTTCGTCTCAGCCCTCTACAACATTATTAATCGTTTGAACTATTACTTTTTTCACTTTAAATTCTGAAGCTATTAAAATAAAAACAAAGTAATGTTGACAACTTGTGGGAAAATCTTGATGAAAATCTTTTAGAAAACATATTTAGGAAAATGTCGAAAACTGCAATAAAACTGAAAAGGAAGCGCGCGCACACACACAAACGTAAATTACAGCATAAATAACTAGAGTGTCTTCTGTCTCTTCTTTCATCTTCATCATCATCATAATCGCCCCGCGCTGCATTAATTATCCACCTCTCCACCACATGGCAAGAGGAAGAGGAATCTCCATCGACACTTGCGTTCTTCACTACTCCTCTCTCCCTCTTTATATCTATCTCTTTCTTTTACGGACCACTCTCCTCGCCGTGAATGAAGATCAGTGAGAGTACGTCGATGCCAAAGGCTTTTTCCTTTCGTTTACAAATGATCGTATAAAATCTGACATTTGTCGCTGTCACCGTTTGTCGTTGTCGTCATTGTTGTCGCTGTTATTGTTCGTTTTGCTGTCTATGCATCAGATCTATGCATCCGATCTATGCACCATGATTTTCATGGTTTGCCCCGGTGGGGGCAAATTATGCAACAGATGTCTCAGTCGGCAGTCGGGAACTGTGGGATTGGAATGTACTCGTAGCTGTTGATCGTAGCTCGTCCAATCGTTCGTTCGTTCGCTCGTTTAAATTTAATTGCAATTGTATTCACCAACACAGTCTCAAGTTTGTCACTGCATCTCAAGAAATATGAATGGATGGGGATGAATGGGAGGGGTATTCAAAGTTCAACTTTCAAACATTGAGTTGATGACAAACGATCATTGACAAATGGTTGACAGCTCGAATCATAGAAAAGTGGGAATTTTTTGTTTCTTTGATTGTTTTTGTCAATATTTGCGTACATCGTTAAGAAAATACTTTGTCAAATTTAAGTTTTTTACAACAATTAATTATTAGGCAATAAACATTTTTTCTTTTTTTGGGATTTTATTTCCTTTTTTTCTTCGGAAGTGAAAAAACTTTTGAGAAAAGAAACAATTTCTATCTAGGATAAATTTATATCGAAAAAGGAAGCATTTTCTCCCGAAAAGAAAAAGGAAACAGTTTATTTTCAGAACACAAATATTTTTTTCAGAAAAGTTTTTTGTGAAAACATTAAATTTTTTATGAAAATAAAATATTTCTTTTTAAAACGGATTGTTTTATGAAAGATTTTTGTTCGTAGAAGAAGCAGTGAAGTTCGTAGAAAGAAACTGTTTTTGGAAAAATCAGTTTATTTCACAATTATAGAAGTTTCATAATCATAAATTTCTTATAAAAATTTTTTGAAAAAAGATTTTATTCACAGAAAATACATTTGTTATAAAAAGTGTTACTCTTATAAGAAAACAATTTTTCCCCCAATAAAAACTCAAGACTATACAAAATAAAAATTTTATTCAAACTGCTTTTTATCGGAAGAATTATTTTTGAAAAAGAACGAATTTTTTGCCAACTATTTTCCTTCGAAAAGAAATAGTCTTTAGGGAAAAGTTTTTTTAAAACTATAAACGTTTCTCATGAGAAAGAATATTACTTTGTGAAAAACATTCTGATTTTGAAAACTTTTCATTCCCAAAAGAGAAATTTTTAAAGTCATCGAAATTTTGAGAATCAAGAATTTTTGTGTGGAAGGAAACATTTGTTAACACATAACAATTTTTTTTAATAAAAAGAAAGATTCTCCGCGGGGACAAGCACTTTTTACAAGAAGAAAAATGCTATCTATAAAATCAACTTTTCAACGCGAAAGAGATTTTCTTTTACGCAAAGAAACATTTAATTTGAAAAAGCAAATAATTTTCTTAAAAGAAATTTTTTTCAAAAAAATACATTCCTTTGAGGACAGACAAATTTTTTAGAATTTTTCCTATGAGAAACCATTTAGTTTTTCTTCTTCGCCAAGAAAACATGTGCTTGCGTTGATTGTGTATCTTGCGAGTTTTGTGCGAATTCTTTGTCACAACTTCCTTAATTCGCGAGTGTTTCCCGATAAACCTTCCCAGATAATAAAACAAAAATCCTTTTATAATTATTTTATGAAAGCTTTGAATGTTTCGAAATGAATTTAGCAGCTTTTTTTAAAAAAATTTTATATTAAATATTTCTTTTAATCAAACGAAATCATTGCCTGTTGATTGTTTATTTCTTCGATATGAAATAAACAAACATAAAACAATTAAAGCAATTTTATATATCTCTGGTTGGGTCTTTTTGGGTGGCTTTCTATATACTCTGCCACCTTCACAATATAAAACCATCGCAACCAACCCATCCAGCCATTCAACAAGCATACAGTTATCCGTCTATTTATCAGAGGACAAGACACGATCAAGCAAGCAATCGATGTTTACTCAAAAGGGAGGGAACTTGTTGCGAGTTGTTTTTGCTTGAATTCTTTTTTCTTCATTTAGTTTTTATTTGGTCGCTTTTTAGAAACATTTAGTGCCTGTCGTTAATGATCGTTCACTGTTAGGAAGCACATTTGTTTATGCATTGCTTTAATGTACTCTTCTTCAACCCCATCCGTTCCCTTAATTCAGACTGTCTCATCCTCTCCTCTATCATCCTCTCCATCCTCTTTTGAGGCGTACGTGAGCGTATGTGTGCGTGCGTGTGTGTGTGTCCATTTATCTGTTGTTCTCCCTCTCTTTCGTCAGTCACCGTTTGTAATCATTTATCGCCTAATTCTTGGATATTTTAATGGATTCTTGCTTATACAATGGCGGAAATGTTTCGATGTGTTGTTTTTGTAATGATGGATTGCTTTCAGCTTCAATATTTTGTGTACATTTCTCTGTTAATTTCATGCCGTTGTTTTTGTTTTTAGCTGCTGTTTTTTTTGTTTTTGTATGTATTAAAAATGGTATGTGTTTGGCTAGAGTAATGTCTTACGTATTTCATATGATTGCTTTAATTGTTGTTGCAACTTTTCTTGTAATTGTAGTTGTAATTATTTTTGTAATTATTGTTATAATTATTGCTGTAATAGTCGGGTTTGTTGTTACTGCAGATGTTGTTGTTTGTTTATTGATCGAAATGTTGATGAACTTGTAGCGTTGATTGATCTTTGCGCCTCGTGAAAACTACAAGAAGATCATCTAGAAAGAGCTATTCCTAACCGATTCACGATTATCAAAAAAAAAAAAAAAAAAAAAAAAAAAAAAAAAAATAGAACAAAAGTGAAATAAAAAGGAGTAAATAAATACGCTTTAGAAATTTTGCTGGAAATTTAATAAAAATTAGTTTATAAAAGTAGACGCGTTCCTTTGGGATTATAAAATTATTTGGAAAGTTTTCCTTTTAAAAATGCTATAAAAAATCATCGTTATTTATTTTTAACGATTTAGTGGACTTAATATTTCTGTAAGAATTAATTTTTAGAGTTTCTTATTTTTTATTTTTCAAAATTTTCTTATTCATTGGGAAACATATATTCGTTTTATTCAAATATCTGTCGCTTTGGGGATCGCTGTTGATCGAATTTTTTGTACTCCCAATGGCATCATCATAAGGAATGCAAACGGTACTCTAATGAAACACGTACAGACAGGGTGTTCTACATAATTGTTTGACAAAAGTTTGCAATGAAAAACTTCGGACTAGACAAGAACCCAATGAATGGTGAACAGCCTTCCCCTCGATTGTTCTTCTCTTGTTCGGGAAAGTGTTGAATATTTGAATAAGAATTGAATATTTTACGAAAAGCAATTTCTAGTAATAAAACTAGTATATAATCTAGTAAATAATTTTCGAACAGCACGTAAATAAATAAAATGACATTGTTTAAAGAAAAATTCTCCAATTTTTCAACCCAATCCAAATCAAAACAAAGAGCTCGCGAGCTAATGGCACGAGCGGAGAATTCGCGAATTGTACGCGTTTCTGCATAGTTCAAACTTTTCGGTTTTTGAAATTTTTTCTCGAAATGAAAATCGTCTCCGAGTGGGAGAATATGTTTCTGAACACTTATTAAAAACTTTCTTCCCTTTCTTTGACTGATGTAAGCGATCGTGGGTAATATCGCAACCTATATCCGTGCTGTATGTAGAGGCCATTAATCCTTAACGAGCATTAGCTTCCCTTCTCTACCCCATCTACCTACCAACGTGTCTGTACTTTTACCTTACTCGTTAGTAGCTTTATTTATTGTCCAATTTCGTGCTTTAGTCGCAACAGTTTGTTGTAATGGAAGCTTTTCTTTTAACGTTTTATGAACGCTTTTGTATAAAAATTGGAAAAAGCTAATCGTATTTTCGACTCAACAAATAAGT
Source organism: Physocephala rufipes (assembly GCA_963966595.1). Taxonomy (NCBI): domain Eukaryota; kingdom Metazoa; phylum Arthropoda; class Insecta; order Diptera; family Conopidae; genus Physocephala; species Physocephala rufipes. The sequence continues at coordinate 31,148,381 of OZ016505.1, read as the reverse complement.
CTTCTAAATAAATAAACAAATAGACAGTCTCCAACCCACCCTTGGATTTTTACTGCAATCGTTTGCATCGAAAGCACACTTTTCTTAAATGATTTCGAAAATTTCACATAAAAACCAATTATTAATTGCTCAAGGGCATCATGTGTTTGCACCCTTCAGGTTTATTTAAAGAAATATTGAATGAAAATCAAGTCATATGTTGTGTGATAACTTAGCTTCTCATTAACAACACTTTATTCATACAATATTTTATTCATATATGGAAATTTCAAAATGAACGATTGGTTAATACGCAATTGGTAAATACACGAAAAAATGTGTTTTATGAATTTAATAGATTATATTTGTTATGCCTTAAGGAAATTAATATCTATCTCCAAAGTTTTTCATTTTCTTAATGAGCTGAAAAATGAATTTCAACATTGAAATAAAAATAAATTCGTTTATAAGGCAGATATTTGTAAGCTCATAAGCCAATATATAGATTGTATAACACTCTTAGGAGCCTTTAATTACGTCGAAATTGTTAATTCCAGTGATGCGCTTCTGAAGCGCCATAAAAGTGAAGAAAACATTTAAAAGGCAATCTCTTACGATTTAACGAGGTTGCTGCTGCTGCTGTTGTTGTTGTGCTTTTGTTGTTGTCACTGTTGCTCGTGTTGTTGTATTTGTTACATATGTTTCGCTACGTTATTATGCTGGCCGCGTTGTTGTTTTCGTTATTTTTAACTTTTGCACCTTGTTCTTCATTAAGAATTTATGTTACATCTGTTGCGCGCTTCATCTGATATAACACACTTTGTCTAATTTTAGTTACGACGTACATATTCCAGAATTTTTTTAGAACAAAAATCGTCTTTTGTTGTAGTTGTTGTTGTTGTTGTGCGCTAAATAAAACAATTGCATTGAGTGAATGAATAAATCGGGTGGATTGTTAATGAATTACGAATATTTCATATTAAGTGTTACACCTTTTTTTTGGTAAATTAAATAAAATAAGCATTTTTTTATTTGCAAATATCTCAAACAATTTCTAAAATTTGTGAATAATTTTATAATTTTAATTTTATAATTTTATCATTTTATAGAAAAAAATGTTTATGAGAAATATTAAAATTATTATTAATTAATATGTCAAAAGTTTTATATTAATGTAATACATTATTATTTTTTGATTTTATTTTCAAATTTACTTTATTTATTTTATTTTATTTTATTTTATTTTATTTTATTTTATTTTATTTTATTTTATTTTATTTTATTTTATTTTATTTTTATTTTTATTTTTATTTTTTATTTTTTATATTTAATTTTTTCAAAATTTCGAAAGAAATTTATTTTATTTTCAAAATTGTAATTCTGTAAAAGTCCGAAATCTCACACTTTTATGATTTTATAACTGTTAAGTCTCAAAATTTTCGAGGCTCCAAAATTTAGACGTCTTTAAATTTTGTGACTTTGAGATTAGGCTCCTTCACAGTTTCGAGGTTTTAAAAGGGTTTAAAGTCTCGAGGTCTTAGAGTTATTAGACCGTACTCGCGAAAGTCTTATAAATTTGTATCTTATTTGTTGAGTTTTTGCATTTTTTGCGATTTTGAGGCTTACATTTTATGCTGTCATGATTTTCAGATTGCGAGACTTTCGAGCTTTACAATTTTGCGTATTTAAAGTTTCGACATTTTTTGTTTTCACAACTTTCTAACCCTTAACGGTTTTGAAGTGATTTTACTATTTCGCGATTTAAAGATTCAAGGCTTTACAATTTTAAGGCATTCAAATTTCGACGCCGTAAAATTTCCGATATTTGAATTTCAGGCTTTGCAATTTCGATATTTTTTCGACATTTTCTAAGCTCTTCGAATTTAAAAATTGAAGATTCAAATCTCTTGGTGTTTAGAATTTCGAATTTTGTAATTTTTAGGTCTTTAGAATTACAATACTTTATAACTTCAGAGCGTTATAAATTTATTTCTTACCATCTCTTGAGTTTTTACGGCCTTAAGCCTTCGTATGTTTTATGTTTTTTACGATTAGTTTTCATCTAAGTTCTCACAGGTCAAAGTTATTTCAATTTTTTAAAGACTGAAATTTTCGACACTTAAATAAATTTAAGAGGCTTCAAAATGTAGAGACTTAACAACTTTTGGCTTAACAAATTTTGGAGCCTTAAAATTTTCAAAGCTTTAAAATTGAAACAAAGTCTTACCATCTTTAGATTCTATGTCAATTGTGATAATCTGAAGAAATTTGCGAAAATTTCGATATTTTGAGAAATTCACAATTTGAAGATTTCGACGTATTTCCTTTTGCTGCTTCAAAGCTACCGGGATTAAATATTTCGAGGTCGTATAACTTTTAGGTTTCAAAATAACTGGATTTTGCAGCTACGACTATTTATTATGATAATCATAATTATTATCATTTATAATTATCAATTACATCCCAATTTTTAATTTGATGGAATTAAACTCTTTTAATTGACAAATTCTATAATGCTTTCAATAAGAATGGCGCTATAGTTTGAGTATCCTTGAAACATTCCTGGCACTCGTCACAGCCATCACCGCGCATTGTGATGAATGCTTGGATCGAGGAGTGGTGACCACGTGCGAAGGATTTAATGTTTGGAATGCGTCAAATCCTGTGAAAAAGTCAAATCAATAGAAACCAAGCAGCGAAACGATTTTGAAATGATTCGATGTTCTTATGCCTCCCGAGTCGGCAATTGTTCAAAACTGTTATTTCTTCTTCTTCTTGTTCTTTCTTTTCTCATACTATTTTTTTGGTTTTGTTATGCATATCCTTCGGATTGAAATGATTTATTTATGCGCTTAGCGACCCTACCGCCACCATCGAACGTAACAGTAAAAGCGCAATTGTAACTGCATGTTCGACAAGGACAAACGCAGCGAAAACAATGACGCCGACGCCGATGTCGACGCCGTTGCCGACAGCGTGCAATGAGAAACATATGTGGAACCACATTTTGGGAAAAAACTGCAATCCATGTGAGGATATCGAGCCTTAACGCTATCGAGGCTTTAGCAATGTCCGAAAAACTGCAGGATGGAATTTTATTTGAAGAGTGTTTAGCAGAGTTCTTGAAAAGCAATAACAAAAATTAAAACCTTTTTTATGTTCATGCGAATTAGATTCTTAGTAAGAAGTGTCTGTTCGTAAGATATTCAGTGTCGTGGCGGCGGACGAGGAGGAGAAGGAGAAAAAGACGAATGTACTTCATTCATATACGTCGGTTAATTATACGCTATTTTATAAACGATTACCTAGAAGATGAATTTATTTAAACTCGTCTTGCTCAAAAAAAAAAAAAAAAAAAAAAAAAAAAAAAAACAATAAGCCCGAATGTGTCTGATCGAACCGAGAGGATATGGCGAGCAATTCAAGAAAATTCATTCAGAGAAATCGAGAGTAGGTCTCAGTTAATGCTAGTGGGAGTCCTTTTGAACGTTTTTTCCTTCAAGATGCTGAGAATGAATTGTTATTGGATTTTGCAACATTCAAAATAAAAATGAAAAAATAATTCATAAAGGACAAATTTTTATATCAAGCAAAAATTATTTGATGATCTTTTCAAACCGAAATTTAATAATGAGCATTTAAAAATTCCTGAAAGACAGCCTTAAGTTTTAAATCCTTTTAAAAATATTTTTAAAATTAACACAAAACTCTTTCAATATATTTTTCTGCGTCAATAAATATTCATCATCATCGGCATCGTCGGACTTTTTTCATTTATTATTGGAATAAACTGAGTCATAATTTAATGTCAGACAAGTCAGAATATTTAGAAAAAAAATAAATATATATTATATATCTTCGCCACGCCATGTCATTCATACATCAGAATTAAATGCATAAAAGACTGAAACTGCGTCTACTCGAGGCAAAAACCGAAGAACAAAAGGATTCGCGTTAACCTCATTCGGTTAAGACGTTAGCAATCAGCGGTCCGGTCCAATGTAATTTGAATCCTACAAGTACAAAATTACAAAAATAAATAAATAACACAAAAAAGGGAATTCATCAAAAAGGCGTGTCAAAGATCGATCGCACTCAACTTTAATGTCTAGACTCTTCAGTTTTGTTTGTATTGGTTTTGTTGTTTTTGGATGGTGGGGGGGGGGGAGGTGAGGGGAAACATACCACCAGTAATACGATTTCCTCTGATTTCTGTTCATTAAATATGAAAAAACTCTTCGAGGCAGAACGAACAGGAATAAATGAACGAACGAATAAACCAGAAGAAACCAGAGACAATTTTACTGTGAAGCGCATAAAATCAACAGATATTGTGGGTGCAGAATGAGTTGCGATCATAAAAGAAGCGTGAATTTATGTAAAATGGCGGTTTAATTTTCCGTCAAAATTGAAAGATATAAATTTTGCTTTTGTTACGAGAAGAAATGTTAATTGATTGAGAAATAATAATTTTGTGTAAAACAAATCCGTGTTTTTAGATTGCTTTATCATGACTTCAGAAATCTTGTCTTCAGCTTTTTCAAATCTACTTCAGGTGTTATCGAATTAATTTCGTAATAATTCATTCGTAATAAATTTCATAATTCATTTCAATTATTTCACAATTAATTTCATAATGAATCAAATTCTATTCAGAAATTTCATCTTTGTGGTTTATAAATCGTCCAGTGTATTTCAGACGTCCTCAAATGTAATTCCGAAACTCCAAATGTTGTGCAAATATAATATGTTGTCTTTTGTGGTCTTGGAAATCGTTTATGGCGATTTAGATTTGCTTAAATTCAAGCGATCAAATTTAGTTTAGAAGTTATCAAGCTTTATTTACAAATTGTTAGAACCCGATTGTCAGAATTGATGGAGAAATTGTTAAATGCAGTTCAGAAATCATCAAGTGCAATCCAGAAATGGACAATGTTCGATCACAAGTTGACAAATTTAGTTTAGTATCAGTCTCAATTCTTTAGAAATTGTTCGAAATAAATTAGAATTTGTTGAAATAGTAGTTCCGAAATCGTTAGATATTATTTAGAAATTGCCAAATTTGTGGAAGATCTTGTTAAGACTTGTCATAAATTGTTTGACTAATTGAAAATTTATTTAAATGAGTTCAGAAATAGCCGTCTTTTGCTTACAAATTGTCAAATTTTGTTCAGAAATTGACAATTCTGGTTTTAACGTCGTTAAACCTCGTCAGATGTGGTTAAGAAATTTAAAGCATTTTAGACATCATGAAACGAAAGCAAAGAATTTATAGATATTCGATGAAAATATTTCGGGTGCGCTTTATGTATTTCTAGACTTTCATGGCATCTAAAATAAACCATTTGGAAACTAAGAAAAGTGTTTGACGTCACTATCTACGTCCTTGTTTGGTCTTTGTTCTTTACGCTAGCGTTACGAAATAACACTTATGTGAGTAATAAGCAATGGTCGAGAAACAATAAAATTATGTGAGTAGATATTATTGGAATTATAGAAGAAAGTACAGTCAACAGTTTTCCAAAAACTGTCATTATTCTAGTACTGGATAAACTGACACCTGATGGAATAGTATTCGTGGATAAATAAATTCGCATCTAATAAATTAGATGGTCCATATGCCTTGGTGGATATAATACATATAAATCCTAAATAAGATTTTTGTTCTTTTCGAAGGATCTAACTTCCCGCAAGACCTCCATTTAAAAATATGTTCGAGACCTCATAAATTCAAGCAACGTTTGTTCTCTCTTAAACCTATTTGTTTCTTTTTATTATTATTAATAATATTCTCATTTATTTGCGCAATATTCTGAACTTTTACTTTGGCCGCCATTTGCCCATTCGCCCGTCATCAATAAATTCATGCAATTTCTTTTACTGCAATTCTTTACACAACGAAAATTCTTGTCAACCAAATAGTAAATGAATCCATCATCAATGCTTGTATGAAGTGCATAAGTAAATGTAATCACCAGTAGTTCCACAAAATGTCATCATTCGAAAATAAACACCAAAATCGAGTTGCGACGCTATAACTTCGCTGCCCGCGCTACCCGTTCGATGGCGGCGGCATCATTGTTCTTCATTTCTATTCTCTTGTGCTTTTTTATGGCCTTGAAGGGAGTATATGTATTGTTACTCCTTTGCGGCCAATTTAATGAGAAAAAATTTGTCATGGGTTTTTGTTGAAGAAGGGAAGACACACAGTGTTGTCTTTCATACACGAGTGTATTGTGTGAGTTGATGTGATTCGCTGAAAGGGGGAGATCTCCTTAACCAAACTGCTAAAAAATGTTAAAAGAAAAAGAGTAAAAGCAATTTCCTGGTTTTCTTTGTGTATCTTTCATTATAATTTATTTATCTTTTTTTAGGTTTCATTCAATGAGAAGGGAGCTTATATAAATCATTGAATTTATGGTATTTTTTATTTAAATTTTAATACTATTTTATAGAGTATAATAATTAAATATTAACAAATTCTAGTTTCATGATTAATATTATTATTATTATTATTATTATTATTATTATTATTATTATAATTATAATTATAATTATTATTATTATTATTATTATTATTATTATTATTATTATTATTATTATTATTAATATTATTATTATTATTATTATTATTATTATTACTATTATTATTTCATAATCTATATTTTAAAAAATCGATAGAATTTTGTTTTATAAAATCTTAAGCGTAGGTTTGAAATGAATACATTATATATATTTCCATATATATATTCCTTAAACACTAAATGGAAAGTTTGATTTCGTAGTAATCGTTTTACGCGATAGTATTCCTACCCGTATCCTATTCTTGAATCCTTACATTTGTCCTTACTTTCTTTTTTGAATCCTTACTTTTTTGTTCTTAAACAACATCCATTGTATTTGAGCCATACAACGCAACCATATATGGATCTTACGAAATAATCGGACACTTTGGAAGACACTTTTTAGTATTCGAGTCATTCAATCATTGAAATTACGACAATTTGTTTTTTTCCGTTTTAGGATTTATTGTTTTGTGCATCGCCTTCCATCCGCCACACCCCGAATAAATAGCTAAGCTTCTCTGGTGGAATCATTGGTGTTCCATTGGCTTTTCGAATACCTTTCATTTCAGCATCGGCGCCATTCGCTGCATTCAATATCGAGGCAGCCCCCATTGCAAAGCCTCCGTTTACTGAACCAATTCCATTCGTGTCGAGCGCTTTCAAAAGACTGATTTCACTCGTTGATAAGACGCGGCATAAGAAATCGATGTATCTGGAAATGAAGGCGAAGGACGTGAGAGATTAAAATGTTTGTATGAAGGGAATAATTATATATAAATAAAAGGAGGTATAGTCTCAAAAAGGGAAAAAATCCAAAGCAGAAAAAAGGAAAGTTTTTAGAAGCAATGCAAAAATTCTTTTGTAGCCAACTTATAAAATTAATTTCAGGATATTTTCCAGAAATATTAAGAATGCTATAAAGCTTTATTAACCAAATTACTTTGGTAATTGTAGACAATATCAAATAATATTGCTAAGCGTCTGAGCCCTCTCGCAAAGAAGTACTTAAAGGAATAAAGCCGCAGCTTAGGATTTGAGTCATTCCCGGGTTTTTACTATTTTAAATTGCATTCAGGAAACTCAAAATCTCTTTGGAGACATTCATAAGCTCGGAAGTTTTCTCAGATCAAAAACTTTAGAATTTATAGAAGAAGAAATAAAAAACGCTGTGATAAGGGAGATAGTGTCGAACCCAGTCTCGACATAAAAATAAAAAATTGAAATACCTTAAAGAGCAAACCATTAAAACGAAATTAAAATCCTCTCAATTAAGAATTGGCTTAAGGGAGTCATGTATGAGACCGACTAATCCTTATCTACTTAAAACACTAACGACAATATCAAGAACTTAAGCTTAGTCTCCTTTGTTCGATTTGCTCTTTCTCTCTTGCTTCACTTCTTCGTTTTCCCTTTTAACACCTACACCCGGATCAATGCGTTAGATCCAAATCCACTCTTCTTACCTTGTCGCCAATTTCAGTGTCTGTATCTTGCTCAATTTATCACTTGGTAACGTTGGAATGATCTGTTGCAGCGACTTGAAGGCATCGTTTAAGCTTTGCGTCCTTTGACGTTCTCGTACATTCGCCATGACGCGTTGGTGTTGAAAATCTTCAGCATCCTCGGATTTACTGGATTTGCGTTTTGTACGCCGACGCGGCTTACGAAACGATTTCATCATGGGATCAGTCGGATCGTTAGCCGTTAATTCATCCTCATTGCCAAATATGAAACCCGTCGCCGATGAAGACGCCGTTGAGCGTGTATATTCCATTTCGTCGCGATCCGAGCTGGAGTAAGTGCTACCGTTTAACGAATTGGCCTGATCATTGAAATGATCGAAAGGACTCGACTGCTGCGACTGCGTTAGTTGTTGATGCGTTTGTGTCATTGTTGGATTTTGATGTGTTGCTGCGGCAGCAACGTGATGTAGTGGCGTTACCGAGATACCACCGTTACCACCGGATGAATGATGACAAATATCATTGATTGGCGGTTGTTGCTGCGGCTGCTGTTGTTGTTGTTGTTGTTGATGGAATGCATATTTAAAATTATCCTCACTGTTATCGCACATTTCGTCGTCACCGAAATCACCGAAGCTAGAAGAGATACCACCGCTGCCACCGCCGCCGACGCCGCATGTGGAAGTATTTTTTTCGACACTGCCGGCAACATTTGTGCTGGCAGTGGTGTTGACACCGTCGGAGCTGATCGGATGATTGGATAGTTCGCTAACTGTTGTGGGCAGATATTCGACAAAGAATTTTGTATCCTGTCGGTGATCGTAATGTGAATGGGAATGCATTTGTTGTTGTTGTTGTTGCTGCTGTTGCGTTTGTTGCAAGTGCGTTTTCTTACTGACCGGCAGCATTTCATCCACCGAACAATGAATTTCTCGAGCCCTTTTGCCATTGCAATTGATGAAATGCTGTTGAATATCGTTGCCCGAATGAAAGCTGTTGCCGGTCGTCACCAAACCCCGCTGATCTTTGTTGCTGCCAGCAATACCATTGCTGCTGCCATTCGATCTAATACTGGCAGGTGAGCTGGCTTTAATACTGTTGGGTGTGGTGCTGGCACTATTGCTCTCGGTGCAAAGGATTTCGCTGCATGGGATGTTGTATTCAGTGTCATCAGCCTCCACAATGCCATACGACATATAATCGGAAGTAGTGGGTATGTGATGGTGGGGCTGAGGATGTGATGATGTCGCTGACGTTGCATGATGTAAATGACTTAGTGAGTGCTGCTGTGACGGATGTTGGGCGAGAGTGGCAGAAGGGTTTTGTTGTTGGTGTTGATGTTGCTGCAATAGGAAATTATTTGGATGCTGTTGATGCTGCTGATGGTGATGTTGCTGTTGTTGTTGTTGTTGCTGCTGCTGTTGTTGATGATGCTGTTGCTGTTGCTGCTCAATTTGCATTGCTTGCATGTATTGCTGCTGCTCCACCTGAATTAATTTGATAACATTCTGTTGTAAATCCATGATGCTAGGCAAAGGCTTGTAGCTTATGTCGAGCAACACTTTTGGTGAGGCAGATCGTACCGCCGACATGTTATAACGTTCGGTAAAGTATACAAGCGGTCGACAGGTTGCACTTAATTTTTTTAATGATCAGTAAAGTGTGAGTAAGTGAAATTCTTTTATAAATATTTTTCACATACGATTTTTTGTCGTTAAAAAATTGCTATCGAATTTCACATCAATTTTCGTTTTGCATTTGGATGAAGAAACTAGACCAAAAGTCTCGGTGGCCAAACGGATAGTTATGGAAACATATGTTACCACTTTCGCGTATTTTACTCGACTGATTCTTCGACATCAAATTATTAGAATAGAAATGTTCTCGTGCGCAATTTCTTTACGCAGTAAGAGATCTACGTTTCCCTTAAGAAATTGTTCAAAAATTTATCGTATTCAAACCTATGTAAGAGCGAGAGGAATATATTACCACACACATAATGCCTTGTACTGTCACCCACACCAATGACGTCATCGGTATACCTGCTACTGGTGCGATCATGTATCATTGAAAAATCAAAGAGAGAAAGAAATAGCTATATGGTTTTCATTTGTACAAAATGCTCGAGAGCTTCCCTTAAGGCGCACACCAATCAAAACCAGACGGAAGAATGTGTTCAGTTGTTGTGTCAGTGTGTAGCGTTTATGATGGCGATGGCAGTGCAAAATAATTGGCGACAATGGCCAATTTTTGTTGTATTGGTAGGTGTTGGTCCCGTTACTCAGGAAATAACGGGAAGTGTCATGATCTCTTTAAAAAAAGAGATATTGCTTTTAAAAGGAACTCTCTTCTCTTTGAGAGTGTTGGTTTAATTTTTTTGAAAGTAGTCAGAAAGAGAGAATATTTTTCGTTAGATTTGGATCAATTTCATTGAAAAAGTTATTTACCGCCAATGGGAGAATAATTTATACTAATTTTATTGCACAATATTTATGAAGAAATCGTTTCTAAGACTGCTGTACGCAATACATAATTCACTTTGGTTGGGTAAAAACGATGACAAGGGGAAGTGTTGAAAGGGTTTGAAATTAAGAGGCGATATTTTTGATAGGTGTTAAATATAAATCGTGTTTTATTTAACAAAAAACCTTATTGCTTTTGAGATAAATGCAAGGGCTTTCTTGAGAAAAACGAGATCCCAAACAAAAACGTTCTTAATTTTATTTAGAGAAAATAACGATTTCCCTTCATGTATTTAAATCTTTCGGAGAATAAACGAATTTATATCTATTAAATCCACCAATTGCTCTCCCCAAAATATATCAATCATTACCCAAATATTTTCAATAGATGCTACATCACGTCTTTAGTAATTTATTGCTTAGGATTGTTCATTCTGATTTATATTCTCGAGCACTTCAGTTTTCTTCACCTACCCAAACGCCACACCAGAATGGAATTCCTATTTATTTCATTTCTTTCCCTCAATTTTTGGAAGATATGCGTAAAATGGTCACGCTTGTGCTAAAGGACCGACATGCACTCCAAATCAATAAAATGGAATAGAAATCGTAGGGGTAATATCAAAGATGCTTGATCTTCATCAATGATAATCAGTTTTCTAGTTTCGAAGGAGGAAGGACCCCGAAGACCGTATTAAGGATTTACGGTTACTTGAAAAAGTCAAAGAAGTAGAATTCTATTGCAATTAAAAATGGCCGTTATGACAAACTGTCAGAGCGCGGTTTTCAAAATTTATTGCACTAAACTTTAAAAAAATTGTTTACTGTAACTTGTTTTCATATTTAATTAAATGTTTTAAATGTTTCATAATTTCATAGTTTCATCATTTTTCAATAGCATTTTGTTTTTGTTTTAAAAAATTGATGTTTTTTACTTCGCCCGATGGAATAAGCCTTCTTTGAATAACCCACACTGTTCTCATCGTATTAACAACTTATGGAACAAATATTATTATAATTAAATAAATAATTAAGTCAAAATTTTTTTCAAAATTAATGAAAAAACATACCAAAAGGCAAAAATGTTGATAAATAAAAATAAAAAATATATGTACGAATAATAAATATATGTAATTATATAACGAATAAATAATAAAGATGTGGGTAAAGATATACGTAAGGATGTACGTAAAAAAATTAATAAAAACAAAGAATGTTCAAATGTTCTTAAAAAATGAAGAAACTTAAATAAATAACAACAAATTTAATAAAAATTTAATAATAATTGATTATATTTCATAATTTAATAATAATAATTAATAATATTTAATAATTTAAAAATTTAATAAAATTTAATAATAATTAATAATATTCAATAATTTAATAATTTAATAGTAATATTTATGAGTAATATTTAATAAGTAATATTTAATAATAATTTATAATATTTAGTAATTTAATAAAATTTAATAATAATTAATAATATTTAGTAATATAAAAATTTAATAAAATTTAATAATATTTAATAATTTAAAATTTTAATAATATTTAATAATATAAATATTTAATAAAATTTAATAATAATTAATAATATTTAATAATTTAAAAATTTAATAAAACTTAATAATAATTAATATTTAATAATTAAAAAATTTAATAAAATTTAATAATAATTAATAATTTAAAAATTTAATAAAATTGAATAATAATTATTAATATTTAATAATTTAATAATTTAATAATTTAATAATTTAATAATTTAATAATTTAATAATTTAATAATTTAATAATTTAATAGTATTTAACATAACCAATACCATTTAATAATTTAATAATTGAATAATATTTAATAATAATTTATAATATTTAGTAATTTACTAAAATTTAATAATAATTAATAATGTTTAATAATAATTAACAATCAATAACACCAGTCCACCATAAGTAACAAATACATATATAATAAATAAATGTATAAAAACGAGGAAAATGTATGTCTATACAGTTCACATATTTATTATATTATGTCTTTTGTTTATATATTTTATTGATTATTGCGGTTCATTGATTCATATCGTAATTTTATTCCAACACAAATCATAACTCAAGAATAATTTATTACAAAATTTCGAAAAAATTTAAGCATTCCAAAAAAAATTTTGTACGACCCAAAATTTCAGGAAAGCTATAAAAAACTTGCATAAATTACAAAAATTGCATGGGTTTTTTGCCACATTAAACTCGCCTTCTTACTCTCTCTTTCATTCCTTCTTTCACACCCTCCCTATCTCTATCTCTTTTTCTCTCTATTTGCAACACCATTTCATCCCAATTCCTTTCCCTTTCTTTCTCTTTACAAACTCTCCATCTCCCTTTCTCTCGCTCTCACACGTTTTTACCTTCCTAAACTGCTCACACACAAAATTTCTGTGATTTGCCGTTAACGGATTTCCCGCGACTTACAATCGATATTGATCGTTGTTGTTGTTGTGATCCGGTTTTCAAAAAAAGGGAAAATCCAGAAATGTGATCAGCGTTAGTTAGATGCGGGTTTGTCCTGATATTAATCATAAAATTTTGAAATTCCTTTATTCCAAATAAAACTCATTAACGCTGGCTCATTTGGTTCACGGCTTCGTCGTAATATCGCAGTTCTAACCGAAAGTTACTCCACTTCATCGCGATGTTTATGAAGCAGGCGAATCAATTGTGGGATTCTCCCAATGGCGTGGTGGTTTATCGATAGGCAACGTCGATGCACCTACACGTATTTTGATTTTTTCTTAATAATTTTTTGTCTTAGTTTTGTCTTAAGGACTTGATTCAACAATTCAGAGATACCTGATGCCGATCTTAAGATTAATGTGCACGAATATATTTGCTATTTTGGAATTTCCTTAAATGATTAGCGGGAATATCCGAAAGCGGCTGAGCGGATTACGAAGATCAAAGAAATTATTGAAATCATTAAAAAATTTGAAAAATAATGACATACAACGGAAAAGGAAATTAATATTACTGTCACCAATTTAATATAATTTCAATTGAAATTTGGTATCTTAAAAAATCTTCCTTGAGGAAATCTTAATTTAATAGAATATACTTAATTTTTTATTTTCAATTAAATTTTTTATTTTTATTTAAACTTAAATAAAATTGATATTTTATAAAAGCTCGATAATTTTTCTTAAACAGATTTTCAAAAATTTTAGAATTATAAAAATTTAATTGAAATAATTTATGGAAAAACGACAACAAAAAAGCACACGTGCCCCCAATACGATAAGCAATGTTAATTCAATCAGTCGTATCGTGCCTCTATAAAAATGCCGACACATGAAAACCCCACAAAAAATCACATACTCATACGTAATTCGCGCTTGTGGTGTGGTTTTTCTCTCTATACACATCACGCAATTCGGAAGAAATTAAAAACCCAATCAACACAGATTTGACCAATTGAATCGTTAACGCCCAGCAATTATTGTATTAGAGATTTTTTTACCCAATGATTTCGTTTTGCCACGCTTTGAATTATTTCATTGCGTATAAGAGTTTAATGACGTCATTGATGAGTGTTTGGTGTGGTGAATACCGCTCTTAACAGCCAGAAACAGATAGTTTGTGCGAGAGGGAGAGATTTCTGATTGAAATTTGGGAGAATGTCTTGATGGTTGACTATGATTTTTGAATTCGCAAACAGGATTTACTCAAAAGAGGTCGCCCTATCACTTATTTAATACCAAAACCGAATCCTTGGTGAAAGTCAGGGCTGTTGGTGGGAATCAATAAACGAAATTTGGAACTTGTCAGCGATGAGACTGAGGTATTCTCTGTTTTTTTTGCTTGCATGCAGAAAATATCAAATTAATTCTAATGTAATTCTTGCGATAATATTTTGCATAATATAAATATGCTTTGTGTAACTCACACAAATTAAGGAATGACGACCTGTGGCATGGCTATCACAAAATTCGCTCATAATACGATGATTGTCATACGCTCATAATACGATTATTGAGTTCAATTCTTTTATTGTATTTTGGAACCCAAAACATATTTTCACCCTTCATTTCCGACCAAGCGTTGATTTTGCTTACGGTTGGAAATATTAGGCTTATTGAGCAAATTTCATATTTGTACTCGCTGTGTTCGATTTATTCGTTATTAGCTGATCTTTTCTTGCCCTTGTTCTTTCCTTTCTTTCCACACATTCGTCGTCTTGCAATTCCACATACTCGTCATTTTTAAGTCTTTATCTGTTTTTGTTCGTTATATACCGAATATTTACACAAGTTCATTTCATATACTCGTCCTACATCTCATTCATATTTCTACTCGCTGTTCGTTTTAGAAATTGTATAAAGTTATAATCGGTGTCTTCTACCCACTCGTTTATTTTCATTTGGATTCACACTCCCATGCAGTGAATATATCATCATACTCGTTGATAGTGAGTGTCATCACTATTCCGGTGTGTTTAATCCTTTCAATGATATTAAACCTTTTTGACATTTTGGCGTTCGTTCGATGTATAGTAGGCCGTGCCGCAAATCTGATCATGTGGCCACTGCTTAAACCATTCCTTTCATCTTTCATCAAGCGCCTTAAATTTAATATTGCCTTGCGTTGTTGCGTGTGGGTATCGTTTCGCATGTGCCACTGTATTTCTTTATTTCATTGCATTTGTTTTTTCCTCTTTCACTTTTTTTTAGATCAGAATACGCAAGGTAGTAGTAGTTGTTGTTGCTGCAGAATTAACCGATTTGAAATGATCGTTGGTTGATATCGATTTCAATGAAGATTGCAAGATACGATTTTACGTACGTGCGATGTCATCATCGATTAAATGTTTAATTCTTGCTGTTGAGAAAAAAATCAAACTGTTTTATAGCAAAAACAGGATAAGCGCGGAAAAGTAAAATTAGGATGTTCTGATAATTTAATGGATTTGTTAAATTTAAATTTCTTAAATTTTTTAAAGAGTTACGTCATATTTTTAAATCGCTTTTTTTTGATTAAGTAAACCATTTCAATAACAAGAGTCATTTTATATTGCACGTCGTTTTGAATGGTTAATCACTTGCGATTTTCTTTGAGTTCTTGCACAAAAATGTCATTTTCGTAAAGTAATTTAGTAATTCGATTTTTACATCAATCTAAAATTTTAATGTATATTTGCTACGCGTATTTGCAATTAGGAATCATAAAATTGTATGTAAATAAAAGAAATCGTTAAAGAAGAACGCATAGCATTTACAATTAGCCATTAACGGTTTCTTTGACGGTCCATCTAAAGCTGCTTAAAACTGTTAATATGATTTTAACGGTTACTTTTTTTTTTGAAAAAAAGGATCATTAATCATTTTGGATTTATATTATAAAGTATTATACGAAGTTTGTTATTCATTAATTTGTTTTTAGTTTTGCTTTTGTTTATTGTTTTTAGTTTGAACTCGTATTATTTTTTGTGTCTTTTTTCTTGCTTTTATTTGTTTTTAATAATGGAAATTATTAATTAAAAGAAGCAGGTCGGGGCGATAGTTTTGATATTTAATAAAAAATAACTGTGTTAAAATCGAATTAATTAGTATTGTTAAAAATGAAAAGTAAATTTTAGAGAAAGTCTAAGAGAAATAGTAATTAATTGAAGTGAAGCAATAACTATTACATAAGAGAGAGAGGGAGAGAGTAAAAGATTTATCAGGATCTATAGAAGTGTAAAAAATTGTAGACATTTTTTCTTGAAAAGAAATTTTTCTTAATTTCTTAATATTTTTAATAGCCCGATGAATTTGAAATGTTGCCCAAGGCTGACGCTTTTATCATAGTAATCACAACTGACCGAACCCCCAATAATGTTTAAAATTTTATAAGCAAACAATTATCAACTGGAACACTCTTCGGTTCAAATCAATTTTTCTTTCCATTTTTCAGTTTTTAACCAACTCAATTTTGGAATAATCGTAAGAGGACTCATGCACAATCATAAAAGGCGTGTCATCAATTAGGTGTTTTCAATAAAACGTCAATTCATACTTGTCAATGATTTCCATATTACTACAAAATTATACCACTTATTTATTGAGTAGTAGTGACCCATACAAATCCCTTCACATTTTCCTCCAGCCCACTAGTGTTTCAAGCGTTACTACTTTTTCTAAAAAAGAAAAAACCCACTAACGAATGCTTACATTTTTTTTATTTCACCCTTCAAACGGCGCACCGGCTGCTTTCAATTTTCATAAAATATGTAGAATAACCAAACAACAGACGGTACGACGGTAATTTACTTTCGACGCGCTAACCAACTTTCAAATCCGTCAGCGTCATTCGCCGACGTAGATGCCCGCCATACGTTGATGGGAATCGTCACAGCAATAGCTGCTCCCTGCTACTCCCTGCTACTCCTTAGTCTGTCGAACCAAGTGAGTGGAGTTTTTAGCTTTTACAATAAGTCACCGCGCAATCGACAATTGACAAAGAACGACTACATCGCACCGTGCCGCACCGCACTGAATTTCATCGCATCGTATGGTCTATGCATCAACTTCACATTAGCGTTGACGCAAATGAATTTGCTACCATTTTGCTATCGTTCGTAATTGACAGATATTTGTTAATAAAATGTTTAACTTTAAATTCGTAATAATAGTTCTAGTTGTTTGTTGTTCTCGTTGTTGCTGTTCTCGTTGTTGTTGTTGTTGTTGTTGTTTTTATTCCTATTACTGTTTGCTGTCTTGTACTTGCTTTCGTAGTAATTGTCGATCGCGACCACTCGGAAAGCATTTCAGCCAAGCTAAAACAAAACAGAAATCATCGATTGGAAAAACAACGACTGGATCGTACAAAGAGGGGCCATATCATAGAACCTCTTTGGGGAAGGGGAGGCATCGCTTTCGTGAGGGGAGGCTCAGGGCTTTCGGCTATAATACTTTAAAACTATAAGCACAAATAATGGCAGAAGTAATAATAACAAAAACAACAAAAACAACAACAGAAGCAACATGAGCAATAGGAGCTGATCAGTATCGACTGCGTCAGTATCGACTTTAGGCTAGCAACAGTTTTAGTGTCAGCGGCGTCTCCGACGACGATTACGCCAGCTACAGGAATGAAAATCAAACATGCGATGTTCTTGATGGTCTAGCCCATTGAAGAAGTTGCCATCATCATCATTACCAACACCATCACCACCGTGATCATCACCCTCGACCAGGCGAGAGGTTGGTTCCGCTGGAGATAGCCAGCTTTAGTTAAAGCAGAAGTCATAGCGATCGACCGGCCGCTTGGTCGCTTAATACGTTGTTACGTTAATCGTCGGTCGTCAGTGGCATCGAACGATTGACTTAATGCATGACTTTTTCACGCTTACGTTATGGGGCATGCGGTAACGGCAGCGGCAGTGGCAGCAATTCAAAACGTACAACAACATCGAGCACACGAGGAAGGACAGACAAATGGTTGGTTTGGCTCTTAGTTCGGGCTCAGTTGAGGTAATTTATTAAATATTTGACATCCAAGATCCGTGAAGCGCAGGCAATAAAGTGAGCAAATGATCACTGCAGACACACTCACAGACACACACACACGCGCACATCCCAGCAAACATACGCACGTGCACATGTTGATAAATAAATGCTTTTCTAGTACTGCATACGTACGTAAACTGCGTTATGAAGCGGTGGTGCGGTGCGGCGAAATGCATTGCACGAAATATTCATTGCGGCGTCATGTGAAATTTTCTGAAGCTTCAAAGAGTCAGCAATTGTAGGGATCATTATTTTTGCCGTTACCGCCGAGTATTTTGTTATTGTATTGTACTGCCTTTGCTGTTATTATTATTATTTTCTTTTATTGTTCTTGCCGTTTTTGTTATTATTATTATTATTATTGTTTGCAAACCATTGCATTGCACTGCACTGCGATTTTTGCTCGTAATAATTATCGCATCGCATTACGTCTGTTTATGTACGTTTAAGTGGCAAAACGTCATTTGGCGTTCGGCAATAATTTTAGTGCCAGTGCTCAAAAGTTCCGCCAGCCTCTCTGATAATTCTCCCCCCCCCCTTTCAGTCGGGGGTAACGCAACGGAGGCAAACCTAGCCAACCCGACCAGCTTTTGCCCAACCAGCCGCCTTTAAAGATTTGAACATTCACTTTTTTTATGAGTTTGCCGCCGTTGCAGCCGCAATTTTTGAGATGTTACACCCCCTCCACGTTCCTAAATGAAATATTCCAGTGAGTTCCTTTTATTTGCGAAAATACTGAAGAATAAACTGAATCTGTTTTTTTCTAGTTCTCGCTGCAAAAACTCTAATTATTCATCGAATTTGTTTGTATTGTTTTTTGTCATCGCAATGCCATCGTGACACACACACACTTATACACATACACATTCACACGCATACAATTTTGTATTAAAAAAATTTGGTCGCCACTAATAAAATGTGCCGCTATTTCAATTAGTCGGTCGATGATGACTGAGTTACGACTAGCACACTAGCACTGTTACCTCGCGGCAGTGTCATAAAATTACTTGTTTTGTTTGCATCAATGATTGTCAGTCATTCCGTCAGCGTGTAGCAAGCAACGTGCTGCTTCTAATCATAAATCGCTTACCATAAAAAATCTGCAGCGATTTCAGTGATCGGTAGGACGGGCGTGCGGGCGATATACCCGTAAATCACTTCACCTCTTTATCGAATTTTATTTTATGGTAAACATTGACTACGTTGACCGACCATATAAATTTTTATTTCGCATAACGTTCGATGATCAAGATACAGACAGATATAAAATTGCTGCGGATTGCTGCAGCCACATATTTATGAGAAAATCGCTCCCCTAGCAAAATACCAAAAGTAAACATTTAATTAAAAGATCGTCTGTAATGGCGTTGAATAATGACGTCTCTAATGAATGAAATTTTCAATTTTGACGAAAACAAATATTAAAAGTTTTTTACAAATTCTCATGTAATTTTAATTGAAAATGATATAAAAGAGGCAGAAGGGAGAAGTAGAGAGAGAGAGAGAGAGAAAGAAATACGTACTTCGATTTAACTGACTTTATTATGTATTTAGTCTGTTTAAAAGCGAGAAATGTTTTTAAAAGAAATTTTATTTTAGAAATTTTTTTAGGATTTTTATTTGAAGAGCGTTTATTTAATGATATTAAATATTCCTTACCATAATCTTATGTTTAATTCAACGAATTTTTAGTTTTAGTTTTTATTTTACTAATTTTTATAAACTTTTAACACTCTTATATTTAATCAATGAATGAATGAATTTTACTTAAATTAAAAAATGTGTTCAATTCAGTAAAAAACCTTCTTGAGTTGAAGAATTTTTAAATTTCAGATTTTTTTCATTAAAGGAATTTTTGTTGTTAGAACATTTATTTTGAAATTGTATTCTTGGAGTTTTTAGTCTAAGAATTTTTCATAACTAACATTTCTAAAACATATTAAAAATGTGTATTAGAGATTTAATTCTGAGAATTTTTGTATAATTTGAAAAATTTTGATATTCCCAAATATTTTTCGTTTGAGAGTTTTCTTGAGGGAGTCTTTATTTTGGGATTGCTTATTTTAGTATCTTTTTAAAATTATGGCAATTGTTATCTAAAGAACAATTAATTAAAAGAATTTCAAGGATTATTGTTTATACCAACGAATTTTTAGAATGTGTTTATTTCTAAGAATTTTATGTTGGAAAATGATTCTTTTGATTGAATGAATAAGAATTAAATGGACGAAATATAACAAGCATTTCTTCGGCTGCAGACAAGTGAGGCGCATTCAAAAACAGACCGAACTAATGAACCATATGAAGGTCTTGTAATATGCGACCTTGGAATTCCTTCGCTCAATGCTTTATAAACCCTAAAACGTCACTGGCTTTAGTAGATATATATTTATCAAAAAAAAGTATCAAAAAGTGATAAGAATATTTCCTTAATTATAAGAATTTCCTCTTTAAGTGCTTAAAAATTCCAAGAAATTTTTCTGGTCAGTCTGATCTACGCTAATCAGATTAATGGAAAACAAAATCTATAGATAATCTTTTATTACTAAACATATTTTCTAGAAAATTCTTTCATTCAATTCTTTTAAGTTGATTTTATACAATTTGAAACTGCTGTAAATCAATCCTCCGTGATGATCATCCTTCTAAGCCCACTGTTTTTTCATCAAATTAACAGTCTTCTGCATTCAAAGTGCATTCTCTTCATTTCGTTTCTCTCTATCTCTCCCCTTTGCTTTTTCTCCTCCTCTTTCCCTTCGATGGATATTCTATTTTTCAGGGATTTTTCACGTTATCTTGGAGTTAGATAGACATCATCAGGTACCATCGATCGGTTAATACCGGTAGCTTGGTCTGCTCTAATGCGATTGCACTTGCGCCCATTCTATTACAACTAGTCAACACTTAACAGTAATTACAACTGATTACTCATAAATTCCAACGCAAAGTAAAGCCGCAATATGGGTTCACTAAATGCTGTAACGCATCGAGCGTTTTCCGATGCGTCTGATAATCATGTCGGCAAGATCATGAGGAGATCGATTTCAGTGGCTTACTCGCTCGCTTCCTTGATGGAATCGGTTGGCTTCTGTTCGCCAATTCTCACCAATTCGTTACGGGTATGGTACGATATTGATGGTAATGATCATAAAAACCAATCAGCTAACGCGAGGCGATATGGGATGGTTTTGTGATGCGATTGCGGTTAAGATCAGTTAGGATCAGTTCACTTGATTATAATGGCTAATAAGGGCCAATAGCGAACACGAAGAAGAAGAAGAGGAAGAAGATGTAGTATTAGTAAAGGAAACTAATAAAAAAACAGAAATAGGTTTGTACACTCGCAGACTCAGACAGACGAATCATCACAAATTACTAACGACTTTAACGTACGAATGAGGCATAAAATGTCCAAATCAAAAATGAATGATCGAGTCATACCACCAGACTGTTAGTCAGTCACCCAGTGAACAAATCTAGAGCCCACTAGAGGGAGCAAAGTGAAAATTCTGTTTAGTGAATTGAAAAAAAAAATGAAAAGGAATTCGTGACAAAAATTTGACAGATGCAATCAAATTGACAGCAGTTTCTAAAGGCTTTTTCTGAGGAAGAAATGCTGGAAGAGAGAATTCCACTGAAATAAATGATAACCAGATTTTTCACTTTTAATTCTCATAAATTAAAACGTTTGGGGAAAATAAAAAGGAAATCGCTGAAATGTATTTGTTCGGATGTGACTTACTCGTCTTAATGTCTCGTAACGACTCGCCGTCGTCATTACGGCCGTCATCGCATGACATGTCGGGAATTTTTCTAAAACAAAAACCTTGCCACCGAGTAGAAAAAATTCGATTCGGTGGCGAAAGATTTTTTAATTGTCCATAAAACGCAGCGGTATCAAGTAGAATCGCCTTTACCTCAGGTGTTCCACGCTGAACGCTTCACATTGCTCGCTGCAGCGGCTCGTTAGCAAAATTAATAGAACATCAAACTAAACCAAGGCAAATGAATCTAAGAGCTAGACAGCCAGACACACAGACAGACAGGCAAAACATAAGTTGAATATCGTCTGTTCAGTCTGCTTCATCGCGAAGAATATTGAGCTCTGGTATGAGGAGACCGGAATGGGGTGGCATATGTGTGGGGACGCTGCGTCATTGTGGTAGATGTGAAGGCTTGGAAATCATACAGGACCATTCTGTAAAATTGTTCAACAATCGGAAAAACACTTGTGTCAATTGAGCGGCGGCGTGCATGATCGTAACTCAATTTTCTCATCTTTGCATCAGATAAGAAATGACGACGAACAGACGATCACATTGCGACGATCATACTGCGAACTAGACGATGATGGCAATAGTGCCGGCAACGACCAACCGTTGCGCAACGACGCAAACGAGCCAACGCATTCCTTGAAGCCGTTGATGAAATTGCATGAGTAAGAGTAAGGGTAAAAGAGAAGGAGGCAGAGAGAAAGAGAGCTAGGGTAAATGAGTGAGAGTGTGACTGAGTAGATCGCAGTTTGAGTGCGGGAATGATTGAAGGCATGAAGATCTCTGTGGTAGCCTTTTGTGGCCACCGATCAACATCTGAACGAACTCATTGCACTTCAATGATCATTCATTTAATTTTGCGGCGACGCGACTTCATCACCGTCATCGTCACCGTCACCGTCATCATTTAAATTGGAACCGGTTGTAACTGTGTAAACTGCTCTAAATGTACAAACATTTCAGATTGACAGCCGCAAAGTTTCTCATGTGAATTTGTAGACCATGACGACAGTCAAAGTTCGATTCGTATTGGTCAGTTAGGATTGCGGAATGTTGGAAATTTCGGCAGTGCAGGATGGTCGAATTGGTCGAATGGATGGAGAATGGTGAAGGGTTCTTTGATGTGAACTGAGAGTTTCGGTGATGGGGTGACAATGATGGAAACTAGTAGCAAAATCGTTAACGTCAAATTGTCGAGAATGAAATGACATATCGATCGTTATAAAAATCAAAGTGATTGTGATTGTGAAGGCTGAATATGAAATTCCTCCGCCGAACTCTCGGAACTACACGAACAACTTAAGAAAAGAAAAAAAAAAAGAAAAAGGCACTTCTAAGCATTTCATAAGAGACTCCTTCTACAGTATAGTTGAAGCGATTTAATTTAATTAAAAAAATAGAAAAACAAATATAACGAACATTAACCAAATAAACGAACATTAATTAAAACTTCAAATGTATGGAATTTTAATACGCAAGAAATATTTTCAGCCACACACGCATGTTCACACATACACATATGGACATTCTCATTATGAACACGATCGCGTAAACGCAAGAAGCTGCAATAAAATGTAAATTAAATTAAGACATGTCATCATTTAGCACAGTTTTGAACAATTACAACAACAACGACAACACATGGTAACCTGATTTGCCACGGCAGGCGCCTAAGGATCGGTTACAAGCCACGCGTCGCAACGTTAATGTAGCTATAAAGATTGTTATGCAAACAACACGACATTTGCAGATCCGTCCCCTCCAGCGAAGTATGTGATAAAAACCGGGATGATCCTTCATAGTAAATGCTAAGGGACGTTTAAAAATCATCGAGTTGCACCTGAACTGATCTAAACTTGAAGGATGAAATAGAGAAGAGTGCTAGCTGGAGTGTTTGGAAAATAAGCACGAAAAATTATAATTTTTTAAAACACAATAGTCGTGCGTTAGACACTGAGGGGTCTTTATTTTGTGGGGGGTAAAACGTAAAATTACAAAGATATGCATCCTGCCGGGAGCCGTTTTAATGAGATCTGATTGATGAATGTGATTGAACAAAATACACTTGTGTGATATAATATGTTGCGTCATTTAACAAACGATAACAGGCAGAGAGGGATGAGTGAGATGCAAGAAGTCAATAATCAACAAAAAAATTAACTCAAACGGCGAGCAGCATGACTTCTGCATAATACAAAAAATTGCAAAATTGTGCCACTACGACTTCATTAAAATTGGCCCATGTGGTCAAATCACACCTGCATGCCGATGAAGACTAAACAAGTAAAGGTAACGAGTAAAAGTAAACGAGTTGAAAAGTCTATCAAATAACGGTTATTTTATAAAAATGGATAGAGTCCACTAAAATCATTGACGTTAGGTTTTTGAATTGGAAACGATTGTATTTAAAAGAAAATTCAACTCTTTCAATTGTTTGACCGTGATTTAATGCGATGCGCAGCATTCTTAGGCACCGAGCGGCTTCTGATGAATAGTTTATGGTTTGTTTTCGACTCTATCGACTAAATTTGTCTTTTGCATTTATGGAACAACATTTCTCTACCGTTTCTCTTTCTTGTTCATTCAATTATGGCCAGCGCAATTGTTCATTTTCTTTCCGTATCTGCTGGCAAGCCACGATGTTGCATCGGTTTGCCTTCCAAATCGCTACCTTCACAACCAAGGATCGTCTGTTCTTGACCCTTCCCGAACATTTTACCAAATTCGCAATTGATTAGTTTGTACAAACGTTTTACTTAACTGCAATTAGTAGAGTCAAAAGTCCAATAAGAAACGCCTACAAGCAATAGACGGTCATCGCTAGTCTCGCTGTCAGGAATACCAGAAGGAGCACGAGCAGTAGCAGCAGTAGTAGCAAAAGCGGTAAAATCCTTCGCCTCAATCGACAAAATGCCCCACCGCATTTTTGCTGCAGCCTTCCTGTACGTTTGGGCTTTAACCAAAGATGGTCTAGAACATACGACCATAAACGGATGCTACACCACACAAAAATTGGTCTAAATCTGAGCTAAGCCGAAACGAAGCGAGTCGGGCCGAATTGGGTTAACATGAGGTGGGTGCTAAGCCTTTCCAGCTTTATTAGCAATTTAAGAAAAACAAGCATAGACGAGTAAAAGCATGAAATCAGAGCAATTTTCAGCCAGAAACCTTCTTGGTCAAATCCTTGGCTGGCTGAATGACTGCCGGCTTCTGGTAGTGTTTCTACTGCTGCTGTTGCCGACGATGCCGACAACAACGACGACGTTGTGCTGCTGGGATGTTGCGATGAGATTGTTGTTGCGCTTTCTCGATATTTTATTCTTTCCTCCGGAGATATCAGCGAAGATTTACAACAATTATTAGTGTTGTGCTAATATGGTCGATTACTGATTTGTGTGTTGCCAAATCGACGACGTTCGTCTGGTCAGTTCGTTGTTACTGGGTTTTTTTTTTGTTCATAATTAAGGAAATAATTTCGGTTGTTGGAGTTTTTCGGCTGAATGCTCTGCTATTGCTGATGTTGGTATTGCTACTGTTTTCATATAATAATTGCTATTGGTATTGCCAGTTGACCAAAAGAGAAAGAGATGGAGAGAGAAAGAGGTAGAGGTAGAGAGAGAGAGAGTGAAAGAGAAACCGAGATGCAAATTTAAACAGATTAGGATGGCATTATTTGAAAGGCTTCTCACTAATGCGGTGTTCGTGATGCAGGTACTGCTACAACTGCTGCTACTTGTGATGTTATTGTTTGTTAAATATAAATCTAATTTGCTACATTTCGTTCATAAAATATTGGACCGTTGTTAGAATTGGACACAAATGCTCCATTAAATTGGGAATGTGATTTAATAACAAGTTGTTAATTGTGGCCAAGAGCAATTCCACGGCAATTGTTGTCTCGAATTCAGTGAAGTACAAAAATAGGAAGAAGGGGGATATAAAGAAGAAGAGAAAAATCTTAATTTGGATTTATTTGTTCATAGAGTAAAACAAAGAGGAAAATAATCAAGCCTTCAACAAGATTAATTAACTCCAATGCAATTAATTATTCACAATAACATTATGTATATTCATTGCTGATTATTCATGAAGCACATTGTCGACATCATAGTGATTATCACAATTGTCACATACGTTGTGGAGGAATCAAAGCTTTGATTCCTTTTCGATTTCTCGATTTAGAGTGATTTAGATCTTGAAAATCTAGATAACACACCGATATCTCTTTTTAGGAGAGTCACTCCCACCTAATTTCTCAACCTAATCAGAATTATTCTGACCTAATCTTCTGACCTACTATGTGAACTGTTGTCAATTACAGATAAACCATAGACCAATCATCACAAGTGACAACTAGAAACCAAACAAAAATATGTTGCAGAAATAAGCTGCCAAGTTAGTAGTTAGCCCATACTATTGCAGGTTGAGGCCAAAGTTATTACATTAGCATTTGAATGGCTTATTCTCTTATTCAACAGTGAAATATAAAGACAAATCCTTAAAGAAATATTGAACGAATTTTTATTAAATTAAGAAACCAACAGAAGGACCATCCGCTGTAACAGTTTACTGTGCATAAAAACATCCCTAAATTAACACCAATTGGCATGTCTCTTCCGTTCTCCCTCTACATCTTCAGTTAGTAGTCATCATCATTATCATAACTTTTCATATGAAGCTAAGAAATCTTATAATCCTAACGCACCATAAGAAGTGTCCCTTATTTCAAAACACCAGAAAAACAATTGAGTGGCTTTCACTTGCAATTAATTACTTCTTCACTTCATGTACTTGCACGTGGTGGTCACTCAAGAACCTTGCAGTCGTGATCTGTGACAGGTTTTGGCAAATTGCCGCTTGTAGGCATGGCAAGCATATTAATATCGTTAAAATGAAGTGTGGGTGCAAAGAAGCAGTAATATTAATAAAGACAAGCCAAGCTAAATGAAGTCCTTTACATTTTAAATTTTTGTGTGAGAAAACAAAATAACAAACATGCAAAATAGTCAAAAGGTGCATCATATCAATGTCGAATCAGTCATTAGCCAGTCAGTCAGCCGGCCAGCATGTTGTACCTGCCTATTATTGTTCTACTAAAACCCAACCCATATCAAATCGTAAGCCTTTTCCATTCAAACTAATTTAAGAAAGAAAATGGTCAAATCAACTTTGTCGTCAAAAGAAATATTTATAGAAAAGGGGTAGAGGCGCAATAATCGATTCCTTCTGCAAACATTGTGATGTTCACGTTCATGTTGCTCGTAATCCCTAGAGGAGGACAAGAGTATGTAAACATAGAATGCTTGGAACTTAATCATTAATTACAAAGAGGTTTATTTAAAACAAATTAAACATTAAGAACAACAAGGCCGTCTACGTGGAAGGCCTAAAGATTCAGCGCATAATAAGAAGCATGGTTGGAATAAAACCTGTCAATCATTAGAGTCGTGCGAAGGTGCGGCCAATTATATTAATAAAAATCACAAAGCCATCGTTTGAAAATTATTTTAGGGTGTTCAGTACCCTCAAACAATTCTTAGAAGAATGTGCTAACGATGCTGAACTAAAGTGTAAAATTTAGCTTTTTCTGTCTAGCCTAAGCAATGCAAAGAAATATTGAAATTAATTATACCTCTAGTATTATTTTTAAAATTAATAAACACATCGAAAAAGCTATCGTCAACGTTTGTACTCCAACTCGTCCGCTTAAATATTTCCTCATAATTGATTATGCCGCGAGTAAAACGTTTTTAGCATAATAAAATAAAAGATTTATTTTCTGTCCCGAATACTACTGACGCCCGCCCATTTCCAGGCCATATAGAATATCTTGTTTTGTTCGTTTTTTCCTTGAAGAACCTGCCTTTTTTTAGTTCTCAGACCGTTAGTAAAATGCACCCCGAGGACGCATTCGTCATGTAGATCAGATCATCAACGATATTTTGTTGCAACGCAATTTCTAGTTCTTCAGACATTGCATGAAATCGTCATTAACTTCATCATCATCGTCATTATGCCCGATGCAACGCAGGTACATGGGACTCGTATGTTTTATCTGCACTTACGCGTAAGTGCGTGTAGGGTACGTCTCACGTGTCTGAGGACGTCATTATCGCATGGATTTTCCAATTTTGTTTGATTTGTTCACGTTCGATAATACGATACGCAGAACATGGAAACTACACGCGTTTATTGTATTCCTAATGAGTTTTGAGTAGAGCCACGGGGACGTTTGTAAATGATTTTAGTATTACCTGAAATATTAATTAATATGAGTTTCACTACGGAAAGAATTTCTGGTTTTATTTGCTAAAATATGTCTTACTTTTTTCTGTATTTTGCAACATATCTTTAATCTTTTTTGATACAAGTTATTATTTTAATGATTTAAAAATGTTTTTTTTATAAAACAAAACAAAAAATTCTGTTTTAAGTCAAGTTTCTTTCTTAAGTCTTTTGTTTTCTTCATGCCCCAGCAATTAGTTATTATTTTAGTCAGGTTTGTGTCATAAGTCTTTTGCCTTAAGATCGTTTTTTGCTCTTATTTCAGAAATTGGTTTGATTTTATTGACATACGATTCGAAAAAAAATTTGCCTATATTCATTTTGACAAACTTAGGACATTTTTAATTCCAGGATAGGACAATTCAGAAATTAGATAGAGATTGATAGAACTCGTTGGATTCCACTGAAACTACCTTTGGTTTTTAGAGTTGTTTACTTGTTCTCACATTTTCAGAATATTTTTATATATGCGTTACCATTGCATTACCTATGCAAACAAAGCCAATATGCAGATGCTCAAAATTTATGCGAACAATCGCGGGAAAAACAACAAAAATTAGCCAAATTTAACTATCAGCTATCTGTCATTGCCCTAAACGTTCTTCTTTCTTCTTCTGTGGAAGTAACTAAACAGGCGTATGTCTTTTTGTCGGTTGTCTATCTGACTGCCGTTCCGGCTAATCCGGGATTCGCGAATATTTCATACTTATGTCGGATTGTGTTTACGCAGACGTTGTGGGTGATGTTAAATTATGAGCAAATATAATTTGTTTTTCCGAAAATGTTTTCCAAATAGGCACGATTATCTAGCAAACCAGATGCCGGGGCCAACTTTTGACTTTTCTCGCTGTTTAGTCTACAACTGCTTCTTTTTTTGTGCATCCATCGAAGTATTCTTCAATTTAAAAGTATTAAGAAATTCTTTGTGCCTGCTCTTCTTCTTCAATTTCCTCTTCTTCTCTTGTCTTTCCAACCATAGTCTGGTTTTGTGTGTAATAATCCATTTTTACTTCGCGCGATTTGAGTCAGCAACAGAAATGCTAACTGCAACATGATGCGACGTCTACTTAAGCAGCGAGTAACAAACGATATTAGCAATCGCAACCAGACGAGCGGTAGTAGTGCAAGGCAGCAGCCGGTGGCAGCAGAGGAACCATCATATCGATAAATCGTGCTGATGTTGAACTTTGTGCGATTTTCCCCAAGAACGAGGCGCGACTCGGCTAGACGGCATAGTCGATTGACTGGCTAACAAGTCTCGACGATAGATTATAGACAGTCGGGACGACAGTCGGCGATCGAGAGTCGAGAGCTGGCAATGGGAAGGTGATAGTCGAGAAGAATCGGGAATCGGCAGTTAGGAGTCGAGAGTTGAGAGTTGGCGTTTAGGAGATGAGCAGACGTCAGTCGGGTTGGCGGGTGAGTGTAAGCACTTAACGGATATTTTACGATTCCGAGGTTGGCTGACGTGGTGGCAGCAAAATTCTTCTTCTTCTGCTACGGCTGTGTAACCCAGCCTGACAGAGGCGGCAGGATGAGATGATTTTCATTATTGGCTGCAGTTTGGAGAACAAAAATTCTTTAATTCAATACTGAAATTTTTAGAATGGAAGATTTCGCGTTAGAAGGCAAATTTATTGCATAAAAAGGTGTTTTTCCCAGGCTTCACGGGAAGATATCGTCGTCACGGATATATGCAATAAGTAGTCGGTCGATAAACTCGTTGTTTTTGGTGTTGAAGAGACGTAAAATGTAGCATACTTGTGTGCATGTATATGCCTGCGTTTATGAACGTGTGCGTGTGGTATGAAGAAATATATTTTCCTCGTATCTTAAGTTACGAACAATTAGCAATGAAAAGAGGAATTCGTAAGAAGCAATTTAACTACGCACTTATTAAATTAAAATTATAGTAATATTCGTTAACTTTGATCATTTTTATTTTAAAACGGATTACTATAAAACGCTTTAAAATTTTGTTTCTTGTTTAACACAATTTTCGTCTTTGGCACAATCACGAAATTTAAAGAAAAGGCAAGCGGTGGCAGTAGAGTGTTTGAATTTATTGTTCTCATGGTTATATCAGTTCACGTTGCTCATCTTCGTCACGTTGAAGTCGCGCTCACTTTCGGAACGGAGTGTCCGCTAAAAGTCGTGTGTCATATTGCTGCACGAATTTGCCTCATCGTTGTCGAGTTAAGTTTTGGAAGATTTTGGGTGGGTTACTTGATCGTCACCATACTCCGCAGCTGTGCGCTGTTTAGATGTCGATGCCGACGCTGACGCTGCCGCATAGCATTTTTTCGTGCTAAATAAATTCTTTAGAGAGTTGGTAAAAATACTGCTGGGGGTGATAAGGAGCGGAAGAAGAAGGTGGTGTGAAGAGGGAAAAGGAATTGCAGAGGAAAAATGCTAAAAAACAAACACGATGAGAGAAAGCAATATGACATAGAAGGAAGGGGGGGTGTAAAGTAACCAATAGAAATGTCTTTGGGCATTTCGACCTATGAAACATTCTACCTTTTTTCCTCTATTAAGGCGAAAGTGTTAAGAACAAAGGGGTGGCAAAAGGAAAAGAATAAAAAAGGATAGACTGCAGCACTAAACGCATGGAAGTGGGGTGGGTTTTCTCCAGAAAACGGTTTGGCGTTTGAGGATCGTGCATTCACGATTATGAGCAGCATCGGCTGCAGTTGCAGCCGACTTCATTCTGTTGCTTCTCCACGACTGCATTAATAGCAACAAAAAACAGCGCCAATGTCTGCCAAATAATACGTATAGTTCTGCAGCAACAACAACAACGACAATAACGGCAACAACAATTCCAGCAAAAACAAAAATAAACAATGATCCAACGGCTACACGACAACGGCAACAGATACTGCAGTAACAGCAACAATAGTACAAGACCAACAATAAACAACTAACAACAAGATATTCAACGCTGATGTGATGTGATCGTGATGTTGCGGTTACTTTCGTTTGCCACTCAATGACCAGTGTTCTCACAATGTTCGACATGCGATATCACAGAGAATAAAGCATTTTCCGCTAACAACAATAAAAACAACAGCTCCAACAAAAGCAGCAACAATAACAACGACAAACAACGACAACCAGTGTCCAAAGCAATAACTGAAGTTATTTAAGAATATACCGCATTTCGAGATGTAATCCATTTCTCTTTGTGTGTGTATATATATGCGGGTTTGTTTGCGTGTAGAAGATGACTTTTTGAATAGTTTTTAAATGCAATAAATACAATATAATTTATCGTAATTGAAGGAACGCCAAAATTGAGAATTGAGATGAAGAGAAATAAGATTTTATTGCAATGAAAATAAATTATTCCGTTGAATCAAAAAAAACATTATTCTTAACTTTTCGAGTATTTATTAAATATTCGAAATATTCTGAAATTTCGGATTTTGAATTAATTATTTTTTTACCGAGTTTTATAAAAGATTGCGTCGAGAATGTGTTGAGTGTGTGTGTGACAAGAGAGAACGCCTATTATTTTTCCTAAATTCTTTAGTAAAATAGTAAAATTCAAACCTTTCGATTCGATAAAAGGATTAAGCGACCGACTTAATATTTACATCATTAAGGCATGTCTTTATTTGAGCGGAACAACACGCTTCTCAGTTTGGGAAATATAAAAACGACTGCTTATGCTTAACGACATTAAGGGTTAAAAGTTTAACAAACGAACTCGTTACGCAGCCTCCTCCCTAAATTAATAATAATTCAATTTTTATAAAGTATCGATCCAAAATTTGTTTTATCAATTTCTTTGCCAAAAACGATATTTAGAAATCGCAAATTTAAGTTCTTTCAAAAGCTATATTTTTCAATGTTTGAACGATGTCTTTGACTGTTTTACGATTTGCTCGCTTATGGTTTAATGATTTCTTGAACTATTTGGCAATGTTATTGATAAATTTTAATCAATAGAAAGCTTACAATTAGAAGGAAGAGTTAATTAACTTAACAATCTCGTGATAATTACGACTACTGTTTATTAGAAAAAGGTTTTAGTCATAATTTTCGATAATTCTCGTGGGAAAATATTTCTTGTACGATTAACTGCAGCTAAATCGCAATTGCAAATCTCGATCTTTCCTCATGAGCTCCTTTTACTGTTCCTCATAAATGCATTCGGTGTCTTACCATATTTTTCGAAAACGTTTTTTTTCTGTTTCTTTTCGTTTATTTTTAAATACGCACATTAAATAACGTAAAGAGAGTACAAAAATCAACTTCAACATTCGTACGTTCATTCGTTTATTTGTTTACGGCAATAGTGAGCCAGTTAGCCGTCCGAGTGCTTAGTATCGCGTACTTAAAGATCTTCACACCAGTGGACTCGCAGGCATCAACGCAGTGCATCGTGGTCGCTTTGAGAAAATCCTACAACACTGTGAAATTCTGTTTGGCTCTGTCGAATGATTGCAGTGGGCTACTGAAATGATCTACAAGGACTTCCAAATATGAACGCGTTCATCTTCTTTTGCAACTGCGTTGGCTATAAAGTTTACACAAGTGTGAACAAAGTTGCCGCTGCGCACTAATAAGGAAGTCGATGCGATACGATGCAATGCGTTACGATTTATATCGTTGTAGCTCGATCTCATATGGCTGCGAGTAGAGCTCTTGCGGTGGTTAATGTGGCTAAAGCTGGTACTGATAATGTTCCTAGTGATGATGATGCTATTGGTGCGGATGTTACTGTTGCTGCTTTTGCAATGGCTGTGAGTTTGTTTGTAGTTGTGTTGATGGCTACGACAATGGCTATTGCTGTGGTAATGACAGCGTCGATGACTGTAGTGATGACTGCGGCATTGACTATGGCGATGGCTTTGGTGATGACTTTGGCGATGACTGCAAAGCTTTTTCTGTTAAGTCTGAGATATGGGCGCAAGTGCACCTTTACTTGTCTGCAGCATAAAAAGCAGTAGTCAGCTGATATTGTCGAGATGTTAGAAGTCCAGATATAATAAAAAAGTTTATTAGTTTTTGCAAATACGAGTTTTATCGGAACATAATTACAGGCATGTTTTTTGTGCATGTAAGTGAGGCAATTCGTGAGATAAAATGCAATTGTTTACTTCAAAAAAATGAATTGAATTGACAAAAGGCAAACACTTTAATTAATTGAAATCACAGCAAATAGCACGCGGTTGTGAAAATATAGATCTATAGGTGGGTTGATACATCAAATGGTGGTGGGTTTTTACGAGTACCCTTTCAGTATATCATAACGTTGCGGGGAGAGTCACAATGAAATACTTTTTAAGCTATTAAATGTAAAGTGATTAAATACGAAATAATGTTATAAAATAAGCAAGCATTTAAAACTAAATAGAAATAGAAATAGAAAGTGGAATTATTTTCTTCAGCGCCAGAAAAAGGAGAGGGTATAGTTTTTTGTAGCTTCCGATAAAAGACTTAAGAAACGAACTACTTTACAAAAAGAACTAACGTAGAGTAACACTCACAACACACATAATCGAAAATGCATGGTCTCGATCGAACGTGAATCGCTACAAACAATCTAAAAAGAAGAGTGAATGCTGAAGTTTGAGATTAGTCTCCTATATGAATTTGGGGTTTGCGTTTTCATTGCTTCTTTCTAAAAAAACAAGTCATCAACAAGCATCATCAATATCATCGATGAGATCTTCTTCGCAGACGAAATCTATGACTCCCGAATTTTTCATAATTTTACGACGAATAATTGGTTCCTGCGTGTCGCGTCGTGTTGTGTATGTGGGTTGCAAACGCAAATAAGAAATGCAAATGTGCTTAAAGGAAGCTAACCAAAAAAAAAAAAAAAAAAAAAAAAAAAAAAAAGGATGATAAGCGATGATATAGTCTCACATCTATAAATTCTCGCTTTTTCTTCCCTTTTGCACATTTCTCCATTTTTTCTCATTTTATTTTGCTTCGAATATTTATGCATTCTTTCTTTCAATACATAGTACTTTTTTCCTTTGCGTGGTCTTTTATCTTTTTTACTGAAACTCCTGCATCCGTCAGATAATATTGCTTCTTGTTGACATAATTAGAACACACTGCCAACAGAGTTTGAGTGTTGTCAACAGCTTTGTTTTGTAAAGAGTCTTTTATTTTTTTTTCTCCGAAAGGAAAACAAATTCTTTGTAGAAACTCATATAATTGTTTAAAGTAAGGAATGCTCGCAATAAATCAAATATCCAGAAGATATTTTTCTTTTTGTCCTTTTTTGTTCTTATTCTTCTATTCATCCTTCTTTTTCTTTTTTTTTTTCGTTTTCTTTAAAAACTCCAGTCGAAGTTATTGATAGTAAATATGCTTCGACAATAGTCTCCGCACATGTCTCCAGACTACTAGTTTACTACTACTTCGAAACCAATCAATGATCAGTGGTCCATTATCAGACATTTTCTAATAAAATTTCTGTTTCTTGAAATGCCTTCGCAGGATATCTGATTAAATTGAATAAATTAACTTAAATTAACTTAAACTATTCCATCTTTATGACTATCTTTTAACCGATTGTTGTCAATCCTGATGCAATCCACTTAAATGTAGTGCTTGATTTCAAATTTGTTGCAACGAACAAATTATTATGAGAAAAACGTGATATCTATCGGATATGCAGAAGTAATCGAATACCCCCGGTGGCCACCTCGTACTTAGTATCAATAAGTAACTCTTGTTTATGTAGTCTTGATATATTGAAACGTCATATCCATCATATTCATACATTTGCCAGATATGCTCTTCAAGCACACAACTACCATGTGGTTTGTCATCTTCTGTCCATTGGTTACCAAAAATATTGATTGAGAAGACATCTCATGCGATTAGTTTTCATAAACTACATATTTGACGACGAGAGGGAGACGGTACAAAGGAAGACGTTACATTTGTCACTACTGAGCAATAATTGCTCCTACATAAATTTATGTTTTGTTCTATAATGTATCGTCGCTCTATTTGTTTTCCTTTTTTCGTTGAGTATCAATAAATAATTTATTAATTTGTTGAGGTTAGAGATACTGAAGACTTCTACTAATTTGCATGCGAAACGTCGATAAGTGGTAACAGATAGTAAGTGACAGAAAACCAAATAGTCCAGAAAGCTTGGTAAACTGTCGACCTGCCGGCCTACCTGAGCGACTGTTTACTCGCCTTTGCTTGCCTAATTGTCTTTTTAGTCTTTTAGTAAACGTAAATTAAAAACTAATCGCTGTTAAAATGTATAATCGTTTGGTGTATCGGACAATTTGGCTACCGTTTGAGTGGCGCTAAAATGAAGCTAGACTTCTAATGAAGCGTAGTCAATCGAAACGTGATGTGCATTTCAAGAAATATTGCTGTTACAGCTGTCAATTCCGTAACTTCTGTTATGACTGTTGTCGTTGTTGTTGTTGTTGTTGTTATTGCACCGCCACGAAGTAGTAAAGTCTTAAGAGTTATGCCTGCTTTAAGATGCTTCGAATTAAAATATTTCATTTCGGTGTTTATTTTCTTTTGATTTTTTGTTTTAAAATTGTTCGATTTTAAAATGTTGCGACATTTTATGTTCTCTTAATGAAATGAGTTACTTGAGCACTAATGATAAATAAATTGAATTTGAATTTATCACTCTTGATAATAACTGCAGAGTGGTTTATACGTAATCACTACAAGATGCAGCGAGGAAAACTATACACACCAAATAACACACATGCAACATGCACAAACAATTAATACATATGAATAAAAATTACAAATACAAACGGTGATAGAAAAAAATTTAATAAAAAGGATATTGCATAAATATATGTTACATAATTAACCCTAATTTTTAAAAAAGATAAAGATGGAGAAGCGGAATCAAGGAACAACGAACAATGAAAAACTTCTTGTATTAAAATAGTTACAAAGTGTTTAATGTTTATTTTTGTTGAAAAATCTATTAAAATTTAAATAAATAAATAAATAAATAAATAAATTACTAGATAAATTAATAAAATGTATGTATATTTTTAATCATTATTTATTATTTATTTATTTATTTCTTTATTTTTCTATTGATACGATCAGAGAAACAGCTTTTATTGAAAAAATAACAAGCAATAACGAAGTGAACTTCAAAGTATGCTTGATATTAAAAATAAATATTAAGACACACAATTATTTAAGACAAAAAATAAAAAACAAAAATAAAATTATAAACAAATTATAAGTCATAAATTATAAAAGAAAACACTAACTAAAATTATTTAAAACAATAAAGTTTTCAGAATACATAAAACCAATTAAAAATAAACCTAAAAAACATAAAAAATATATAAAACAATATATCAATGAGAAATATATATAAGAGAGCAATGGTATTAACGAAAGATCTAAGAAACGAACTCGTTCAAATGAGCATTTTACAAAGAGAAGTCAATGCATGTGCATGCTGTGGAAGATGTATTAAATTGTGTAAGATTGTACAGAATTTTGAAGTCCTTTGCTTCATTTAAAATTTAATATAGAAAAAAGCCAGCATGCGATTCCTTTCAAGTTTCATTCCTTTGCTTTCAAGTTTTCTAATTTTGATTATTTTTAAACAATAATATGCATAAAAAATTTTGCAAATAAAGAGCCTAATACAATAATTAAAGAAAAAATCCCAAGGAATAAATTAAATTAAAATATTCCGAAAAAATTTCGAATGACTGAATAATCATTTTCCAATTATAGTTAAATTCTTATATGAAATCTTGTTAAAACTTTTTTAATTAAACCTCATGCTTACCAAATATACTCCAATAATTCTTCTTCCACAACTCTGTTCATTTGCGTACGAAGCGGTGTGGTGCTACTGTTGCCTTCTTTCCAACGTCACGATGTCTGCAAAAATAACAAGGTCAATATTCATCAATTTGTCTTGGACATATATCACATAGGTTGACGATGATGATGGAAGATGCTGGACGAAAACGGCGAAGAAGAAAGAAGAAGAATTGCGAGGCGTTCACTCGACACAGTCACGTAAAATATTGATTTCTCTTGCGAAGCTTCTGGCGATGGAGCAATCGGAACGCAATAAAACCAAATTAAACTAAACGCCAACAAACAGACAAAAAAAAACAAGCAGGGATAAAAAGATGTAGGCTAAGATATAGGAAGAAAGAGACAGTAGGAGACAAAAGACCATTTCGAAGGCGGCAGCAATCCGTGCATCTGATTTCGCATGTGTTCGACGAACCTGTTTACTTCGACCAAATTTGCTTGCGTTGATTTTGAATTGATTTACGATATAATCAATATGAAATCAATGCTTGCTCGCGGATATCAAGCAAACAAAGTCGAGACAATCTAAAAATCGGTAGGAAAGTGTTGAAATTGTATTTAATTTATTTTGATGATGATTTAATTGTTGTTAATGTAATGCGTGAGCGTATTTTGATGATTAAAAATGTTTTGATAATTCTTAATCATCGTGAGATCTTCAAATAATCGTGATATTTCCAGAGTATATGTAATTATTTTTACCCCGCGCCCTCATTCATGCAATACCATGCCACACCTCTTTACTGAATATACGCCCACAATCATCGCCATCAGCTACTACTTATCCTGCGCCTACCCCGCTTACTGCAAATACTTTAACAACAAAACAAAAAAAAAAAAACAAACGACAGCAACAACAACAAAATCGACAGCAATCACATCGACAACAACATCATCAAGGAAATCAATTAAGTTGCTCAACCAAGCCTCTCGTCGCTCGCATGTGTTAAAAAATTTTAATTTACGCGCACTGAATGACGACGGCGCGTCGATACTTCTAGGCTGAAATGAAAAACGCCTTCTGGGCGTCCACGACCGCAGCAGAGGTAACGACAGCGACAGCTGTAGTATTTGCTGCTGCACCCTCTCATCATTTTTTATTTTGTTTTCTGTGAATTCTTTATATGTGCACCGCCTTGAATTAAATTAACGGCGCTCCGCTTAAGCATTTGAGTAAGGCAAAGATGAATTTATCAATTTCATCGTGATTTTTGGGTGCTACTTGATTGAGTATTAGAATTTTAATGTATCAAAAATCGCACTACAATTGAATAACTATCGTAATTTGCTTCATCGTTATTATTGCCATCATTGCCATCATCATCATGAAGCAACAGAATGTGCCATATACGCACGCATACATACATGCACAAGGAGCGAGAGAGAGACACGCATGCATACAAAAACGCGCGTGCGGGCGCGTAAATTCCGTGTTCATTTATTTTAATTTTCGTCAACACTGAAAAAAGAAGGGGTACTTGGTCCTCTTTGGAATGATGATTGCTTCAAAATTAAACGAATGTATAATTTAAATAATTTAACGTGCAAACTGTCTCTTCTTCTATTCTTCCCTTCTCACTGTTAAACCTATTGGCACGTATTGATTGATGTCTCTTAAACTAGTATTAAAACATTCATTATTATCGTCGTCATGGTCGATAAGGCTGAGCCAGATTGCGGCTAATCGTGGCGTCATGCGTCTTAAATAATCACGTTCACATATTTTTGAGGATTGTGGAACGATTTATCACATTTCGTCTCTTGTAAAATTGGGTTTGTATACCAATTGGCTTTGGTGACGTATCATCTGCACTGTATTTTTCGTTCGATTTCGTTCGGAAAACGAAAAAGACACCGAAGATAACACATTGCCGAAACCGGTTTGTCTACAAACCATATTTTACCAGGGATTGACAAGGCGTTTTTGTACTTCTGTAATAAATTTCGAGCTATGACGCGCATATAAATATTGTTGGTTTTGTTACACGTTGTAGTAGTTTGCCAATGTTTGTAACATTGCTGATGTTTGTTTCTGGTGAAGTTGTTGTTTGTTGGCGCTTGCTCTTGTTTCGTACATTCTTTTTCATTTTCTGGTATTGTTATGTTTTCTTGATATATGTTTTCTCATATTGTCTTGTTTTTTGTTTGTTATTCATTGTTCCCGTTTATTTTACTTGATTTATGCTTGGTTTTGTTATCTATTGCTTGTTATTAGTCATTGCTGGCGGTAATTGTTTTCTGCCGTTAGCTGTTTTTGATCGTTACTGTTAGTTATTGTTTGGATTTGTCATCGCTTGACATTTGTTTGTCAATGTTGCTTTTGATATTTGTTTATTTCCTCTCAATTTTTGATGTTTGTTTCCATATGTCGCTGCTAGCTGTTGATGTTCTTGTCGTTTTTTGTTCTATAACATTTAATTAATTTAATTGTTTAATTTACAAACAAAAATCAGGACATAGATGCTTTTGATTCTTTTCCAGTGGTTAATGAGATAATGATATTTTAAATAGGGTGTCCATAAAATTGTTGACGCAACGCACGCAAACATGGCACGTTATCGTCGGATTCGTGCGTGTTCACTACATCGTGGAATATTGATGATTTTGACAAGCCGAGATTTCAGACGCACGGTCCATAGAGCCTAATGATTACGGACCAAATTATTAACCAAAATCATTTCACGAAGAATGAGTAAAAATTTCCCTATGAGTAACTTGAGCGTGGGAAATGCGGTGCTTCATACACAAATTACACGGAGATCTTCAGGACCGCCAACACAAACTTAGACGGCCATATGGTTGGCCTGCCATACAAACGTATAGATTCCAGCAATAACGCAATATTGTCCAGCGCACACTCAATTAAAATTAAAAATACGGAAACAAACAAAAAATTATTTTTTTTCAATTCTCTTTTGATTTGAGATTTTCGAAAATATCACGATTTTCGTTGTTAACCAAAAATGGCAATAAAGTCGAAGCAACTAACAACAACAATAACGAAAAAATACCAAACAAACAATTGACACAAAACTAGATCATGTTCCTCTTCGTTTCGAAGATATATTTCTATATACGAATACAAACACATACACACACACTCATACAAAGCAAAACATACGACAAACACTCGTTAGAAATGGAGCATGTGGTCAACAAACTGACTCCCACTGCTGAAAACGTTTGGTCGTAGTGAATGTCCAAGGATCAGTTAGTAACTTTCTTATTGCGTTCCTGTCCTTCTTCTTCTCGTTCTCATCTCATTTCACCGTATCGTGTTCGCAGCACCTCACAGCGTTCATCAATTCGTTTATTTTTTCTTTCACGACGGATTCGCGAAACAGATGCACGCGAAAATCATTAACGTTGCTTCGTCGCGACGTCAGAAAATGAAAAAAACAACAAAAACTTGATCAATTGACAGATCAATGATCAACCTGTCACCGAAACGAAAAAAAAAATTACTATCGGTTGCTGCTCAGTTTTTTTTTAATTTGTTTATGTTTCTCTGCATATTTGTATATACCCTACACCCGAAGGGATGAGCGTACATCGGCATCAATCATCAGTTTGTGATGCATTAAAGTAAGCGTGGCAGATGAGGTAAAAGTATAGATATTCTTGCTTAGAATCAACTCCTGTGTCGACTTGGTAATCTCCTTAGTCTGTCTGTCCGTCTTCATGTCTATTCCCGTAAATCATGATTACACGAAAACGAATAGTGTTATCGTTATGACATTTGGTATGAATATTCTGTTACCACAAACTGAATGGTATTGAGAGGGCAAAATTGAATATGTGCCAATCCTACAGTTTCAGCTTCAGTTATCAACCTCAATTGGAATTTTGTTGCTGGGATTTTATGACCTATTTAGCGGTGTTGTATATTATGTATTTACTGGAAATTGCCGTGGAACACCTACTAAAGTGTTATGCAGTGTGTATTCTGTTTCGCTATAAGTTGTATTGAAGATTAAATTGTATGTAGATTTCTATTAATTAAGAAAGTTATGGTTAATGGATTTAAATCATAAATTTTTATATTACATTTACGTAGAGTAAACGCGCTTCGACCAAGCCGCAGTTAAAGCTCTTACTCGCTTCTTTTGTTTTTGTTTTTGTTTCGTTGCTCTGAATGCGTCCTTTTCTATCTTTTTTTTCTGATCGCAGTAATCCGCTGTCTTCTCTTTTCTTTTGCTTTCATCTAAGAAGAAAAATGCACCAATGAATGAAGTTTGAACGCAAAGATTTCTTTGGTTGTTGTTGTTGTTCTTTTTTGTTGTTGCTCTTGTTTGCTTTTACTTCAGTGACTGCTGCTGTTCTTGTTATCATCAATCAATTAAATCGCTGTGCTTCAAAAGTCTCTCTCTCCGGCTTGTCTGAACGGTTTGATGCTGTTTGTGTTGTTGTTGCATCAAATTGAATAAAAGTAACGAATTTCATTTGAATTGGCAACCCACATGCTTAAATCGCTGATATCTAGTACTGCGTACAACCAGACTGAAATGACTAGGGGGGCGGGGCGGGGGCTGCCTTGCCGTCAGGCCAGCAGGCCGCCCGCAATCTATGCCTACTAACGAAAAATGGGTTATGGGAATTTTTGGTATCTGAATCCGTTTTGCATCTACCATTTTCATGTTATTGTAGCTAGCATGTTGTTGTTGGTATTATTGTTGTGTGGTTGTTGGTGTTGTTGCTGTTGTTGATCATTATTGACAGCAAATCGATTTGACTTTAACTTTTGCTTAACTTTCGTAACGTAAACGGACGTAATACGTTGCGAATGTGTTTTTCGATAATGATTTGTAGAAGACGGAAAAATTTGGATCTCAAAAAAATTTTGTTTCGTAGAAGCAAAAGGATTAGGATTACACAAAGGGTTTTATTAGTTGTAATATGGAAAAATATGTTAATACTTTTTTCCAAACCACAGGAATCTTTTATTGAATTTATGAAATCCCTTTATTTTTCTACCTTTTTTAAAGATAAATGTCTGACATCTTTAAGTTTCAAAAAAAAAATTGAACAATTTAAACAAATAAAGTTTAAATAAATATAATTAAAATAAAATAATTTAAATAAATAACATTTTGCAACAAATAGTAATTTATTTTTATTAAAAATATATTAAAATTCTTCAATTTCTGTTAATGTTCAAATTGCTGTTAGAGCAAATGTCTAAAAATTTTAAAATAGATAACATTTAATTAATTTTAATTGCCATAAAAGGAATGACATTAATTAATTATAATTATTACGACTAATTTCTACTCTTTTGTAGAATGCAGGTTTCGAGGTTTGGAATTTTGTATAGAAGCCATTTAGAAGGCAAAGTAATTTATTCGGTAACATTATTTCCTTTCTGAAATTTGTGATTACTAATATTGATAAATTTGTCTCGGAAGTTTTTATATAATTCTAAAAGGCATTTGGGTATCCTAGAATTTATTCGTATAAACATGTCGAATTTTTCTTTTATTTTTTATAATTTTCTGTGGTTTTATAACAAAAGAGTTATTTTACTTTATTTGTTTTATATATTTTTCAATTTATGTTTTTATTTAACCTTTAGTTAAATAAATTGTTTTATATCAGTAATTGCTTCAATTCTTTATCAGGCGGTTAAGCTCTTTTAATACTATATAATATCGTCTTTAAATAATTTAGTAAATATATAAATTATCTATCTTCCAATAAAACCCAACAAGCCATCAAAGATCCCTCCTAAGAAGGTTATTCTCTACGAGGCTTAATAATATTCCAGTGTCTTCAAAGCCTTTAAGCTTGAATATATAAAAAATTAATCATAATCAATTAAACGAACCGTGATGATTATTCTTTACTAAATAATACAGACTCACCAAATTAATCACGTTTATCTTAACAAACGTACACGGTTCTTATACATCTATTTGAGTCAATAAAAAATATATAAAGTTATTATAATTTTTTTAATTGATTTTTAAAAGTTTTTCAATAAAAAATATATAGAGTTATTATCATTTTTTAATTGATTTTTTAAAGTTTTTTTAAAATTATTTGTAATAAAGAGACGACTCTTTTATAGATCGTGAATATGTTGTATTTGATTTAAGCCTAAAAAAACGTATTAGTTTTCTCAATTTTAGTTTTCTAGACGTAACTGCACTAACTAACGAACGACAATTATATTTTTCTGTTACCAGATAATACCAGAAAAAACAAATGTAATTGTCACTAACGGTAACGGTAACGGTAATAGTAACGGTAACGATCCTAAAAATCGTAATATAGAATACGATCCGTTGAAAAACATTGGCTTGTCTCGATTACCTTGATATTTAAATTATGGTCAGTAACGGAAAAACCAGTACATCGCAAACGTACAACGAACAACGTACGACGTACGATAGCTCATACGTCCGGATATTTAAGTGTTTACTTAATAAACATAACTCTATCCAAAAACATATTTTTTTATCATGTGTCCCCCTCCCTCCCTCCTTTGCGTCTCGTTTGCGTCTCGAGCCCTCCTTAATCCGTCATAACACGACAGGTACAGTTCGACGGTTTTCAGTTCGAATCAGGCATTCGCCAATTGAAAATCGATTGTTTTGCCAAGTTACCACCTTCACATGAAAAAACCGTCTACAAAATGTTCCGCTGAGAATTAATTAACTTTAATAAATACGCGCATACATTTGAAATCTTATAAATATATTCACAAACACGCACTCACACAACGATATACCGCAATACTGCCCGTACAATACAAATAAGAGAACTTGTCGCACTTGGCATGGCTCCACCTTAAACAACGGTAAACACAAAAGACCGCCAAGCAAGTATGGTGAGTTAACAGCAGTAGTAGTAGCAGCAGCAGCAGCAGCAGTACCAAAAACTAGTCGTATTCTGCTCAGTCACCTAACGTTTTCGCTGCTGTTGATGTCTGTTGCTTACGGGGCTACGGGGGCGCTCTAACTCTGCTGCTAACGTTTAATAATGATAAGAATGAAGGCTCTAACAAA
The DNA here is from genome assembly GCA_963966595.1 of Physocephala rufipes. Taxonomy (NCBI): domain Eukaryota; kingdom Metazoa; phylum Arthropoda; class Insecta; order Diptera; family Conopidae; genus Physocephala; species Physocephala rufipes. The sequence continues at coordinate 31,104,500 of OZ016505.1, read as the reverse complement.
AAACCACTCGAGTTAACCAACGGCTCGTTTTGAGCAGAATTCTGTTACACAGCTGTAATTGCGCTGTAAAGTTGATTTGTGGTGAATTTGGTTGCGTAGCTCATACAATTCTCCTATTTCGCATGCAGTCGCGAAGGTAAACAAAAGCCAACCGGAACCGCAACACCGTCGTCGTGTACAAAACAGTCTGCAGCCAAAGCGCGAGGCGGTATCACGTGTTATCGCTTGATTGGTTTTTATTTATCGTTAAATTTTGTTTCTTCGCTTTGAAAACAGTTCGCGTTCGTGCGCTCGATCGTTCGTTTTAATGTGAATATAATTTTATTTGCTTGTTTTCATTTGCTCTGTTTGGTATTTGTTTTGTTTTGTTTGTCGTTTTTTTTTGTTCCTTTGGCTCGTTTTGTTTTTGTAAAAACTCTACACGCCGTCTAGTCTATTCGTCTCCAATTGACGTTCAAGAAAAGGAAGATGTGAAGATATTATTGTTTAATTCCTTTTGCAGGGCTTTCCCATTCCCGGTGTGTGTATCATTCCTAGAACTTGTTGTTGTTGTTGTTGCTGTTGTTATCGCTTCAATTACTATTTTATCTGTTTTTAGTTGTTGCTGTTGTTGTTTTTGTTAATTCCTTAGCCATTACTTGCGCGTTGAGCGCATAAAAATTAAATGGAAAATAAAAATAAAATTAGTTGGCGATTATCCGTCAAATTAAAGTGACAGATGAAATAGACGACGAACGTATGAGACAAATGCAATAGAGAACAGACAACGAGCCGCAACAAACACACTGTAAGTTACAACACATGACTAAATCGAAGGAACATTGCAGAACCTCATGTATGGTAACAGTTGTCAAGCCAAGCGAACAAGTGCGCATTATACACAAAACAATGCAAGCAACAACAACAACAACAATAACAACAACGATGAAAACAATAGCAGCAACAACTACGAAAACAACAACAACAATGATAATAACGTCACTTCAAAATGTTGCATGTTGCGGATTTTGACAGGTGGAGGAAATGATGCGAGAGCAACAATTGAAGTGACAGCCAAGTCAATAGTAAAGGCTTGAGGTAGTGTCGAGCACAATACGACGCGTCATACGACATCAAACACCATCGCACCTTCAAATTGGCGCTAATTACTTTAAGGAGAAGTATTTCTAGGCGCTTAGGGTGTGGCGGTTATTGCGTGAAAAGCTAAAGCTTACATGAATTTCGAATACGCCAAATGAAAGGGATCGATTTTTTTTTTCTTCTAATGATTTCATATACTCGATATATAATTCACTAGGTAACGAATAACTCTAGCTATCCGAAAGACCGTTAAACATAGACCGACTCTAACATAAATACCGACCCGAAGTAGCGTATTCTACCCGGATACGGCTAATTGCGTCTAAAACAAAGTCACAGTCGTATCAGAAAATCTCATACTCGTCGCACAGACGCACTCTCACGCATTTGATAGTCGCCACAGCTGCGGTCGCCGGAAACGTTATATTAGAATAATAACCACAATCAATCAAAAAAAGAAAGAGATAAATAAATAAATAAAAGTTCATCTGAAGGTGCCCGCCCTGCCCAGCGCGGCGCAAATTAATAACAATTGAATATAAAGATTAAGCGGCCAGCAGTGGTCTGCCGCCAATATCCTACAGCGCCTAGTAGTCGTAGTCGTTATCGTCATAATCGTCGACATCGTCGGTGGCGAACAGACCGTCGTTCGGCCGTCGTTTATCGCTATACACTCCCTCTGTTTGATTTTGTTGAAAAGTTGTTTTGAAAAGTACTTCCGGGAGAGGTAAGTCTTTCGACGCATAGAACTAACGCAACGCACTACACTACACTACACAAGTAGTAGGTGGAAGAAGAAATATCGATGTTCTTAATCGCATCAGCTGAATAAAAAAATGCATTAACGGAAGCAGCTGTTAATGTTGATGAATGTAGAGCAATGCGTAGGAAATTACTATTACCGCGTTATGCCAACCAACGCGATAGGATAGAACACCATCCGCGAAGTCTACTGACTTCGACTTCGCTTTCAGCAATAAAGAATGCTTGCGAATCGATCATGCTTTGAGTTTTAGATAAATTAAATCGCCCTGGAGACGTTCACGTTTCCGTAAAAACGTAACGATTCCGCGATTGCAGAAAGAATAATAAAATACTTTCGTTTTTTTCTGTCTATTTCATTGAAATTCAATTTTCGAAATTTCTTGTTCTTCATTTTCGAAATTATCGTTTCGAAAAATCGGGCACCAACGCCAGGCTAACCGGGTAGTCGGCCGCGTAATCAGCCAACCGCTGCCACTATTTATGACTCTGTTGTATTTGCCAATAAAGCCCAGTCAGTGTTGCCCATCAAATTAAGTGAAAAGTGTTGTTCAGCGCCGGGGCTGACCGCAGACAATCGTCATTCGTAATCGTTAAAAATGCGTTTCATGAATTAACGAATTGAAAATAAAATCGCGCACGTAAAACAAAGCTTCCACATGACGACGTTCTTCTTCTGACTGTCCAACAGCACGACTCGGCGATGTAATAATTACTTTATCTGCATCGCTTAGTCAGTCAGAGTGTCGCCACTGATCGAGTGGGTGATAGGGTGATTGGCTGATTTGGCGATTGAATGATTATAGTGGGAGACGAAGACGGTTTAGGGAGTAGGTACACTAGAAAGCGAGAGTCCGTCGTGTGTATGTGTAGGTGTTTGTGCGCGGGTCTGTGTATGTCTGTGTGTGTGTTTGTAGTTGTGCTACCACTGTGTGTGTGCGTTTTTATAAATATATATGCGTGTGTACATTTTCTGCTCCATAAATTTTTTACGTTTATTAATTTCGAAGTCCATCGCATAGCAAGCAAACGCGTCACGTAACAAACTGCGTCACTGTCATCGCTCGTTACGCAGTGTGAACGTAATTTTTCAAAAAATAAGCAATATAAATCTTAGAGGAGAGAGAGAGAGAGGAGGGTGGCAGTAGGCGCGTCGGATAGCAATAATAACTGCCATTGCCTGCATGACGTCGCGGTCGTCGTTGATGTTACTTCGGTTCGCAAAAGGGAGCAGCACCACTCGAAATTCCAATTGTAATAAAATTTAAAATAACAAAAATACCAATAGATCGTACCGAGTGCGACGATACAGTGGCGTTCATACAAAAATATCGGCAGGAACGTTATAGAAGATGATGGTACGACTGTCGCAATCGCAGTCGTACCGTAGTAGCAGCAGCAGCAGAAGCAGCACCACTGCACAATTTCAACAATAACAGTTGAATCAATAAACGGCAGCGGCAGCCGCAACAACAACAACAGCAAGCAGAAAGAGGCGATCATTATTTTGAAAACTGTTTTACAATTTAATGGTTTTCATGGTAAGTTATTGAATGTTATTTTGCACAATATCGCACTAATGGCGTTCAATGGGAATGAACTGTTCTCTTCTCCTCCACCTAAGTCCTCCAAGCAATATGTTTTAAAGTAGAAAATATGGCATTATGACGATACGATACAATTCGATAAATGAAGCTCACAAAGTAGTTTATCAACGAAATTTCAGAATATAAAATTCCGAATTGGAATAATTCGAATACGACAATATTTTAAAGACATATCCAGAATTGAGTTTTCGATACCATTCACTCTCAGAAAAGGACTAATATAAAATCATCTTGCACGCCGAACTTCGTTATATCTCTTAACACTATTACCCTTAAAAGTGGTAAAATGGTCTTGAATGTTGGAATATTCTGGACTCGAAAAAGATTTCAAGCTCTTTTCATAATTTTTGCAGGTCTTTTCCGCATTAATACCTCGTCGTTTTGGATATTCTTTTGGGATTCTAGCTGTCTCAACCGTCTCGAAATCTAGCCCTTTTTTATAGTTTTTCAATATTCTTTAATCTGAAGCCTCTAAGAAATGGCAGAACTACCTTTAAAACTACTCAATTTAATCCATACTCAATACCATTTAAATTAATTCAACAATCGATAAGTCCTTAATTTAGAAAATCGCATGGAAGGATCGTCTTAGTACTTGGTGTGAAACATGAGCTTACAATACTCTACAGTATTGCTATTACTATTGAAAGTTGCCATAGATCAAATGATCCTACATAAACACATCGCCCGACCAGGACTTCTGCTCGTCTATTGACACCTCTATTGCTTGGCTGCCTTTAAGTTTTTACGGCTGCCTTGGAGCCAATCAATATATATATATTTTATCTGCGGTAGATTAATTTGTACTACTGAATGCTTTCAAGCTTGCATTTGTTTTTCACAACATTCGAAAGTTTAATTGCAATGAAAAAAGTCGTGGCTTTTTTGTCCGCGCTAGGACAATCTGCTAAGACTTCTATGAGTCTTATAACAATTTTTGCGAGGATTTCTAAAGTGGGATTCTATGATCATGATATCCTCACATCTCTAAAGTATAAACAGTTAACATCAGGACTATTTGATAATCATTATTTGATAATTCGTAATCCTTTCATATTCTCCCCTCCTCCCATTCTTTTCTAACCTTTTCGATATCTGGTCTTTTAGATTTTCTGGCTGGCACTTGCGGCAGAAGAATGGGAACCCTGAGCTGTCTTCTAGTGGGAGAGTTCAGTCGTTCAGTAAACATTGCGTAGCAATTCGCAAATAATATTGCATTAGCAATTTGCTATATTTTACATATGTGTGTGATTGTTCGTGTGTTTTTGTGTGTTTTTGTATGTGTGCTCACTCTTTTAACGTTTGGTTTAATTAATAAAACGGAAGATTTTAAAACGACCTGCTGTTGTTTCTCTTGTTGTTGACTCTGGTTGTTCTCGCCCACAAGTTTTCGTTTCTTCAAGTCACGTTTTTAGTTTATAACTGATGCTGCTGAATCTACTGCTGCTGATGGTGCTGTAACACAGATGTGACAACAACTACACCAACAACTACACCAACAATTGCAACAATAACAATAACAAACATATTCTCTCAAATATTCATTTCTATACATCAAGCCAAATTATGTTCTTCACGACTCCACGTCCGCGTCCAAAAACAAAATACAAAAAACCAAACCAAAAACATCTAAAAAAAGCTGCAGCCTGCACATTAACAACAACAATAATTGGTGCATCAGCACCAACATCATCAACCTCATCAGCCTCATGGGCAGCATTAGGGGCAGATATCAACATCAGCGGCAAAAGCATCAGTATCAACATCAGCATCACCCTGCACCAGCAACATCGTCAGGGCCATCACCGTCTGTAACAGCATCAGCTTTACCTGCAACCCACATGGTTTCACCTTTCCAGTCATTCCACAAGTCCATCACTTGGCTGTCATGATGTAGTTTGTAGCGCTTTGGTGCTTCGGTTTTTCGAAGTTCGCTATTTATTGTTTGTTGTTTGTTGTTGTTGTTGTTAAGGTTGTCGTCAGCTGTTCGTTGCTGAAGTTGGCGGTTTCAAGTGTCTCCGCTCAATTTGAAAAATTTACAATATATTTTTTGACTCTTAGAGTTTAAACTGTGATGAAAACGATCTCGTGAAAAAGCAAACAAAATTTTTTTAAAAAAAAACCTCAGAATATCCCAAGAAGTGCCTCATGACCGGGGCACATGTACGATCATCAACTAAGCAAACTAAGCAAATGTTGCACGATTTGCACTTGACAGTCCCAAAGAGATGCCTGTCGATTGTGGTCGTTTTTCCCTTTTCGTTCTAAGGATAAATTATTTACTGAAGATCACCGAATGAAGATCGAAGCGATAAATCATTTCGAAATTGTAGTTCCGTTTATGAGCAGAAGGCTGACAGAGCGGGGTGGGAACGCCATGGTTAACAGGAGGTGACAATGGGTACTGGCATCAAACTTAGAGTCCTATAAGTAAGGTTTCGAAGTAAATTTTGTTCAGCAGGAATGGAATTTCTTTGGGGTGCAAGTAGAGTGAATTAGATTCTTAGAAAACAAGGAAACTCTTTAGTACTCCGCTAATTGTAATTCCACTGGTTTCGTGCATTATCATCAAAATAAAATCTTTATTTGTAAGATTTTTGGCAAGAGACTTTAAGTAACCAGCTATTTCAAATGATCCCGTTATGATTCTTTTTGATTTTCTATAATATTTACGAATGGTTTCTTATTGAATATGTATTATATCTATTCATGTCAGTGAATGCTTTGTCGGATTATTTTATTATTAAATAATGAACCATTTCATGAATGCAAATTTCTTAAGACCGAATCTCGCACCACTCGCCTCACCCCGGACATCAACGCCACCGACTTCCACCGTCACCGCATGTGGGGCAGCATTAATTTTGCGAACACTTAACGATATCATTAAAAGAGTAAAAATTTAATAATTAAATGCTTAATAAAATTTATCGATATTGCCCGATCAAACACCAAAAAATGAATCATGATCTCATTTTAAGAAATCACCTTAAAGTAATTTATTATTGAAATCGTTTAACATTTATTAACGATTCCATTCGACACTCAATAGAATGTCCGAGTTCCCACAGTTTTGAAATCAATGAATGCACATTTTGATTGGATTGACGGATTCGAAAAGAAATAGAGAAAACGAGGAGAGAAACGATAGGAACAACAACAACAACAGCACAGGCGTCAATCACGTTGATGAATGTGAAAATTAACTCGCGGCCAAAAGCAACAGACGACTGCAGTAGCCGCAACTATGAATAAGCAAAAAATTTGTGCTCTGGCAAAAATTGCGCGGGGTGTTCCGATGCTACAGAAGAAAAAACACTGAAAACTAAAGCTGATAAAAAAAATTAGTAGAGACACTAATCAAAAATATTGAAGGCTTAGAAAGAAAAAAAACAGAGAGAGGAGTAGAGAGTGATAGAGAGAGGGAAGGAGCACAAAAGACATCATTGAGGAATTTGAAGAGGAGAGTGTTCGTAAAATTATTGCTTTTCTTGGCACTCTTTAATCATCATCGTGCGCTACAGATCACACCGATCACGACCTTTTTGGTCTAGTGTAAACACGATGATGATCTATTAATTTCTATATTATGCCACAACAACAATAACAGTAATGACAACAATAGTAATAACATTTGCTAAAGTTATGAAAAAACTTTTTCATTGAAGTTAAAAGTCACTTGCTTTTATCGACGTTTTCCACTCATTGCCGCCGCATTAACGGACTTGTCGACAGTTTTTTGTTTCCTTCATTAATTTTATCACGACACAATGCGACACCGCTGGTCTATATTGCTGACCATTGCTGACAGGTCGTTTAAGCAGCTGCGATTAAGCAATTTCTTGGACCAGTTTATTAGAATATAATCAATAAGAGTGATTGATACCGAATTCTTCAGATCGAGACAAGATTTATAGACCATGATGATATAGTAGAGGCAGGCTAACGGCATATGGAAAGCCTCTAAAGGAATAATTGTATGCGGGGGTAAATGTAAAAGGGTTTGAAGTCGATGAATGCGAATCAAGTGTGTGTATGAATACGATTATGGGTTTTCTTTGAGGACATTATAAGCTCTCTCATGAAAAAAACATAAACAATCTTTATGGTTTCACAAAAAAAAATCCAATGATTTTAAGATAAAAAATATAATATGAATGTAATTTATTAAAATTGTTGTTATTTAATTGTTGTTAGGGTAATCCGTTTACCGTAACTGTATTCCATAGACTTTGTTCCCAAACAATTCTCTGCTTTTCTTTCGATACTGCAGATCTCGTGTCGAATTAAAAAAAATGATTTTTTAAATAATTTGTTAATTTAATTGAGATTTCGAAAGTTTCGCGACAAGGGGAAGATTTGGATGGATTAGTTCAAGGTGAAAATTTCTGGCGACAGATGGTCGCTAACAATTTAAAACAAATTAATGATTATCTGTGAGCTGGAGACACTTGAAAAGTCTAGTGGCCGCGAAAGTAGCTACGTCCGTTGACAAAAAACCAAAAAAAAAAAAACAAAATATTTTATTGAAAGGTATTTAATAATTAAGTTTTCATGACACCACCGAAGTAATTTCTTCTGAAATTAAATCTAACTTTTTGAAAAGAAAGTGTGTGTAAGACAAAAAAGACGGCATAAAAGCGTGATTTTCTTACTCAAATAAGGTTTTCGAGATCGTGTTTTGCAAAACTAGAAAATATTTTAAAATACGTAATTGTGAATTTTAGGATTTGGCGTAAATGGACAGAGGGCACTTTCCAAAGTGGAAATCATTCATTTGTTAATAAAAACAAAATAAAAAATTTTTACAATAAAAATAAAAAACATATTTTTAATTCGTTAAAAAATCCTTAACGCCTAAAACCGAAACAGTTTAAATTAAAAATGCGCCGAACAGAATGAGGTTTGTTCGTATGTAATCAGTCAAAGGACATGACAGTTTTAAAATTAAATGTCTAGTAGCATTTAAAGACTTTCTTACGCCCAGACCTACGCTTCTTGCTTCTTCTTCTCTCCCTCGTATTCTTGCTCTTCCAAGTTTCTCTTTTTTGAACTGAGCAATAGCGGAAACGCTCGCCTACAATTGACGTTCTTCTTCCGCTGCGAGCATATTATTTCTCTATATCGATTTGTATGGAAATTTGGCCAATTTAACAAAAATCTATTTTCGCCCCCTTTTTTTCTTTCTCTCTCTCTTTCTCTCTCTCGCAGAAAAAACCTGCTTAAATGTCAAGAGAAAATATTCCAATGTTCGAAGCGGCTTCGAAGGAAACGGGATACAACCGAATGCTCGTCGCCTCACCTAAAAGTGCCACTCTTACTAAATGATTGGATTGTCGACGGCAAGTCGACCGTCGTTGGTAAAAAGAAACACAATGCATACGTTCTTGTTTTCGCAACACAGACCTCCGCCATCAATAGGGTCGGTCAACCTCTAAGTTTTTGCGTGTCAGACGTCGCAACGTATGAAATTTTCAAACGCATGAGTTCTACAAAGATACAGAAAAGACGAACAAACAGACAGTTGGACAGTCCCAACAAGACAGATAGACAAAAAGACGCTTGAACAATTTGCCTCATTTGAAGTTTTGATGAAATGCTTATGAATTGCATGAATGCGTCAAATGGCTGCAATATGTCAGTGTGTGTATGGCTTTGTATGCGTGAGTGTATAATGTTGGCAGTAGTGTGCAACGCATTTCTGTAAAATACAATGGCATGAAATGACATCCATCAGAATGGTCGAGATGATACTAAGGAAAATGCCGAAAGCTTCACGGAAGAAAATTGATTGGGCGAGCAGAAAGGAAATAGGGAGAGGTAGGTAGGTAGCCAGTGACTTCAGCCTAGCCCCAGCTGATCCGTCTATAGGTTACAAAAACCTTCGGGCAACTAAATCGTCAATGTAATTATTATTGCTTTCTTTAAATTCAGTTTAATTTTCTTTTTTTCTTGTTTTTTTTTTTTGTTTTGTTTTGGTGATTATTTTCTTTTGGTGATTACTATTTTCATATTGTTTGATTGATCAGTTTGTTTACTTGATTACTTTTGTTGCATTTTATTTTTGTTGCGTCTCCCTTTATAGATGCTAGCAATTATTTGATTATTGCACGTTTTCGCAGTCATTTATCATATGCTGCCTACTCAACATCTCGCTGACTAAAATCAATAAATCTTGAAAATCTCATAAATCTAAAACCATGTGCTGATGTTGCTGAGAGGTTGGTTAGCTGGATGTTTGTTTGATTAGTTTGTTGGTTGACAACAAACAATTAGTTTGCTGGTTGGTTGAATTTGATTAGGCAGTTGTGGCAATTGTTGCTTGGTCGGTTAGTTGATTGGCTGAATTATCTATCGGTCGAGAGTCTAGACGATCTATCTAGTCATTGGAAACTAATTCCACTCGCGCCTAGCTGATAAATCTCCGTCTAATTTGTTAACATGTAACAATGTTTACGTTAAAACAAGGAACATTTTTTCTCACACAAACGCACACTTCCTTCACTGAATGTCAAATCAATATGTCAATATTTATTAAGACTTTACGCTGAAATCTTGATGTTGCAACGCCGATGAAGGCGTTATCAATTTTTTAAAAGTCTTTAGATTCGATCGAAGTCGTTGTGTCGGTCTCGGTAATCATAATCGTTTATCACAATTACACCAATTTTTTTTTTGTTTGGTTTCCAATTTTTGGATTAATCATAATTATTGAGCAGCACTTAACTCCTGCACTTTATGACTTCATGGTCACGTTTATATAACACTCACTCGCTAATGAAATTTTTGCTTCTTGTTAGTGAAAGAAAAACAACAGCAACCAAACCAACACCACCACCAACAACAACAACTCCCTAAACTGTCACTGACGCCGTAACAACTATTTAAAAGCCAACATCATACAAAAGCAAAAATCGTACACTGTTGCCAAACAACAACAACATAACAACAACACCAACTGATTGTTGTTGTTGTTTTCAAGTGTCAGAAAAGCGATTTCTACGCGACGCGATGGAAAAAATGTGTACAAGTATTTTTCAGTTCAGCGCAATTCAGTAAGAGACAGTAATCAGCAATGGCACCAACTACTAATGCTGCTGCTGTTGTTGTTGCTGTTGTTCCTGTTTGCGCTGTTGTTAGTGGTTTTGTTTTCGCATTCATACGCGCCATTTAATAAATTGACAAATGGCTGTCCTGTGTTGACAGGTGTCATAAAATACAACAACAACAACAACAACTGCTACATTAATCTAACAACAACAACAACAACAACTAGATCAGTGGTATATGTTCTGAGTACCCGCATAAGCGAATTTTTTCGAGTTGTTTCTATTTCTGTTTGCGTTTATTTAACTTTAAACGGTGTTAAATTCAAATGAGAGAACGCGGAAATCAGGCGCAGGCGCAAAACTCCAATCTGATGTCCTCCCCTCACGCCACTTAACCTTCGTTTGGATTCGGTTAAATTGAAAATTTACTGGTTGGCCATTGGATTTACATATTTTTCGTTGTTTTAAGACTTTCCCAAGACGATTATTCTGTTGCTTCGTCTTTTCTTTCTCGCTCCCGAAGATTTCTTCCTCCACACCCGCATTTATTGCTCACTACTCGTTGGACAATTGTCCAACAGTCAACGTGCCGTGCCTTCACTTTCAAACTCTTTAGACGTGTCCAATACTTTTGATCCTGGTTTTGTTTGCAATTTGTTTTCTTCTCCTTTGATTTTCTTTCTGTTTTCCTATTTTTTCTATTTTTCGGTTTTTTTTTTGTTTCGTTTTCTTTTTTGTTGTCTTGTGTCTTATGTTATGGCTGCCGCAGGTGCTCGCCGCACACTGTCATAAATAGTATCGGCACAGTATTTTGTTGCGCGCCATCCTATCACTTAGGCATCATATCTTTCTCTTCTTCTTTTTCTCCTTGTTTCCACCGCTAAGATATTACTTCGCTAATGATGTTTATGTCTTTTGGCAAATTCTTTTAAGCCGCCAATGGCACTCTTTCTAGCTGGAATCTTTGTAGTCGTGAAATCGGATAAAATGTTTGATCGTGGGGCGATTTGATGTGAATTAGTTTTTATGCTGAGCTTCTTAAATTGTAATCGGAATCACATCATAAAATTCAATCATTAAATGTGAATTTTCCATACCCATAACCAGTGTACGTATTTACCGCCCACCTGCCCCACTCTTCAGTACTCACTTCCCACCCCTTTCCGCCTGCCAGAACTATCATAGGAAACGACGTCAAGCGGGGTTTACCTGGACCGTGCCAAATCGTAGATTAACGCGATTCATGATACTTCACAGATAATTATATTTACTAAATTTAATTATATCTTGCCAAAATTTTAACAGGACTACCTTTTTGAAGTCTTTATTATTGCGCGGTTATTGAAAAAAAAATCAAAATAAAAAATCAAAAAAAAAAATCAAAATTGAAAATACATTGATTGCATCATTGTATCCATATCTGAAGCAAATTTACATTTTTTCGGATCAGTTTTCAGAAAAAAATTATCAAGAATGCCAAACTTCATCTTTGCGATCATTTCAATCGGCTTAAGACGATTCAAAGTTTTAGGAAGGCGGTAAATGAAGATTATCTGCCAAAGATAAAAATAAATTCGGGAATTTACTCTACCTCTCTCTATCTCCCTTCCTCTCCCTCCTGACACTCTTGAGGCGATTTAAGCGATAGCTATTTTATTTGTTATTAATTAACGGGAAAAACCGATCGATCGGCTAAACGTAAAATTCGTACAATGTGCGCTCGTTCTTCTTGATCGTCGAGCCAATAAAGAATTAATTAATAACAATTCTCATTTCAGAGGCCATTAAATCGAAGTTTTATCCACCACCACCGAAAATATAGAGACGATCGTAGGAGTGTGTGTGCGTGCTTGTATACGTGTACGTGTGCCGCCTCACGCCTTTATCTCGGGGCTAATTTGAAGTGTAAGACTTCAAAATATTTAGAAAATTCTTTAGATTTTGAATTCTAGACTTCATTTTTTTCAATTTTATGAGACTTTTTATCCAGACGTTTATTAAAAAAAGGAATTGGTTATACTTGTTTCCATTGATTCTAACCAAATTCAATTAATTTAACTTAAAGACGCTTAAGAAATCCAAAAATTAGTGTACAATGAACATAAGAATAACTAAAATTGGCATCGGTATCAGCACGACCATCACGTTGCCGCCATCACCACCACCAAGCGAATTTCTATAGCTTTTAAATGCAGTCAGTTTGTTGTTCAAGGAAATCAATTTTGAAGTAGCCCCCAATGAGGATCGTTTGGACTGGATTTAGAATTGTCTGGCTAATCAATTGCCGCCACTAATTGTAGCAGTTAAAATTTATTAGAAGCCGAAATGTTCGGTTTCGACTTCTTTACGATTTCAATTTGCAATTGATTTGTTGTGAACAGCACGTCATCGCGTTGGTTCGACGCGAGACGTTTCAGCGGCTGCTACAACTCATTTTACTCATGTTCGGAGATCTGTGAATCACTGAAGGGTACTTAATTAAAATTTAATAACAACAACGACCACAACAAATAGCTTTAATACTATTAATACTATTAATTACTACCGCAACTATAAAATCAGTAGAAGCAATTAAAATTTAAATTTGAAATTAGTGGCCATCCACTTTGTCTTTAGCAACTCCTTTGCCATTTTATTATAATGACAGATTAGGAGAGTGGAGTGATTTAGAAGGAAAGGGGGAAGATTAGAAAAGGGAGATTAGGAAAGAGAACATTTGGAGAGTGATTTTATAGATTTAAGAACTGGTTGAGAAGCCGCGATGTGTGAACATTCATTTAATCGATTGACTATATTGTAAAATTAACTGTTATATAACTGATTTCTGCTTTGGATACTTGTCATCATCATGTCAAAAAAAAAATTCCACAATTATGATTTGCTAATCATCTCGGGATAGCGTATGCACCGAACAAAATGATTGAATTACTTGGTTGCCCAACTACTCTTCCTGGGAGGGTAACTCATTTCGAAATACATAATTGTCATTGGTGTGATATGCGGAGGAGGAGGGGCATTAATTTTAAGCAGCTAATTGTTCGTTTTTATGGGTACCATGTGTCAGACCGTCATTGAGGCACCACCCAGGCCATACATTTAATCAAATTGTTATGCTGCTTGGATGTAGCAATAAATTTTCGGCAACATTCTCCGGAGCTCACATTCAGAAATGTACATTTCTTAAATCATAAATATAGTTTTATTGCTCAACAAAAAATTTCACTAATTGGGATTAGCCAATCTTCATGTAAAAACCAGCTTCTCATATGATGTCAACTGGAGTATACGCACGATGAAATGTCAAACTATATTGAGAATGATGATAATGACAGATGATGATGATAGACAAAATTTTATCAATGGAAAAATAATCTTTAAATTTGTTGCTTTTTACAAAAGTGATTTTAGGATTATATCCTAAATTCACTTTTAATTCCAAACGGTGGGACAACGTGCTTTGGCCGAGATGTTAAGCTATTGGCTTAGAAGAACCTGGGTCGTTGGTTCGATTCCTGTGGCGGTTCAAAAAGTCAGTCAAAGGGTACAAATTCGAAAAATGCAATTTGTATTAATGATAATAAACTAGCTTGTTTACATAAAAATAAACCACTTCAGAACATTGATCCAAGAGCTGGTCGGTCATTTTGGTGGATCGATCTTTTTCACATACGATAGCCGTTGTTCGCTCTGTCAACGTGAGCAATTTTTAAACTACTCAGCAAACAATTAAATATAAAGAGCCCTCAAATTTTTGAATAAAAAATTACTCACACTTTGTAAGTAAAATATTATACATTTCGAAAATCTAAAATCCCAAAACCGACAAATTTATGAGTCTTTTTTAATCTTTATTCTCCTCGGCGGGCCATCTAGAAAGAAAAAGATAGTTTTTTCTGAATCTTTTATGTATTCAAAAGGAGCGTATTTCATCAAAAATATTAATCCATTTTGAATGCAAAAGGAGTCATATCGTTTGCTGGGAAATTATCACTAATTTGCAATTAATTTTGCAAATTTGTAAAACAACATCAAACCTTAATTAAAAAATTATCGTCAATTGAAAACTGGATCTGCTTGAATGGGAAACCAAAGTCTGGTAACTGGTAAAAACTGGTAAAAAATAAATCAGTAAAAGAATATTTTTGCCGTTCATAAAGGTGTTGCTAATGATTCATCACAATTTAACACCTTGCGTTCACTTAAAAAGATCGAATTAATTGAGATTTTTGAATTTTGAATTATTTCGAATTTAGTTAGGGAGGGGTAGAGGTTGGTTAGTATATAAGCGATATATATTTTTATATACTTTTTTGTTGGTAATGAGCTAGTCACGAAAGGGGAAAATATTAATGAAATTCAATATAATTTTTTATGGGAAAAAATTGATTATAGCCGTTATTATCGTCAGCCCGTTATTCACGCCAACGATCACTCGACGATGGCTTAGACATTCAAAGTAAACTAATTAATTGTATTAATAATAATATAGTAATACAAATTAATTCTTATCAGAAAAAACGGTACTTACTGTTTCTTTTCGAACGTTGCTTTACTAACGTTTCTTTTGTAAACAGCTTAACATTTTATTACATAATTTTTTCTTGTTTTTTTAATTCTATTTCTTTCTTTCATTATTTATCTAATTTACTGTATTCGATGGTATGTATTTTATTCCTTTATCACTGTCATCGAATGAAAGAAAAAGAAACGAGAAACAATAGACCGTGTTTTGTCTGTAAAAGATTTCAATCAATGTCAAGTAAGCTCGTTTTGTAAAAAAATTTCAATCAATGTCAACTCGGACAAGATTGAACATTCGGCGCATTTGCAGTTTTGAAGAATGGAATGACAACTCGTATAGTTGGCGCCGTTTGAAACAGGCCATAGTGTATTGGCTGTTGTTAGCCTTTGCCAATTGCCACAAGTGCCAATGTTGAGATCAATTCAGTTATGGCTTGCCTAGAAACAATCGATTGAATACAATAAATATTTCCATTACCGAAAATTCTAACATGTTTTTTCTTCTTTAATTTCAAAAAAGAAAAATTCCAAATTATTAAACATTTAAAGGTATAAAAGGTTCCCCCAAAAATTCACACGCATGAATAAATTGCCAAAAATATAATTAAAATTATTGAAGCAGTTTATTTTGAAGGCGTACCAATTCGATGTACGTTGAAACTGGTCGGAATTTTTCATAAAAAATCAAATATTATTTTGTATAAAGCAGTTTTGTGAAGTTACTAAATAAAGCAAAATATTATTAAAGCAAAATTCTGAACAAAATTAATTCAAAAATAAGTCGACCAGACTTAAAAAAGCTCAGAGAAATTTTATTATTATTATTTAGTAAATATTACTAAGGAATAAATTTCGGGGGTTTTCAAAGTAAAAGTCTTCCTTACTTAATACAAATATATATGGCACATATTATCGGTCTGATCGAAACCCTACATCGGAATAAGTTGTATTCATAATAATAAACTGGCTGGGGGCACTTTTGTAACAAAACCTGTAACAACCAGGGAAGAGCGGTAGTGAAGGCTGATCTCATGCCCCAAATTGCAAGCTGGGGGATTAATCTTTCGAATCGAAGTCACTGATATTCACTTTGCAAGTAAGCGGGGCAATGGAACAATAGGCATTGCACGGGACTCTTTGTCTTCACTAATCATTTCTTCTTAACGAAATTCTATCAGCGGGTCCCATTTATTGGAATATGCTTTTGTTTGAGGCAGTACACACGGATATTTATAGTTACGGGATCAAATTTGGAGAAAACATTGGCGAGGTTTATCTCATTTTAAGAAATTTATAACTCTGTTATTTCATATCTAGTCATTTTTTTCCGATTTCCTTCGAGTAAAATTTTTAATAATAAAATTTTAATTACTTTTACAAAATTTTAATTGAGGACTTCTAATTTTTTTCAGAATGGACTTGGACCTGACCCTCTGCCAGCGAAGGAGGTAAGTTACGATATTCATGCATTAAAAATTTTTTTGAAGAGTTTTATAGAAAGAAAACATTGAAGAGTTTTATAGAATTATGTCTGCCTTAGTTAATTTTATGTCGATAAAATTCATTCTCAGCGACCTCTTACCCCTTAAACCTTAATCCCCTTAAGCGATGAAATTGATTTCATGACTTTCAAAATAAACGATCCTTAGTTCACTATTGCATTGATTAAGATTTCGAGGGGTCTCCTTAGAGATCAAGCAAGTGAAAATAATTAGAACAAACCAAAGCAAATATTTGATGTTTTCACCATTAAAATTTTGATAGAAAATCCTTCTGGAAAACGTTTTCTTCCTCTTCCGGTGAACTTTTTGTTTTGAGTTAAAATAAAATCTATTTTAGTCTCGCTATTCTATACTAAATTCTAGTACAAATAAATTTAGATATTAAATCTTAAAGAATCCAACAACAACAACAACTTGTCCGGCTGGTATTGGGAATTCATAGATCCCTATTTTCCCTCTTCCTTACGACCACCACGTCGTGCCCTTCACTCGAATGCTCACTCTCGAAACCTGTTCAGAATTCAACGGAGTCACCTTTCTACAAAAATTGCCGATGGTGAGGTGCGTGTTGCTGGTGTTATTGTTGTTGCTATTGCTATGTTTGTTGCGAATTTTGTTGTTGTTCTTACTACTGCTGTAGTTATTACTACTGACGTTGTTGGCCGTAGTGGTGGCTGTTGTTGTTGCTGTTGTTGTTCTATTGCAATTGTATTGGCTTTTGTTGTCATCGATGGCACAGTTGCTCACACTTGGTCGGTTGATCTGCTGTTATGTGTCAGCGTGTAACTTAACGCGGACGGTGCGCCGCCGCGTATTGCGAATTACAGTTTCGTTTTTTAATCTTTTATTACACGCGGTGCAGGTGAATTGCGGCAACAACATCAGCAAAAGCAACAGCAATAGCACACTTTGTTGCAATTAAAACAGGTTCGTTTATTAAAATCTAAAAAAAAAGAAAAAGAAAAAAACATACACGCGAATGCACGCATGCGCATGCATGAAAGGTAAACTTGAAACCTATGTTGCTTTCTTATCCGTCATTAAACGCGCACGGCACGGAACCGCGCCAGTCACCGAAGTCTGAGCGTTTTATGAAATTAAAACTTTTAAATTACATTGAATTAATTTGAAGTTCCTTTTGTTATAGCTTTTCCACCTTTTTCGCTTTAATATTCTGATGAAAATGATGTCGAACCAAGAAGTGTCTCATTGACTAATATCAATTTCGTTGCGCATCTCTTTGGCAACAAACAATTTTATTTCTTCGTTCGAAGTTGCAAAATGTAATCCCTTAAAAGTTTTTCAATTTTGAAAAGTTCAGCTGCTCATCATTAATAGCAATCATTAATGGTCATTAAGCAAACGGCTGATACAGAGTAATGGTCGAGGTGTGGTAACAGGTACCGAAATGCAAAGTAAATTCCAGTTGCCCTCTACGATGTTTTAGCCAATATTGCGGTAGCAGTTTCTTCATTAATGCTCGATTTTTATGCTCCAGCGTCCACGAGTTGCAAAAGGGCCAAGATTGCTCTTGGAAAAAGGGTAAGGGAAAAGGAGACAAGAGAAAAGAATAAGGACGTGGCAATTCAATTCAATTCGGTCATTGCGGTCATTTGCAATCACTAATGCAACTCAATTTTTGCGGCGATCATACGACCGTTTATTCCTTAATTCGTTCATTCGTTTATTCATTTACGTATTCATTAATTCATTTGATTAGCGTTCATTCACTCATACATTCATGCATTCCTTGACAAATTAATTTATTGCGATTAGTGTCAATTATTAATTTCCATAACTTTAAGCCTGGCGTTTTAATGGCGCGAGCTGTTTTATGTTTTGCATATCCGTCGCCCGATATGCGCGTATCGAGCGCGCGTTCACAGGCGGTGCAGTAAATGCGCTTCCTTAATGATTGGCAATAGCATAAGAAACCAATGCAAAAGTAGTAACAACAACAACAACAACTACTACTACTACCACTATCTCACTAAAGCAACGAATGAACAAACAAAAAATAATGACAATTTTTCTCACTTTTAATCCTTGAAGTTGTTTTGCGTGATCTTTTTAAGTTGCCGCAACATTTTATTGCTTCGATTATTGTTTATTATATTATGTATTTCCTTTTTTCCACTTCTTTTACTACTGACTTAATTTTATTGTTGTTGTTGTTTTTGTTGTTGTTGTTGTTGTTGTTGTTCTGGCCGTTGTTATTGTCGATCATGCTTCTACTAATATACTACCAGTGTTTTTCTGTTTTTTCTTTTTTTCGATTTTTTTTCGTATTCATGAGTCTCTTCTGCAAACGATCGTTCAATCGATCGGATCGATCGATCGATCGTTTACTTGTCGTCCGCTGGAAAAATGATTTCTTATTATTCATTTATGCGGCTTTTATAAAATCGATTTGTTACTATTTCAAATACAAATGCTGTTACCGATCGAGAAGAGAAATGTCGTCCGTCCAATGACAGCAGAGGCGCAGAAGCATTAGCACCAGCATCAGCAGCAGTTTGTTGCCAAAGCAATAGCAATAGCATTTAATACGTGTGCTAGCAGCAAAATCAATGCAATCTCATTTTACACGAGACTTTAGCCGGATTTTAGTGAGGTTTGGGGTGAGTTTTAGCGGTAGAAGATGTTTAATTTCCGCTCGCGCCCGCTATAGAAACATTGATACGGAATACGTTTTTAAAATACAAATTCATTATTATAGCAAACTGCAATGAAATTTATTTATTAATAATGGAACGTTTTTGTTTTGTTTTTTGAAAATCGAGAAAGATTTAAATCGAAGATATCCTTCAACTCATCGAGAGATCATCATCTCATCAAAATGTAATAGTTTTTTTGACGTTGCTTTTATTAGTGATCCCATTGATCATGGCAAATGAAGTAGCAACATTCATCTACTTGTTAAACTTAACAACACTCAGCAGCAGCAACACACAATCACAATCTGTAAGGTAGTTGAGATCTGTTTGGACAAATTGCGTTAAAATTGTTACATTCCATGGCTGTGACAGAAAGACATTAGCAGTCGCAACAGCAAAACCGATCGTAAGTTAATGCTTCTGATGCTGAAGTAGTTGGTTGGTTGGTGCTGCCGCTAAAGCTAAAGCAGTTGGTGGTTGCTTATCAGTGTTAACTTTATTCTTGCTAATACTGACAGTTGTTGTTTTTGTTGTTGGAAATGCGTGATCTGTTGGTCTGGTCCCACGTCACCGCTCAACTCCACACCGATGTATGCACCGATCGCATCGATCGTGCAAGCAGCAGCTGCTGCTGCCAGATTTTAGTATCAATTGCTTGAGAATCTCATGGGTCGAACGCAAGTTATGCGCGCTTATAAATCATCCGGTGGCAGTCACCTGGCAATAACAGCAGCAACAACAACAATAACCAACCACGCCACTTATACGTACGTACCTGTTATCGATATATCGTTAGCACACCGCGCGTCGTCTGGCATTCATTTGAGCGTCATTTGTATTAAAAATCAATTGATTTCAATAAGAAAATAAAAAAAAAACAAAAAACAAAAAACAAAAAAAGAGAAAAAAAGACAAACTGGGTTTTCACCATTATTCCATTCCATTCCTATATCATACCATTCCTCTCTTATGATTTATCACTTTTCTGTGTATCATTTTCTTTATTTATTGCGCAATTATTCGCACATGCCCGGAAACGCCTGGATTTTTCACTTCATTTTTTAAAAATTGTTTGCGGTTTTTTATTAAATTTGGATAAAATGCTCAATTAATTTACACATTTTTATATTATTTTCGATGTTTTATTGTTGTTGAACGCAAGTATATTTATTATTTGATTTTTTGGGTTTTTCTTGCATTATTTTTTATGCGTTAGAAGTTTTTATTCGTTATCTTCAACATAGTCCACTCCCCCCCCCTATATCAATATATCATTTCATCGCTTTTTTTGCAAAGAATTTTTTGGCAGAACACTTTTTTCGAGACTGCTCTATATTGATAATTTGTTCCCGCTATTTCAGCAATTGTGATAGCCCGCTCAAGACTCGTATAACCCACAAAAATTGCAGATTGCTCTTTTTACACTCCTGGTGTTAGATCATTAAAACGCGTTAAAATTATCATTAACATCCAAGAGTGAAATTGTTATACGACTATTAAAAAAACCCGATAATAAGGAAAAATTTTCGAGCGCCATAAAATCTTTATATGAGTTCAATTCCCCAAATTAGCGGGGTTGTTAGTTCGAGTCGGCTTCCAAAAAATCTGTAAACAAAATACATCTCACAACAATGGATATCCTTGAGAGCTGTGAGAATATAACTCACAGCACCACTTTTTTGCTCAATAAATATCTTTCTGAAATTTTATCAATTATTAATAATTTTGTTGGAAATTAAATACCAAACACTTAAATTACTAAAGAGAAAGAGTAAAGAAAAATACTCTTTATATTTCTGTAAGCAATGTTTATTTGTTGTCACCACAAATCCTAATCAAAAAAATATCAAAATATCGTAAATTATATGAAGAACATTTTGATGCAAACTCTTGTGTGGGTCAAAACCAAAGGGGGTGAGAACAACAACAACAACAACAACAACATCAGAAACGACAACAACATTGGTTGCAACAACAATAACAACAACAACACTGGCTACGGCAACAAAAACCAATAACAAACTCGCGCGAGCAAAAAATTTTACCTTGAAATACGAGTAGGCTAAAAGTTAACACAACAATCTACAACGCAAACAATCAAGAAATGAGATGAAGATGGTCTTCAAAGCAGAAGAAGAAGAAGAAGAAGACGAAGAAGAAGAGTAAGAAGGTGAAGAAGTCGAAGGGGAAGCATAAGACAAATTATTGTGTGCAAGGAAAAAGTGCAACATCATCAACCACAACATATACGTAAATCTTTACGCTTGGCGTCATACCCGATTTCTTCTACACGTAGATCCCGGGTTAATCTTTTTCTTCTTCTGCCGCTGTTTTGATTTCTTCTCTCCCTTAGTGTGTTCCTCATTGTATTTTACAATACTCTCACTTCATCTCATTCACATTAAAACGAAATGAATCTCAACTGCAAAACGACACTGAGGTCTCGTCATTATCGTTATCACCATCATCATCATCATAATTATCGTCCATCGTCGTCGTCATCGTCGGTGGAAGGTAGACGAGCAATCACGATTCTGGTACTGTTGTTCACTTGTTTTTTGACAATGCAAAGCATAAACAGCATAAACACGGCAACAACAACAACAACAACAACATTAAGAGCAAGTAAATTCAGTAAAGTTTCCTTGAAGTTGTCAAGTTGTTTAGCTTCGCTGGCAGCAACAAAATGTTTTGTCTTGCAATAAAGAGGGCTCTTATAACAGGCGCAGCAATGTGTGTGTGTGTGTTGGGTGGACGGGAGGGGGTGGATGTGGGGGCGAGTCGAGCGTGAATCGCTGATTTCGACAGTTCGCTTAATATTAATAACCCGTTTTTAAATGTTTAAGAATATTCTAGAGACGATTCGAATGGTCTATTTCATACTGTTACCCCATTATGGCTCTCCCCGACCCTCAACCCCTTCGCTAGTTTATGTTAATTTTGTTAGAATTTTTGTCTGCTTGTTGGATTCGATTCCTCTTGTCTTGTTATTAAAACACTTCAGCCTAAATTCTAACAGTATTCAGATCGTGTAAGAAAACAACAGAGAGAAAAACACTAACAGCAATATATATGCAATAACAACCAGTACCAACAATAACTATTGCAAACAACATGCAATCATAATCACGAATTGCGCGACGATTTTTTATGGAATTCGCACGACATTATTGGCAACATGTTTAACAGCTGCTGCCAGTATTACCGTACTTGTCACAGTTGTTTTGCCCTCAGCGTTAGCAAGAGCAGCAACATCAGCGGCATTAGCGGCATCAGCGGTGTCGGCAATATAATGCTCTCTTTCAAATTTCAGACATACAGCGGAAGTCTTAAACACGACACACAAACACTCACCCACCCACTCACCCGCACATTGACAATTAAACATCGGGTTGGCCACTTTGTCGTTAAACCCCAAACAGCAGCGGAAACGGAAACATACAACGAGCTCAAGTTTGTTGTGATACGAACAAAAGGAAACAAAGTTAATACACACGCACACATACATACATATTTATCCATAAATAAATTTACAATTTAATAAAAAGACATATATTTTGGTAGCTTAGCTTATTAAAATGTCAAGTCGTCGTTTTCGCGTGGGCACATGATTTTTACCAACAAGTTCGTGTTTTCTTCAATTTTTCATTTAACACAAATCGTTGCTTTTCACGCGTTTTGTCAGACGCCGTGTTCGTGTTCGTTGCCGTTTCCCGTGTTGCCCGTTTACACCTCGTGAACATATCGTACCTCGAACATATCCAACAACGTTGTTTGTTCAGCAATTGTTGTTTGTTTAAGTAATGCGGGCACACGCGCTTGTGTGTGACGCATGTATCGGATAAGAGTTGGCAGCGAAGCAAATGTCACAAATTTAAAACGTTGCAACGGCGGAGGGAAATTTTTGAAAATCTCGTAAATTTGAAAAATGCGCTGAGAAAGCGAGGAAACGACAAGATCTCAAATTGGCGATTAAAGATAGTCCGGACTGTAGCAGTAGCAACACTACCAAAAGTAGAAAAACCCAGGAAGAGGAATGCCGGCAATAGTTTGATCAAACGCTGATTCATCCATCTATCCACCCATCCACTCGAAACTACCTCGAACCCGAAGCGGTTGTCTCGTTTAGCTCCTTACTATTTTCCACTAATGCGGCAGCTCTTCAGTGTCAACCTGTTTGATGCAACTCGCTGTATTTTTTTGGTTTTGTTTTCTTTTTTTCTTAATTTGCCAGCTTCAGCCGTTTGCTGGATTGCTGTTGAAATCATGGATATTTTGCTGAAATCAATTAAAGCAAGATTTCTCATTGACGCGATCTTCCATTGTTTTGTTGCAAAATAGTAAAAGCTATTATGTGCAATGAGCAATTGTTGCTTCGTTGCCTTTTGCTGCTGTTGGTCGCTGCAGTCGTTTATTTTTGCGATGCTATTTTAGTATCATTTGTTGATTTAATCAGACGATATTCGAAAAATGCCGGCATAATTTTTTACATTCTTTTTTCTTTCTTCGTTCGTTTCATGCTTTCATTTGATTGTTGGTGGTGTTGATTGATATTTTCGTTTAAACGTCAACGCTGTTGCCGAGATGATGGATACCCGCAAATGTACTGTTATGATTTAATTTGACTCGGTCGTTTAAATTTTTAAAGTAATTTTTAAAAAATCAAAATCAATTATAGCGACTTTATTTTTAATAAGCTTCACATTCTGGCCCGACCCGATCCTTCCGAAATTGACATAAATCGCGATAATGTGTTAACAGCAGAGGTCAATGGCGTATAAATTTTCCAAAATAATATCACATAAATCTCAGTCTTAACGTTTTATCGAATCAGCCGATCAATTCAACAATCAACAATCAGAATGGTCTATTCATCGAAACGTTTCGCCGATGAAAAGTCAATAACTGCCAAATCCATATTGCCACCAAATTCGTCGCATACACGCAAAGTCAATTAATATTTATTAGGCAAAATCCAAAAGTAAAACCTTAACAAATACATATATTTTACGATCGATCAGTTAAGGCTGCGTATCTGAGCAGTTCGAAATTGTATTGACAACTTAATACAACAACATCAACATCTATTGTAGCAACAATATCAGCAAAACACAAACAGCAGCAACACAAACACAATCAGCAGCAACACAAACAACACTCGAAATCAGTTAACAATCTGCAAACGTCGTAAATTTGTGCACACTTTTTTGGGGCTAAACAAAAGCCAAAAAAAAAACAACAACAAAACGGCAATAAATTACAACAAAAGTACAAAACAGCAATTTAACAACACCGCCCAATAACGAAGTCTTAAAAGACCCAAAGAGGACCATCGTCATTGGCACACGTTAAAAAGTCGTCATTGCCACACCGCAACGCGGTGCTACGACACAGTGCGTCGGCATTTACTGTCACCATTACACGGTCAACGCCGCCACCAGCATTGCCGCCACCACCACCGACACCACCATTGCCAACCAATTGTCAACCTAATTTTCAGCAAATTCTAAACGAGCTGGAGCATTCATTGGCAATCGTCACACACCAATCGCACCACTCCCCCGGTCCTGCGCCGGGCGGCAACGCTACTAAATGCCGCTAAGCCACATAAATTCATTTGGAGGCAAATATCGCTTGTGTTCGATCTGCGCACGAGTTCCTGGAGAGATCAGATTCGGGTCTCCAAGTGCGAAGAGTTTGTCAAAGGAAATTGCCGACAACAACGTTAAACGACGCCACAACAAAGCTATGCGCTCATACTCTGTCCAAGCGACACCACACTGTCTGGTCTTATTTAGAGGCACTAAAGGCTTAAGATCAAGAGTTGGCGATGGCGATGGTGATGATGACGGTAATGATGATGATGATGATTGCGGCGATAGCATGGTAACAACAACGATAATCACAGGAACAACAGCAATAAGTACTGTATAACAGACACACCCACGACCTTGGCTATTATTTAGCAATGAAAAACGACATTTGCTACGAACAAATACACTCGAGAAGAGGTCGGATGTTTTCTCGTTTTATTTCATGAGAACCGACTCTTACACAATGCAGTACTCCCGGGAGGAGTGATTGAGGAAAAGCAAAAAAAAGGAATTTGGAAGCACGCGTGATCAATACTTCAAAGCTTTTAGAAAACTTACCGGGTTTGGTGTGTGTGCGTGTGTATGTGTATGTGAGAAAGAATATATGTACGTGCGTTTGGATGTGTATGTGCCTGTCTGTGCCTGTGAATGTATATGTATATGTGTGTGTGTTCATGGTATAGTGTCTTAATCGATATAATTACCGGATACATTGAATACATTGGGGTAAAACTGCCTTATATGTTGCAATAATGAAGCCGTATCATACCTAAAAAGAATATTCTATCCTTGAGACTTGCGATTTCGATAACAATATTATCAATTCCTTTGTTGAATAAATGATATTAGTCAGCTTTATCAGTGACGTTCACACGCTTTACCGAGCCTGTTAGGGTTTCTAAAATTCTTAACGCCTCCTTAAGGTCTTCTCCAGGTTTTAGAAAAGTAGTATAAGAAATTTAATATCTAAAAAATATTACAAAAATATTACAAATAATATCTATAAAAATATTACAAAAATATATACAAAACTAACTAAATGAACGAACTAACATATTTAAAACATTTTTTCTCTTTCACTTTAAAACTTATTTCCTTCTTAGGCAGTTCACTTTGTATTTTTCCTTCGTGTATCGATATCTTGAAATTTATGAGTCGTTTGCTTGAATTAATGTGATAAGCCATAATGTGCTCAACGAATACAAGCCACTGCAAATGCCCTCGCGACCTTTTTTGCCTTTTTGGTTTTTGTCAATTTTTCCCCCACAAACCTTTTTTGTTGTTGTTACCGTTTGCCGTAAACATTAATCAACTGAGGTGAATAAGTTTTACACTTCTTTTATTCAATTCAAATATTCGTGGTGACTTTTAGCCACTCCTAATAAGTGACAAATGGATTTCCTGATAACCATACACAACACCGTCAATATCAGAACTGCTGTCGTCAGATTCACCACCATCATCTCTGTCTCAGTGATCATTATCGTCTTCATCACCGTCGTTAAAATCTGATTTATTTTATTACAAACCCATTGACAAAAACGTTGCGTGCGCCGTTTTAATGTTTAACGGTGGACGAAGTTGTTACGTTGCACCAAATATGGGGACTATCGCGCCATCGGCATCGTCGGCAATTAATTTTCCTTCGTTCATACTTTCTTTTCAATATAATTAGCATAATCAAATAAATTTTCTTCAATGCATCTGGCAGCTGGGCAGAGCAATTCAGTAGCTGAGATAGCGTGGCCTAAATTCAAGAAGAACACATCTATCAAAACGTTCCTTAATGTCAGTTCGGAGAGAATTTATGGTTAGATCATATTTGATGGAGCATCGATGAAGACTTAATGCGACGCTCAGTTCAAAACAAGTTCTCACGGAAAACAAAGAAAAATGTAGTACTAAAAACCTCCTGCAATGGTTGATGTAGGTTGATGGTACAGGGACGTCACGTCAGCACGAGAATGCGATGCAACCAAACGTATTTATAAACTGGAAAGCACTGGAAACGTTAGAATCCACTTTAAATTATAAGACGAGGACCATAAATTGTAATGAACATCCATACGAGATTCTGTTTCGAATGCAGAAGCGTCGACGGATTTGTTTCACACAAAATCTCTGCCCTCGAATTTCAATAAATCGCTAATTGGTTTTTCCCAATTCAATATCTTCTTTGCATTATTTTAGCAAAGTTGTGGCAACACGAACTGGGACTGAATGCCTTTTACGACACACAAAATCAATTTGGCCACATACAGTATTCTACATTACCTCATGGGTTCCAGTGTCGACTCGAAGCGCCTCTGTAGTATAGTTTAGTGAATTCGTGAAAAGCTGGGAGCAGGTGAACTAAATTATCATATATATGCTCGTACCGTTTTAGTTTATCGCCTTTAACCCAATGAAAAATACACAAATGATACACCAGGCGAGGCAAATTATTTCAATTTATTCTCGAAAGGCTTTCAAGGATTCATGGGATCTTATTTTTATTTTCTTAAACCCAAATTAAATTTAGAACAGGCTAAAATGATTTCGTGTTTTCCATACTTGTTTTAAGTATGAAAACATTTAACCTCTCTTACTGTGATTTAAACACTCTCACAGAAGTCAAATTTACTCTCTTTTATTTATAAGATTTATAAGTTTGATTTACATTCCACAAGTTTCTTAAACATTTCTTGTTGTTTCAAGCCGATTTACAAAAATTCAACATTTTCGGGGAGTTTAGTTTTCTCCTATAGTAAAGACATTTATATGTCCTGTATCCGAGGTAGAAGTTCTCTCTTACAATGATTTAATCTTTTAATCAATGTATTTCATCTCTCTAAAATTGATTTAGTTTCTCTTAAAACCTTTAATATCCTCCGCAAAGAATTTAAGGTCTTTTCTTATAATTTCATCTCTTTTAAGGTGATTTGAACCTTGTAACTTTTAACCTTGTGATTTTAACCTTGTACTCCTTTTTCGAGTCACTTAACCTTCTTGTGTAAAGTTACTTAAATGATTAATTCTAAAATAACTCGACGGTAATCGCTGAAGTGATTCGCTTTAGCTGCTCCTAAAGCGATCTATAAATATCTACAAATTATCTATTATCAATTATTTATTATCTATTATCAAATTATAGTAAAGTGACCCATAAATGGTCTGCGGTAAATTTCCTGCCCTAGATTTAGCTTTTACTTTCTTTCCTTAAAGCAATTATAGCCAAAGTAGGTGATATCCCACACCGAGGAAACTGGATGTGGATTTGCTTTTTTCAGAGATTAATAGATTAATTCAAAGTTACGTAATTTAGATATACCATTTGTGGGATACAGCGCTGCTCTATTTTGCAAAACTATTAACATTGCTTCAGAAATCAAACGTTTATGGAATTTTCTTTTTTTTCTTTATCGATCACAATTCAATGATCGGAGTCAATTTGTCATCAACAAACATCAAACAATTTTGAATGAGGCGAACTTAATTAGTTTGTGAGTGAAGAGGTAGAGAGGTAGGAGCTAACTTTAATGAAAGCCTTGCGCGGGATTCGTGTTGTCGCTTTCGAATCATGCAAGTTTGATTGGACGCCCATTTTTGTAACTGCAAATTTCCATGTAACCATAAAAAAGTCGAACTATTTTAATGCATGTAATTTTAATTGCAATACGTCACGTTTCTTCGCAAACACATCGTTAGCAGCATACGATGGATTGTTGATTCGACATAATTTACTCGGCTCGATTGATGAAGCCTTAAGTAAGCGAACGAATGAATGAATGAATAAGTGAACGATTGGACGTTTAAAGCCGGTCGATCACTTCATTCCATTAAATAGTTTAAATTTAACCGCCCTTGCCACGAGGCGTATCAAGATGTTTTTTGTTGTAGATTGTATTGTCGTTATTGTTGTTGTTTACATTATACTACGTCGTGGTAGACGGGCGTTCTCCAGGCACTCCGCTTCAGTCGCGATGATCTGGTTGTTTTCGCCTTCGCACAAACTCTTCAATCAAGATCGATTAGGGGCAATAAACTCGATAATTGCAGTGTTGCATGCGAACCACATCCATCCAATCTTTGCGGTTGAAAGTGTACCAAGAAGGAGTGGTGAATGGGGGGGGGGGGCGGAGGGGTAGGGTAGCAGAGTTGGCTAATGTACGAAGTACGACTACTAAGCAGTGGCAAAAGATATGGAAGATTGATATGAAAGGGGTAATCTTGACTGGACCGTGTGGTACACTTTAGAAGATTGGCCCAGATTTAAGTTGATTTTTCATGTGGTAAGTGTTATATCAGGAAAGTAATCTGAATAATTGAATTCGGAGATGGAATTATAGTCGTACATAGACACACGAGGAAGAGAGCTCATGAAGAAGAAGAAATTGATTATTGATAAATTTTAGAGAATTTTAAAATTTTTTGATCAGTTTTAGTTTTAAAAGTAATAATTTTCAAGAAATGCATCATCCTTTTTTGGAATTTTCTAAAATGCATTTACCACATTTTTCACCACAAAAAGGTTTGCAACCTAACTCAAATTAACGAAGGCAGTTGCAAATGTCATTTCGTAAATTCATTATTATTCAAAACTTATATACAATCGAAATGCTTTTTAAAACAATTTTGATAAGATTCGTTTTGTAAAAATATGAAAACTTTTCTGAAACTCTTAAAAAAAATCGTTGTGTACCAAATACTCCCAGCACTTTATTTCAAGTAGCCGAAGATGAGATATCCCTACATGCCTACCATCAACTAATCCATGTGAGTGTAAAAAGAAAATGACACTAACAGTAAATTGCTTTCCATCTCTCCTGCCAAAGTAATTACAAATCACGCAATCATAAAAGGGCAGCAAAGCAAGGCCATAGTCCAGACATAATTACAACAAATGGACATCTAATGTTCTTACGGCCTCTTCTATGAAATCATGATATCTGAAAGGGCTTAAAAAAAAGAAAAAAGAAAACGACTACGCCATCCAGCCGACACGCCATAGCCTGTTCAGGGCGAGTCCAATGCCATAAAAGAGGTATGGTTTACTTGAAATGAAGGTCGATGGTCGTCGTCGATGGTCGAGTGAGGTGAAAGAATTGGAGGAACGACAACAACGACAACACGACAACGACTACAACGACAACAACGACAAACGCATTTCAGAACAAGTTTAAGCTTCCGGTTGAAATATTTATCGCAATTAAATTAACAGCAACATTTAGACGGTCGTAGAGTCGAATAACAGAAGAAGGCAACAATGACACAGCGGGAGGCGGCACAGAGAAACCTTACGTGAGTCAATGGGTAGAATACAACACAGTGAGTGTAAGGGAGAGGGGGTAAACAAATGCAAGGAATCATCGAAAAGATGACGATGTAGTAAGAGTTTACGATGTTGGTGACAGAAGCCTTTTCAAAGGCTTGTATTTCGTTTTAATTAAAATGTGTTTAATCTCTCTTTCACTTCCTCCACTCAATCCTCCGCCGTAACATCAATTATTGACATGCAATGGATTGGATTAATAGCGGCTATAATACACGAACGAACACGAAATCAAATATTCTACCTTCATCTATTAATGAAACCGTCCTCTTCTGCTGCGGTGGTAGACATGGCAGACTGTGACCGACTATATATTTCTTCCAATCGAGTCAAATGTCATTTATCATATTTACACCAAACAGGCTAACAGCGAAGCAATAACAATAACTACTCCCGCACCAAAACACCCACCATGGGGTCCACTAGTGTGGCTAGCACCAGGGTTTCCCCACCCGCCAAACTGTAATCTTCTACGACGATGCCTGTCAGCAACGGGCAACTATCAAACATTGTTGCACTCGCGGCATTTGCATATCTCTGCTCGGCAATTAAATGCAGCTCGTAATTTATGGAGCGCAGCTTATTGAGCGGGCACGTCTGCTAGAGGCCTTCTACGGAGTGGCGATTTGGAGACGGGTTAGGGATGGATAAAATACAAGTAGTTATATTGACATAGTCGCCTCCGCTGTTAAGCTGCATGATGCAGCTTTGAAAGCGCGCTAGGAGACCAGCTGTCCTTTCAAACAGACGAACAGACCCTTATAAACGTTTTCTTTCCTTCGGAGCACCACACTCTTTTGCAATTTATTAGAACAATTCGCTCACCTGCAGCGAGCAACCAACCGACCGACTGACCGCGTATTCGAAAAAGGGGACTCCATAAAAGTTTATGACAATCATAGCTTAGCCTTCACTGGCAAACGCACCGAACAACTGAAGACGGTAAGAGGTAGAGAAGAAGGTGTAGGTAGGAAAAGAATAGATAGTTACAAGAGTCACAAGACAAGATCGGGGGGCGGGGGGTCAACGGAGTAACCAAGCAATTGTTAATTGGATCGTGTTGAGTCAAAATGTATACGAAAATATTTGGACAGCGATGTGAAATATTTAACAGCTTACTGTATACGAATGAACTTCTGTGCAACGAACGAACAAAACTGAATGAACAGAACAAATTTATTACGATGTATTCGTTGTTGTTGTTGTTGCTGTTGCGACAGCGGCAATGACGAATATTTAGTGTTTATTTTGGATGGTATTTTAACGATTTGACACTACTGAATATTTGAGCAAACAGTTGGCGAAGAAAGGAATGAAATCTGATAAGCAGCCACTGAAAAGGTCGAAATAATCAAAGTACAATTAAAAAGATAATGATAATTAAAAATTGAAAAGAAACCTAACTTTTAAGTAAGTGTATTCATATTAAGGCAAATTTCGAACATCATTCTGTATAATTTCTCGCAATTGGATTCGATCTGATCGAATTATAATTTGCAAGTATTTATTCTAATTCTTTAATGGCATTCAATTAAAATATTTCCCGCCCTCTCACTCTATATTTCTTTCTTTTTTATCTCTCTTTCATTTAATTCTAATTATTTAATTTATTGGTTTTTTTGAATTTTTTCTTGTTCTTTTTTTTTGCAGGCAGAGGGCCCTCCAGTGCAAGTAGAACCGGTTGATCTTAGTTTACGATCACCCCGAGGTAAGTCAATATTTAGCTTTTGGTCGTTGCTCGTTAAACCTTCCAACACCGAATGACCACCAACATTTTTATTTGTCATACGCTTACAAGTGACATTTATATGTTGCTGTTAAATGAACTTAACCCGTTCGTCGTTAACTGTTGCTACCATTTCTTTGATTATTCCATGATGTTTAAACTGAAGTTAAAGCTAAAGCTAATGCTGAAGCCGTAACTGATGCTGATGCTCTTGCCTGATGCTATTTGCTATTGAGATTGCAATTGGAGCTGCTATTGCTATTATTATTACCATTTGCTATTGTTGTTTCTATTGCTCGTATTACGATTTCTATTGCTCGTATTGCTCTCCGGCTGACTGACTGGCAACATTTATGTCTCTTTGCTTGGAATTGAAAATAAACTGTCATTTGTTTACAAAAAAAACAAAACAAAAAACAAAGATGGAAAAATGGCCGCTGGTCATGTTTTTATGTGGAACTCAAACAGAGTTATGGTGAGGCACTATTGTAACTCGCTTGATTCGGCATTTGTATTTTTATTAACCGTGCGTCTGTGCGTCTGTCCGTCCGTCCATCCATCTGACCGTTCACCCTAGCGCCAGTGCTCTCGAAACGATTCAGCATTCGATTATGCAAATTTATATTGATGATTAATAAATTTTAAATTGAAATGTTGTCGACATAAGTGGCGAGTTGCAAACTGTTATGAAAACACCCGCGGCGGCGGCCGCGTGTTGTTTTCTCGCTCTTTCTCTTACCAATTTTACGGCAATTGTTGTGATTTCGTTTACTTGTTGTTTATGATTTTTGAAACTGTATACAACATTTATTATGGTTTTGAGGCAAGCCAAAGTATGTGAAAATTTATCCTAATTGCACATACCATACAATCAAAGCGACACACACACACCAACATTTACAGACGTTCTTTTAAACCTCTCACTAAGTTAAAAGCTTCAACGACCACAATAGTCGGATAATGATCGTTAACAAAAGAGAATAAATAAACAACCCCCCATATTTTGCTCTTATTAATTATATCTGTTAATAAATTAATTGTGTATTTTCTAACAAAATTCGGTGCTTCAAAAGCACCACGATTCGAATTATTAACAAAAGTTCATTAATATTAAAATTAATGATAGTTTATAGCAAACGTTTGAACAAACTTTTTTTAATAACTTTCAGAAAAAAAGAACACAAAAACATAAAATAATATAAAACACAAAAAACAATAAATCTAATTTAAAAAACAAATTCAGCCAGAACAAATCGTTACGTTACGTTAATCGACAGCTTTAAGTTATCACAATTATTTCTACCCTTTAACCCTTTACGGGCTGACTGCTCGTGTTTGACTCTTCGTGTTTTGACAGCGATTGCACCCAAAAAACTCTTTACATTGTATAAGTTACCACCTGCTCCAGGGGAGGTGAGTTGGATGAAGGAAAGGAAGAGGAAAAAGGTGAAGAATAAGAGTAAGATTTCATGAAATTTTGTTGAATGTCAATAATTATTTAAAGCGAGAACAATGAGCCTAACGAGCAATTTAATATTTTCAATCTACCAAGTTAATGTTATTTTGATTTTTTTCTTTAGTTGAAACTATTTTGTATTAGAAAAAAATTTTCAAAATTTGGGTCATAGAAAAGCAATAATAATTAATTAAACTGAGTGCTAAACCATCATTAATTTATTAGGAAATCACACAAAAAAACTCAGTCGTGTAAGTTATATCTTTCTAACTTTATTTCGTTTGTTTCAAATATATTGAAAGTTTCTCGAAAATAATAATAAATCAATTTTGCCTGCATCAATCACTTAGAGTTAACTTTGTATTGTATTAACATTTATAAAGAAATATTTTCGGGAATTTTTTAGAACAGTTTTTTGATTATTCCAGATAAATTAAACAAATAAACTTATTAATGCTTTTATATAATTCTTGAGTTGTTTGGAATGAGGTAGCAGTTTCACAAATTGTTTTGTGTGAAGTTATTTGGAATCATCGAGATACTCCTCATAGTTCAGATAAAATCTTTCTTTGAAACGATTTAAATGCTTCATTTGGCAAATGATTATTATTTCTACTAAGAAACTAAAAGTGGGGCGTGCCTTTTGAACTCTAATGGATAAATTATCGGTGATTTGATATTTGATAAATACAGACGAAATAAATACTTTCAGACTGATCTACATGGATTGATCGGTAGTAATGATCTGTCGAAATTAAAATTTAATTATGGTTTTTGTTCTATTTTCTCCCTGAAAAGACAACATTTTGCTGAAAAGTCAGCAAATATTTCATGCTCCGAAACCCCCCAAAATTGATTATTAAATCAATAAATTGAATAATAAACAGCTATAAACATATTTAAAAATATGTTAAATCATTTCAATACAATTCAAAACAATTTCATATTGAATGACAATTCAATATCTGGAGTTTAATATATAATTTCAGTTTCCATCCATCTATATATTCGTAGTCATCGTATTCGTTTTGTATTTTGATTGTCACGATGATAATGTTCTAGCACCGAACTGTCATAAAATTCAACAGAAAAAGGGCTAGTAGTGCGTGAACGCGATCTTGTTTGTTGCAAATTATCACGTATCTGTTGTCGCCAGTCATTAAAACTTGTAGTTATCGATAATAATAACTGTAATAATGAGGCTAGGCGAGTCTTCTTTATGAGATATCTTTTTTATAATTCAATTTCATTTATTTGTTTCTTGATTGACAGCTAGATCAAAATTGTGCATTATTTTGACAATTCTCAGCAATGGAGTGAATTCTTGAATATTACCTTGTCACGTCCGAAATCACGCAATGAGTGACTGCGGATTGAACCTTAATGGCATAAAGTGAATTTAATAATATTTTGTTTGGTTCTGTGAAGTTTTTGTCTTTTGCCACTTTGCTTGCAGTTGATTTTGATTTCAATTCTGGTTTCACATTTTCTCTCTTTCTCTCTCTGTCCATTGCACTATCTCTCACTCCGGTACGTCACTTTCCCTTCCACCCATGGGTATAGTTTAACCCTCATCGGGCTGCAGATCGTCGTAAAGGTGTGAAATTGTTAAATCATTAAAATTGAATATTTTTTCTTCATTCACTTCTTATTCTTCCTCTTCTTCCGCTTCCCCATCTCCGTAGCATCCCATGAACTCGAACCTTAATCTTTCGAGGCATAATCTTTTACATTAAAGTCATCATCGGGGCAACGGTTTGCGGGTCCCGTCAGAATTTGTCAATATGATCAGAGATCAGTTCCCACCAATAAATTAGCTCTGTTTCGCTCTCAGAAAAGACTTCAGTTCTTTTGTAGATTTAGCGATATGTTGGCAGATATCAATCGATGCAATCAATAACTAACATTGTTTTTTTCTTTGCTTTTGGTTGCAAAGCTTGCAGTTATTTTTGTAAACGAAAACTTAAAGGGGTGTGCTCCTAAAGGCTCTTGAGAGCTTTTGAAAGCCTCCTGACGTAGACTCTATCACGAATTTTGTTGAAATGTGAATGATTGGCCACGCCGCCAATGACATTTTCTCAAAACAACGTCACCATTTCGAAAGGCCTTTGGCATCCCAATATTTATGTAATCGTCGAATTGATCGTCGTCGCAGTCGATGTTGTTGTTGTTGTCGTTAACTGTCGATCAATATCGGTATTTATGTCGCCTGATCTTTTGACTACTCTGACATTGAACATCCGGGACTAATTTTATATTCGTACAGTAGTATGTGTATATATATAGTTATATTTATTTTATATCAATAAGCATTACAAATATATTCCGATTGACACGAAAATTGCGTGCGTTTTGTCTAAATCTCTTCGAGCAACTTTATGCAACTTCATTCAACAGCAAAGCATCCGACTCATACCATGTTGCCAATGGTTGCGTCGTTGTTCGCGTGATAGACACTGCATTCCAAATTAAACATCGATACGATCAAATAAAACGTGCGCAGTCTTCAAACGAAAGGTTAAAATCTTGTTTAAATTTCAAGAAGTTTATTTAAAGATTTTCATATGCATCAACCTCAAAGGAGGTTTGAAACCAAGTCCGAAACTCGATTGCTTACTAGACGCTGTTTGGAAGATATTTTAATTTTAGACTGAAAAAAAGAAAGATCCCTTAGCTTATTTAGAAACCAAATGCCTTTAAAATTATTCTATAGAAACTTGGTCAACCTTCATCATCACTATTATCATCATATAACATTACTATCGTCATCATCATAAGAAAACGTTAACTGCATCTCCTTCCATCTTTCTAAACTTTATTTGTCAAAGAATATTGAACCTCATAAAGGATTGGCACCCCCTCTATAATATCTTAACGCTTCTTAACCCTTAGATAGAAATAAGGGATATTCTTAACATATTGTTAAGCATGCAAAGGCGGAGCCTTTCATCGTAAGCTTTGAAGAATGTTCATAAAATCTTAAACTGCGTTCAAACGCTCTTATAAGCTCTAATATGATTTTGAAAGCCTCTAATGAAAGCCTTGAATGACATTTTAAAGGTCATGCAAGATAACGAACCTTAAATATTAAAAGAGTTTCCAGCATTTGTGTGTTTGCACTGCGTTTCAATGGATCATATCTTGATTAATAAATATATTATCACTATATTACCATCTAGAGCAGAATAATCCTAGGGTCGAAAATATCCCTTCCAAAAGCCATGAATGAATATGAAGATCCTCTTAAACATTACATTCTAAAGACATAAAGGGAGCTTCTATATCTTTTTCCTGTAATTTAATTTTCAAGAGAGCGTTGAAGGTATAATTTAAGGGTT
Organism: Physocephala rufipes; assembly: GCA_963966595.1. Lineage (NCBI taxonomy): Eukaryota > Metazoa > Arthropoda > Insecta > Diptera > Conopidae > Physocephala > Physocephala rufipes. The sequence goes on along the minus strand of OZ016505.1, from coordinate 31,067,897 downwards.
CAAGCGCTACGTCATGACTACAAGGAATAAATTTTCGTAGTAATTCTTTTACGTCAAAACCTTATGAAAACTGATCAAATTAAAATCGATTTGTTAGATGATTTGTTAGAAAATCATTAACCGCTAAAAAGGAATGGCAGTTTAAATGCCTTTCGTTGTCGGTGGCTTACGATGGCTTCGATTTGGGAGAATTTATAGATATTTTGGTGAGAATTTAAGGTCCTAATAGAGGATAACTGACGACACTCCATCGTGGTAACAAAATAATGTTTAAAATACAAATTATGGCTGGCGTTAGCTGGCAAAGAAATAATTTATTTCGATTGAAGTCGAGCACGAACTTAGAAGACGACCGGCAGTAGTAGCTCGAGCCGTTCGGATCGGTAAGTGTGTGAACAAATTCTCTCAAGAAGGAAGAATGGGAATATCTCTTGGCACCAACGACGAATGATGACGACGATGATGATAATGATGATGGCGATGACTACTAACGAAACTTGATTTATTTAAGCTACCCGAGCAGCTCATAAATAAAGCTGTTCGGCTGTTGAGTCGCATCACAATTGCACCGCATTCAGGGAGCAAAAGGTTTCGGGTTAAGCAGATGCTGTGACACGAAGAGGGTTGTCGAATTACTTTTCTATCGAATACTAATGCTTATGACCGACCCCGTGAAAATAATGGCAACAAACAACAATAACGGAAAAAGTATTTGGGGAAAACTTTAAAACGAAAATCACGACATGCCACACCAAACCCAAAATCTTTCTGCGCCACACTAGCAACGCCAAAATACCGCATCGACATGAAGGTGCTGCTGCTGCTGCTTCTGCTTCTGCTGGTCTTCCAATCCAACAATAATAACAAAGGCAGCTAAAGAAACATTAACACGACGCGGCGATAACTGAAGACGATTCGAAAATATAGAGGACAATTCCGTTCGATTAATCCCGCAGCTAGTGTTCAATCCCTCAAGTGAATTGGGCGCTACGACTGAGAAGTGGAAATCTGAGAATCGCCGCCACGTTTTGTCATCGTCACATCAATGGGAAAAGTGCACGCTCCCGGCTTATCAGGGTGGAGTGAGATTTCTAGATGCGGAAATGTTTTGGCACCAGGCCCAAGCCCAAGCCCAAGCTGAAGCCGAATCCGGCTTAGAGGCTGGCGCGGCGCGAAAACAGTAGACGAACATTCACTGTTCACAAGTTAGCCGAATAAGTTGAGTGAGACCTGCTTCGTAGCCTTATTGCCCCGATATGAAGCCAAGGCTAACTGCCAAGACGGACTGCTTGCATTTGTTTTGAGGTTATGTGAAAGGTCAAGTTCGTGATCGCATTCAAACATCTTGCCAGCCACTCATCTCGCATAGAGCACACAATCGAGGGATCAACAACGACAAATGATGACGGCGGTGGTGGCAGCGGCATCGAACACGGCGACGACAAAAGCGGCGAAAAATTGAAGATGAGCGTGCCACCACCACGCCACGATTCCGTCGTCATTCTATCTATTCGTTACCAAATCTACCCACAATCGAGGAATTTTTTTGCACGTTGCCAAATTGAGTGAATGTAGGATAAATTTAAAAAGAAATGGTGATGAAGGGTAGGGTAGGGGAGGGGTAAGGAATAAGATGAAAAGTCGTATTTGCAATTTTCTCGCTCTGCCACACCAACAAGTCATGATGCATCGAGTTGGCTTGATTTAAGTTAAGATGATGACACCGGAGACACGTTGTCTCATCCGATCGTGCAGTTGACACAACAACTGAACCGTACCATCAACCGAACGAAAGCTGACGAGCAATGATGTGCTTTTCACTATACTTCACTGCTGGCCGCACAATCGTGCCACGAAAATTTAGCGAATGCTTCAAAGCGACATAATATCGGTATTAACGGAATCCACCTTCCTTCGGGCTAAATCATAATCATCAATTTCAATTGTTCAGTTTTATCGATTTCGTTTCGGTTCGATACGCCTGCGATCATCACCACCACCATCGTCATCATCATCATCATCATCATCATCGTGATCATCACTACATGATCGCTAGTGACCTACTTGACATTGCTGTCTTGACCCAAATGCAATAGTGGCAACAGATTTAAACGCCTTCTGTTTGCTGTTGTGAATGCAATTCTCGTTTTCTTCTTTTCTTTTTGTGCTGAATGCAAGCTCGAATGAGGAAATTGACGTTGACGGCGATGACGACTTCTAAACGCCATTTAATTATGAAAATTCGTATGGATTGGTTGAATCAATAGAATTGAGGATCGCTCAAAGAAAATAGCGTATTGAAAAAGCGATGCAAGCTCATTCGGTCTGTGATGTGAAAACGAAATGACATAAATTTTGGTAGGCGGAAAACTAAATTCGAAAAAATTTTCAATATGAAAAAAATCATGAACCACGGCTCCATGGACGGGTTATAATTTTGGCAAATAAGTCCGTGCGCTTTTAGAAACATAAAAGATACTTTACATGAAATGCAATTGAATCTTGATTCCATTTATTTTGTTTTGTAGAACAAAATACCGCACGAACTTATTTGCCAGTCTAATGTGATTTATTACTGTTTTCTTTACAAAACATCGTGTATTTTGTAACAAACTCTTCATTTTTTCCGCTTGATAAACGTGTCGTTAATGCCGCTTACACAATTCTTTACTCAACAAATACTTCATCCATTTCAACAGCAATAAAACAATTATTTTAGAAAACTCAAATGATGCAAGTCCTCTTTTTTTTGGTGGGTTTTGGTTTTTTTTTTTTCTTTTTGACGATGTCGCCGCTTGCATGCATGGAAACATTTGCTAAGCACGCGATTATTTGACAGAGAGCGAACAAATGTCGCTTTTATTTGTCGAATAGCAAATACCACAAAATAAAAAAACATACTGAAACGACTCCAAAAAATTGAACAAACCGAAACAAAAAACCTCTAAAGCGTCACATCGATAAGAAGATTGTGCAAAATTTACAAAATTTGTATCGAAGTGTCGCCAATTTGGTCGGAACAGGCCCAAACAGAACAAGCCCAAACAAATCGAAATTATAAAAAAAATAAACCACTTCAAAATAAATAAAACATTCTTTGCAGCAATTTGCATTGTTTCGCAGCACCAACTACATAAACCAACCAAATCAGACAACCAAAAAATAAATGTCTCGAACTGCCCGAAGAAACGTCTTTGACCACGTTAATCGTGTAGGACGCTACCGCCACCACAACCGTCACCACCGACGCTTCTGCATATAGTTTGATTCGCTTAAAATTGTTCATCCAATAGAGAATCACGTCTGCAGATATTTAGAAATCTTTAAGAACACGAATAACAACGACGAAACCAACAACAACGGTGATGATGATAATGGTGACGACGATGATGATAATGACGATGACTACTATGTTACCAGCAGTAGCAAAGGCAGCGATTTTGTTTCAACAGCTTGTTTCCATTTCCTTAAAATGCTTATTTACTTTTATAGAAGACTCAAAGCATTGATCTGACCTTCCGAAACATTCGAACGGACGAACACCTTCCTTGGTATCTGGCATGCCTTTTTTCTTTTCTGAAGATTCTGAAAGAGATAAAGATTGGTGACCTCCTCTCTTCAACTGCTTTCATAACGAATTTGATGGAAAAGACTCGCAGGGTTGGTAAACCGGATTACTCCCAAGATTTTTTTATAATATTCTGATATTTTAATATTTAGGAATTAGGGGAGGTTCCGGGCTCAAAATTTGAAGAAAGATTATATAGATCTCCCTCACGCCCATTCTCCCCCCCTTTCCCCAACTTTACCGACCCCTAACCCTGTCTTATCTTATCTATATCCTTAAACGTCGTCTATTAGAAGAAAATTGTAAGGTTTTATCATCATCAAATTGTGATCATGAAATCCTGGAGAAATTGAGAAATAATAGGATCAGATTTCGGGGATTTTTATCACCCTACAAGTCACCCTTCGAGCTTCGATAACAAAATTTGGCTAAGCCCATTAATAAGAAATTATTTATGTCCAAATGAAAAAAATATTACCAATAAAATTTCATTTCAACAGAATAAAAGAACAAGAAAAATACGACATTTCGCGACGATCGCATACAATCACATCTCATAGTGTTTTATCGAATGTTTTTCTTGCACAATATCGTTTTTTATTCTTGACGTATATGAGATCAACAATAACAACGCCAACAACAACAACAAAGTATCAAAATATCCGCTACCGCAGTTGAAATTTATTCGCCTCTTAAGTCAAACAAGATCAGCTAGATCGGATAATGTCATGTACAATGTCATATGTTAGCATTAATGGTCCCTCAGTAATTGTTAACTTTTTTGTTAAATTCTAAAATTCTATTCTATTTCGTGCGGGCTGTTGTCTTTTCTCCTTAGGCTTTTATCGATCGGGTTGGTTGAATGATCGGTCGGTCGATCGATCGATCGGTGGTCTCTGGACACGGTGAACACTATATCGTGTTCGGTTCGGTTAGTTAGTTCTGCATTTTGCGTTCTTGAAATATTCTTCCGAGCTGCCAAGTTATTTTTGATATCGCATTTATATAACCTTTCCCAACCAACTGATTATGCAGAAAAGTGGAGCGACTTGAACAGTGCCATCGAACGATTGTTGGTTCGATCGTTTATTGGTAGATTTGACTTAAGTTTAGCTAAGTTGAGAATTGGATAATGCCACGTTCGTTAGTTTTTTACCGTGTTTACTGATCGTACGTTTCTGCTTGACTGTATGATGCATATATTCTTATCGATTACACCTGAGACTGCAATCAATAAATCGATTGTTTAGTGATCAGATTAGAGAAAACGACGGGCGCAAACGGATCTCAGTGGTCGATCAGTCGATCAGACGATGGGTCTGATGGAACGCTATAAAGGCTAAAGACGCTAGATGGATTCGCAGATTTGAAGAGCTTGAATTGAGCACAGAATGAATGGATTAAGTGTGGCTTTCGAAGGAGCTAAACGTTTGTTACCTCCACAGCGTTAAAGTACAATCGCTCTTGCTGTTTCTTGAATTTCTTTTATTCCTTTCAAATTTTTCCTAAAAAGCGATCGATGGTTTCTCTCAAACCCAAAAAAAAGATAAGACTGGTAAAGGGGAAGGCAAAGGTAAATGTTTGTAGTTCCATAACGTTTACATTGGATACGTGTAACTCTGTAATCGTACAGGTACCTCTGTACTGTTGTACCTGTCCTACTCTTGCACCGACGACAGGTGGCAAGTATTGACGTTCTGCTGCACGATCTGTCAATCAACAAATAGCCGTTATAGAAGTCGGCGTCGGCGTCATTAAGAAATTTCTATAAACCGGACAGTAAAGAATTGAATTAATGCGAACATTTCGTGTTTATTTAATTGATTTGCTGCAAGAATTATAAAAATCTAAATGCATTTAAGACAACCAGTCCGTTAGCGTTACAATCGCCACCACCAAAACAAAGCAAGTTATCAAACCTTTTCGATATACCCGCGTGAATGGATAGATAGATGCCAGAACAATCCCTCGACGGGCTTAATATGTATGAAAATGTATGAATGAATGAATGAACAAATGCACGTATTTGTTGGAAATAATTATTCACATATATATGTATATATATTTGTTTCAATAAAGCCACGTTAACAATATCATATCTGTATATTCCTTATTATTCCATTTGCCTTTTTTTATTAGTTTCTCTTGTTCTTCTTATTCCTTCAATAGCACTTTGCGCTGTTTTTATCTGATCGCTCTAGTTGTCCAAGTGATTAGAATAACTTACGATCACAACGCCATCTGCATAACAGTTAAGAAAGATAACAACCTACAATAACAAAATACTAGCGAATATTTCTGTGTGTTCTCGCGGCCGAAAAACTGAAATTTTTAATAAGCAAATGTTTCTAACGTACGCGAACGTCGCAAACGTCGTATAGAACGGAATCAACCACTAGAGCCTTGTTTTTCAACAAAAACCATACGAAACGATCTGCGCATGCCGAAATAAATTGAATAAATTGAATAAATAGGATTGCAATTCGAATTTTCCGCAACGCGGTTCCGTTGACGAAGTCATTCCGAAGGCATTCTGAAGGTGTTAAAAAACGTTCGTTTAATTAGACAACAAACATTTGTAAATAATTTGAATCCAGCATTCTATTCTATTGCCCCCGTTTATAGAGCTCTACTATATCACCAGCTGTTTCCTGTCGGCATTCAAAGATATCAATCGATAATGCCGCTACTTCAAGTTGTTTCTGCATTCATTGTCTGCCGGTCTGTCGTCCGTTGGTTCGCCGACGACATATAAATTTAAAGCTTTCGAATGTAGAGCGTCTATTGTGCAACCGTAGAACGATCGAAACGTTCACTTTAGGCTTGCACGGGTTAAAAGAGATTATCGAATACGATATAGAGAAAATCCTTGAATTCTTCAAAAAGTGAACGGTAAGTTAAATCCGAAGTTAATTAGGATGTGTCTTAGTTTGAAAAGAGAAACGGAAATTAATTAATATAATTGAAGTTCATGATGATGTTTAATAGTGAATGATTATCGTGTGGTCTTCTAAGGAAGGTTTGTGGCACAAGGGTTGTTGCTCCTAAAGGGTTAGAATGGACGTGGACGTATGCCTTATTGGTATGATATAAAATGGTCATAATTTTCAAATCTTGGAGGCTGATATTTTCTGAGAGAGAATGATACATTTCATAAAAAATATGTAGACATTTTCTCATACAAAATATTTAGAAAATATCGAATATTTTGAAAATATCGAAGAATGCTAAAAGTTCTCCCAAGGATTGATCCTTTATTGTGAAACTAAGCAGATTTCAAAAATTTTCAGTTCTACGAGATGATGAAATAGTGTTAAAAGTCTTCTAATTTAGCAATTTCAGACGAACTAAACCTTTACTGAAAGGAAAATGCTCTGCAACGAAACATTATTTAGACAAGAATTTATATCGAAAACACTTACAATCTCTCAACCATTTAAAGGGTTAAGAAAACTGTAATATTCTTCGATTCTGTTTATATTTAATTGGTATAATTTGTTTCCTTTTTGTTTTTGTTGTTTTCTATGACAAAGCTAAATGAAGAAATCTACTAATAAAGCAATGAAAAATAGCCGCCAACGACGTTTTTATAGTGGCGGCACACCCATAGCAGCGCGTCGCCGTCAACGCGTCTTTTTTATGCTCTACAGCAGCAACGGCAATATCATCCCTCGCATTCCGAATTCAGTCAGTCGGTAAAGAGTGAATCATTTAAATGACTGGCAATTTTTTTTTCTTTTTTGGAAGCAACAGGGTGTGATGAACATTCATTTCATGGATTGAAAAAGTATAATAGTTAAATCAGTAGAGATATTACAATAACACATCCACACATACGCACACACACGCCCAAACAGAAATGCGGAATTGCAGAAGAAGCGACGTGAAGCAGTGGGAAAGACATGAAGCGATCACTGTAGGAGGCGCTCATTGAAAGGGAAATTGCTAGCAAAGAAAAAACAATTGAAAAAAAAAATAAAAAATCAAACATCATTTTGCGTGCAGTTTTCAGCTCTGCGGGTGCGGTTTTTTCAATCAGTATAAGTCGAAATGTCTGCAACGAGGTGTGACACTAATTTCGTTTTTAATTTCGGTCTTTTTTCTTGCTGTTGTTCTTTGTTTTTATTGTTACTCGTTTTTGGCGAGTTCGTAAACATGAATGTAAAATTGTTGCTTAGTGTTCGCCGCAAGATCGAAAGACCAAAAGACGGCAAATAAATAAAGAAAAACCTAACCCACCTACATTCCTGCCTACTTCAATGAATACTCATGAGTAAAGTATACCGATGACTTATGGTGACTTCTACTGACGCGACTTCTATCGAAATGTGCAAATTATGAGTTTTATTAATTGACACTTTTGCCTATTTTTAGGCGTTAACACATTATATTGCCGGGCTCATACCAGCATGCATGTCATCAGTACAAAGCTAACAACAACACCAACAACAGCAATAACAACTATAAATTATTTTTTTGATGCTTTTTGTTCCACCATTTTTGTAAAATAATTTAAATGTCATTTTAATGAAACCTCATAAATTAGCCAATATGGAAACCTAAACCTAAACTAGTGACGCGGTGCAATGCAAAATGCAACAATTTTTCTTAACAACACCATTAATATATTTTAGTGTGATCAAAAAAATGTTGTAACAAAAAACTGAACAAAAACTAGGCAGTGAGCAGCTGCAATATTAGAGTCTTTAGCCAACTGAAACGACTGCGGCGACAGTCAAAATGCAATTATAGTCTAAATGAAATAAATAAGAAATAAAACAAATGAAACAAATTAAACGTAAGAAAGAGAAAAACGCTGAAAGAGTCCAAAAAAGCCCAAGACATTGCGTGACTTTTACAAACAACCTTCAAAATCAGAACCACCGGCAGCAAACTTTTCATGCGTTGATTCAAATTTAAAAATAGAATTAAACAAAAGAGGAAAAAATAACGCGAAACCCCGAAATGTATCCTTTCCCACACTTTTTATCTCTTCTTCGTTTTCTTCCTCTTCTTCCTCCTCTTATTCTTTGTTTATCTTCACAAATGAAGCCACACAGAGTTAACAGAGATTAAAAAAGTCTTTAAAATCATGGTAGCTCTTGTTACCACGTATCCCTCCCTATCGATAGAAACCATTCAAGTGAAGACAAGACAAGTCAAGTCATCGAAATGACCAAAATGCTTGTCAAGGTGAACAATTCGAACAATCATCAAACTTCGATACAAAAGCATCAAATCGATTATTTGAAATGTACAAAAAAAAAACCACTGCTTCAACAGCGAAGCCATTGTTGTTATATAGTGCCACTCCTCCTCGCTTTCGCCCGTCTTTTACCCAGTCTTTCTTTTTTTTTTTTTTTTTTTTGGTTAGTTTTTATTTTTTCGTTGAAATTTTTTATTTGTTTGGTATTGACGTTCTTCATTCTTTTCTATTGCTTTAGACGAGCCACTAACCATCGCGTTGCAGCTGATTTTTTGATTGATTGAGCTCAATTTTTCTGTCATCGACAATGTCATCACTTGACATAAAATTGTATTTTAATTCTATTAAAATTGTATTAATGATCATTAAGTTAAACTGTATTTTTATATAATTGTTTGCATTATAATGTTGATTGCTTTTGTTGGAAGTTTTATTATCATTGTTTTTGTCATTATTGTTGTCACTGTCATTGATAACTATCGTTGAAATTATGTCTACGGTTTTAACACCATAATTATTTTAATACTATACACCCATAAGGTATGTTAGGTTTGCTCCTCCGTAACGCATTAAAGGAGGCGTGGTCGATCTGTCTGTTTAGGCTAGAGCGGACTATACAAGTCACGGCCTGATCGATGTTCTTAGCGTTTTTCTCTTAAAATTATTAAAGTTTAACCTTTTTCGAGAAATTACTAAAGCTTTTGGTTTTATTGAAATAATTAATTAATCGATTTATTCAATACTTTTTCCACATTTTTATGGGATTAAGAGAATGGCGGGGACGAGCTTCATTAATTCATAGTATAAGAGTTTATTACCGAAAATTAATATTCATTTAGATTAGTTTAAGATTATTGCAACATTTTCTCTGAGAAATAATCGCATGAATTTTTCAATTTCCGATTATTTTGTTTTTGTTTTTCTTTCTATATCAGCTTATTTTTATTGAGGCATTGAGGCGATGACGATTTAGTAAGCAACAACTATTGCCGATAATTTCCATCAAAACTGCGGAATAACATTTCCTTACTGCCGATCATTCGCATTAAGTTCGAAGAATTTTCATTTATGTTGTTAACTTTTCTCTTCTTTGTTGCTGCTGCGAATGTTTTTTTATTATTATAAAAGCCTATTAGTGCAAGCGGCGATTTTGTCCAATTGCTATCAAATTTTTAAATATTCGCTACTGAGATTGTTGCTCTCACTCACTCACTCACTTTGCATTTATGACCACTGGCAGCAATAGCACTAGCAATTGAAGTATCAGCAGTAGCAACAGTGGCAGTGGCTGAAACGGCAGCAAGAAAGGCAGCAACATAAAACTTAATATTAAATTACGAAAAACAATAAAAATCTGAAAACAGGACATTAAGAAAACATTTCAACGAAGGCGAAAGGAGCAACAGCTAAAGCGGTAACAGCGGCAGCAGCAATAGCAACAACATTTCGTCGATAAATTCGTGAAGCAATCGAAATGTTCGTTTGGGGACTGCGCAGGCGCGTGTAATGATTCCATTCGCGTTTGCCTACACACGCCATCATCCAATTGCCAGACGGCAGCAACAATAAAAAAACTAAGCAGGGAAAGCAACAATAAGAAGAACAAGCAACCTGTAATAACAACTGCTGGAACAACAATCAGTAGCTCAAACATCAAGACCGAAAGCGCAAAAACAAAACTGTCGATAGCAACAACAACAACACTATAATTGAAACGGCAACAACAACAACAACAACAGTAACAGCAAAAAACACCAACAAAAACAAAAGAACAGAATCAGAACGAACAGAAAGAAGGAAAAGAGAAACATTAACAACCACAAAGAGCTAACGAGAGACGAACAACAACAACAACACTCACAACAACAACAACAACAGCAACAACCACACAACCAAACAAGACTAATATCGTTAGCACAACCAACAATCAAAACAACAATAAAGAACAACAACAACCATAACAATAAAAAGGCAGTAAACAATAACAAATAAAAAAACAATAATAACAACAACAACAAAAACAACAACGTCAACAACGGCGAACAAGCAAATGCGCACTCAAAGTGGATCGATAAAAATAATTGGTTTCGGCGTGCTGCACGAGACCGGTACTTTTCTCTCACTGTCTCCACCGATGCTGCACTGCTGCTCCTCTGCCACTGTCTCCGCCTCGCTAGACGCGGTATGACGCGGTAGGACTCTCGCAAAAGGAGCTCGGAAATTCTATGTGGTCGAAAAGTTCTACTTGCATCCAATAAGACACAGTTAACGGTTTCGTTGTAGATTGCATTTGCAATCTGCTGGCCGTTCACGATGCTCCACACAATTCCTTGCAATTACAATTTTTTTTAGACATTTTATTATTGCGATTTATTAGCACGAAAAAAACAGACAGGCTTTTGTTGATTTTTGTAAATTTTTCCCACGGCACTTACTCCAGGCCAATTTAATACGGGCGCTCGTATTAGGCCCAATCGAGTGATACGCATTAAACCAATAGGTTTTTAAATTCTCGCCTGTAAGCGGTAGTGGTGATAGGTCATACAATAAACGATTAAACATCCATAAATCAGTGAATGGGATAGGGGGGAAAAGGGTGAGATAAAGGTAGGCACAAAGAGTGATAGAGTGTCCATCAGGGTCATGGTGATGATTCTTCATCAAAATGTTGACATCGTATTTTTTCAAAAAAACCAAAAAAAAAAAAATTCACTTACCTTCAAAACGAGTCCAATCATGCCTAACAGTTTACGTAGCGCTTCGTTTGCCGTTCGATCGATTTTTAGTCAATTCGTAAACTTATTGTTGTTGTATTAATTGAGACCCTGGGAAATATTCTCGTTTCTCATTCATTGACCCATTTCCGATCGATTCGATTCCCAGACACTTTTGATTTCGAGCTTCTGCAAAATCATCATCATCGTGATGATGATGATCGTGATTACCGTGGTAGCGATGAAAGCAATGATCAAAAGAAACAAAATCAGACTATACTTTAAATGAGATGAGGTCAGAAGTAGCACCAGCAGGAGCAAAAATAGCATGAAGGCATGATCGGCAGCATCTGCTCCGCAACGAGTAACATACACCGTTACCAAACAATCTGCGGCAATAGTAAAATCAAGAACAACCAGAAACATAAATAAGAAATTTATTATTACAACCGACCGTGAAATAACCGTAAAATCAACCCAAAAAATGTAAAAATAAAAGTTGAATTGGCAACAAAAATCAATGCAATCAATGCGGCTGACAAAGCATAGAATCATTGCGCCGGCGTTGCCAACTTTCGATAACGAGAGACTGTAAAACGAAAAAAGCCTGGGAAAAATTAAGGGACTCACACTCACAAAACGGAAGAATAGCCGATGTGACGTGAAGGTAAGACGCGTTGCGACAACGACGCGAACGAACGAACGAACGAAAAATCTTACGAACGAACGAATGATCATCGGACAATTGTAGGCGTCCAACGCAATTGAAACAACTCGGTCACGATGGGATGAGTCACGCTGACGTTTTTCGTTTTATTTCTGTTTAATGAAAATCTAAAGCTAGTCAGGTTTTATAATTTTTTTTTAATGTTTGACCGAAATCTAAATTAATACTTAGTACTTATAAGAATCGAAGTATGAAAGGGTGGCAGTTGACGGTTGTTCACGGATCGCCAATATTTCGACCGAACTCATGCAAAAAAGCTCATTCGAATGAATCAACTGGATTTGTTCTACGCGATAAATGAGTGTTTTACCCCACCCATGGAAAGAAGAAGAAGACAATACTAAACCTTATATAATACGTCTTAAATAATAAATATAATAATAATAAAATACGTCTTTAAACGCATAAACAACCCTACTAGTCGCAAACTACAGAAGGATAGTCGTTTAGGTAACCAACGAAGCGTAGCGATAGCACACGCAGAAGTGAATACACGAAACTTTTGTAGAAATCAAAGATTCTGTTCTTTGGCCATCATTAAAAATACTATAAGGACCAACACGATTTACGCATGCGCATCTTTAACGACAGCAAAAACCGCAAAACTATTTCAATTGATCCAACAAAATCCGCAAAACCAAAGATCAACATAAAAACCAAACCAAAGCAACCTCTCACAAACAAACAACGAACAAGCATAAATTCGCGCGCTCTAACAGCAAAGCAACAGCAAAAACCATAGGCAGCAAAAGATTCAACTAATCGAGATAAAGCTTGCTTCATTTCAATGCACGAATCCATCCAATGGTTGCAAATGCGTTCAGCGGGGGCACAATTCGCTGCTTCCTAAACGCATAGGGCCGTAGTGGATTGTGTGTAAAAGCGGCAAAAGTGGCAACAGCTGTTCGTATGTAGGCGTATGTAAGTGCATGTATTTGCATGGGTGTGTGTGAATGTGCGTGTACGTGTGTTCGTTTGTTTGTATTCTCTAAAAAAATCTGTTCATTCAGAGAACATGCGCACCCTGCCAGTCTGACTGACTGTAAAGTCAGCCACAGAAGCAGAAGATTTAACGGAATCTATGCGAAAATTTAATTAAGTTCAAGTTCTTTTTCCAACGCTCGTATCGCGTATATATCGTGGACTCAGTCCGCGTGACGCGCGGAATGATGCAGCGGCTTTTGCGTTTGTGTCTCACGTACGTCCCTTTGTTGCGGCTGATGGTCGCGATGAAGCTCTGCTGATAAACAGTAAGACACAACACAGCAGGAAGTGTTCTTTTATTATTTGTATTCGGTAACTTTTCATTTTATTTTATTCGCTTTTGTTTTTCTCTTTGCGTGAAATCTTCGATGCAAGGAAATGTAAATGTTCCCACACATCCGTATGAATGCATGTATGTACGTATGTATGAATTGTAACGGTACAGTTATAAAGAAATGGGTCAATAAAGTCAAACGAGAAAATCAAAAGTTTTTCGTAAAGGTCGGATATTCTGAATTTATGGCGACACTCCGTTTCGATGAGGAAGGTTTTAGTTGACGAGGTTCAAGAGATCATAATCATTGATAGTGATCATAACCTTATAATCCTCATATGATCATTATAAGCAGGGATTGCAATGGTGATTAGTCAAAAAATGTAGCATGGCCGTGTTGGATCTGAGTGGGAAGGAGAACGGCAATGAACAGAATGTCAGCTGCGACCACTCTACGTGTCACTATTTCACCCTCTTCCACTTAACTCACAGTTACGAGGCTACACTTATTAGGGATGAAAACTCTGCAGTGACGCAATTTCACCAATCTGTGATAATAATTCATCGCGGAGTATTGAAGGATGCATATGCTTTGATTCACCAGGCCTTTGCGAGGATTTTCATACGAATTACAAAGGGAAAAGGGAAACAGGGGGAATAGAGAGAGCGAGAGAAAAAGATCAGCCGAAAATCTTTATAGTAGTAATCTCGGAAGATTGATTATTGTCAATCTCTTTCTTGAAGACGGCAAAATTATTCAGATTTGGATTTCCCAAAAAAATTTAAGTCTTCCGAAATGGTTTCAGTATTCCCTTCAGTAAATTCTCCGTGTCTCTAGTTCTGAACCGAAAAAGACGCTGAGGATGTCACACTAATGATGGAAACACACTAATCGGGCCTTCTCCAAACTAAACTTGATAAAAGATGATAAGAAATTCAATCCAAATATTGCCCTAATTTAATGCCTCGGCAAATCCTAAGAGGTTTGTGTCATTCCTTTCTGGATATTAGTGCTTCTATAATATAGAAGGAGCGGGTGGTCTTTCCAATCTACGCCAAGTTTTATCGCGAAGCATTTAAAAATTGTACGACAATAAACAATTGTAACAAATTGCATGCAGAAGGAAACAAATTTGTCAAAGATTTAACTGATTTTCCTCATAATGGCGTAGTGATGAAATGGGGCGTCTGGCACTAGCTCTAACTGACTCGAAATCAGCCCACATTAAATATTATCTCACTGAAATATCACCAAAACCAAGAACAAACTAATAAAGCCATCTAAAAGATCATCCACTCATTTATTAAATCGACGCTCTCGATTCAGGCGGCTATGGCGATGGCTATGGCGATGACTGTGGTGACTGGTATTCACAATTGGCTATTCGAGCTCACAAATTAAGTTAACTTCGTGTCGACCGGAGCGTCGACCAGAATTTATCGTATGTTCGTGTAAACAAGTTGATCACACAATTAATTAAGTTTTTGTGGAGAAGTCAGTCAGTCCTCGAGAGTCGCAGATCTTGCAGATCTCTCTACGATTGCTTTGAGTGTTAAATTAAACTAAATAAATTTTAACCAATTGAGCATGAAAATTGGTAACGCCACCGTACGACCGACACTATTCACAACTATTGCTAACTAACTAACCGTAACTGGTTCTCTTAGTCGTCTTGAGTACATAGATATAGATAGATAGATATAGTCGTCGTCGTCGTCGAAGAACGAGGAATAATTTGTGTGGCTAAACGAAATTGTTGCTGGTGGAATAGTTGTTCTTTTTTCTCCATTTTTCTGGGTGGGGTAGCGCAATTGTCGGCACGATCTTGCAATTTGGAAGCATTTAAAATGAACTGCGGAGGGCGAGTCAAGCACCTGCCCGATTCTTCGTTTGTTTGTTTATTTGGTTTTGTTTGTTTGTACGTTTAGTTGTGCACTGTCCACTTGTGCCTTCCACCTGCACATTCGCTAGCTTGCCGTTTAGCGCACACCCACTCACATTCAGTACGGTTTACAATCCTAACCAATGGATGGCTTCCAATCGGCGACAAGTCAATTTCAATATGCTTGACATTGTGGACCACCTACGTGCTCGTACCAGATGCATAGAAATGTTGTGGACAAGACTTAAAAACTGGATGGAGTGTGAGAGAGAGAGAGAGAAAGAGGAAGGTAGAACTGTCATTTTTCAGTTTTTGTGGCAATCTTGTTGATTAGCTTCAAATTTATTTACATCAAACGTCAGGACCAACAATGGACGTTGACACCGTATAGCTTTCCTCTTGCCACCCTCCCCACCCCACGATTATATTTAATCATTTTAACTATTGCTCTTCCTAACCCCCAATCCTCATAGCGCTGCTCTCCCAACTGTTCCTGGTTTTATGCCTAGCGTGCCGTGAATCACTTGCGGCTATTTAAGAGAAATTAACGGAACAACAAAAACGACAACGACAATATGTTATTCGGATATACTGCAAGAGATAATAATACAAGCAATAACCTGCCGCGTCAACGGATCCAGGTCATCGGTTGGTTGTCTTTAGAGTTGTTAGAACTTGAACCGAAATGAATTGCTGCACATCTGGACTTAATGCCTTTGGCCTTTCCGCTCATATCATCTAAGAACCCAGGAAGACGCCATACCGGAGTGGCCGACCGGTCGCGCAGATCGATTTCCAGATAAGTGTGTGTGTGTGTCGTACATTCGTAAATTTCTCGAAATTCTGGTCTCCTAAGTGGACGGCGGCTGCTGGCTGGTCTCCACCATATGCGCCAATTGCTGCCGATGGCACATTACCTATCGGTACATTTGGCTGACGTTAGAATCCGGCGAGGTTTGAGATTTACATACTCCGGTTCAAATCACTAAAACCCAACAGAGTCAACCTTTCCGGGAGACCAACCATGCGAGGAAATTGTTGTGCGATCGACGATCAACGATCAGTGTTGATGATGCTCTAGTTGGTATTGTTGTGGCTGTGTGTGTGTGTGTTATATTTTCAATAGTTTGCTGTTGGTGCCAGCAAGTGACATGTCAACAAATCGATATCACTGCAGTTGATCGATAGCCTGGATGGTCAGTTATCGTTGTTTGGCTCATGCTGGATACGGTGTCCGTTAAATATGACTAGAAATGTGCAATATTTAACTAAAACAGATCGTTTAGTCGTTGTCAACCTACTACCGATATCGATACAAGATCATTAATATCGATTCGTTGGTTTGTCGATTGGCTGGTGGAGGTTTTTTACAGTTGACCTATTTGTCTCACTGATCAAACATTTATTCATACATTCATTCTCCTCGTGAGCCTTCGTTAAATGTTCTAGAGTGGTAGTTTTTTTGTGGTCTCACCGTGGGCAGAATTATCGTGCATATTTCTGATGCTCGCTCTCTCTCTCCCTCTCCATCACGCTCTTTCTCTTTTTCTATCTCTCATGCATTATCGGCTTAGATGTCATCTGCTTCTTGATTTGGATTTCTGTACCTCGGAACAACTTCTGACTAATATTTGTACGATCGTTCGAATAGCTCCGATTTGCATGCTGGCTTAACTGTTGCAACTTCATCTATTTTTGTTATTTTATCTAAGTTTTCCTTGACATCGAAAGAAATAATCACTACTACGCGCCTGAGGGTTGGGGCAAGCTCAAAACTGTTTCCCCGGAAAGAGTTCCCATGGTATGAATCTGTAGCAATCGCGGACTCGCTCGCTCGATCGCTCTAAAGGAGGAGCTCAGTGTTTAAACTCAAATGTACATAATTGCCTTGATGTCTTTTTATTCCTTCACTTTTCCCCCTCACGCCACTTCACCCTAACTGAGTTTCGCTGCCAGTTTTCGTTCGTTATTCGTTAGTTGTTCCCACGTTATAGATTTTTAGTTTTGTATCTACGAAAGTATTCGTATTTTTTGAGACAATGTCTTCCTTGATTGCCGTTTCGATTAATTTCGTTTTATTGTCTGTTGACTAGGCTGGCTCTTCTGCCAGTGGGCTGGCTGCTAGCCTATTGGGCTAGCGCTTAGACTTCGAGTTCATCGTTTGGCGCGATGAAACGATGGAGAGAATGTTACGCTACAAAATATTCATTATCAATTCATTAGCAAATTTGCTACGTTGCAGCGAAATGCGAAATAAAACCATCGGTCGCCTTGGGGCCGTCGCAACGATGTATGGCAAAATCATTTCATAAATTCTTCCGACGAGTATTCATTTAAGAGCGCTTAAGCGAACGTACAAACCGTTAAATCGATTTGAAAACTATAAGCGATTCTGATTATTGTCGATTAGTCGTAAAAAATGCGTGTACCTTTCTTTATCTGTGATGCCTTTCTCTTTTATCCCTGCTTCTCTTTTCATGATCCCCCCCTTTCCGGCACCTTTTTCTTTCTTCACACTTCGGATTGATCACGTGCAGGCAATCATTTAATCAATCAGGAAAACGTATAAGCTCTAGCTCTACGAGTGCGCTCATAAGACGTACTGGTTCTTCTGACCAGGAATAACTGTATTTTCTAAGACGCAATTCTTTTGGGCTTTTAGTTTTTCTCTTACTTAATTTCTTTCTTTCTCCCTCTCTCTCTCACTCTCATAAAATTCATAAGCGAGGCCTTCGGTAGATGAAAAACAGCAGAAACGCATTTAATTTCAACCTTGAGCTGATGATTACGAGAGCCTTCAGAAGACAACGAAATAACATCGTAGCAGTGTCGGTTGGTTTGCGTCGGTCGGCCAGTATCACCGATGCCGGTGCTGATGCCCCACCGCAGTTAAAGCCTTGCGTTATATTTGTTGTGCAAGGAAAAAAGGAAGAGAGTGTTTGTGTGTGTGTGAATGTATGTGTGTGTGTGTCGGTTGGTTTTTAAATAAATTAAATATGAAGATGGGACGATTAATTTCGTTCGTTAGGTGGAGTTTAAAAGCGGCGGGGAGGGGAGGGAAAAGCAGTGCATAGCAATTTTCGCATAATGTTGAATGCAATTTAGACATTTGTTTGCTTTAACGCGCCAAATAACTGCTTCACGGCAGATCGTTTCATTCTCTTCTTTCTCTATCTCTCCCTCTCTTTCCTTTTGCTATTTGCCGTTACATCAACAAATTCGTGCCATTCTCCAGCAAAGATATATTTACTTTTATGATCTATCAGTTACTGTAATTCCCACTTGGCAATTACATGTACGATTGCTTCTCCCGCCCCTTTTTCCACCGCCATTCCCTCCTTTACTCCTTCCTTTCCTTCCTCTCTCCCCCCTCCCCCTCTTCTGTGGTAGTATTTGAGTTTTTTCTTTTTCTTTTTTTTTCACTTTATTCTCCAGTGTTGCCGCTTGGGGCTTGAGTGTAAGAAGAAACACCTTTCGGGCACGCAGCAGTCGGTATTGATTTTAGATTATGTTTGTTGGTTGATTGGTTGATTAGTTGGTGCGTTCGTAATCTCGATTGTGCTTCTGACCAAATGAGCAATTTAATTGATAACTTTATGTCCGATTTTGTTAATGTTTTTTCGAAAAAATTTCATTTAGATTTTAAGAAAATCAACTGAAAATTGATTACAATTTATGATAATTAAACGATCCCATTCGATTGTATAATGATCATTTCGATCCAAATCGTTTATATAATAATTATTTCGATTACGCTGTTCATGATGGACACGCGTCGCTTCCAATAAGCGCTAATATTGTCATAAAACCAACTTCAGTATCACGATCGCCGGAGGTATGACATCTCTGTCCTTTTATAAATGATTGGTCTACATCTTCCTTAGACTTCATTAGAAAACTCAACAAAACTGGACTGAACTGGACTGAAAGTTTAATATACTCTCTCGACTCGACTTGGGACTAAACAACTCAACTCACAACAATAATCTTTCAAAACATGTGCTGCATAAATGCCACGATTGATATCTTAACAAATGCGCATAAAATTTGTAACAGAAATTGTCATTAGTCGCATTAATGACAGCAACAACTATGATAGCATCAAACTGCCG
The DNA here is from genome assembly GCA_963966595.1 of Physocephala rufipes. Taxonomy (NCBI): domain Eukaryota; kingdom Metazoa; phylum Arthropoda; class Insecta; order Diptera; family Conopidae; genus Physocephala; species Physocephala rufipes. The sequence goes on along the minus strand of OZ016505.1, from coordinate 31,048,429 downwards.
TTCGGTGCGGACCGAGTTCAATACTACTGTTCAAACCTGCTACAACTGCTACAACAAACGTTACCACGTCGGCTAATGAACACAATGCGACCATATTGCAGCCACATTCAGGCGACACCGCGTGGCACGTGAGAAACGCCGCAACCGCGCGGCTTGTATTAGTTGTAGGGCATCAACGCAGCAACAAAACAAGCGAAATTAAAATGCATTCATTTATTGCGCCATAAAAAGCAGATTGTTGCGGCGGGCGAGTGACTGACTGGTGGACAAAATCTCGCGACTGGAATAACTTTTCACACCTTGATATTTATTGTAGTGGCAAGTAGTCATAGTCGTCGTTGTTGTCGTTGTCGTCCTCCCCCTGATCATAATCATCGTCGGCGATCGACACAAGTCAAGGCGTAGATAGAATGTTGTTAGAGAGCAAGTGTGAGAGAAGGGATAATTTCTGGTCACAAGTCAGCTGCTACAATTGTTGCCTGCACCCGTAATAAAACAACGGCAACAACTTGTCTATTGCAACGCAATATTGGCAGTATGGTGGTGGTCTCTTGACAAAAAGCCGACACACAAAAACTGGGAGTATCGAGTTCGAGTGGAATTTCAAACAGGCCCGCAGAAAGCGAATTCCATGGCAAAACAATTATCTGTACGCAATGGCAGCAGCCAACAATCAACAAACGCAACAAAAACGCAACAAAAACGCAACAAAAACGTAACAAAAACGCAACAAACCGATCTCAACCAAATGTCAGTCAATTCGTCAACTGACGATAACGACGATAACGTCGTTGCCCTAGTGTTGCTGGTGCGACGCGGTGGTGGAAACGCTTGACGATGTGTGAGAGTAGATGAGGTATAACGTAGCAGAATCACAGACGTGCTGGAGGCCGAAGAAACAAATGCACGGCGACCTGTTTTTACAAGTCAAGCCGTGGGTAACCATTAAAAGCGGATATTTAAAGCGAAGTTTCACATAAATGCTGGGATGCCCATTTTTAGAGAGTGACTTAGGTGATCGCTGACGATCAAGCTGACTGAAAAAACAAGCTTATCAAAGTTAAACAATTCCAATTTTGGGAACTACATTCGATTGATTGCATAACGATTTAGATTTACTCGATTCGAATTGAGTAAGCATGCGATGCGATGCGATGCGATGCGATGCGATGCGATGCGATGCGATTACATTTACAGAAATCGGACTTCAGAATCAGTTCAGATAAGACGGATAGATGACGACGTGAGCGTAACATAGATATATCTAAAATATCGAGCACAAATATATAAAATATATATAAAAATATATGGGTAGATGGTTCTAGAGGGTTAGATGCTTTGAGAGAGGATTATATTGCTAAATAATAGATCGATTGCCAATGGTTTGGGCGGGTCGGCGCATAAGTGAACGGCTGTGCGGATGAATGGCGAGATCCGATGAAGCCACCGGTTTGGAGCATGGATAGATAAATGAAACGAAAGATAGAATTGAATAAATGGATATACAAGAAGAAAATAGTATTAATGAGAAGAATAAAGTAATGGCATAATAGGCTAGATCGAAAAATAGAAGGAAACATTTATGGAGAGAATGCTTGAAAGCACGGTTGAATCGACAGGCAGACGAACGGAAAGTACGCTAACAATTATTCGAAATTTATCTTTAATTCTCTCGATCGGCGCTTCATCCCCCGTCAGGATTACTGTTAATTTCCCAAGAGGAACACACATACCTTCTCGAGGATATCTCATTAGAAAATTCTCCTCGCATCCACTGTCTAACCGAAAGCTTCACCCGCTTCTATCCAGTTTTGAAATCATATTGACAACAAAGAAGTCATTTCAACGAGTATTATTATCATTCACGATACACGAAGTACTACAAATTATCGGCCCAAATAAAGTGCCAACATTATGTGCGTGTTGTCGCGGCAACAGTACCAGAAAAGCATTTCATATTAGTTTGGAATTTGTTTGGCCAACACGAGAAACCGATCGAAATAGCAACGCAATAGTATGAAACGGCTAATATGTCCGTCCTCATCACCATCTTCATCCGTTCATCGAACGTTTTGAACGATGGAAAATGTGGCTGTTATTGTTATTATTGTTGCTTTTGCAACAATGAAATTAATTTAAATTTATTTTGTTGTCAATATTTGTGACCAGTTATTGTTATTACTATGGTGTCCGGTTATTGTTGTTGTTGTTGCTGTTGTTGATGTTGTTGCTGTTGTTGTTGCTCGTGCTGTTGAGGTAGAATGTCCGAATGTCGTAAAAGCAAATAAACAAAGCTATAACGAATCACCAACTAGAGCACGATTGGAGACGGTGCCGCAAATGTTGGTGGGCCGCAAATATCAGGCAGTCATATACCCAAATGACCAAAATGCAAAAGGAGAGCAAAAAAATACAGATGAAAGACAGAACAACGCATGGTCCTCTTTGGATGCCGAACTGCTGTGAATCAGGTGCGAGCAGTGCACTTCATTAGCTTGTAGTTTGTATGCCGCCAGCACACACGTCCACTCTCACTACTGCTTCTACTAGCCGGCAGATCGGTCGTCCCGCCACGTCTTGTCACGTTATCCTTCGTCTTTGAAGAAATTTCCATTTTGGGGCTTTTCAATTTTCCTGGGAACATTAAACTGTTAGAGTCAACAAGACGATCATTCGCGATCGCGCGATCATTTGATCGCGAACTACTGCCACTACAGCCAAATATAAGAAAATGTAACAAATGAAAACTGAATCAAGTTGTGGGAAAATGTCCGGACTAGAAGTCCGCTTTCGACGTCGGCAAATTTATTTACAAGGATCTCTAGACAAGACAAAAAAGAAAATTAAATACAATCCGTTTGCAAGACAAAATCAAAATCGATCGAATGTTATTCTCTTCTGACTCAATGTGGGCTCAATTTTGGACTCAGTTGGCGATCCAGTGCGATCACATAAATTTCATTAACGCGCTCCTTTCGTGGACTAACAAGTCAAGCGGTGACTACTGCGTGCTAGGAGAGCACGTAAACTTTAAAATTTTTACAATCGGGACAATCGAGATCGTAAAAGAGATCTTGGGAATTTTTCTACGAGCAATGAAAAAAATGATAAATTTTAGGAAAGAACTGGCGGGGAAATGAGAGAAATCAAATCGTCGGAATCGCCAAACGTTGAGTCCACCAATCATCGCCACCAATCACCGCTAGATGCAATTGGCAAATATTTAGTTTAGTTTCGTGTGACTTTATAAAACAGAGCAAGTCCAAATAAGCGTCTGTCTACCTGCATTCGAAACTCTCCTCAGCCTCGACGCACTTCAGTAACAACCTCTCTTTTTTTCTGAGAATGTCAAAGGTGCCAAAACAACTCTCGATGGGTTCGATGGGTTCGATGGGCACTCATCTGCAGAACAGTAAAATCGCGCTGCGGCAGCAAGTAGCAGCGTTGTCGATCCAAAAATGGCATCGTGGACAACGTACGGCTTGCTACACTTTTGGAAATTCACATTGCAAAGTCTCTACTAATAGAGATTGACATTCACCGGTCGACCAAACTTCCGCAAGCGGTGGTAATTGAATGGATTTTCGCGTAACTAACTGATGAACCGAAATCGTAGAAAACCGTTTGATGAAGCACTTCTTCACATCGAGGCCCAACGTATTGCTTAGTTTGGTAATTTGGTGCTCGTTGGATGTTGTTGTTGTTGGTGCCGCGCCACAGCAGAGGATACTTTTTGATCAGGAGTTTACATAATTTATTGCCAGCGTTCCGTGACAACGGCATTGACGACGCAATCAACGGGACCGATTCACCGAGCCGACTCTCTGGAGTATACGTATGTGTGTATGCTCGTATGTCTATGCGGTAATATATCGCTATAGGCAGGTCTCATTGACGCTTTCGACGACGCTACAACGCCGCGCTACCATTTGCTATTTTTATAATTACTATCGCGAAACATCGAAGAAGTATTGAAAAGTTTATGATTAGTGTGCTAGCAAGTGTGTCTGGATGTATGTGTGTGCATGTGTATGCATGTGTTATAGAGATTGTGTATGCAAGCCTTTGAACACTTCAGAAGACGAGCACTCGTCGTGCTGGTTGGGGGCAACATTCACTTTTTTATTGCACCAGCAGTGGCGATTGTTGGTTGAAAAGTTGAAACCATGAAACGTGAAACAGCGGCAGATGAATGTGAATCGTCGGTTCACACTAAAATGCGAAAAATATGAAATCAGTCGTCATCATTTGGTAAGAGTGGCGGTGATTACGGTTCCTCAATAATAATACTAAATGCGCGCACGAGTATAATAAACGCAGCGGTACCGTTAGGTGGCAACCCCAAATCAGTCTCTTTCACGAATGCACAGCTGCGCTATTGCGTAAAATCCGCAAACGTTTTAATGAATGAACGAATGGAATGATCGCAAAAATTTCAAACCTAAAAATATGAAAATTGAAAACTGAAAATGAAAAATTCGTACAAAGAAAATTAAACTGGATTTCAACTCGATTTCAACTATGTATAAGAGCGTTAGTAGGTCAACCACCTACTACCACCACCTATCGCTAACCAAAAAAGACGCCACCGGTCTTGTTAGTCCGTCCGTCAAACCATCACTCAATATAATCATCATCCCATAAGGCGTCGATTAATAATTTAATAGGTCAATGGGTTTATTTCCAAAAAAAGAAGAACTGATACTGGTTCAGCTGCTGACGAGGCACCCGCCGTTGATGACCAGCAGTTCGATTAAAAGTCATCAATTTTAATAACACAAACCAACAAACCCCACCATACAACAAACCGAAACCTTGGGCAACATTTAAAGCATCACAAACCACTTTAAAAACGAACACGATCGCTTCGGCAGCTTAACTTTGTTAAGAACAACAACAACAACAACGCCACCATCATAAAAACTGTTTCGAAGCATTCACAGCACGCACTCATCGCATTCATCATCAACTCGAGCTCTGTCATTATGAGGCAGCACTAATTCATCATCAGCCACACTAAATGTATGCAACGATCTCAACCCGAGCCGGCGCGCCCGACTCCTTCATTCAAAGTTACCCGAGGCTTTGGTCCGACTACATACCGAAATTAACGAATAGAATTAGTGACCATAATTATACCAAAATCTTTGTAATCGCGATGGGTTTTCGACTTATTAAAAATGATTTAAAGCTGATTAACTGAAATGCACTGAGTTGACGAAATGTTTCAGAAGGAGAGACTCACCAAGTGGACAATTACAAGACCGAAGAAAGTTGCTGGAGGGCTCTCACTATTTCGCTGTTCTTCTTCTTCTTCTTCTCATTTAACTCCTCATTCTACTCATTCGTCACGAATAACGTCTTCTCTGTTGTTGTGGAGAGACATTGTCACGATAGATATATGGATATGACTGGGAGGAGGGGGAAGAAGGGAAGAGTGTGAAGACAAGAATGTGAAACATTGCTTTCGGGAATACTTTTAGAAAATATTTCGAAAGAAACTCGCCGTTAGATCTTGAATACTTTTCCGTATTGATAAAATATGCTAGATATTAGAATGTTTTTGAAGACTGGGGAGTGATTCGTAGCGCCAATATTGAAGAATAAGGAAATTATTATGAAACCTCTTAATGAACGGAAGTTTGCTTGAAATCTATTGAAAACTTTAAGACGGCGAAAATCAGAAATCTTTATACGGTGACTAATCCTCTCACATGCTTTTGTTACGATCCCATTAGTACGGAGTTTGGACATTTTATGAATGTCTGCAGTATTAAATGATAATAAAACTTTCATTGTGTGACGGTTAAATCTGCGACATTTTTGTAATTGGTCTCCTCATCCAGTTCTTAATGTGCCATTTGCGTTGTCAATCCCGACACCAAAAACGTGACAACATAATAAAAAAATTCGTTAAAATCTTCAAAAAAAAAAAACAAAAGAAATACAAACTTTAAACTTATTTACTTTGTGTCAACCTATAATTATCATCATCACCATCATTATCATTACCATTATCCAACGAAGTATTGCCGAAAAAATAGCTTGTAATACGGTTCGTAAACGCACACACGAACACATAATTTACAAAAAAGCACACAAGCAACAACAATACCCTTAGTAGCACCAGCACCATCACCAGTAGTACCACCAGCAGCAATAGGAAACACCTGCACAAACGACCGAACGATCGAACGAACGAATGAACGGCAATGATTTTGTTAGTTAATACTTATGGATCCCATCAGACCCGTTTGCACTACGATTTCATGTGAAATTGTATCAAAAAAAAACTCACCAAAAGTCGACACACACTTATCGCTCTGCACTGCCTTACTCTCACTGACACTAACAGCAATTGCTCGATTGGTGGTATTCTGGTCTACGATGTTCGTTTGCCGTCATCATTGGAGTTTTGGGGGAGGTCAAATAGATCACGATCGCACGAATTTATTTTTCCTTTTGGTGATTTTTACAGTTGTCTATTGTTATTATTGTTGTTGCAGCATTTGTTGTCTCACTAAAGTTTTGTTAAAATTCTGTTTAGATTCGGTTGCATAAAAGAGATTTGTTGACTTGACGGTTTTAATGCGAATTGCGAATGACCCACGACGGAGATGAATTGTATTGAGGTGGCAGAAAAGTGCTGACGCTTATGCTTATGACGTAAATGCAAGTTCGAATTATATCAATTCACGGAAGTATATGAGTCAAGTCAGTCAAGATCATCGATATAGTCTCGTAATTATTATCTTAATCACCATTATTTTCATCATCGTTATGTTTATTGTCATTGTCGTCAGTATGATTAGCATGGTCATTGCCATTATCGTACTCGTTGCTGACATCTCGTTACCATCAACGCCTTCAACATTGTCTTTGTCATCACAAATCCTATCGCCATCAACTTTAGTGCATTTATCATTAAAATTATCGTCATCATCATCATAAATACAATCATTATCCTAACCAACATATCAGTCATTATCATAGTAATAGTTATTGTATCATTATCATCATCATCATCATCAGTATCTTCATTAAAATAGTCATCGCATTATTATTCTTAACGTGGGTTCAAATTGACATTACCGATGACATACTATTGTACAAATCTTGATAACAATCATTGTAATCGTCTCTGTCATAACCATCGCCGTAATCATCATCATCGTATTATCATCATTGCTTTCAACACAATCATTATTATAGAGTGAGACGACCTTTTGGAAAAGATTAAACAATAAAAATCTCTTTGATCCTTTGTCATTATTATTTGTTTATAAAATTTATCCAATATAAGATTTTTCAATTTAATTCCACAAGTTTGAGTGGTGGCTCCATTTAAAACCGATCTTGTTAAGAATTATATCTTGTTAATGAAATTTCATTAGAAAATATTCGAACATAAAAACGCAGACCACCTCAAGGAAATGTTCTCTTCAAAATAAATACACTACGATTTTCCCCTCACACCCGAAACCGATAGAACCGATTTGATAGAAATCTCTAAGTCACCTTCATTGGATTTACACGATCGTACCTCGATCAAAAACAAGGTAAACACATTTTATGTCATGCGAAAAACAAAACAAAAACGAAGCGCGCAAAAAATGAGAAAATGAAGCGCGTTAATGAGGTGCTCGTACCTACAAGAATTATCGAACGAAAGTTACTTCTACGTCTTCTTCTTCTTCTTGTTTAACGTTTTTATATTCAATTGGCATTCGATGCGCCAGGCGAGTTCGTTCGAGTTTCCAATCGCATTAAAATGAATAATGAATAGATTCTTTTGAAAGAATTGAACTAGAAAAAAGACCAGCGACAATCAGGCTGGACATTCTGTCCGTCCAGCTTGGTTGGTTCGTTTGTTGGTCGTCCGCTGGTCGCCTGGATGGCCTGCGAGAAGTAATGGACAAATGATGTGTAACGCCATCCACGAAGTTGACAAAAACAATCTGCTTGTTAGCAGTTGCAACGATTGCAACAACGGTAGTTGGAAAAAATGTCAATTCTCAGCAGTTGTTGGCGGTTGTTGACAGTTGTGCGCGGTTCGGTCATGTAAAGAATACGAAAAAATGAAGACGAACTAAAATCTAAGCACGTCTGCCGCTATGCGTCGTTGTCGTTGCCGCTGTCGCCGTCCTCCGGCAACTGATGGCGACAGTCAACGCCAGGCTCCCGCCTGAGCGACCGGTGAGGTGCGACGCTATTGGGACACTAACCTGACTGGCGTTTCCACTAAAATCGCCGCGACTGCCATTGCCACTGGCTCCGATGGCAAGCGCATGAATTAATTAACACCATTATCAACAACAAAAACAACAGAAGTGGAAACAAGCAGCACCCGACATTGTAATTAAGTTGTAATTGCGGTTAATTGCAATGTTTTCGCGTTGCAAACACGAAATTATTCAGTGCAATTGCAAAAAACAAAGTGAAAGAAATTACGTTCTATCAACGAGTCAATGTCGGCACAATAAACTCCAGTCCATCAGTGAAAAAAACATCTAGAGAGGATTGTCATCTAGGCGGCAGGTGGGCCGACATGAAGAGCTCTACCAGATTGCCAATTAGTCCTTCTAAAAAACTCCGAAGCAATCGAGACCGGGATGAAGGTGGAGATAATAGCGATATCGGCGAACAAGTACGACTACGTTTCTCGCCCCCTGACGCATTTAGGGGTCACCGAATGATTGATCATATCATCGATCACGTGCATCTAGTTGCCAGCGCTAGACGCCAGACAGATTACGAACTACGAGACGCAAATGAAAAAAAATATTATGGAGTTTAAAAAATTGTGGTTGGAAAAAATAAATTACTATTAAAAACGAACTGACTTTATGTTTTACCAAACACCTTGGGCCAGTATCATTAAGTCGACCAACGTAAGGCGGGGAGAAACAAAGGGCGTAGTCTTACCAATTCAGCAGTTAATTTTATTCTCTGCGCAATATAATTATTGTATTATTCCATTAAATCAATTCGACAGCGATATAATTATGTTCGTAACGACATCATCGATTGGGTTTTGCAAATTCTCTTCAGGTACCAGGAGAATAATCAGGCGTCGACATTTAAATGCAGAAGAGCTTCCTTATGTCGGTCCTATATAACCCCAATGACAGTCTCATTGGGCAATCAATGAAAGGAATATTTTGTGATCGTAGTACTCCCCGAGGGAGCACTCAGAGTATCACGTAAAATATTGAATTCACTTCCGATATAAACGAACGGTGGCGCATTGCTACGGCTTCCAGACGTGGCTTCAGCCAAATGACGGCACAAATTTGCTTAAAATCACGCACACATATTTGTGTACTGGTATACCAGTATGTGTGTGTATGCATATTTTGAATGTATGTGTTGTAGGTCGATTGGACTCCATTAAAGATCGGCATTTTGATTGAATTATTGCAATATTAAAAATCAATAAGTCAAAATAAAATGACTCGAAGGCACAAAAGCACGCCAGCGCTATCGACAATTCTGTTGCAATCACACCAAACCACGCCACACCGCGCCGCATAAAACTGCACCGGATCCTACCGTGCAACGCTGTCTACATGCGGGAAGTTTTGCGAGCAAGTGCGCACGCGCGTACAGCCAATTTCCTTGCCAAATGATAAATTATGAACTTCGGTGTGCTGTCATTACTTCAGCCTAGTGGAGTGAATGTGTGTGTGTATGTGTGTATGTCCATTTGTATATGTGTATGTCTATTTGGTGCCTTCAGTGTACGAATTAACAACACTCGTATAGCCTCCTTTTGTTGTTGTTTCTGTTATTGTCGTCGTCGTCGTTATTTATGTTGTTAAAATTGTTGCTTCGGTCGTCCTTGTTGTTAGCGCTGGTGTTGTTATTGTTGTTGTAATCGTGCTTTCATTATTATTACTATTATTTATGTCGTTAGGGCTAGCCATTTCGTTACACGATGGGCGTGAATAGGGCGGGATTAACTGAGGCTTAATTAGTTTTTAATTTGCTTGGTAATATTTTTTTACGGATCGTTGATTAATTTCGAATTCACTTCAAAAGGGACGACTACATTTTTAGGTATTCAAATTTTTTTACAGTAATATTTTTCTGTAGTTATCTCTTTCCTGGGAATTAATCTAATTGAGGAGTCATTCGTGTAATTATGAAAATTTTTAGTTTAATGTAGATAAAATTTATAGAACGTTAATAATCGATTAATATCCGTAAATGCTGTTATTGACTCCGTCAGGAGTATTATTATAACAAAGTACGGTACATTATTGATTATGTGAAAAGTCATAAATACTGAGAATGCTGAAATGAAGTTATTGATACTCGAATTTAAGAATGATAATGAAGTTGTGATACCAATGAAGCCAGATTAAAAGTATTAAGAAGTGAATGACTAAGCAAATTAGTAATAACGTAAGATGGTAAAAATATTTATTATCAAAAGAGTATTTCATTATGGGTTAACCAGACTTCATAGATTTTCCCATCTCTACGAAAAATCTCAATAAGCGCTGAATGATAATTTTCCTTAGATGGAATTTTTAAGTAACTTTATCTTCACGATACGGTAATAAGTGAGTAAGAACACATTAAGGTATCGATGATCGTCATTTCCTTAGGTCTTCAGCAGCAATATCAAAACGAGATATTATTTCTTTACAAACCAAAAGGATGCGACGATTTAGGACGCGCTTGTTTTAACAAAAAATTTTAACTTATTTTCTCTAATTGGATCTTCATTTCTTCCCCATAGTTTCAAATTTTCTTCGTTTTTGTGTCTCCTTTGACTTTTTCCCTCTTCTTAAAATTTACCACAACCCTTTTTCTCCTCCTCTTTTCTTTTTTTGCTTTTTCTCATTACCTCAACAATAATCGCCTTAAAACAAAAAAAAAAAAAGAACGAGATAAATAATCAGCAGATCTGACTAACTAGCAAGAAGGTGGCAAACACGTGATATTCGTGCTTCTCCGTTATTCCGAAGTAATTCAAAATAAAATTTATGACCCTGCAATTTCTTGGCCGGCTTGAGTTTATTCTGGTCTTAAGTAATTGGTTAGAATTTATTACAATTCAGTTCTCACTCGCGCGGTGAATCGCATTTTTCACGACGTTTGGACATTTTACAAATCAATATTTTGAATATCGTGTCTTCCAATTGCTACGTTTTTTTCTATTCAATTTTTATTTTTGTAACTCTCTTCTTAGGATCTCATCATTCACACTATAAATCAAGCTCAAGTAACAGCAATAACAATAACGGTCACAACTATTCCGGTCACACATCGAATCCATCACCGTTCTCTAGTGGCTTTGGCGTGAATAATAATAACGGCGGCAGCAACGGACGTCTCTACTTGGCTTCCTCCAATTCTGGCCATAGCTACAGCCAAAGCCACCACGGCGGCGGCCACACAGCATTTACCTCTTCCACTCAAATGACTCTCAATCGTCAATATTCATCAATCTCGGCCGCGGCAGCCGCAGCAGCCTCGAAACTACCAATTCCTCCACTGCTGGCCGCGTCACCATTTCTTTTCACTTATCGTCGCTTCAAAGAGGAGACCAACAACAACAACAGCAACAGCACTCCTTACTCGAATACGAATAGCACTAGCAACAGTTTTCACCAACACCACCACCACCATCATCATCAGCAGCAGCAACATCATCATCCGCATCATAGCTTCAGGCATCACGGCAACTGCTGCGGCGATTCATCATCATCAGCAACAACATCAACGGCATCATCGCTAACGGCGAACGCTTCATCGGTTTCCAGCTTTACTAGCTCTACTGCGGCTGCAGCTGCTGCGGCAGCGGCACAACGATCATTCTTTCAGGATTATGATCGCAAATTTAGTTTGTTGAGCCTTTTCAAGAATCCCTACAAATATCACGAACGTCGTCCGTCGCCAACGATCTCAACGCATACGTCGTCATTAAACGCTTCATCTCCTGCAAACTTTCCGACGGCGGGATTGCATTTAAATGCACTTCATTCAGCGACTGCAACCTCGTCCACACCCGCATCGCCATTTAGTGCTGCTCCAACAACGAATCCTGCCATCAACAGAATAAATCATACGAACACCGCTGCGTCAACGTCCCCATGGAAACTTATGGCGGCAGCTGCAGCGCATCATAATCAATTAAGCGGTGTCGGCGGCAGAGGCACCCTGAATCCAACATTTCACAGTTCCTTCAGCTCAGCTGGTAATACAATGGATCGGAAGAGTGCCTTCAATGCTATCGTTATGGGTGGTAGTGGCAGCAGTTTAGGTAGTGGTGCGAGCGGCGTCGGTAGTTCATTTAGCAGAGGACGCGATGTTGCAGCCAGTTGTGGCAGCAACAATGCTGATCTCTCGAAAAGTCGCAAGGTGCACAAATGCGACACAGAAGGTTGTGATAAAGTTTACACGAAGAGTTCCCATTTGAAAGCGCACAAAAGGACGCACACGGGTAAGTGTAAAGGAGTTAATGGGCGACGTATCAACCAACCGATCATACAGCCGACTGGTTGACTGATCGACGGTTGGGTGGTTTAGTTGTTATTTTTTCGATAATTTCTTATGGACTCTCCCTATTCCCCTTCTTCTTCTACTTCTTGTTTTTTTTTCCTCAGGTGAGAAACCTTACGTGTGCACTTGGGAAGGTTGCATTTGGCGATTCGCGCGCTCCGACGAATTGACGCGGCATTATCGAAAACACACTGGCGTCAAACCATTCCGTTGTCAATTATGCACGCGTTCCTTCAGCCGTTCTGATCATTTATCGCTGCATATGCGAAGACACTGACCAACGCGTTGCAACGAACTAGTTGCGAAGGACGCAATAAGGAATGAAATGAATTATGCGTTGCATTGACGCGCTTGCGGAGAAAGAGCAGATTGCGGCAGGAGAAGAAGGGACGCGGGGGGAGGTGAATGCGGTTGGGTTGGCAATAATACAGATGATGTTGGAGATATTAAAAGTAAAGCAGAAGGACAAATTGAATTTAGCAAATTTTTCTTAATTGAGGCAACAAATACTGAGATTATTAAACTCTAGCAACAATTTTTAATTTTATCAAAGTTTAATAGTTTTTTTTATTGCGTTATGAATGTTGTTAATTGTTAATAATTGGTATGTAAATTAGTTATAATCGATTGATTTATCGATTACTCTTAAGAAGCGAAAAGTGCAAAAGCGCCGTCAATTAAATCACAAATAAAAAGTGCTACTAAATTTAAGGCTTCAAATAAATGAGGAAAGAGAGAGAAAAAAACGAAAGAATGTCAAGAAAATCTGTACATTGGCTGAAGTTTATCTGTCTGTGTAGAAATATCTATGTAAAAGAAAATTATTTCTTATAAAATTTACTGAAACGAAATGGTTTTTTAGCAATTCAATCTGTTTTTGTTATTTTAATTTTAAATCCCCAGATCTTGATTCAATACCGCTAAAACAGAAATTTTTTATTTAAATTGATACCTCTATACTCGTGTAAATTGTTCAGTGACCCACCCTATTAACGATTTTTATAATGAAATAATTTCTTTTATGAAGTAAAATTAAATACTTTTATTAAAAACTAAAGAGTTTTCCAATAAGAGCGGGTCGATGTCGATAGTCTGTAGCGGTCATGTTGTTCAGTCGGAGTCTGATATATCTGATGATTGTAATTAAGTCGGTCATGCCAAATCACCACGTCAAACTACACTATTGACCAGCTTACCCAAATAATAAAACTTTATTATCAAAATGAATGTTCGTTATTGCAAACGTTGCAAACGAGAACTCATTTGCAAACGTCTGCACGTCTTCTAAATCATTTCTCGTCTCTTTCCTACTTTTCTTGTGCAGTAAAAAGTGACAATTTCAAAAGTAAAGAGCCCAGAAGAATCTCTAGATATAGTATTTTTTATAATATATAGCAAATCATTTGTATGAAAAACTGGACTTCAAGAAGCAACATTTTCACTTCAGATCATCATCCCTTGAAGGCTTTTAATATTTGTTATATATTTTTCTGATTACAAACTTAAGTTCGCCTGAAGTTTTAATATGAATATGAATATGTATGAATTCTAAAACTTTATTGTAGTTTTAATGTAGCAAAATTGTGTACAAAATATTGTATGTCGTCGATCATCATTAGAAGTTAGATTACATGATAAAATCGTTGATACTGGTTGCTAAAATCGGGTGTAATAAAAAAAATTAAAACAAGGTGAAAGGAGGGAAACTTCATATAGAGTATAATTTATATAGAAAACAATTATTTATACAAGATATTATTATATATGTCACATGTATATATGGCCCAGATATGATAGCAGATCAATTAAGAAACAAGGTTTCTTTCACATTCCATGAAAATATAATTTTATATAGTATACCTTCAAACGATAGTGGCTTCCTTTTTTCAAAAAAAATGGTGCTAACAACCCTAAAAAGTAGGTAAAAACTAATATATAAATTTATGTATATACATACATATATATTTAATATATATAGTGAACTATTTTATATTTATACAAAGCAATTATACAAAACATTGTTCAAATAATTTATTAAATGATTAATTTTTTTCAGAGAAAAAGATAATCCTAGAGAATATATTTGCAAAAAAAGACAAAAAATGTGTGCATTTTAATTTAATTCGAAAATAAATGACCTATCGTTTTTCCTAAAACAAATAAGAATACATCATACAAACAGTATTTCCTCTCATTAAAAATAATAAATTGATTTATTGAATCATTTCGAGTTCCTGTCCGTTTGTGCTCGCCCGCTTGTCTTTCTTGTCATCGCATACCCTCTATGCGACGCATCATTTTCAACAACAACAACAACAACAACAACAACAACAAAAGCAACAACAAACAGCCGCACCAATATCGCGAGATGTCAAGTGATATTAAATTGAATGAAAACTTATTTGTTAGCCTGCGCCTAACGATTTCGATTGTATCTGGCAATGCCAAATGAAACTGGCGCGCATGCGTAGCCATGACAAAAGTCAACCCGCAATTGCAACAATCAGGCGGCTCCATATTTAAATGAAAATCAATTGAAATCCACCTACCGACCAATCGATCGTCCGCTCGTCGGCGTAACCTGAAACACCTGACCGACGCGTCGGACTAACCAAACACGATCGATCGTTTCATCGATTACATTAAATCGATACGTTTTCCCGTCCGACTGTTTGAACTTATGCCAACGACTGAATGTTGCGGACGTGCAGGTGCAGGAAACACCGAGGCCACAACAAACAAACCTGTCAACAGCATCAACAACAATAACAACAACATTGGCAATAATAATAATAATAATAATAAGAAGAACAACAACACTATCGATGATTGCGTCGCCTTATAGAATTTGATTGCTGCTGCTGTTGTGGATGCTACCAACTGCTGTTGTTGTTGTTATCGTTGTTTTCGATGTTGTTGTTTTCAATGTTCTTGTTGTTGTTGCTGTTGTTGTCAATATTACAACAATAATATTAGCTACCGCTAACGTTAACGATATTGAAGTCGGATGCTGTTTCTATTTTCGCTTCAAGGCAGCTGCCTGGACAAAAATATGCGTTCGGGACGATTCACTTATATTTATGCAATTGTTGTTGCTGTTGTTGTTGTTGTTGTTGATATTATTATTAGCGTACTCGGTTGTTTTTGTCATTATTATCGTATTGCGCGACCATCATTATTACTACTGCTGGTATTATTCTCATGCTGTTGTTGTTGCTGCTGTTGGTTGGTTTTATTGTCGTTGCCGCTGATGTTTTAGTTGTAGCAATAACAGAAATGACAAATTCATTTCATTTGCAATGTTGCTAATGCAATTTTAGTTTTTTGTTGCCGTTAGTCGCTACAACAACAACGTTGCAACGAGCCAGCAACAAGTGGCAATAAAGAGGAAACGTAGGTATGACAGGCTGCTGCTGCTACTTGAATAATGTCGCGTTTAGACCGTTTCGTTGACTGCCAACCGGCGACCATCTATTGCTGATTGCCTATTACTGCCTGCTGCTGATTCTGCTTCCAACTGCGCCTGCCCGCTTTGCGGATCTGGTAGTCATCGTCAGACAACGATTTGTTAAGGAAATGCATAGATTTGTTATAAAAATTGATTGGATGATTTGCTTTGTTTGGACGAAATACATAAACGAAAAGCAAAAAATAAAAAAAAAACAAAACAATAAGACAATAAATGAAAATAAGAAGTGAAGAGGTGAAGATGGGTGGGGGTAGATATGGTAAAGAAAAGGAGTGGAAGAAGAGGAAATTTAATAGATTTAACAAACTAACAAACAAACCAGCTTAACTCAATGAACTTTTAGGTTGAAAAGGTTAATAAGATTCGATTATGGGAATTTTCTGATAAGAGAAATTTTGATAAATGGCCAAGAATTACGAATTAAGAATTACGTATATCTTCCTCTTCGTTTTCTTCTTCTTCTTCTTCTTTCTCCTCTTCTTCTTCTACTTCCTGCATTTTGTTCACTAAACAAATAAAGTCTTCAAATTGTCCGGTCAAAAGTTAGAAAATGCTTTACAACTGAACAAACATGCGAACCATACGTGCGGATCCACACACACTCTTACATGCACACTTATCCTCTCGCACGACACAAACGCACACGTCCTTCATCGTTAACACTCATGCGCATAAGCTGTAAAAAAATTCGTATGCAAAGAACATCATGAGCGACAACGCGTAGTTGAATACGCGACGACGCAATACTGACTACCGGCGACGACTCAGGGTTGCCAGCAGTTAAACACTATTTGAAGGCAACTGATTGAGTCATTAATCAAACGTTTACACGCGACGACTCTAGATGGAACACGTAGACGTGTCGGAGAAATCGTGAAGGGTGGAGAGCGAAAGGGGAGAGAAGAGGGGAGGAGAGGACGAAGCAAAAGAAGGAAAAGTATGTTAAAAATCGATTTAAGAGGATTTTAGCGGACAAGGAAATCACTAACTCAAAACGCAAAAAAGGAGACTTAGAGAAATTGATAAAGTTGTCCAATGAAAATTAATAAAATCTTAAAGAGGAAAGAAAAGGAAACACGATAAGTAGACGCTTACGCAGACGAGAACACACGTTTCCCCCACCCCTGTTGAAAAGCATTCTAATAGCAATTTTAAATTTTAAGAAAAATATGAGAAAAAATAAATGATACCGTGGCAATACAGGCAGTCGTGGCGGAGGTAAGGGTAACGAAAACCAATGACGATGAAGGAAGCATTGACGCAGACAATGATCGTGATAACAGAGACGATGGTGTGAGATGCGGTGAGAGGATCACAAAGTGGTGTTAGTCAAGAAAGGAAAAGCCAACACTGCTTAAGTCAGACTGACGATATTTAATTAACACCCGTGTAAAATGAGACTAATGCAAATGCAATTAATTAACACGTAGCAACTTTCTTACACAGGTCGGAGCATGAGACCATGGGGAGGACTAAATGAAGCTGAAACATTTTGTTTGCGATTAATCAACATTTATAAACATTCGTTTAAAGAGATCATGAACACGCCTCTCCGCCTCTCCGCCATCCTGCACTAGCCACTGAGCTAACCCAAAATATATATCGCCAAAATAAAAGGAAATTGACCAAATGCAAATATAAAAAAATTTTCTCAGTCTCAACAATGATGGAAACAAAGTCCGAGGTTCATTCGTTACGTTTATACACAAAGACCTTTTTTGTAGTTAATTCAACAACTTACAGAACTCTTCACTAAACCCCCGACCCCAAAACATCCCGTTGAGGCAACCGTCGTACGTTGTCTATTCAAGCATCCAGCAGCATCAGTTTCAGAGGCGTTGGCATGCACGCAAATGTTGGCAGCTCTAACGCGATCTGAAGAGACCGAGAGTCGCAATACGCAAATTGCGCCATTTTTGGATAACGCATAGTGACGATTTACCAATTTAGCGATTTAGCGATTTAGCGTTTTTCCAACTTCGCCCGAAACACCAAATCGCTACTACTCTAAACACCACCTGTTTTCGCCTTCGAGCCGATGTTAGTAAAGAGCGGGTAAAGAGGTCGGGTTGGGCTTGGTCGGATTGGGTTGGGTAAGGCCGTGCAAACTGACTGGTTAGACGTGCGGTTAGTTGATTAGCTGGCTGGTTGGTCAGATGCCGGACGACCAGACCACAACCAAGTGTGGTAGTGTGGGGTAATGTTAAACGGCACTTTTAAGCTGTTGATAAATTTTTATCGCCAAATTCTGTTGAACAATAAATCATGTTAACTTTAAGTTAAATCGGTAAACAACTCCTTACCGTTTACTGCCCCCGTCCCTCCTCCTCTCCCCCCCCCCCCGCACTGACAAACATATATTACACACAATTATATAGTGCCGTGTGGCACGGCTGAAAAATCTCGAAGTGAAAACCGAAAATGGTACTCAAAACTGGCTGAAGTATATTTCAATACATGCCAAACCCTCACCTTAAAAGCCCTTCATTAGAGGCCTCTTTGAATTAACCATTTTGATTTATGGACCATTTAGGATGAACCCGCGTACCTCATAGTCCCACAGCAGCTGGCTCCGTTTGCATGCTTGCAACTGTTTCAACCTTAAACGCTCTTTAATTATGGCGATTCTTCATTTTTTCCTAAGATTGCAACTAGTAGAACGTGGCCGCCCGCTGCAAACTAAGTGTCGGTCGCGACGGCTTGCTGTGGCGTTCTATGAATACATGTTGGAGTCAGTCGGCCAGCCATATAACTGATCTACCAAGTCCCCCCCACCTAGCCAGCAGCGACTGCTGGGTGCTGCCACTTCAGCGGGAATATTCCGTGGAAGACATTTTTGGCTTAATTGAGCGCATAAATGGCTTATGGCGAAGGTGAAGCTATTAGAGGATCGCTTAGTGTTTATTGTTGTTGTAGTTGTTACTGTTGTTGTTGTTGTTGTAGTCGTTATGTTGTTGTTGTGGTTGTTACTGTTGTTGTTGGTTACGTTGTTGTTTATTGTATTGGAAGATGGGATGCGATGGGTCTTTCTCATATGTTCGTCTTCAACATCGGGGTGTGCTTCTTCATAAATTAAGCGATTGATCCGCGCTGCATCCGCGACTACGACACGAACATTAATTAATGGCAATTGCACAGCTTGATGATTGTGTGCGTTAATGAGTTGATTACTAAACTAATAAATATTCTTGTATTGATGTTTTGGTTGCAATGGTTACAAAACAAGATCGGTAAGGTATTCCATAGCAATAACATCTTCCATTTCTTCCGAACATTTGATATATTCTGCGCTCAATTATTGCACGCAGTAGCGTGTTTGGAAAGGTGGCGTCGGGTTGGGCGTTACCTCAAAAGAAGTTAGGCAACTTCAAACACTCTTAAATTATTTTTAAATTCTTTTACTTTTAGAAATTTCACTCTTATCGAGTGATTCCTGTAATTGTATGCAAATATAATTCGTACAATGCTTACCGAAGGCACGAGTACCTCCTAGTACTAACTCGTACGCCGATTTCATGCCACGAAGTACGCTCATGCCATGACGTGCATTCGTGCGTGTTTTCTGCGTGTGTGTGTGTGTGTGTGTTTGTGTGCCTTCTCATATGATTTATGAGATCCTCAAGAGCTGCCAACTGTTCGCACCACTGCTGGTAGGTTGTGGCTTTATGGTAATCGCTGACTGAGCGATCGCGCCTACAAAACAACAAAAAACCAAAACAATTGCAAGAAGGTAACATTACTTGACTTCTTGACACAGAGAATCACCGCAACACAATCACCTCTGCCACAACATAAACAATATCGAAACAGACAATAAACCCCAACAACAACAACAACAACAAACAACAAACAACAAACAACAACAACGAACAACAACAACAACAACGGTGACGGGTGTAACAGCATCAGCGGTACACCAGCAAGGTAAAACAACACATTTCGAGTGGCACAACATTTGGCAATCGTCACTATTGATACTTGTTATGGTTCGTTAGTCATGGATCATCTACTCAGGGGTCGCCATTAGTGATTGACGCTCGCGGTTTGATTTGCGATCGATTGAGCGTCATTATTTCTCAAATCGACATGAAACTCTGACACATGCACTGTCGGTCGCCGCTACTCGTAGAAGCGGATAGTTGTCGTCGGCTCGTTGACAATATCGCCATATTTGGTAAGCCCGGTCCGCTACATGCATCGGACCAACCTGTGTGTGCGTGTGTGTGTGTATGCGTGTGCATTGCAAAACAGCTCAACTGAGCGCAAGCGGCCAATAAGCTTGAACATATTCGAGTGAACGTATGCGGAATATCTGACATACCATTCTGATCAACCTTGAGAATTTTAAAAGAAATTACGTATCGCGCGTAAATAATTCAATTAAAATCAATTTATTTTTCTTTCTTAATTTGACGATTCTCATTCCTCAATTCCATCCATCGAATTCATGCACAAGCACCAACCAACCAAGCACCAGCATACAAAAATGAAGAAGCAGGAAATGCAGTGTAATACGATACACGGCGGTCTCCTGGGCCCCATCGATATAGCGCGCATCTTTTCATGCGCATCCAAACAAAAAGCGTAAAATTAAAATTCCGAACATCATCGTGGCATCCATAAATCATATTTTATCTCTTCAGAGGCATCAAAGAAGACGCGAGTACCAAAGGCGCAAAAAAGTGAGAGAGAGACGGAAGATAGACGAAGGCAGTTGAACAATAAAAAAGCCCAGAAAAGCGTTATAAACATCCATCTAGCCGTTACAGTCGTTCTAGCCCGTAAGAAGCACGTTTAATAATTTTCAATAAAAACTTTTTGAGAAAAAAAGAAAAAAAAACGAACTCCATCAGCCAGCGTCGTAGAGCCATAGCCATATCGGAACACTTGACCATAATTTCGCATAACTCAATCGAGAGTGCGCACCCAATCGTGTTCAGAATCCAACTAGACAAAATCAAACTCGACTACCTTTTAAGCCAAGCGTCACAGAAGCTGATGACGAACGTGCCGTAAAGCAATTTGATGACAAAAATTATGTGAGCCATTTTTTTCTAACAAAGCTTTTTAATAAGATTTGTTTAGAAGGGAATTAAGACACGATGTTGGACACAATCAGCGATCCAGCGATCAGTCTTTAATATAGAGCAAAAACTATATGGAGCCTACTCAGCCTTCAGACGATTCATATTCAAGAACTCTTAAAAAATTTGTCCATTTCTTTTTGAAGTCTTTAACTGATTGCTCTGAATCTGATCTAATCATGCCGTGGTATCCGTATCGATACTAATTTGTTAGTATCACAGATCGAGTGTGATATAAATAAAAATGATCTGCACTTTCATTATCTTCTCAGTCGATCGTTTATCGAATATTATTCCATTGATCATTACACGATCGATTGCCCTTTCGATCAAGATCCTGATTGTGAAAATGAAATTTCTATTCGGAAAAGCATAACTAAGAGGTAAAGAAGCATGGCGGCTTCTTAATCTCATCGTTTCAATCTGGCAGAGTTATTCCTCGGTACACCCGCGCCCACCCCCAGTGATCATGCTTCATCGCTAATAATCGTGCTCTAATTGTAAAGAATCAAATAAAAGATTTGCCTCTCGATCTTTGAGGGTGTGCAGGCGATCGCATGAGTGGAAAATAAAAAAGAAATAATTATTGGCGCAAGTATTTAAATGACCCGATCTTGTTTTAATAAATTTGTGTATTTCAAAGTCAGTCTTACGAATTGAATCGTATGATTTTAACTGTTTGAATTATTCAAAAGCTTTCCTCTCCATTAGTTGGTCCACCGTCTACTGTCGATCCAAATGACCTGCTACGGGTGCTACGGGTTTTGCTGCTTCTGCTGGTTCTGTCGCTGTCGGTTTCAATACCTGCGACTACATCTAACTTTGACAGATTTCCAACTTATCGGCGATTTATCATTGGCGATTGTTGTTTTGTTGTTTTGACTGTTATTGTTGGTGGTGCTATCGGTGTGCTTGTTGATGCTGTAGCGATCAAAAGTACTGTAAACTAATAAATCTTTAGGATCGCATAAATCTTTCGATCTGATCGCCAGACCAAAAAAAAAACAACAACCCAAGAACAACCATTGGTTGCCATTGCCACAGTCGCTCGATTACCACTTTCAGCTTCCTATTGATACGACGCTGAGTATTAAGCACCACCAGGCTGTTGCTACTTAATCAATGACTAAAAAAGTTGTTGCCGACGATCACTTGATCAAACGGCGGGGGACTCTTGCGCAGCTATATCAGTACGATCGGTAGATCTCGTCATCGTCATATCAACTTCTGTACAAAACTCTTAATTCGAAAAGGTCCATTGATTGCGTCCGTTTCAAGTCCATACCGTGCCATTCTTTCCTTCGTTTCCTTCCTCGATGCATCGTATTGCCCTCGTTCAGACATTTTTCTTAATTTGCCCCCGCAGAGATTCTTCATATCTTTAGTGTCTGTGAATTGCCAGGCGGTTGTGGATAATTTCGTTAATGCCCGTATTCTAAGTGGTGTCCAATATGGCACCGAATATAGTCGAGGATTCTAATTGCCAGATTTTTAAAATCTTACTGCAGTATTTATTTGATGACTTCGATTCGAGTCATCAAACGTTCGAGCACTGGAGATTAAAATCTAAAAATGCGTTAATGGGTCTCAACATTCGCAATTCAAGCCGGTGAGCACCTGCTGTCGGATGAAGGGCATGCCTAAGAGAGCATAACTGTCATCTAGTGAAGTCGCATCAACCACTGACGCCAGGATAGATCGTCTCCACTTCAAATACATCTACAATCGGCAAGCATTGCGGTGGTGCAAAAATATATACTACAGGGAAGCAATACTCACTCGGCTGGGCTCGGATAGGCTCAGCTTGAACCTTAATGACCAACACAATAGGTTAAGGCTACATTGCCTGCTTCCGACCTGAACCGATTCTGCCAAATTTGGCACAAACATGGCAAACCCTTCAAATCGGTCGATTTTCTTCCGAACTATTAAGCACAATTTTCAAATGATGTCCGACTGTGGTTCTGATTGCCCACGTGCATAGTCGTATGGAATTCACGCATTAGCAAAGTGAATCGAGCATCAAATGGCAAACGATCGTAAAACATTCGAACGCCAAGAGAAATATAAATACTTTTAGGAATATCATTGCGATGACAACCATCAGGGGCGACTGATTGAATGAAAACCTTATTAAAGTTGCGGTTGCGGCGACATTAGAATAAGCAGCAGCGACGCGCGTCGCAACGCGAACATAGAAGTGACTGATTTAAACTCTGCGTGTATAGAATTAAAGTAACCGCCGCTATAACTAAATGTTGCGTTAAATACGTCTCCCTTCCTTCATTCCTACCTTCCTTCTTCTCTCTGTTTGCTCTCAGACATTTTTAGAAGTTTCTTCTATTTGCTGCAGGTGCTTTCGGTGGCGGCAGCAGAAGCAATAGCAGAACAATCGTGGCAACAACCGTAAATGCCATAAATTGTGACATTGCTTTTTAAGCAACGGAACCGCCGCCGCCGTCACCACCAAAGGCAACCGGAACAGCATCAGTCACCAAACAACCGGAGAAAATGCAGAGGCAGATATAGTTGAAAACAATTTTACTCGCCGACCTCGCTTTTAAGATTCCGCCTTCAAAAACCAGTTTGCTGTCTGACTGTCTATCTCTCTCTCTCTCTCTCTCTCTCGTCCTACCTCAACAACATTTACATCAGTAACAACAATAACATCGAAGACGGTGCACCGCATCATCGACTACGCCAATAACCTCAGCCGTTCCGGCTGCTGATCGTTGAGTTATTAAGATGCTGCTGTCGGTCACCGTGCTGCCTGCCCTGTCATGACTGCATTTGTTTGAAGTTAATTCGTTGTGCGCTGTCGTGTTCGTTGTTGTGTTGTTGATATGGTAACCGCCTGCAGCTGTTGCCCGTTGCCGCTACCGTGGTGCGGCTTCAAAACATGCCCCAGAGGCTTATACGATCGGTCCCGTTGTCGCGTTTTTACTCCCTGTCAATGTTGTTGATGTTGTTGCGGTTGCGGTTGTTGTTATTGCTACTACCACTGCTGCTGCTGCTGGTGCTGTCGCTGTTGCTGCTGATCCGCTGCAGCATCCATCGTTGCCGCCATATTATGTTGTCCTCTTAATTGGGTATAAATTAATTAAACGTCTTTTAATTATCCGGCTTCTTGTCAGTTAAGAATGTTTAGTGCCAGCAGTTCTTGGTGGCAACGGGACAATGCATCAACCTCTACACCCGCGTCCCACCGTCTCCCTAACTGTAAACAGCATTGTTACTGTGGGAATCAGTTGCTATCGCGGATGCGCTTGCGGTTTCAGTTTCGGCCACGCTATTGTCAAGTTCATCTTGATATTTTGTGGGCGCCATTGTTCCGTCCCCGTTGCGATGTTCCCAAGCATCTCCACGCGTCGGTTCTCCAATTTTTGACAGCTGCGAGTACTTTCGTTGAAGGCCGTTGATGTTTGTCTGTCCTCTTGCATGCGTGTCTCTTCAACATTAAGCAACAACAACAACAACAACAACGACAAGGGCTAAGAGCATTGAATTAATAATCCACGGTCTTTATTGTCGTTTGTTGCTGCTCGGTTTTGTTCGGCAAGCAACTGTTTCGATGTTACCGACGTCCAATAGCAATTGTTTATCATGATTGAAAACACTTTCCTAAACGCGCAATTTGTTGCCGAAGCTAGTGCTGATGCAGTCGCCGTTGGTGTCGATGACGCGACTGTCAGTCGCTGTCGTTTCTATTGTTGTGGCATTAACGATACCAAGCAGTAACGATACCAAGTAGTCAAGAGTTCTCAGCCGAAGTATTTTTTCTTCACCTGTTTGGCTGCCATTGGTGGTGGTGTTGTTGTTGTTTCTGTCATTGTCATCGTTATGAATTCAATTTGTATTGATAACTGCCAACAACTTCTCATACCTCTTCCTAGAATTTATTACAATTGCTGTCATTGCTTGGTGATGTGATGATAGTCACCCCCTTCCCCGCCAACCTCTTACGAAGACTCCTGAAAGCTTTATGTTTTATACAACTCTTATCTGTCTCCTTCTCAATGATCGAGTGTTTGCACTTCAGGTCAAATACATTTGCTTATGTGCGCCGCAACGGACACGATTAGGAATTTGGGTAGTGGTAACGGCCCGATTTATTCCGCCCCTCCTCAATCTTGTTTCATAATCCAAAGCGACCGACCGCTCGGTATTACCAATCACAAATTTAATGGGCAGGAATATCGTAGGCAACCACTTTCAATCGAAGAGCTTTCGTGTAAGAAAATAAAATTCAAACCTTTATATTTTTAAGTGTTCGCGTTCGGTGTTTCATTGCCGTTGACGGTTCGTGTTTTTTATGCAAAGATCAGGATGTATATGATCTAACAAGGTAAATATTTCGGTACCTGATGCTCCTAAGAAGCGTCAGCGTACTTACCAATCGAGCATGAGGGGCAATAGTAGTTGAATAAAAAAACGATTACTGATAGGGCGATTAGGTGCACTGTTACAAGTTGCACAGTGACGTCATGATTAAGACAATAAAATCAAAAATGTTCATGTATGAAAATATCTAATAAAATGGTACCTCTAAATGAGAGGACGATTAAGTGCCAAACTGATTACATCATGAATATACAGTCCGTCGCTTGAGATGTTAACTTTCCGCGACACTTGTCTCTCCCTCTCACACACGATCACAAGAGCCGCGTGAAACCATCATTAAAGATAAATAGCCTCTTCAGCATTGAGCGAACGCCATTGACAAATTTTTATATCCCGATGTCGCCTTTGGTGCAGGCTTGGCCCAAGCCGGATCGGCCTGACTTGGTTTCACTTCGTAGTTGTCAACCCGACAATAATTGCCGCTGTCTCTAAGACATTTTAAATGGATGTCGCCGGAAGAGCTAACACCGCAGACGTAAATTAAACTAAAAGCGGTTGGATGTCAGCACATAATGATTAAAACTGTCAATGCATGAATACATATTAATCGCAATACAGGTGCATTTCTAGCACCGATAGAATTGAACAAATAAGATTAAAATTGAAAAACAAAATTGATTTTATTCCATTTCTAAAAAATGTCACAAATTTATTCTTGGAAAAAGAACTAAACATGAGAGACTACACGGCAGGGGCGCCCGAATATCAAGCGTATGATATAATTGACCCATCCGTTGTAAATGCGAAACGGACCTGCTAATGTCGGGATGGCGCTCAACAGAGAACGACGATGAAAGATGAACAGGTTCACGATAACCAGGTGGGCTGCATAAACGACATCCGTCTCAGCAAAAGCATCTGCATCGGTTCTTGGCACGAATGCCAAATCACGCCTGCGCGCAAGATGCACTTGCACCGCATGCACTTATTTAATCTTTATTCATTTGACACAAAAATTGTCTTGGGCAACAAAAAGAAAAACCTAACACCGATGACAACGTCGATGATCATGATGTCGATGGTAATGATGATGATGATAATAATGATAATGATTACGTATCGCATATGCATCAGCACACACGGGCTCTGAGCATCACACCTCGTACTCACCATCGCTGTCTTCATTGCCGTCGTTGATCGATTGTGTTAATGTGTGGAACAAAATGTGTGAAGTGAATTCCGCACCACCGCCTCATGACAGAACGACTAGCCAACCTCTCGATTAAAACGAAGCCAAACAATTTTAAATCCATTACGTCGATCAGCAAGCAATAATGGATTTTATTGAGCACAATTTAGATTAGATTAATTGACTTGAAATTTAATCGAGCTGGTGAATGAAAAAGACTACACTAAAGCAGAAGGTGGTAACCATGACTTTTATGCTCACTTTTCACTTCAAAGAAAAAAACCCGTTTATGCATATTTTAATTTGAAATATTAGCTTTAGAATTAAAGGTAACAGACATAAAAAATAATATTATGAGCAAATTTTTTTGAAATTAAATTTATTTAAAAATAAAAATAAAATGAAATAATATTCTGAAAGAAAAATTAAAGGCAGTTTTTTGAAAAATCAAAAAGAAAACAAAATTAGTTTATCAGGAGGAAAATATCTTTCCACTTAATTTTTATATTTATGAACACAATTTAAATTAAGAAAATCCACCCTGTGAAAGTGTATTATTGTAAAAACTACCAACACAGGATGACAGAAAATTCATACTTTTGAAATCCATACTTCGATGAAACTCTGTTCAGCAAAGACAAGAACCGTAAGCAGGTGAGTTATACAATTATTGCCAGTTGCGACTGCATAAACCATCGTATGTAGCACAGTTGGCATTTTTATTTAACCCTTTAGAGCCGGATTTTATAAAAAGTGAAAACTTTTGATAGAAGAGTAACGCCTAGGACTAATTCATTTTTGAAAAGGAAAGCACCAATTGTTTTTAAAAATAATGTCTGGTTTAAAACAAAACATTATTCAGAAGATTAGCTACGGTATAGCTGCAAGCATTATTACTGTTGGCTAACAGGTTTTGGTAGTACTCTATCAATTTTTACAGCAATCCTTAGATCGAAGCATGTCGAGTTAAACAATTTAATACAATTTCGTAAAATAATTATTAATAATTATTGTCAATATTTGTTAATTTCTCTCATTAATACAATGTTCTAATTATGTAAATATTTTTCAGGAATATTTTTTAAAGGAAATTTATTTCATGAATTCTATTTTATCCATCTTAAATGTAAATGCCATCCTCTCGGGCGACCTTAAGATTGTGTTACCTTTAAACCAATATTTTTTGTTTTCTTCCACAGAAGAGTTTTGTTCAATTAAAAGTATCCTGATGGATAATTATGTCAAAGGACTACGAAGTCGAGTGATGAATCCAACTGAATTTAAGTGAGTTAAAATAGAGAAGGTCCGGTATTCGTACCTAAACTAAAAACAACAAAAAATATTGACACTTACTCGTAAATTGTAATAATGTTTGCTGAGCAGAAGTATGAAAAAATTCTACCCTTTAGTTACTTTGCTGAAATTTTTCTAATTACCAAATGTCAACAAATGCCTTGAGGGTTAGGGACGACCGACCACTAAGCAAAAACTTTTTTAAGGTCAAAACGGGTCAAGACAGGTCAAGTTGTTGGAGGAGTTGTTTTGAAGGAAATCGCATAGCATACGTCGTCGGTTAGCTTGGAACGAAGATAATAGTATGAAGGAAGTTTTATTAGACTACTTTTCTAATTTGTTACATTCAAGAGAAAGTTCATTGCTGGTGTTGTTGTTTTCTAGTGGCGTGGTGACAGTGAACTTTTGTTGCAGAATGTAGTACAAAAAATTGGAATATTTTTCATCTCATGCGACGAAGGCTTGTTCCATAATCCACAATCCTTACTAATTCATGACTGACTAGTGATATATAAAATTCATCTTTTCAAAAATTTATGTTTGCTGCAATTTCAAATTTCTCGAAAGGAAGAAAATGAAAATAATGAAAAGATTACCAAAAGCCCTTTCTGAATTTCTATAAAGGTCATATAAATTTTTCGATGCAACAACTGATAATTATCATTAGTATCATAATAAATATTTAAATAGACGACAGACTTAACTGACCATAAGCTGCATGACTTTAGATGACATGAATTGAAATTCTCGTGGGCTTATGTCAATTGAAAAATTGTCCACAAAGTGGAAGCAAACTGTAAGTTGTGTGTGGGAAAGAAAGATTTAAAGTAATTAAAAAATGTAAAGTTGCTTCATATAAGGAAAAGGTCTAAAATTGATCATAAGAGAAGCTCCAAGGCAATTAAATTTTTCGCAAATGAAAAATTTAGTTCAACAAAAAAGATTTTTAGACCAAAAAATTTCGATAAATGTTCATGGATTACAAAAGCGTCGAAGAGTAGGTTTCATCTTAAAAATTCCCCTGAGTATGAGAACCAGTATCAAGACCCAGTATACAATTTCATTTTATATTCCGGAAATATTGGCCTCCGATAAAGGAATCCAATGCTTTTTCGACAAACGATGCTAAAAAGTAGATGTGGAAACGAAAAATATTCTTAAAATTTGAAAAATACTGTAGTTTTATAGAAATTTTCTTTTCGTACACTTAGTAATATTTTGAGTATGGCTTGTATTGAAAAAATACATAAGTGTTAAAGATATGAAGAAAAGCAAAATGTCGGTATTCCTTACGTACACGCACTGTGAGCGGATATGTATTAGGAACATACAATTTATGCATTCGTTTCTACTAGGAAATAGGACACCCCTAATCCCATGACATTACGACAAATATGTGGATACCGAATAAAATCATGAGTTGTATATCACACTTTTTGTGTTTATATGGCCATGTGTATGTTGTGAGTGTTTTCATTAGTGAGTTTAAAGCAAGTGAAAGCCGAAAAATCGAACCTTCAAACAATTTCATACAAAAGGCGGCTCGTGTGACTTGAAAATGTATTGTGCAGCCCTTTAATAGTTAATCATATGACAATCCATAAGATCTGCTACGAATTTTTTTTTTATTTGTGTCGAATGCAATATTTTTCAAGGTTTATTGCCGTAGGTCTGGGTTTGTTTATTAGCTATGAGAGAGCGACAATTGACGCAAAAAATACAGCGCCAAAAACTGAAACCAGAGAGAGTAAGGAATCAAAACAGAGAGTGAAAACCAGTAAGAGCAACGATAAGAAAAAATGGTTACGTTATAAACAATTGTAGGCGTTCTCTGTGACGGGAAGTTATTGATTCACACGAGCACGCAACACATGCGGCAGCAACGAACTACGAATAAAGATATCCGAATGTTTAGCGCTAAATCCGAAAGCCATATAACCCAACATGTTGCATTGAAAGCGCCGTAGTAGTATTTGTATCTAGTCATGTTGATCTCGGCAAGCCGTCGTGTCCCGTCGTTATACAAGCTCATACAATCAAACAACTACTAATGCAAACATACACTTCACTTATTTTGGGCTCCACTGCAGCTCTTCAGGTTGTTGGATTTCGTTCAATTCGTTAGTTGTTGCTTTTTTAAATATTATTTCTAGTGTAGCTCGTACGTGGATGCATGCGCTGCCGTTCAGTGTTTTCGTGTCGCTCGTATTGAGTGGATTGTTTACGGAATTTTGGGGAGAACGCCGATTGTAAATAATTAACATTTTGACAGCGTATAGAAAATTTTACAGCGTATAGAAAAGTAAATATAGCATTATTATGATATTAGTGGTAGTGTTCGTTCTTCTTAAAAAAGCCAGTGCCGTGACATTCAGCTGTCAGTTAAATATTGTCATTTGACATCACGTACCGTCAAGAAAATCGAGGAAAAAATCAATTGTAAACAATTGTTTCTATGGAATGCATTTTTAACGCACGTCATGATTATTTTGGCGCGCAAATTCGCAACAAATTTAACGAAAGGAAATTTTCGATATAATTTGAATTTGTGCGTGATTGGATTGTTAGAACGTGTTTGAGCCACAATAAAACGCCACGTGTTACAAATTAACAACAATACATGATTGCTTATAAATATATTTTCAATAAAAAGAGTAAATTAATATCGTAATAAATATGAAAAAGGCAAAATAGAGTACTAATTAATAATGAAAGAGAATACAAAACAAATACTGAAACGAAACCTGAGCTCGTTATTGCAAAATTCATTTCGATTTTTTAGTTTTTATTATTATTATATCGTGTTTGTCATTATCGACGCGAATATCGATATTGCTTTTTAGCAATAATTTCTTATTCATACAAACAGTTTTTTAGATATTCTAAATTATTGAAATATTCTCTGAAATACTCTATCGTCAACTCTCAGATTTATATCTAATCCCCCCCTACCTTCTCCCATAAAAGCGATGGCGTTTCTAATAAGTTGCGTGAGCCATCAAGAATAAAAAAACAATTCAGTTACCTGATTCCCACTTCTATAGGATGCGTCATCGTCACACAAAAAACAATAGATGGAGTTGTGTCGCTTCTTCATGTTAACACCTAATATATCGGTAGTAGTTGTCAGCAATATTTCCAAAAAAAAACCAAAAAAGATAATTTATCACAACAAAACAATCGATGAGAATGAGGACGATGAGAAAGAGGACGATGAGCACAGTTAAATGAGAGTACGCCCGAGAGAATCGACTAAGAACGCCCAAGCTACAGCAGCTTCGTCTTATGATGAAAAAATAGAAGTCGCCGCGAAAATTTGTTGTTAATTAGAAAAGAAAAAACAAATAAAAGTAAAAAGGTTAGCTAGGGTCTGGTCGAAGCTTATGTGCCCTACATCTATGATAAAATGTTCTTGTTTAAATCCAATAACCCGTGAGATGTATGAGTTTATGGAGTCTCTGGATTTAATTTCTTCTTAGACTGCGCAATTTCGTATACATTCCTAGCTTCTAGTTTCCTTTACTAACCTAGAGACTGAGCTTTAAGTACAGATGAACATATATCGCACTGAAGAGGTGGCCGTGCTATTGGCTCGAGCGCGCCGCCTGTGAGCACAAATATATGCAAAAGTCCTCTTGGATGCACCGCTATTTCTTGCGATTATAGCCATAATCACCAGTGGAAGAAGCGCGCTCATTTTTGGGGTACGATTTCGTCTAAAACTGTGAACTCGGATGTAAAATTTACCTTTAAATTATCTCTGCTATCTGCGGAATTGAAATATTAAGAAAACTGAAAAAAAAATTGCAAAAGTTACAAATTTATTTGTAGCTTTATAAATACTAAACACCCCAGAAAGGCAAAGATTATTCACCCCAAATTTCATGTCGATATCTCTTCATTCAGTTGTAATCGTAGTTTTCAGAGACAGATATTTTGGACGGTCAGACAGACAGACGAAGTGATATGGCTATTATGAATGATATTGGCTTAGAAGATGATTTTGAGAAAGAATATGCATACTTTTCTATACCTACCACACATCCTTTAATGCGTGACAATGAGAGGAAGTAAGTTGGTATGTCCTCTACGTTGGGGTGTAGGGTGTAGAAATTGTGGGCGATCGTATGATCATACGATCAATTTATATCTGCTCGATCAAGTTTGGCCTGTCTCTAAAATTTCTCTCTTCCTTCTGCCCTTTTATTAACGCATGTGATATAACGATCACTAAATAATTTCGTCAACATTCTAAATGAATAATTTGACGCGTGGCGGGATAATTCGTGTTTGTAGATCGTGTATTCAAATTTGTTAAAGTCGTTAAATTGATAATTATTAATTTTTTTATAGTTTTAATTGTCTGTTCTTTCATTTACATAGAGATTTATATCGATGAAATTTGATTGACGGATAAGCCGCAACAATTTTTTTATTAACGATATTTTAAAAATTCTTAACCAATGTTTTACTTTTGTAATTATCATTATGTTAGATAGCAAAAAAATCGGAAAATTAATTATAATAAAAAAACAATGTTTCGTTTGAAGACAGACTTTCTTAAAAGGCTTATAACAAATCCATAAATAGTTTTCGTATTTTATTATTGTACTCTTTTTTTGAATATATATTTTTTCATTATACGACTTTTTTATTTGTAAATGGTGGAATAATAGCAATAAAATTTTCTAAAATAAATTAAATACTTATGAAAAAAATTAATAATAAAAAAATGTGTAAAAACTTAATTATTTGAAAGGAGTTCTCCGAGTAAAACATCATAGAAAACAAAATAATAATTAATAGGAATTAAAAGTGAGGATTTGGGAATTAAAGGGTAGATAATTAAAGGCAAAATTGAAAGAAAAAATGTTTATGAAATACTCAGTTAAATTTCAATAAAGTTCTCATCAAAAAAATTCTCATCAAAAAAATCATTAAACTTGTTATAAATTTACAATTTGCACGAAATTTACATACAATTTTAAAATGAACAGAAATCACAAGCAACAACAAATTTGTAAATTTTTTTAATAAATATTTATAAAATAGTAATATGTATTAAAGTTTAATAAAACCGCAAGAACCTACGAAAAGAACTGCTTTGTAAAAAGCTTTCCGTCGGATAAACTGATGTGCACATTGTTCACACATGTAGACAGGGTGCTTGCATAGAATGCCAAACAGGTAAAAACCGGTACTTTGACTCGAGTCTGACGTACAGTCATTTGGGGTTTTGAAGGAATACACTTTATTTGCATTTAAGCTATTGATGCATCATTTCCTCAGTCGATTTCGTCTATGTATCTGTCTGTTTGGCTGCGTACTTGTCTGTCAGTCTGTCTGTCTCTCTGGAGAGATCACGATAACGCGAAAACTGCAAGAGATACTCTCATGAAATTTCAGATACTCATTTATTATTGTTGCTATCTTTTATTATAAGCCGTTTGGTATTGATGAATTGGAAGTAAAATGAACGAAAGCGAATAAGAACCACGCCCATTCCTAAAGGTCTAAACTTAAATTTTTTCGTCTAAATTTCGAGTTAAAATTTTAAGACCGGGATGACAGTGTTGCACATCATAAATCCACCAAAAATGTGCGTGACACGCCCACTTCTATAAGACACCATATATGTATGGACTTTATTGAGGAATTGCACTGAAGATAAGTTACCGTAAATCAATTATCATCAAAAGTCGTATCATCGCTAGCAGTCGGGCATTTTGGATACCAAACAGCCGAGGGAGACAGAGAATACTCGTGTCAAATTTTATGAGAATACTTTTACTTGCTTTTGAATTTATTTTTTTTTTTTTTTTTTTTGGAATATCGTTCAAACTAGAACATTTTATTCAGAAAATTTATCTGAAAATCTTATCTTGATCTTATCACGTATATTTAGATCATATTTACTAAGTTAACTTAGAAACTATTGAGAAAGGTATTTATATGCATTTTAAAGAAATCTTAATATTATTCTGCTTGTCTTATCTTTATAATTTGATTTAGTTATAATTTCAATATATACAGAATAAAAAAACAAATCCAATTTATTCCCAAAAATTCTCTTAAAACATATTATTCCTATAGATCTAATCACATATTTTACTTACTTTTTTAAAGGCTTTAAAAAAGTATAAATATAATTATTCAGTATTCATAAAAAGAGCATATCTTACACCCATTCATACATAACTACATTCTACTTGAACATTTGCTGAAGAGTGTGTTTATAGTCATCACTCCCATTATTATATACATAATGTAAGTGTCACTTTAATAAGCATTAAATTGCGAGCGCTGTAAAAATGTGATCACTAGCAAAGGAAGCGAGGGGAAGAGGGTGTGTAATTGAAAGGTAGAGAGAATAAAATACGTAATACTTAAGCTATTCGCTCTTGTAGGCAAGTACTTGGCGCGAAAGTATAAGCAAGAGTGAACACCGACGCATGATGTCACGACATTTGTTGTCTTTTCTATTAGTATAAACGTGCAAAGGAAGGATACTCTTCCCAACAACACCATGTGATTTTTTCTATTTCTTTGAAAAGGACCGCCACAAACTTACGAAAGGTTAAAGTTTTTGCGTGAGTCATAAAAGTGCCGCACATACACTTTACAACGGAGTAGATGTTATGCAGATAACGAGGTGTTGAAAGCAGTAAAAGAGCTGCTTTAGAATAGCGACATTATTTTAATACCTACCCTCTCAACTCGATCCCCCTATTTTTTCTAAGACACTAAATAGCTTTCTTCTATTTCTTTTTCCACGTATCTTTTTATTTATGCCTTTATCTCAATCTGAATGTCTATCAACCTTTTTATCAAATTTTCGTATACTTCCCGCTCTTCATACCTCCCGCTATCTAGTTTTCTTTGCGCAATCCCAAACACACTTTACAGATCAAATGATTTGTTTAGAAAGACTAAACTGATGATGTGTTTATAAGATATATCGAAGTATTAAGGCAAGTCGATGTTCAAAGTTCGGGGACAAACTGAATAAAAAGTCATAAAACTTGAGTAATTAAATGAAAACAATCTTAAGCCAATCAATCTATTCATAAATCTTTCGAGAAAATGAGAAAAATTAAAAATGTTTTATATTGATTTTACTAGCTTTTCCTTTTAATCCACCGCTTATTTTCCTCTTCTTGCATTCTTCCTCTCTTCTATCTTCCTTCTCGCTCTCTTCCTCTACTCATCGTCCTTTCTAGACAACAAATCGCCTTGCTTCGCATTGATTTTATAGTAAAATAAACCGATTCAGAAAATTGTAATTCATAATTTGACCAGAATCGAACTGAAAGAGAGACAGAGCGAGATCGAGAGGAAGATAAAAACTAAAAGAATAAATAACTAAGGTAAAGAAACCCACAAGGAAACAAAAGGAAGAATCAACTTCAAACAATATCATTATTTTTTATTGCATTGCATCAGATTTATTTCACATTCTTAAGATTTATAACTGCATTTAGCAGTTTCTGTGATAGTTGAAGTACGTGAAGGACAACAACAACATCACTTTATACCAAAAAAGAAGGATTGAGTACGGTTGAGAGCGGGAAGAGGTGGAGAGAGGGAAAAGCAAAACTGATATAAAATCGAAATCATGCGGTATTAAAGAAACGGTACCTCGTGCCCTCTTTCGCACAACAAAGCTTTCCATAAACCACAAAACTTTCGACTTCATTTATTTAATTCGTAGTATCTCTAAAATACTAAAATTTCTCTTTAAAATTCATTCTTATATTAAAATCGAAAATTAATATTAAAGTTGAATTAAGTTGATTTTCCTAATGCAGATATTTTTATACGAAAAGAATTAATTATTAAGGAATTTTATATTTAAAAAATTATTCACCTCAAAAGTAATGCTAAAATAAAACTTAAACTTATCTTAATAATAAATGATTTTTTAAATAGTGCCAAAATTGACGAAAAAATTAACAGCTATTTTTTCTCTATTTTGTAATCACATTTAATGTGTGTATACATATATATGTGTGTATATATTTATAGTCACATATTTTCACCGAAGAACCAACTATTCTGAATAATTAAGAAATTTCGATTTTCGGGATCGATTTGAGGTCGAGGCTAATTTTAGCCTACCTTTTTTTCCTTAATAAATTAGCATTAATTTCCGATTTAAGCTTTCCGTCAGCATAAAATACTTTTTAAAGCATATAAAACCCCTTTTCAAGGTTAGAAAGGAATAATAATCATCAAAGGTTAGAACTTCCACTCAAGATTACTGAATTAATTTCTTCGTAAGCATAATTTTCTCACACATCTGCCTTTCAAACTAGCACCAGTTCGAGGGGGCATTGTCACTGAAAAGCAGCACGACCAGACCAAAAGTGGCGACCAGATTACGACAGCGACAGATTAAAAACAATGACTGTAAAAAAATGTTATACGTACACCAAAAGTCTTAAATTGAGAATGTGCTTTAAAAACAAAGCAAAAAAAAAACACGTGACCGAAATTATTAAAGTTCGGCAAAGGAAGTAATTACTTACACCAATATACTTTACACATTCACATGCACACACATATATACATACATTATTATCTATTATAAAATAATAAACATCGTTCTCGTTTTCAGGCAAACAGACAGACAGTCTCACATACAAAAAACATAGCTAACTGAATTTAATTACTAGATCGTAAGAGTCAGAGAGAAAAGAATGGGAAAGAACAGTAAAAGTGGTTTAGGTAGGAGCTCATCTCGTACTAACAAAACAAGCTCTCGTTTTTTTTTTTTTTTTTTTTTTTTTTTTTTGTTTCAGAGTGAAAACTCCATGCACAATTTCTTTTAGTCTTACGTTTTTCAGATCTTTTTGTTTACGCTCTTTTCGTTCTCTTTTTTAACTTTATTATTTTAACATTATTCATTAGTCGTTATTTATTTTCAACAACGCTCGAATACAAAAGCAATCATTGGATTTAAAAAACAACCGTTTTTCATTTCTGAGGAAAACAAATCCGAAATGGCTTTTAAGGGAAGACCTCCTGCTCGCCCACCTTTAATAAACCTCGTTGTTTAGATGCAAAAGTCGTAATCGTTGTAGACGTTTTTTAGATAGTCTCGATAGCTAGATAATCTCGTTTATTTTGCTAACATTTCGAAAACAATTTCACCTCGTCTATCTTTCGATTCAGGATTAATCCGCACGTACAAAAACCAATGGAAATATATTTAAATACGTATAAGGAATAAAATAAATTATTTGAATGGTTTCAAGAAAATGGTTTTTGATTTTAATTTGAATATTCTCAAAATGGCAATCCGATTAAGCTTAAAAAATTTAAGACAACTCTTTCACCAAATTCACCAAAATATATTTTGCGAATAAAACTACGAAATTCTACGAATTTTCAAAAAACTACTTCCATAAATTATTCCTTTTATAAATAAAAATTTCCTCGAAAAATATGAATAT
The DNA here is from genome assembly GCA_963966595.1 of Physocephala rufipes. Classification (NCBI taxonomy): domain Eukaryota; kingdom Metazoa; phylum Arthropoda; class Insecta; order Diptera; family Conopidae; genus Physocephala; species Physocephala rufipes. The sequence goes on along the minus strand of OZ016505.1, from coordinate 31,011,085 downwards.
TTTTTTTATTTTCAAATTTATTTTAATTTATTTCATTAAGAAAAAGTGTGAGTATTTTCTTCAATTTATTGAAAAAATATTTGTCTTCAACTTTATGTTAAGCATCCGGTCATGCCACTTTTGCTCTACAAATTAATTAATATTTTATATAAAAGACTTTTCATTATTTCATTGTAATTAAAAAATATTTGTATTGCTTGGGAAGGGAAAATTAATTTGTAAAAAAAGGCTCTCTTATGGGCACCGTTGAGGGTCCACTAAATGAGTTTTATGTGAAACTAAATTGAATTTATAGTTATTATTTAACACACGACACTGACACACTGCAGCAATGGCTTCTATATAAATAATTACAAAAATTAAACGACCAAATTTTGTTATAAAAAATTAGTTTGCCTTTTCAATTAACCTAAAGCAGCAACAAAACGCCCAGAATCGAACGAAGATATCAACAAAAATAATAACAATAAAAAAGTGTCAACTATCTTGAACTCTACTTGAGGCCGTGCTACATGAAATATTTTTATTGAGATCGAACTGTAGTCAAAGAAAGCAAAATCAATAATATCGATCCAAAAGCAATCGAAAGTTAATTTTCAACTTGAACTATAGTTCGTTCGTTCGTTTACTGAACGTTTTACTCGTTCCTTCATCGTTCGCTCGTTCACTTTTTAATAGAAGGTGTCTAACATTGAACGTGTGGGGGGAAAACAGTAAAACAAAAAAATACAGACAGCTAAAAACAGCGCCGTCAATAACAAAGAAGAAGAAGAAAAATAAGAAAAGGAGTATTAAAGTTTTACAACAAAAACAACAGCAAAAGCAAAATGCATCAAGTTGTGAAATTATCTGAAATACTTGCAAAAAACCGGAGGCTTAAAATTGTCGATGGGCGACTATTTGTTTCAGCTACTTCTACTCTGGCATTGTTTTTGGGTAAGTATGAAATCAATTTAACCTTCAATGATTCAAACATTCAATGCAATTATTTAAAATAACTCTCAATCCATTCTATTCTCAATAATGGAATACATTCTCAATCACAATTGTGCATACGAATTTCAGTCGTTGGTTTTAGTAGAAAACTCGTTTGTCTCTCATTCGTTCCCTCTATCTCTCTCACCCTCTCTCTTTAATTATTATCTTCTCTCTCTCTTTCCTTTCGAGAGCGAAGAACATATTCTTGCATTCGTGGAGCAAAATGAAAATTATTCTTTTTTCTTGATTGTGATCAATTTATTTTTGGCTTGTTTTCTTGTTGTCTTAAATAAATTTTGAAATTTTACCATATATACTACAAACATACATACATTCAAATATATATTCGGGCAAGGGCGCGCAGGTGTATTTTGAGACATCAATTTATCGTACACTGCCCTTGATCACCCTTAAAGGATAGATAAAATGGAAATATTTTAGTCGCTCACAAAGATTTTGTTGAAATGTTTTCTTTACTATATTCAGTCATTCAGTCATGGTCATGACTTTATCATACCAAAGTATGACCCTTTGGTCTATAAAAGGAAGGAAGAGGATGTCTCTTGTTTGTTGGTTACATTTATCGGGTGTAGCTCTCACAATGGCAGCTCCTGAAGCTTTTCGAACTGAAGTTTTGACCCAAATACGAAATATTTTTCATTACTTTAATTATTAGGCATAAAGAGACCCCATATCGGAAGTACGTTTTTATCGAAAACACGGAAGAAATTGGCATTGCTCTGAATATCTCCGTATGCAGTTTTGATAACACGTAATTAAAATTTAGTATATAAATCGAACTAATATACAATTAAAATTGTTTTAGTTGTTTTATTAGTGTAGTTTCAGTTCGTTGCTACACCGGTTCATCGACTGCAACCGACCACAATGTCATCGGCCGTAATAAAGCAATATCGTGCGCGTACATAAACTTTATAGAAATAAATTCATATTGATATATACATCGTCAGTAACTCTCCCTTTTACCCATCTTACCCTTTTACCTTCTATTGGTTTGAGCCTAGCTGAGCTCATAAGCTGAACTAGTGTTAAACCATTGAAGAAGATTTCGGATTTGTCACAAATTCAATTAACTCTTTTACAGTCCCATGAGTGATTGCTGCAATATATTCCACTACACATTTCATTATCATCGACATCGACCGTTTGATTTCAATTGGATTTATGTGTATTTGCTTCTGACAGATAATAAACGAAGTTATTACACAACACCCTGTAGCTACTACTTAATTAAAAAAATTGAATGGATTGATTGCAATGGCTGTATTAATTGAGAAAGTGTGTTTTTCAAGCATTTCAATCGATCATTTTCGCTTGTAGGAATCTACTTGAAAAGTTCGTATAAAACGAAAATACAAAAGAAACCAAATGGGTTTATATATACAATCATTGAAAAGAAAATTTAAATAGAAGTGTCACACATTTCCATCGACCGGCAGGACCTCCTCTCCTCTCTTTTGACTTTCCTTTTCTCCCCTTTATGTTCACCCCAATTTAATTAAATGAAAATTGTTTCTAAAGACATTTGAAGCTTTTGCGTGAACAAAATAATTTCTCAAGTAGTCGCAACAATCATCCGCCATCAAACAACTATCAAAAGAGAAATTGTGTACTTATGCATTGCCGTCACTCACAGACATGTTTAACGAATTCTCTTGTCGCTTTCATCGGAAACCAAAAAGTTTTTTCATTTGGAAGCTTTTTTACTCACATACTGACAGGTGCGTTCGTTCCTTTGGTAAGTCCCTCCGTGAGATTGTGATATCTCATGCTGTGTTTTAGCAGCTAATTCTCCCTTGTGAGTTCATTATTCCTTTCATGGCAGATATACCATGATATACACTCAGCTCAACAACTGCCTAATGCCACCAACGCAATGTTTTCATCCCCTCAGGCCTCTTTTTTTTCTTAGGATTTGTTTACTCACACTTTTTCCCCATGCGTATCAAACAATCAACTAAACGCGATTTTCGCGATTTAACTTTCGCTACAAGGATTTCTTTTAAATCCCTGCAATAATCCTCGCGCACCACGCCTCCTACCAACAAGCAATTGTGACTTTCAGAAAATTGCTCTATGATGCACGAAGCGGGGAAGCTTTATTTTCTTTTAGCAGCAATTGAGTGTTTTTACATATAATGTGAAATAAGAAAAAAAGCACTTTGAACAAATTTTGTTATTGCTTATTCTTAGTAAAAAAAATGAAAGCAAATCTTATTTGAAATTAGATTTCATCGACGCAATCGATTTGGCAAGTCAATCTAAAGCTTTATCTGTTAGGTTGTGATGAATAATTGATTCGCTACGCCAATCAAAAGCGATAAAAATCTTGGAGGAAAGATCTCCAAGATCTCCATTATCCGTATCTGGTGGGGATTAGCTTGGTATTATGTGCTAACTGTTTTCTTAATTCAAACACAATCAAGAAATCAATATAGACTGCAGTTTGTGCGCTTAGGAAGAGCGTTGAAAGGCATATTCTGCAAGGTATGCTTATAACAAAGTTACTTTACAGCGTATGCCCTACCTCTTGTTGCAAGAGTTTTAAAAGTTTATATAGACTTAAATACAAAATATTATCACGCACTTTATAGCTCCTAATTATTACAGTCTCTTCGATGAACAAAAACAAATGTTTTTGTAATTTATTTACGAAATATTAGGATTACACGTCGGTCTTAATTGTATATGAGAAGAAGAAACCATTAAGACAGCATAAGAAACGATTTTCCTTTTTTCTCCTCGTTCTACTGCTTTCCTAATCATAGTCATTTCTTAACGCCCATAACATCGCAGTTACAAGAAACCAAAGACCAAGAACATCCTAATATGCAATGCGTTGGGCTGTTATTATATTATTTGGTCATTACGAACTAAGGACTGTTACGACACACACACAGCAGATTATACAAAACATTTTTTCTTACAAACTTTGTGTGATGAATAACCTAAAGCCTATCGAAGAGGAAACGCAGAATAATATTAATGATGAGAAAGGATGGTAAACGGGAGAAAATAAGCGAGCAAATAATTTGACCTCATTTTCTATCATCTATCTATCTCTAACTGCAACTCTGCAAATAAAGGTTTTTGCGAAAAACCGAAATTACGAAAGTGCCTTGTTAAAAGACTTTCTGAATTTATCCTCCTCCTTTCTGAAAAACACCATCATCATCATCATCATCGTTCATAATTCATCGACCAATCAAAATTCATATTAATACAAATTAGGTATTTAATTTTAAATGGTTATGATTATGAAAAGCAAGCTAATTTCTTCATTTCGGACCGCTGCTTTGTCTCAAGGACAAAAGATTCACAAAATCGTTTACATTTTCCCAAACGATTAATTTCCTGAACATTTTTGGCTGCAGGTAAGGGAGCATTTCATGGTTTAGCAGTTATTAAGACATTAAAAAGAGGGCAAAAATACAAGGTTTTAATGAAGATCTATTCTTTCTGACGGTTATATTTTTACTCTCATGAGAAGGCAAAAATTACTGAAGTACAACAGCTTATTGGGTAAATAGTTTCTTTAGAATTTCATTAGAATGTTCACTCAGAGCAATCGCAAACCTTCACCACCCATCCATAAGTAATGCTAATCTGATACAGTACTAAACTAATACCAATGAAACGAAAAACTCAAGGAGCTTTCAAACCAGAAAATATGTAATATAAAGAAACAATTTCAAAAAAAGGAAAAATTAATAACACGCCAATATTCTTATTTTACAATTCTTTTCTTTTTTGATTTTTTTGCGCTGTTTTTAAAAAGTAGAGGAATAAAGAAGCAGTCTAGCGTAAAATTCCACCGAACAATAAAATCTACTGAGTGGTCGTTTGTGGTTGTTCTGTCGAATATTCTACAAATATGAAAATGAAAAAATTAAATTAAATCGGAAAATCGACAAAAAGGCCTAAAAAAGCGTAAAAGGAAACGTTCTCTCAGAGAAAATTAAATATCAAACAAATAAAAATTAAAATAATAACGAAGGAACCTGCTTATGACCCTTGAAAAAATGTATGAATGCACACTTTGCGTAATTATGGTCAACCCTTTAAGTAAAACCCTTTAATAAACTCTTTAATGAAATTAGGCAATATTCCTCCTTCCGCAGGCCGATTTCCGCAGCGTTGGAGTAATTTGTGAGGCCGTAGTTATTTTTTTATACTATACTTTAGGCAACTTGTCAAAACACAAGTAAAGCATGGTCGCGTGCAGTTTCCGGGTTATGCATCCCCTCCCCCGTAGACCAAACAAACATGAGAGCAATTTACGAAAATATCAATTTCAACGCTTTCCACCCGCAGCATTTAATCGATTGTTAGTTTCCCAAAAGCTTTTTAAAGCATAATTCCATTTACCACTATCGTTTCTCATGTTGTATCGATACAACAATTAAAATATAGCGTGCAGCATTCTGCCATTTCTGTTCCATTTCATACACGCACAACAACAACACGAAAACAACAACAGTCGTAACTGTACCAACAATGTTGTCAAAGGATAACAACAAGTGCTGCAGGGATAGCAGGCAATGCTGGAAAGTATTGCAATGGGTGGGTACTCTTGCTAAATAATACGAACACACTGACCCCATACAGTCGTCATCATTATCATCATCGCCGTCGGGAACATCATCGTCGCCATCAGTAAAAGCAATATCACATTCATTGCATTTGTATAGCGGATTGACCGAATTGGCAGCATGTGGCATGTGGCAACACCAGATAGCAGTAACCGAATCATGAAATAGCCAGCGATTTAGAGGAGCTTCACTGTTCTTATTGTTGTGATTGTTGGTCCTTTTGTGATTTGGTGATTTGTTGTTAGTGAAACGAAGCAAAAACAACCAAGAACGCTGAGTTCGGCCTGGCCAAAACTCATGTACCCTACTCCCATTATATAAATATATGATTGAAGTGAATGCAACGCGCCCTAATGATATTATATCTCACTTTGTTTGGTTAATTTAGATCTACTCACTTATCTTCAGCACAAATTTTCCTGAACAAAGTCAACACTTGGTATAGTAAAGTCAAGTCACGCCTATTCTTGTGGGCTGATAGTGTTCAACGTAACCATTTCGGCTAGAACAATTTCGCTGGAATCCAACCCAACATTTCATAGGAGGATGAAATATGTTACTAGGGCAATCTATTGTTGCCCATTATTGCCATAAGTTGCACATTTTCAATCCGAAATGATACCTCCGGGTGTAGAATGTAAAAAATCTGAAACTTTTTCAGAAATCGCCTCAAACCATGAGAATCAATCGAACGAATCAACATTAAGAACCAACATCATGAAAGATTATTTGAAAAGCGAAAATGCAGTCGAGCAACGGACAGGAGAGAAAGTGCAGTCTGTAAGCCACGGGGCAAAATGCTAAACCGAAAAAAAATCTCCACTTATGAAATTTAGCAACTGAGTTGAATTTTAAATCTTCCAATAAAATTCCAATAAAGATTTTTTATTAAGAAACTCATAATAAAAGAAAACGAAAAGTAATGCGGATAATGTGGATTTAGTGATAAATTGTTAATGAAAATTCTTTATTAAAGAAATATCGTCTTATGATATCGGAACTACATTTAATCCACTAGTATTAAATCTAACCTTTTTGAAATAAATTAGTTTCTTAACACACGCAATTAAATTTCGCTTCTGTGATGGAGGAGTTTTAACCGCGTTCTATCAATCAAAAACAAACCAAGAATTTTTCAAGCACTTTGGGAAGAACGGAAGTCGGTTTCGATGTCCATTATCGTCTAATTCTGTCGAGATGATTTTTAGGAGTAAGCGAGATAATTTTAAAACACATTCCGATTGAAGGAATTCATTATATCGATTTTCATCGAATCACAAATTATGAAAAGTGGTAAACAACAAGACAACAAATTCCGAAGAAAGGGCCTAACATGAAACAAAAAATCTAAACGTCATGGAGCGTTGATTGAAACGATAAAATTCTAAAAATCAGAATAGTCATACTTGTTGTCAGCCCAGTCAGGTTTTTTATCGTTAAAAGGAGAAATAATAACAACAACAAAAACGCAACCAAAAATAATAACAAAACACGTAAATATTTTAGCAATTTCTGAATGGTTGAAGAACAAAAGAAAAAATATTTATTAACGCAAACAATATTGTAGAAGAGATAATAATTATTAAATCTACGATTAAACATTTTATTATTAAAAGAGAAACGAATAATAAAAAATTTACTTAGAATTACTATCGAAGTGTTAAAAAGCTTTTATTAAAACATTACATTAAATTAATACATTTAAATTAATAGCTTTTTTATTTAAATATGTAGAATAATTTTTCAAACACTTTATGCAAGTTTTCCACTCATTAAACATTTTTTCATTAAGCACCGTTGAATTATTTAATAATTTATTTTAATTCACAATTAATTAATTTATAATCATTATAACAACAATGGGTTTCTCTGCTAAACTCTGTTAAACTGAGAGAGTTATCTTCATAGCGAGAGAACTTATATCTTTCAATTTATTTCAAGGTGGAGTTAGGATGCTTCTGAACCTCTGTTTAACTTTCCAAAAATCCGCTCCTAAGGTCAGTAGATTTTTGGAAAGTTTAACAGGGATTCAAAAATGTCCTAACTCCACCGTTTAATGAATTAACAGAAATAGATTCTCTCGATATAGAAAGAGCTAATTCAGTTTAACAGAGGCTAGCACTTTTCCTTTCCCAGCATTCGCTGTTATTTAGTTTTTGATATGCAAGCTGTTGTCAAACAGACAATACGCTAAATTATATATTAATTAAATATGTTTGGTTATATAAATAATACGTGCATTAGCAATCTGTTAACTGCTCTGTTGTGACCTGTTCTCGATAATTTGATTTAATAGCTTCAATAGTAATTAATTTCTACGTAACAAGTTTTTCAACTACGTTTGCTATTTTACGTAATTTTAATTTAATATCTGTCCACCTTCACCCCGAGTAAAACCGCAACAACAACAAAGCCAAAAACCTGAAATGAAGGTGAAAGGTGAAAGCATTGTAAAAAAACGCTTCACATTTTCTTTGTTTTTTTTTCCGAAGTATATTTCCGATATTTGCGCTAATCGACAAATGGTTTTGCATTTTTACATATATTTTTATATACTTTTTTAATAGTTAATTTGTTTCAATATGCGAGATATTTGTAGGTAAAGTTATAAAATACTTACCATAAAGTAAGCTATAAAAAGAATCATATAATTAAGGAAACTTTTTATAAAATAAAGGGAGTTATTTTAATGGCTTTAATTTAATGCAATTTAAAATTAATTGATTTATAAAAGAATTATATTATATTTAAGTTTGGGAAAGGAGAAATTATAATGATCAATATTCGCAGCATTTACAAAGCGACATATGCTTGCAAATACAAAAATTAATTCTGGTTACTGAAAATTATTTGCAAATACAATACAAGGAAACCAACAACCACACAGCAATATTGTTTCTCATGTAGGAAAAAAAATAACGAATAAAACTTATTTGTGGAATCAACAATGAATAACGAGTGGATTAAAGTAAACATTTGTCGATAAGTCCGACGGAGCGTAGCTTTTGTAAGGCGAAAGCAATTTTGCTCTAATTGTTGTTTGTTTTGATAGGAAATAATTTGTATATATTTGACAAGAAGGGCATTCATGAACACGTGTAACAAAAAAAGCAAGAAATTAAAGTAAAAAATATCACATGTACAAATATTGGAAAAAATTAAATAAAATAAACGTAGGTTTTCATGCAGTTCATATGCCGACCGTTTTATGTACTCTACATCCGAAGGGACTTGTAATCCATTAAAGGAGGCGCAGCAAATAAAACAAAGTATATATATTCTGTCTCAAAATCACCTCCTGAGTCGATTTAGTCATATCATTCAGGTCTGACTACTTGTGGAAGTCACAATTGCATTGTAGTCATTGAAGTCATCTTATCATTTGTATAAATGAGCTGAAATCCATGTAAGCCTTTCAAAATCTTTTAACATTTATAAGAATAAAGTTTAAAAAGGCAAATAAACAAGATGAGAAAATAGTGGAATATTATAAAACTGTAGACGCGGACGTAGACAATTCGGAAAGCAGATGGTTGGGTCGTTTCGTGGAAATTTATGTGTTTCCTTTATCATCGGTTGGATGTGGTAAATGTAGGAATTTAATTTATGATTATATACGCAAAAAACCAGACCGATGTCTCGACCACAAACCGACACTTTTTCCCGAATCCAAAAAAAATTCATGAAAAACTTTTAGCTAATGACAATCGCTTCCTCGTTTCACACACAGTCTCTCCGTTTATTAAAATTAAAATGTTGAAATTGCAAGAGTACAAACAGGAGACGCGAAAGAAATAACACGAATAGCCATTATTCGCATTCAGTGAGAATTGGAGATCCGCGTATTCTAGACATGATCTCTTTTGGCCTTTTCTTGATTTACCCTCCTATTGATTTTCACAAGAATTACATTCTAATTTTCTTCAGCGAATTCTTTGAAAACGATTCTTTCGAAAAATTTGAGCAAATTTTGCAACGTGTGACAACTCGAGAACGTGTTACGATGTCGCATTGATGCTATTTGAGAGCATCTATTCCTCAATGCAATTGACATCGAAATTCGTGACACCATAAAAACTACAATATCGCGCTTTTTTACTTTGTTGTATTTATATTCTTCCTTCTTCTTCTTCTTCTTCCTACTCTTGTTGTTATCGTTTCTCACGTGGTATCCGCCTCTCACCTCATTATTCCTCTCCTGCACGCATCGTGACTAATACTCTTATTCTTTGTAAGGCAAAAAAAATTAATACCCTGGGCGCCCACTTCCAAAGCGTTGCTTATTGACTATTCCCCTCTCTATCACATCATTCTTCTTCTTCTAGTCTTTCGTAATATCCTTTCATTTTCATCTCTTAAATTTTTCTGGCTAGCTCCGAAGAGTTATAACCATCCAGCTCATTCATCCATTTCGAACCGCGCTAAGAACCAACACTTTTTATTTCATTGTAGTTGCGTGCTTGCTTCTGCTGCTGGCAACATCAGCTAACGGTGAGGAATGTGGCCAAGAGGAATTCGCCAAGTGTGCTGAGCCCCTCGATCTTCTGCACTTAACGTCGGAGTTTTCAATCGGCGCCGCCAAAAAGGACGAATTGGATAAACTTTGTCAGTAAGTTGCAAAAACAATTTTTAATTTCTTTCATGGATGTAGGGAGTGTCTCCTCCCCCAGTCAGTCCCTTCTAAGGACTCAAACGATATGAGAAGAAGAAGGAACCATAGCTGTTCAAAGCACTGAAGCTACTAACTCAGGGTCTGTCTTGCTTGTCGTAAATCAGTAAGAATTAAATGTGAAAAATTGTATCCCTTTTTTCGGTTTTTAGTTTCCGTTACAAATATTCCCACCACGCCTGCGACGAAATGTCGTAGAAAAAGTTTTCGTGGTTGCGCAGCAGAATGTCGTGAACGCATGTCGCTAAATAAATAATTAGCTTATTTTTGTTGTTGTTGCCCTTTTGTCCTCTGCTTCTTCAGCGTCATTAATTTTTCGTAACGCAATTGATAAAAATTAGTTGCGAAATTAGTACGCTATTTACGAACCCTACGTCCATCTGTCTTTTGTACTTTGGTGGAAAAAAATGGCTAGTGGGATTTATTAACATTTTATTGCGTAGTAATTATAAGGATGAAATTTTTAAGCTCTCAAAAAATTGTTTTGGTTTTTCTTATAAAAAAATCTTAAAATAATTCCTTAATTTCTTCCCTTTTTACGATTCTCTCCGAAACAACGAATTCTATTTTTGGCATTTTTTTAACTCAGTATTTCGCGAAATTAGTTTATCTTCTCGCACGTTTTCTTAGTGAGCTGACATAAAGCTATTGCGTGGTAAAAATATTCTATCCTAAATCACGTAAATTCGAAAATTAAAGCAAAAGAAAGCAGAAAAATTAAATAAATAAATTAAAAAGTTGCTAATTCATAGCAGGTTGTCGTCGTCATTCTGCCTTTTTTCTTGGTTTTTTGATTAAATTTTCAAATATTTTTCTCTTTTTTGATTTTTCCTTCTTCGTCGTGATGAAGAAGAATCGAGATGACTTTAATGAAAGTTTTAAAGTCTTGAAACTTAAAGGAATTGGTCGGTAGGAAAATTCGCGAACGCTTTGAACGCAGAGAGATAGTGAGGTGAAGGTGTGTAAATGCGGTATATGCGCGGTAAAGTTTGATCATCATCAAGAAAGTTATAATGAATTGAAACTTCTGCTCTATTTGCAGAACGCTTCACGACTCATTCAGGGAACGTCATCCCAACAATTTCTTTTCAAGTGGCGCAACAGTCGATAGTCAGACCAAAAAAATGTCACTGCTCTTGAAAAAGTAACGGTTTGGGAGGAATAGAAAGGAGAAAAGGAAATTTATCTCGATGGAACTTTTTAGAGAGAACTTTTGCTTTTCTTTGACAACAAACGTATATCAGCTCGACGTTATTGGAATCCATCGGGATCAGATGTTTACCAAATCCAGTAATGGCCTCGAATGACTTTCAATAGCCTTTCGGATGTGGCTAAATGGTCATGTTTAATGGTTTGCTTCAGTTTGTATCTTTCTTTTTATTTCTACCTCTAATTTATTTACGGGTAGTTGTATCGTCATGTCGTAGGGTAATGTCGTCGTAAACAATATTTGTGACCTTGTGGCATTTTCAGTTTCCATGTATTTCTAACGGGTTTAACTGCTGTTTACCAAGAATTTATTCTATTTACGGTAAGAAATTTTGATATAAATCTAGGTTTTCTTCACACCTTCGAATTTGTCATTATGCCACACAGAAGTCTCTAATGAATTTCAGGAGGTGGTTGTGATCTGCCCTTATTTAATTATTTCCATCAAACTTTCTACGAAAAAAGATTTGAAGAACTCAATCACAGGAATTCAAAATTGATCATTTTTATTCATTTCAATGATCCTTATGGATGTTCTCTTCCTTGCAGTTTGTTATCACGTAAACCATAATAAACGAAGTAGAACGTATTTGTTCACTTCGGCCACTTTTTCGACGAACTTCATCAGTCCAATTGTTTTATGTTAGACTTTTATTGAAGGATCCACTCCTAGCAGCAGTAATCCGCTGGGAGTTGCTCAATTCTTGCCACTTGTAAACATTTTTGTCATCGTCATCAACTTGAAACGAACTTGTGCTACGAAGTACCAAGAAATGCTCAGCGTGCTTCTCTTTTATTATTATTCTTATTCTTATTATTGCACGTTCAAAAGTGGCTCTCGCTAAAGTCAGACGGCAAGGATAATATGGAGAAAAGCTCTTGAGAGACGTAAGGAAGGCCGGAAATTTCCGTTGATGTTGTTGCAAACTGTTCTGATGCCACTGCTTTTGTCGTAACCTGTTGCTGTCTGTTACTCAGCATCAGCACGCGTATAAGCCCTTGAAAAAAATTCGCCCCCCCCCTCCCTTTTACTTTCATTCTTAAGCCCGTCTCGTACATTTATCTTTGGGTTTGTATAAATTTAGAACACAATGGGCTTAAATTTAAGTAAAAGAAGAAGGTTTAATTTATATAAATGACAAAAAAATTAAAAATTTCACGTTAAGAACCCGATTTATATAAAAATATTTTTAACTTCGTGTAAGATATTTTTATTGCTTGAAGATACGCCAATACCTTTCATGATAACCGGTTTACTCATAAACTTACTTGGTTATTTATAGCTTGTTTATTGTTTCACAGCCCGTACTACTAAACAAAGTACTCTATAATACTTTCCCGCTACATAATTATTTTTCAACTTTTATCGACACATTCTTTCCAGACTACACGAGCAATTTCGCAAAGAATAATTTGCTAAACTGGTCAAGCTGTTCCAAAGCGGTGCCTTTAGAAAAAGAAAAAAAAACGATTGTGACCTTAAAAAAACGAAAGAGTTTTGCCTGATCCAATACCGATAGAATTTTCTGATGTTTTACGGTGATATCAAGTGTGAATTATGCCCCCTAATAAGTGTTTGAAGAATGCCCCCTAATAAGCTTTTGTTCCTCAGCGGTTCGAACTCAAATCGGTTGTATGAATTTTTTCCTCTTTCTGATACCAAAACACCTACTTATTGTATTCTCGCCTCTAATTATCATTCTTAATTCATCATCCCTTAATGAGCATATCCTAACCTTGCTTCTTCGTCGCCTAATTTTAGCTCTTTGTGTCTGAGTTTCATTTGTTTGGGGCTTAGTTTGACCCCATCCTGATATACTTTTATGACACGTCGCTTTTCGAAAAATTATCTTACTACTTGGTATAATACTTGGTATTGTGTGTGATCAAGTTAAATGACAATAATGATGAATTGTCATCACTAACAATTTTGAATACCTGTAGCGCTTCTTAAAAGCCATCAAATGTTTATCAAATAGCGTGAAGCGATGGAGCAAATGTATATTGGATAAGAAGTGTTGGGTAAGGAAATTTATAAAGAACAGACAACGATAATTGTAATAATGAAACTGTAATAAAGAAAATGTATAAGTTTACGTTTCTCTGACGTTCTCATTCTGTTAGAATATTTAGAGTGGACGTCGCTCTTTTAGTTTCTAGAAATGAATATTTTTCATCTTAACTGGATGAAAGCGAGTCACCTGAAATATAAATCTAGCTGCTAGCATAATCAATGGGAGAATAATAAATCTCTACGCGGGGAACAAAAATTAATGAACTCGTCTTGTCTCAACTAACGCCCCCTTCTCGGTTCTCGGATTTGCATACCATTAATCGTTCTTCTTTTTTATCGTCCTTCTTAAAATTTCTTTCCTTAACACTCTCTTTAATCTTCTTATTATTGTTCTTACTTTGCAGTGAATTACGGAAGGGTGTTCGCTGCATACAAAGCTTCACACGACGTTGCATGGATTTACAACAGCGAAATCAGTTCAATAAGCTCTACCATGGCACCAATCAATTCATTCGGGACTTGTGCAATAAGGGCGAATTTCAAGATGGTAAGAGATTATAAACAGACGATAATATTATTTAAATTGAAACGTAAAATGAAAAACCATTTCACTACACTTTGTTATTTTTGTCATGGTCGTAAAAGAAATCCATCGTCTGAAATTGTATTCGAACTTTCTCACTAATTCGTTTAAGACATTTAAATATCTTTTCCCATTTTTTTGTTACCTCGCAGAGTATCTGAGACACGCACACTGTTCCGAAACTGCCAAAAAGGAATTTGAAATTTGCTCAAATAAATACAAAGAGACGATGATGTTTCTGAAGCCGCATAGAAATCAAGAGACACAAGAGAATGTTACTTTTAGTGAAAATATTAAGACAATCTGTTGGTAGGTTATATCTCCAAAACCCATCCAGATATTTCGCCTTTCAAGAATTTATTGGATCCTTGCTATTTTGTTCGTGTTTTGTTGTTTCTTCTGCAGTTCCATTAATGAACTTGCCGATTGTTCAGAAGATGCTGCACGCAGAATCTGCGGACCAGACGCAGGGAAATTCAATCGAGAGCTGGTGGAAAAATATGCCAAGAGTTTGACAAAGGTAAAATTGATCAAAGAGTCAAACCCTTTCGTAGATTGAAGACTGTGTTAGATTGGTGTGAATTTGTATTTCATTAATATAAGAAGTTCTTTCTTTTTTTCTTCTTTTTCTCTCTCCCTCTCTATCTCTCTTACTCTTGTCCTCTCATTTCTTGACTTTAGTTATACTGCCAAGACCCTTCTAGGCGCGCAGATGCCTGTGGAGACGGCAATAGCGCTTCCTCCCGTCACCGAGCGATATTCTGGGGACGTTCGGTCACAACATCTATCGCTGTTCTAACGTTGCTTTTATATCAACAACAACAATTATTTTTTAGTTAGATAAATGCGAGAGAGTAGCAAAAGAAAAGTTGGCAAAAGGAGATAAAATGACCAAATATTAAAAAAGATCAAAGAAATTTCTTTTCAAATTATAATTGAGAATACAATTTTCAAAAATACTGAAATAAGTATTTTGTCCAAATACCAAGCACCAAATGCCAGGCGGTAAAACACCAAAAATTAATTTGTAAACCTTCTTGTATTTAAAAAATTATATAAATAAATTTGCACAAAACCCATCACGACGGCTCTGACCATACCGTTGAAAGCCAAATTAATTACACAGAAAAATAATAGAAATTATCACACCAACCAACCATTTTATCGTTAGAAATAGACGATGAATTGATAATTAGAAACGATCGGTGACTTGATTCTTAGAAATGATCGATAAGTTAACCGTTACAGAACATCAATAGATTGAGCTTTAGTAACGATCGATAAATCGATTGTTAAAAACGATCTGTGGATTGATCGTTGGAAACAATCGACAGATCGACAGATCGATGGCGTTAGAAGCGATCGATGGTTCGATCTTTAGGAATTTTCGATGTATATAAAAAACCGAGGAATAATTCTTTTTTATTGAATTCTTTATGGAAAATTGAAGTTTATGCTGTGACCTCTACTATAATAGAAAATATGGTCGATGTATATTATAATTGTAAACATCTTTTAAGATAAAATTGAATAGTCTTTCCTTTAGAAACGGTTTCGAAAGCAATATTATTTTTCAAAATATTTTGGTCTTCAATTGAAAATTGCACAAATTCAATAAATTTCAAAATATATTAGTACGTTACATAAATTCCAAAAAACATCAAAAATTCTGTTGAAATTTAAAATAAAGACCTTTTTCGTGAAAATTAAAAGAAATCAAAAATTAAAAAAAAATAAAGAATAGTAGAGTCAGCACTAACACCGAGAATATTTACCCATTATTTACAAAGGATATAAACAAAGATTTATTAAAATTAGACAGACATGATTGGAAGCAATAACAATAAATAATATTCATTTCAATTCTCAGAAAAAACTTTAGTTTCAGAAAATATGAAATTCAAGGATTTAAATAATCGATAAAGTAGGATAATTACGATGTTAAACCCATATTAGAATATATTAGTCAATTCAATTTGAAATTAATGATATTGCCAAACTTGATTTTAACATCTTTCTTTAGCTAAGAAATGCTCCGAATACGTTCGAATTTATCTCTCTAATAAAACTCCGATTTATACAAAAACCTTTTTTGGGGAAATTTTCTTGAAAATTACTGACAGCACAAGTGCCCGCAAAACATAATCAAAACCAATGAAGCCCAGCACAAAATCGAGCGTTATCGATAAATCTAACGACCATCTTGCAATATAATTAATACGATATATATTAGCTCTTACGACAAGACTACTTCAAACACGAACACGAAGGAAACAATACCAATCACACAAAAAAATTAACTGAAAACCAAATTGAAATTTCTAATTTGTTAAGCTTATTAAATTAATAATGTATTTATTAGAAATTACAATAAAATCAATAGACGTTTATTGCTCAAGTCAAGACACTACATCAGCTGCAATAGAAAAACCTAATACATATGCATTGCAAATGTTTAAAGTGTAAGAGAGTTAGAATGATATCACCTACACATAGAAAAAAAGAGATATTTAAAAGAGAAATAAATTCAAAATTTAAAAAGAAAATTCTTAGACAATGTTTTTTATTTCTAAGAAGCTTGCATAGTCTATTACTCAACGGTGGGTTCAGTCAACGCGGGTAATATCTATGACTCCAGTAATAAAGTTGTGTAAAATCCTAACAAAAATGTTTCGGATGATAAAATCTCTTGTGTGAGTTCCTAACAATATGGTTGTAAATAAATTATGAAATAGTAATTGAAGCTCGACCTACTTAGTCGATTCGCAGACATTCAAAATAATTTCGAAAAACCAACTAACGATAGTAAAGGCTTAGCTCAATTGACCCAATTTGGAGACACTTTTTCGAAAAAATTTCAAATTACAGAAATCCCAAATAGAAAAAAAATGTGAAAGAATTTTAATTTATTCAAAATTTTGTCAAAATTTTATTCAATTTATTTTATATTTGAACCATATTTTTAATTTTATTCTTAACATTAATTTTGATTTAAATCTCTTTTTAATTTTAATCCGCGCTCTTGAACTTTAATTTTCATTTTAATGACAATCGGAATTTTAATTTTTTTCGATTTTAATTTTAATTTGAGTTCTAAATTGAATTTTAGTGTTCTTACTAATTTTAATTTGATTTCGAACGTCAATTTTAATTTAAATATAACTATAATTTTAATTTTAATTTTGATTTTAATTTCAGTTTTTGTTTTAATTTTAATTATAACTGTAATTTAAATTTTATTGTAAATTAAATGTAATATAAATTCTATTAAAATTCTAATTACAAACTCAATTTTAATTTTAATTTTGTAACTTATTTTTATTTATTTAATTTGAAGTTTATTGAATTTTTCAATTTTAATTTTAATTTGGATTTAATATAGATTTTAATTTTTATTCGAGTGTCATATTAAATTTTAATATTAATATTAATTTTAATTTGATTTTTAACAAAATTGGTAATTTAAATAATATTCTAATTTTAACTTTACTTTTAATTTTAAAATTAATTAAAGATTGACTTGAAATAATTTTAATATTTATTTTAAGTTAAATTAAATCCCTATGGGTATTTTAAAAAAATTTAACCAAAAAGTTTTAGGAAAACTTATGTTTTCCCAATCAAGCTCGTCAAATGTAAATAAAACGGAGACTTAATCCCTCCCCGTCAAATCACTGTAGGGCACAAAGGCAAGCTCTTACTCACTTAAAAGCCTGATCGTTATCGTTATCGTTCAAGAGTAGTGAATGAATGGATGTAAAAGTAGATGAAAAGGGGAACTACAACATGAACTTATGGCGACGACGATACTTAATTCCCAAATGCAAATTTTACAACCCACAATCTACTCAATAAAACTAAAACCAATGAAACTAAAGAAACCGAAAAATCAAAAACAACAAATAATATGAATAAAATTATAAAAGCAACATCACAACAGTTAATTAACAGGCTTTAAACGACTTTGATAATCCATTCGAGTTGCAAATGATTTGCCTTCATTGCTACCAGCTCCAGCAGTAATCAGTAAGTGCGTCTAGAAGAAGCATGCTTACACCCACAATATGCGATATATGGATGATCACAGTCATGTGCACACAACGCCACACACACATGTAGAGGAACATATATATACGTGTATGTAATTGGGATAACTCAGCTTACATTGGATGTTGTATCTCGTAATTTTTCTGGGTTTCGTAAAGAAGCTTTGGTCGAGTAAAATTATAATGTGGTATAGGTTTCAACTGATATAGAGGTAATTATTACTGACAAACAGATAAGTCCTTTTCCCTAAATTACGTAGCACAAATTTGTCAGAAGTCAGAATAAACAAGGCTATAAAGATGCAATACTAAAATTCTCAATTAATTAAATTCATCGATTTTTCCATTAAAAATATTGATAATTTTTGGTATTGTGTTATATCTTTATCCGAGGTAAGATTTCTTTCTAAGATGATTTCTCTATTAGTAATCAATTAATCAAACCGAAATTTACTGGATGCTATTTCAAATAAAAGTTTGAAAGAAGAGATAATTAAAAGTAGTAAAATGACACTAGCGGTGATCACTTTTCCTGCTGGGGCTTTTCCTACAGTTGATTTTGGATATTCATATTCAGGTCATCAAAAACAGTAAACATTCTTGTTAATTGTTTTGGAGATTTTAGAAAGTGGCTAGGGGATCAAGTCGACATCCATACAGATTTTGTTGGATCTTATGCGAATTGCTATAGCCCGAAATCTAAGCGCACCAACAAAATCCTTCCTTCAAAAGCCCTTGGAAACCACATTTAATAGAAGTGTTTTTTTCCACCTGATTAGACCCTATATTTTCTTCCATTTATGCTTTGATTCATATTAATCGTTTAATTGGGTATCAGTTTGGTGTTCTTAATTAATTTACACTTTCTTTAATAATCATGGTGTGATATTTTCTGCGATATAACCACACACGAAATAAAAACGAACGCGAAAACTTAGCAACTAAAAATTTTGAAATTTTTATTGACTAATACAAAAACTTCATCGATTTTACCAAACTATCGAATGCATTAGCCCCTAAGCGCAAACAAAGCAAATCAATCATCAGCCATCAGAAAATTCACAACAATTCATAAATTATTGCATCCGACCATTCTGGTAAAACAGAAGAGCAATATCATCAGTCATCAGTTAGCCAGGAGTAATAAATTCATGGACTACTGTCGTCGATAATTGATAATTGAAATTCAGTGGCAACATTGGCAACACTGGCCAACCATACTATGAATTGGCCAGACCATTCAGCGCTCAAACTGGTGGCAATCTCGACAATTTGTAAATTGCATATATTAACATCCTTCCTGCTGGATTCTGGGGATTGCACGTTGCATAATGTGTACGGTATTGCTGATATCTCATAAATCATCAAGGATCAAAGGCAGTTATTAAAGGGCAGCGGCAGTTGCAATGTTGTATAAATTAGAATCACACACGCAAAGGCTATAAAAATCTGAGTAAAATCCATTGCTGTTGTAACTTGTTGTTGTTGTTGTTATTGTTGCATTCAATATTTTGTTATATTCGAATTTACTGGCAAGACAAACAAAATTTTTGTGTTTTTGTTTGTTTGTATTAAAACTTTTGGAGAAATTTACGGTGGTCCAAGAAGAGGAAGACAAAGAAGGCCGAATAAAACTGAATTGTAGAGCGAGTGATTTTTTTCTTGCGTATGTGTTCAAAAAGTTATAAAAAATATTAATTTTCTCTAAGCAAATATTTTCTGATTTGATAAAACATGATTGATTGATATGAGTTGAAAAATTATGAAGGTGCTTTTTTGATAAATTGTACGTTATAATCACATGGTTTTTTTAATAATCCTTTTTTTGTTTTTTTTTATGAGTATTTGGCAGCACAGGTAGGCAATCATTTTTTGTTTGATGAAAGAAAAAGGGGTTGAGGAGAGATGTAAAAGAAGTGTTGTAATGGCGAAAAATTTCGATATACAAATTTCAAAGAAAATATATGTTTGGCCATTTTACTCACGAAAAAAATCAAATTAATTTTTAGAATTTTCTCAAAATAATTTTGAATTAAAAATGAAATATTTTTCTATACAATTAAAAAAATTTCTATTTAAAAATAAATTTTAAAAGGTTTTTCCAAGAGATTTGTTCTTAATTTATCAGCTTCAATTTAATATTTCTTCTAATTTTTGTTTAAATTTTTTTGTTTAGAAAACGCTGTTTTCCTTAAAAATTGGTTGTGGATAAGCTTCAGGATTATGCAGAAGACATGATCCACAACTGAATGAATCTCAAAATAAAAGTATAATACATATTTTACCTAATTTATATTTTTCCCATTTCTGTTAAAAGTTTTCCTTAAAAACTTTCTTAATATTATGAAATACAATTAAAACTGACTGTGGGGAAAATCCATTAAGTATATTGAAGTTAGACACGAGGGGATGTGAGGCTCGCGAAAACAACGAGCCAACACTTAAAAAGTCCCGAATGCATTCAACCTCAGGAGTGAGTGAATTCTAGAGAATGGATGCAAAATAAACGCTGCGGTGATGACACTGATAAGGAACGTTAGTATGCTAGGGATGAAGCGGCGAAAGAGGAAACCACAGCAATGGAGGAACGGATAAAATGGAGAAAATGCGTAGAGAAGACTCCTCCTTCCGAAGGTTTGAAACTCTCTATACGAGTAAATGTGTATTTACAGGTTCATTGTGCATGCATGTGTGCATAAATTTTTTCCTTTGCTTGGTGCTTTTGCGCATTCGTGTGGTCTAAGCTACAAACGTTTTTAACACTCGTTTTTGTCGCATTTTTTTGCGACCAAACTATAAAACTATAAAATTTATAGACGGAAGCAGTTGCAGATTGAGCAATGGCAGTGGCTAGGATTTCAACTGAAGCTGCGTCCACTTCTGCGACTGTAAATGAAGCTGAATTTATGAACCCCTCGTTCCTTTCTATTGCGCTTCGTTTAAACTACGATTGTGCTACTATGCCATTTAATCGCAAAGGGCGTATGAGTGATAAAACGTTTGATGGCCGCTATTGTGCACTTAAGCGGAAGTTGGAATTTTTACGCAAAGGCTAGCTAAAACACACACCGAAATGAACTCACTGACCGCAAATTTCCATGAATCATTCTGTGCATGTAACCGGAAAACCAAATATTTATAACTGCAATTGGCAACCAACGTCCATCCGGGTAGCCAAAAATATATTCAAAAATGTAGAAAAAGTTTTTTGCATTTTTCTCTTCTCGATGCGAAATGATGTCAGGTATTTTACCGTACTGGAGGAGAAGAAGCTAAGGTGACAATAGTCATAAAACCCGTTTAAACTCAAAGGAAATTAGATTTAGTAAATAACGAAGGATAATTGTTTATGTAAAAATAATTTTAAATTCACAGTTTTGTTCCACAAATAAACAAACGCAATTTATTAAATCCACATGCAATCGCGCACGTACCTAGAAAGTGATATAGACTACTACAGCTATTCAGGTAATGACAAAACGTCAAAAGAGAACAATAATGAGAAGACAAAGTAAAACTCGCAAAATCAATATTCATCACTAATTGAAAACATTTACGATCACTATTGCACGTTGTTCTTTTTATACCCTGCAAGAGAAAAAAATGATGTAGATTTACTTATTTCTTCTGTTTGTATCGCCTTAAAGGAGGCTTGAAGGGTATAATAAATATTAATATTCTTACTCAGAATCATCTCTTAAGTCATTTGGCGTCTATCTGTCTGACCTTCTCCTTATCTGTTTCGTGGAAATCCGTGGAAACAACCGAATGGAAAGAAATATCGACGTGCAATTTTGCACGATTGTTCTTTATAATAGTACCTTTGAGTGTGAAAACGTCAATTTCGGGTAGGAGTCACACCCTCTTTTTATAGTAAATATAAATTAATTCGCCTTTAAAGTTTAATTTCTCAGACGTTAGAGTAATTTTGAACTGTAATAACGTCTCCAAATAAAGCGTTTCAGAGAAATAAAACGTATTTATTATGGAGGGCGTGGTCGCAAATTATCAAAAGCTACGATTATAGCAAAGCGAATACAATTATTTCCACGAAATTTGGCAATAATCTTCTGTACCCTCCTACGCCGATTTGATTGAAAATGGACAAAATCTTATTACTTTGGCTTTTGCAGCCCCAAATTTTTTCTCAAAAACGAAAAACGGCAGAACTTCATCATCAATGTTATCGCCACTATCACCACCACCATCAATCGCTTCTACTTTGTTTAAAATGTTGTCAATTTTAGAAAAGGACTTTCAGCAAAAAAAATAATAAAAGTCGTAATCATAACCTTCACAAGGTCGTTTGATAATCACACTTGAATACATTCGAATTCGATGTTGTCGAAGATAAAGCAATAAAACGACTCATTGGTCATAAATTATGACAATAAAAAGTTGGCAAAGTCAATTTTGTCGTTAATATTTTCGCCTTTAGTGAGAGAATATTTGAAAATTGAAAGTCATTACACGGACTGTGGAAAATACCACGGCCTTCAATACGATAATTTAAAGATATTGCAATTCGCCGACATCTAAAAGAAAAGAACAGGAAGAGAAGAAAAGAACAGAAAAAAGAAAGACAATTTTTTCCATCTTCTTTTAAAGTGTCGGTTAGCTTTTATTCAGACATTATGAGTTCTCATAACAAACAAAGCAAGAACTTGAATTGAAGACCGTTAGTAAAGCTACAAAGTTATCCCTGATGGTGGCAAAACCATAACGTCAAGCGCATCCGGCGGGAAATCCGATGTGCTGCAGATGATTCACCAAACACACATGCATCCACCTAAATGATTTCGTATGTAAGGCGGATATAAAGGGCGTTTGTAACACATGTCATCGTACCACAAATCATTCTATTAATTAGCTACAAGAATGACGACCATCAGGTGCAGGAACGAAAGGATGTGCAGGAGCAATCATTTCAGTTGGTTGGTATGAAAACAGTGTTGGACGAAGTAAGTCATTATGCTTTAAAGCGCATTGCCAACCATTACTATACCATCATTTTATTGCTGTTGTCATTGCTAATACTGATCCTACCACTCCCACTACTCTCATTGCTGCTCCTACTGTGCTCACTACGCTTAAGCTTATTTAACATTCAGCAAACAGCATAAGTGCTCACTGTCATACACACGATTGTATCTTTCAATGCGATGACATGTGTGGGTGTTATAGCATGAATATGAATGCCTATATGCACGCTTGTATGTATCTACGTCTGTGTGCGTAAGTTACAATTTCATGACTGGATGGTACAATTTAGAATTCGTGTCCGCCTAGAAGTATTCTAAGTATTCATACGAAACCTGAAGGCAATTAAAACGGCAAGCCTTGATCCGATGTAGTCCTATTAAAAACCTATAATTGCGGTAGCGACAATTGGGCTCCATCGATTATTGCATTTCTGTTAAAAGCATTTAAAGGCTGGACACCTTTTACTTGAACATACATGCCAACGCGCCAACGCACCGGCACATCAAGCACATTAGTATTCTCTAAAAACGGAAATCCTCGGCCAATTAATTCTGTGATTTTTTCATAGCGCATGGAGAAATTCTTAATATAATTGAACTCAAATCCTCTGGGCATCAACGAACATATTGATCGAAATGCAAAGTGAGCCAAAATAATTTCATTAATTAATAATTAATAATTCTATCATTAAAATTATATTAAGGATAGTTATCACTCCTATGTCTAACATTTCTCAGCTTTTCCGAACGGAACTAGGATTTCTTTAAGAGTTCTCTCTTATTGGAAATTTTATTTCAGAAAAAACTCCTAAATTTTCCGATGATTTTCACAAAAAAAATTCGCATCAGAAAAAATTAAATGCAAAAATTTGAACTTTTGCGCTAGTTTCCTCAAACGTGCTTCACATTTTTTTGGGAAAATTGACTCTCCTCTCTCCAAAAGGACATTACCACATGCTTGGTGCATAATCCGAATATGAAACATAAATTTATGAACAACAACAAATAAATCATGCCGAGGTCGTCAAAAAGTTTTGTACTGACCGGCAAAAATCCTTTAAATTGTTTCCAGTTGTTAATTTTGTGAATATCCAGGAGTTGTGGACGCTTCCTCAAAACTCTAATAAACAAACAAAAACTAGTCGAAAACGTCTTTCGTAATTTTTATTTTTCTTTACCGCGGATTACATAAAGGAATAACAAATAGTTTCCATAAAGAAATATTTTAAACTGGCTTAGACACGGGCATCGGCCCGTGACACGGCCATCGATTATTGCATTTCTGTTAAAAGCATTTAAAGGCTGGACACCTTTTACTTGAACATACATGCCAACGCGCCAACGCACCGGCACATCAAGCACATTAGTATTCTCTAAAAACGGAAATCCTCGGCCAATTAATTCTGTGATTTTTTCATAGCGCATGGAGAAATTCTTAATATAATTGAACTCAAATCCTCTGGGCATCAACGAACATATTGATCGAAATGCAAAGTGAGCCAAAATAATTTCATTAATTAATAATTAATAATTCTATCATTAAAATTATATTAAGGATAGTTATCACTCCTATGTCTAACATTTCTCAGCTTTTCCGAACGGAACTAGGATTTCTTTAAGAGTTCTCTCTTATTGGAAATTTTATTTCAGAAAAAACTCCTAAATTTTCCGATGATTTTCACAAAAAAAATTCGCATCAGAAAAAATTAAATGCAAAAATTTGAACTTTTGCGCTAGTTTCCTCAAACGTGCTTCACATTTTTTTGGGAAAATTGACTCTCCTCTCTCCAAAAGGACATTACCACATGCTTGGTGCATAATCCGAATATGAAACATAAATTTATGAACAACAACAAATAAATCATGCCGAGGTCGTCAAAAAGTTTTGTACTGACCGGCAAAAATCCTTTAAATTGTTTCCAGTTGTTAATTTTGTGAATATCCAGGAGTTGTGGACGCTTCCTCAAAACTCTAATAAACAAACAAAAACTAGTCGAAAACGTCTTTCGTAATTTTTATTTTTCTTTACCGCGGATTACATAAAGGAATAACAAATAGTTTCCATAAAGAAATATTTTAAACTGGCTTAGACACGGGCTGATGACTTGGCGACAGAAAGATAAAGTACAAAGGCGAAACTTAACCTTTCATAGGGTTCATTCGTGAACATTTTTTGTGACTCTTTTTGTCAGTAAAAGTTTTTGTAAAAAGCAAACAATACTGGCTTCTATTGTTTTATATTTCATACTTGCCTCATTGCCTTACTTGTTGTTCCATTCATTCCCAGTCATCGTCATTTTCTTCCGCAGTAATCTTCTTCTTAAAAGAAACCAACTGAT
This sequence comes from Physocephala rufipes, assembly GCA_963966595.1. Taxonomy (NCBI): domain Eukaryota; kingdom Metazoa; phylum Arthropoda; class Insecta; order Diptera; family Conopidae; genus Physocephala; species Physocephala rufipes. Next base: position 30,985,652 of record OZ016505.1, on the reverse strand, counting down.
TTTTTCCCATAGGCAGAATAGTTTTTTGTTTCGTTTTGTTTTATTCTTTATTTACACTCCCAGAAAATTGATATTTTTCTTTGCCCTTTCATCCTTAAGATTAACTCAAATTAAACACAAAATACAATATCGAGAAACAAAACAACGCTATAAAGGAAAAAACTTTAAGCATTAAATACACAGATGATGAAGATTTTATACACCGTAGAAGTTTCAGCTGGACTCGCGAATCACAGCTCACGAACTTAAGATTAACATTACTAAGACCACATAATGAACCGTTTGGTTTGTAGAAATTAACAAAGTTTTTAAATTTAATTTAATCACCAGGATTGGTCAATATGATATTGTATTGAGTTAACAATAAAAATTTTCAAGAGGACTAAATTAACCACAAATATAATGAAATGATATAATAAAATGATAATAATAATTTTTTTCTTTAGCCGAAGGGATCTTATGGGCCGCGACTGACAGTATGTACGATATATAGGTAATCGTAGCAGCCAAATGCTCATGAAGCAAAAAAAAATGGAGAAATGTGGTGCAACGTCCAATCCTAATTTTTTCATCCGGTTAATAAAAGTGAATTTGAAAAATAAACGAAGGAATATAAAAATATTACGAAGAATATAAGAAGACTAAATTTGTGAGTAATGCGGTATATTCGACAATTTTTTGCAAATCAGAGCAATAAACAAATGACGAAGGAGTGAGATAAAGAGAGAAAGCAAACGAAGGCAATAAACATGACGCCTTTATGCACCATGCACCACATTATTTCATGCTGTCGGTGCTATTCTTCTGCCATGCTATCGCGGTGTTTTGTAGACTCTTAGCATTGTTCTTGCTTTTGTTTTTAGAATATTAATCCACGTTTTATATTTGGGTTTCAGGAATCATGTGAGATTAAATCTAGTTTTAAAAAACAGAGCACAGTTTTAGGAGTAACGAATTTAGAACTTCTAATTGTTTTATAACTGGTTGCTATTTGCAGAAATGCTAATAGCAAAAATAAAACTATTAAATCGTGAAAATTTATAAAAAGGAAATTTGATTATATTTTAAAGCGGAGAAATAATATAAATAATAATTAAATAAATCTTGCGATCGTCACGACATAAATACACTCGTAAAAGAATGCCAAAATTTAAAGCGAGACATCCAAAGTGCAAATTAATTGTCACCATAATTTCTTTACAGAATTCTCTTTCTTCTCGTAAAGTTTATATTCTGGAGCAGTTTATATTCTCATTCTTGTATTTAAGCTTCGTTCATTTGTCCATGTTCATTATCACATTATTTATAGTATTTATTATTTCATCTAACCACGACAAAAAGCGAAAGAAGAAGAAGAAAAACAGATACGTTTTTGTCCTTTAAAGTCCTCCAAAAGAAACATTTTAAATTGTCGCAACTTAATAGAATCGAGTTGGTTTTATAATGAAATTTTCTAATAATCCACCGACAGCACACCACCGATCACCGAAATACACACGTACGCATACACATACTACACAAACATACACAAACTAAATTTTGTAATTGACCATAGCAATAAAATGTCATAATAAACGAAATTAATGCGAAGGAAATGGACGTGTTCTGGTTGTTTCAGCCAGTTGCGAAAACTGCACCGAACATGTAGCGAGCCAAAACAATGTCAATTGCATTCCTGGTTATGTCTAAATTATATTCATCGCCAACAATAAAAAAAACACAACGAAAACCAATATTATCATCGCTACCGCCGCCAAAACAACCAGCACAATATGAAACAAGCATGACTGTGATAGTGGTGATAATCGCACCAACAACCACAATAACAACAATGACGCCACCTCGGACAGAGCTACGAATAACAGTAGAGACAACAACAATGATAATACCAAGAGCGAGGGCAACCCAGTGACACAATAGTGTCTCAACGAAAGCAATCACAGCAAACACAAAAATCCTTACAAAAATCTAAACAACGACTATATATTTGCTTGACTCTTCTACACTTTACCGCGCACCAACAATAACAATAACAATAACAACAACAAAACCATTAACAGTCATGTAATTATTAGATTTAAATTATTTTCATTTTATGGGTTTAATAACGGCGATAGAAGGATAACACCACCAACAACAATAACGTTAGTCCAAAAAATGGGGACTATATATCGAATATAAATTTAGAGCAAAACACCAACCAAAAATAAACGCGAATAAGCAGTAAGAAATAGACTTCAGATTAATAGACGATAACATCCGTATCACTTACAGGAATGAAAACCAATTACTGTTTACAAAACGTAACGGCACAATTGAGAGTAAATATCAAATTAACGTTATCACTGTCATCGCAATCATTGCAATTGGCGAAAATAGAGCATAAGAAGCAATTACGTAAAGTATGTATGTGCGTGCATGCGTGTGTATGTGTGTGCGGAGTATGTGTGAATGGAAGGTTAAAGTTTAAAGAAACCATTTCTAGCTTCTGGCTTATCGAATGAATAGCGCAATTTAAACAATTTAAAACTAATGATTATTAGGTGAATAATCAACTGACCAGTAGTCACTACACCGCCAGAACATAGTCTTAACGTCCACCTGCAGAAATTTATTTAACAGCACTATTTCTGCTTCATAATCTCCCCTAGTGTTCGTATCCTTGAATTCTTACAGAGTCACCAATTCACGCAATATAAACTTTCTTATCAAAAATTCAAACAGTTAAGCAAAATCCCAACCCACGCCAACCATTATCACCCAAATCATCCTATCATAATCCTCGAGCTCTCGAAATGGAGCTCTCTAATTTGGAAATATTTTCTCATAAATTCGTTACAACAAGTTAGCAAGAAAACAGGAGAAAAAGAAAGCATGTATATTCGGCTCTCTGTGAGCATGTGTTTCGGTGTTTGTGTTAGGTATGAGCATCTCTTTAGAGAGAGTCTAAGGTTAAGTGAGTATATGAGTGTATGAGCATATGAATATATGAGTGCACGCTATAGAAATAATTACTGCATAATTCCTCAGGCATTATCCGAAACAAAGCATGACTCCGTACGTTCCGTTGCGTATGTTTGTCAATGTCAACAATCAACAAATGTTTGCCAACCGTAGATCCTTGATATATTTTTAGTATATGTATATATCATAAACCATCCGCATACTAACTCAATTCCAAAGAAATGCTTTTTCACATTCTGTTAAACTGTTTTTGCTTCAAGCATCATCATAATCCAGCTACGCCCCCGCTTCTCTAACAGTCCCTACCATTTGGCCTTGACACTATTTTCATAAGATTTTTGACATTTAGTTGTTCATCGTATTCATAAAACACAAGCAACAACAAAGCCAACAACATAATTTGTTGTTGCAGCTTTCCCAGGATCATCACCGAGGACGAAAATTGGATTAAATGAAGTGTTTTTGCTTGGATTATTATGAAGAATATTAAGAATTTTTACTCAAACATATTTTTGTCAACTTGTTCGGTTTGTAATCGTAATGATATTAATGGTGAAAGATAAAGGAGCCGTTTTTGAACCATGAAAGGATTATTAGTAAACGCTATTTCTTATGAAGCTTAATAAAAAGGAAGAGTAAGAAATCATTGTGAAATCACCGGGAAATAGACTTGCACGCAACAATATCAATTCGTTAGATCTACATAAGATTTTCAAAGAAACTCAAGCGATATATGTCTAAAAGGACATTTCCAGAGGACCCCAAGAGGGAAATGTTTGAGGGAATATTTCTAGGAATCCCCAAACAGGGATTGTTTAAGGAAACACTAGGGTGCATTAGGTATTAACGATTCAAGTAAACGGCCCGATATTTTCTTGTTCATTGTAATACTTTTTTGTTTGAGGCATATATCAAAAAATTTAATAATTTTGGTCTAACGGAAGGTCAGTTCCTCGTTTATTTGACAAAAACATCTGGCTTTATTGATTTTTCGATAAATCCTTTTTTAGTTTCCTTCGAGAAAATATCTTTGAAACTACATAAAAGCAATTGCCAAAAACTGCCTGTCTACCAATATCGAATTTCTATTCGAAGCGCAAACATCGTATTGTTTGAAAATAATATGAAATCGATGTCGAAACGAAACTCAGGTGTTTTTGTGGTGAGGTAATATGGAAACCTTCCTCTTGATTGATTGACAGAGTTGCAATAGTAAAATGTTGAAAATTGAATTATTATATAGAGAGAGATGAGAAAAAGAGAGAGGGAGAGCGAAAAGAGTGGGCATAACACCCGTAACAGCAACAGAATATTGAAGGCAGAACTCTCGGCCTTTGAGTCATTTATGTTTGTTTAAGAAAATCGAACAAAATGTGATGCATTTTCTAAAAATTTAAAAAAAATGGAAAACAATTTCTATTTTTGTGTTTGTTTTTGGAGGAAATTTTATTATCAAAATATTTATTTTGATGAAAAATATTAATGAAAAATATTTACTTATTGTTATTATTATTATTATTATTATTATTATTATTATTATTATTATTATTATTATTTTTATTTTTATTATTATTATTATTAAAAGTCTCATATTTTCAATAAAATGACACTTTTTTATTTGAAGTTTATTGTTTTAATTCTTTGGATTTTTAATTTTTTTATTCTTTTAAATTCTTTGTCAATTTTTAATTTCATTCCGTTTTATTATATTTTTCTAGTAGTCCAAGAAAAGCGATTACGCAGTACGGGCATTGCTAAATTACCTTTAAGAAATGCTAATTTCTTTTTGTATTGACGAATTTGTACTTTATTGCCTAACCATCGCTCTCCTTTCCCCTGCATTCTTCACTTTTCACTTTTTGGCACCCTCTTCCCAAACAACGCAATTGTCAAGGGCGCACAAAGAGAACAAACAAAAAAAGTTTGTCCCTCTTTTTAATTTCTTTGTCAATTGGAATTAACTTCTTTGGTTTTCTTTCATTTTGTAGAAATGTTTCTTATTTATGTCCTCAATAATATTATTTTCGTTGTTATTGCTTTGTTGTTGTTGCTACTGCTGTTCTTGAGTAACCTGTTGTCTACAGCTTTTCTGCTTACAACCCACCCACCCACTTAAACCCAATATTTTTAGGAAAGGCATTAAGGCCTGTGGGTAGAAAAGAAGAACAATTGTTTGATCATGCGCATTGGGCGATTAACAATAATTTCTATAGGCATTGTTGGCAACATGCTGCATTAGATCGTAATTCAAACATGTTGTAAAGACATTGTCGAATTTTGGTGATCATTGAGGATAGCATTTGTAAAGAAAATCCCTTCAAAACCACGTTATGGGTTTTATTAAGAAGAAAAGGTGGTAGGGAAGAGAATATAACACAGACACAGATAAAAATAGAACGTAATCACAGACTGTGATTATAAAAGACGACAGAGAATCTCTTTTCGTCAAACAAAGCAAAGCATACAAATCCATTAAAAAATAAAAGCCGCAAATATTCTTCTGTGAATATATTCATAAGCACGTATATGCATCCACGTCTTCTCACTCGTACTGCCAATGCATTTCAGAGAATAATCTTGTCAACAACATTGACAATGAATAACAAAATACATGAATGTCATCCCAAAGAATTAAGCTAAATCCACGTTTAAATATTGCCTTCAAAAGAGAAATGGAAGAGTAATTAATTACTCGGTGGATGTCATTTAAATTCGCCTCCGTCACTTCTTCTCAAATTTTCCCCTTTCCTCAATAACGAATATTCAGCATAAAAAAAGAAGAAAAACAAGGAGAAGGGGAGAAGATTAATACATCATTAGGAAAAAAGCATCGGATTAAATTGCGGAAAAAGCTAAAGAAATACAAAAGAAAAACCAAAACCAGGTCATAACAAAATAAAAATTCGACAACAAAGAAAGAAATTGAGTATTTCAAACAATAGAAATTTTGTATTTCTGCTTCTTCTTATCACTGTTTACCTCTGTAATAATTTTCACAATTTGTTTTTCTCCCATATTAAAAAATTTTAATTAAGCAAAGGTCATACAATAAAGGTCACGATGAATAAAACTGAAGCTGAACCGTATTTTATGGAAATGGGTAGCTTTCAAGAAAAGTAATATATTCCATAATTTAATATCATCGAAACCTTTTGAATCTCTCTTGGATAAATAAGTATAAAATTACTTCTAAAAATAAATGTAAATTACAGCAAGTTTTAGGAACTCACTTTCACCAAAGAATTATTCCTCACTAATTGCCAAACAATTTTCTTGTCTATTTAAAAACTATTTTTAAAAAATTATTTCAATTAGTTAAAATTTTTCAGCAGCTTACTTCAGCGTCTGCCAACTTAAAATTCCCAAACATTTCTCAACTGAGAGAAAAAACGGCAACAATAAAAATTATTACTGACAACATTGTTCAATTATTTCGGTTATAAAAGTGACAAAGAGATCATATCAAGAGTAGTAAAAATGAACGAAGAGAGCTGCAATTATTTTTTATTCTTTCCGAAGCCATTCCTTTTCATGACCGTTCACAATTCTTAAAAAAAACAAAACTAGCACCCACTCTTTTATAATGATCACGAATATAAAAAAAACAAAGAAGCAACATTTTTATAGAAAAGACAACGCTTGGAAAAATGCCGTAAAAATACCGAATAGTGAGCTGTCAATGTCAGAAATGAATGCCGATGAACTAAGCGGATGGTTGAACTAATTCGGTACGGTTTTATTCTTCTGTCAGCACATCTGTCATCTGTTCGCATTGTCAGTCTCTGTAGACGTTTTAAAAAGACAAAGCTTTCTTTAGGTCTTACATTGTATCCGTGCATTTCAAATAAAAGCGCCATTAGTAATAAACAGCGGAAGATTAACTTTTGTTTCATTTCCAATCCGGACTGACTCTTACACTCTCAACACCCACACCAACTATGAAACGAAACAAACCCAACCCACCGGAGAAACCAGAACAATAATCCGTTGCTCCCCATCTTTATTCTTTGTCTCTCTTTCTCTCCCAATCTATATTTATATTCCCATTCTCCGACTCTTCCTTTCTCTCGATGAAATCCTTTTCTCGATTTTCATTGCGCCTTCCATTATTTGTCGCACCTTTTTTTCTTTAATTCCTCCTTTCACGGAATTTTCCTTTTATACACCATTTACAAAAAGATCGCAAAAGTTCACAGCGTAATTTCTTGATGAGATAACTTTCGTTCGTATTACTTCAATGCATTACATTGCATTACCTTAAATGCCACTGTAATACATTGCGTAACATCACTTTACATTAAATTTCACTACATCGCATGATACGACATTATGTTATATGATAATTAATTGCACGCCATTACTTTACATTACACTGCTTCACATAATATTACATTACACTAAAATACACCACACTGCAATACATTGTATCACATGTCATTACATTCCATCACAGCAATGATTTAGTTAATTTACATTTTATTTTATTAAATTACATTGCATTACTTTGCATTACAATAAATTATAATTCAATTGCATTGCCTTATGCGTTAATATTTCAAGGTCGTTGAATTCGCAAGGCTTATTCCTCTGTGCATTACTGTCAGGGATATTAATTATGACTTGGAGAAAATGTGGCAACGTTGTGGATTCTGAGAAGCTGTAATAACATATAGTTTTAAAAAAATTTTATCTGCAATTCAGTTTGAATCCAAAAACATGAAATGTGCAATAAATTAGAGTATAGTAAATACAAATAATTAGTAAATTTTAACAATGTACAGATCGTCACAGAAAATTGCCTGATGCTTTTATCACAACCACCAACATTTGTGTTAAGTGACACCGAGGAAGAGCTGTAAAACTTGCAATTGAAAGGTTTAGAAAAAAGACATAACAACTTAAAATACCATTGCCCTGACGCTTTTAATGCTTATAACGATCTAACACATTTTTATACTCCCGTGTGCCTCATTGTCGACAAAAGTATGTACACAAAAAACTCCTAAAAGTATATTCATCTTACTCCTTTTTAAAATCCCAGATTTACAACACTTACGAGGTTTCTTTTTCGCTGACATGTTCCTTTTCAGAAATAACGCAAAAATTATGACTAGCACTACACTTCTTCTTGAATCCATATGCATACAAGCTTTGTATACTGAGCTTGTATACATAGAAGTTATACAACTTTTATTTTCCAAAGCAAATAAAACCGCACTCCTTTGCTTCTTTCAGGGCAGTCCTGAAGCAAAAATTTTCAAAATATTTCTTAAAGGTTATATATGTATATGTGTTGGTTCATTTGGTTTCATTTGATTTACCGTCACTTAGACTGAAACTACATCGAATTAGGCAAAAAGTTTGATGAATTTTTTTATTTCAACTCCACCCAGCAGAATACAGTGGAAGTAAGCAAAACATCTTAGTCTCCTCTTTCGTTGAGTGTGCGTTGACGTAAAACATTTTCTGTTATTGTCCATAGTCGCTTAGAAGCTACAAACGTAACCTACAAACACGCACGATTATTAGTGGTGGTATAGTTTCCGTTGTTGTTTTATGGTTTTAGGGCGAATTTTTATCAAAATCGTAACTGTATTCTTCTATTAGAATTGTTGAATTTTAAATGAAAAGGATATGACCGTATTGGAACGATTACAAGGAATCATCTATAAATACATTATAGAAATTTCGCTTCCATAGAAGATTCATCAATTATATTATATTATATTATTATATTGGATATTATTAAGAGACAGGAAAAGATAAAACCAACAAAACCTACAAAATCTGCAAATGAGAGATCCCTAAAAGCTCAACAATAATTATGTTTCTAACATAAATAATATTGATTTAACCATTACTCGGTACTGGTACGACTGGCTATTTAGATCGACCTTCTTCGCTCATCGCCGAACTATGTGTGGATCCTATATGTTTTTGCCTTCACAAAAAATAGCGATTTAAAAATTTTGTTTATGAAAACGAAAAAGATTTTTACGCTTTGCTTTTTGTAATTGCTTTTTTTAATGAAATTTGATTTGCTTGTTTCGGCGTACGTCACAGAAAAAAACAATGTTGTGCAGTTTTACCAGGCAAATTTAAATACATTCCTGTTTGCTCATTGGAATCATTTTCAAAACGTCTTGTGCAGCCCTTGTGCATATCTACAGAGTTACACACTCATATCGCATCAAGTACATTTATGTACATATTCACACATATTCATAAACTCACACACGTGCCGGGACAACAGAGTACAAAATTTGTCAATGAATTTTTATTATTGCTTAGGATGGCGAATGTTTATGTTTGCTGAGTTGGTAGATTTGTTGGTAGTGTGTTTGACAGTCCTTCTAACTTCTTACCTTCATATTACTACCTCTCTTTTTAAGGATAACATCATATCAAATATTGCTGAATTTGCAAATTTATACTCTTCATCCTTCTGCGCAACATTTTTTATAACTAACAGTAAAAAACTATCCGAATCGGTTTAGGAATCAACTACGTGAAAACTACGTAAAAACAGGAGGTCGGCATAAGAACACAATTATTTGAAAATATATTTTGAATACCGCAAGTCAAGAAAAATCCGTTTTGTTGTTGTTGTTTTTATTTATATCGTCGCTTTGAAGGATCTATTTAAATGCGTCTAGGTATGCGACGTTTTCCTGTCGGTGCTCATTTTATAATCTTCCTTCAAATTGTTTTTTTCTAATCAAATCGTCTTAATCTAGGTCAGGATTTAAATATTTTCCTTCTTGCTTGCCACAATTTCTTTGCAACCTTCCATTTTCTTTATAAGTTAAACCGAACTGAGGGATAGATAAAGAGAAAGCATCCATTCATTCCGAAGATTTTTGCCGACTCTTTCTTTATTCAAATTAATAAAAAATGTATTACTTAAATTAGTAACACATAATTATCGAATTCGCCCTGCTATTCTTCCATCCTTTTCACCCTTACCCTTGTCGTCCTTTTCACACTTTTTGGCTTATTACCATAAAACACTTTTTAGTCTTGATTCAGTTCTAATTTCTCCATAAATTTTATTTTGAAATACCATCATGATTTTCAGTGGTTTAAACTCAGCGCTTCAAGGGCGTGAGATACAAAAGGATTCATTTGCTAAAACTTTTCGTTATCCGCAAATTTTTTGTCTTAAAAGTTCAAGTTCTTAACGTTCTTCCGTTCAATCTATTCGTCAAAATCTAAAGAAAAAGAAAAAATGTAATAAAAAGAAAACAAACCACCAAACCACAAAATATTCGAAACATCATACAAAAATTAAAACCGACAAAATTCAAGGGCTCAAATATTTTTTTAAAAATTTAATTATAGAAAGAAAGTTGATGAAATATAATGAAACTGTCGAACCTATTTTATTTTCTGTTGGTGCAGATGATTGTGCAGAGGTCCAGTGTACACCAAATGAAAAAGTATGTATCTAAATGCTGTTTGATATTTAATTATTTCCAACCTAAAGTACCTCGAGCAAATCGGTAAAACTATAGTTTAGACCTAGTCAAACAAAGTCCGTACTTTTACTAACCAATGCAGAAATCTGAAAATTTTCAGGCGATCTTTAGATAATAATTAATTTAGTAATATTTAAATGTGAACTAACTTAATGAAAATGTTTTGAATGGAATGAATTTTTTTTTAACTAATGCTAAGAATGAATTAAAATCAGTGGCCAGTTTTAACGAAATTATCACCGTATATAGCTTTTAATTAACTGACTCTCGGTCTTATATTTCAAAATTTTTAGAATTGAATTAAATAAAAATTTATGAAATGAATCAATATCAAATTGATTGATTGATAGTGCTTCTATATTTTTCCCTTATTAGCAACATCGACAATTTTCCATAAGGACTTTTTTAAAAGGAAACCAATGGATTATTTAATTGAAAATCCATTTTGAAGGCTTTGGTCATTATCCGTTTTCAACTCGTTGATTACGAATATGACAGTAAATGTCCGTCAGACGTCAAGACGTTACATCAACGAAATCGATAAATTTCGTTTCTTTCCTTACGGCGCTCATTACTGAATGCTTTTAGCCGTCGGTTCTGACAAGCTTTTTTGACTCATCCATATTTAATGTGTCATGTGTCATGATTTAAACTTTTATCATTTCTGTTTTGCGGTTTCCATTTTCATACTCATTGTCATATTAATGCATAGTATACCTCGCCCCCCCCTCTGACCCATAGCGACCAAGCCCTCAGGGTTTATGACAATTTGTCCTCTGATTCAATCAGTTTGTACTCATATCAAACAATTTATTGACAATAATGTACATTTACTGACATTTATTGGCAATCTTGTATAATAATGAGCTTTGTTGTTGAAAATGAAAATAAATCCAATTGTCTAAACTGTTTCAATGTTATTTTTAAGTTAATGACATGGTATCGTTCTTCAACGTTACCTTGATATCAAACTATGCCCAATTGCATAATGGAAACTTCTATCCGTAATCCTTTAACATAATTCTTTGACAGAAATCCGTCCACAAGCCCGTAAGTCCGTAATTCTTCTAATCATTCGACAGAAAATTCAATGCAATTAATGCAAAACAATTTTTACCGAGTATTTCGATTATCATTAAATCTACATCAAAATTAGTTTACCATCGATTATCTCTCTATTGAAGGTGACGTTTTTAATTGCAAGGAGTAATCACATAAACTGTTCGACTATCACAAGAGGTAGAAAATTACTATTCACCCCCCTCAAGGGAACTTAAGTAATGCCGATTATACACAATTTTTTTCATTAATAATTAATGAATGCATTATTTAATTTAAAGGTAAAATAAGTCAAGTGCACGAAAAACTATTGGTTGATGAAGGAAATGTCTTCAGCCGGGGGTAATAATCATTCTCTTTTAAGTGAATTCAATTACAGAATTATTAATTGTTTTAAACCCTCTCAAAGAAAATATTATGATTTATAAATGCTTGATTTTATAATGCTTGATTAAGTAAATAAAGGAAGAAACTGATAACCGGTGATAAAAAAAGATTTGTTCTTTCTTCCTAAGTTCATTAAATCTTCATTAAATCTTCATTAAATAGTTATTAAAAGTAAAGCGATTAAAAGGTTCTAACATAATCCAAGTCCATAAAACTCACACAATTTATTATAATTGTCACCAATTTCTTTATTTCAATACAATTTTATTTCTCATCTATAAAACTTTAATGAACAGAATTATGGTGAATTTTCAGTAAACTCACTACGAGCACAAGGCTCGATAAAACCGCAGCCAATTTAAAAAATTGTATATTTGGTAACAATTATTTAGCCAAATTTCTTATTTAGTTATTTAACTTAAATTCGTTTAAATGGATAAATAGTAAAAGCGAAAATAAAAAATTGCCAAAGAATGAAGGAATAATTACGAAAGAAGTAAAAAAAAATATTGTTTTGTAAGTCATTATTCATTCCGTAATTAAAATAAAACCAAAACAGTTTCGTAAGTAATTATTTATTAAAATATTAAATTTTCTCACTCTCTCTCTCTCTCTTTCCCTCTCTCTGTCTCCCTCTCTCTGCCAGTCTTTTGCAAGGATTCTGTAAAACTGTACTGAATTTCTTACCGCGATTTACGGCAACTTCACTCGTTGCAACGCAGCAGCAACGATATTATGCGTCCTTGCGTGGCTCTGAACAACATAAATTTGAGAACTGACTCGGAAAAAATTTGATTTCACTAAACACTCAGTGAATGCCAAATATTTCTCAAACATATTAATACTGTCATACTGTTTGAAGCTGTTTTCGTTGGCTCTTATTTTTGGCTATTGCTTTTGCTGTTGGGATTATTATATAGTTTGTGTAGGTGCAATAATAATAGCGACTCAATAACGACGTCTGCTACTTGCGAAACTTTAAAAAAACTCAACAATAAACTTAAACTACAAAGCTATTATTCGTATACACCTTACTATAATTTATAATACTTAAGGACCTGGCGCTATCTTTACATTATCTTTAACTTTATATTCAATTAAAAAATCTGCTGTACTAAAAGGCAGGAGGCAACGGCAAAACAGCAGATTACTTCAAATTTTGTATAACGACGAAGAATAAATACAATCATTTTCATCAAATCCACAACTTTTTTCAATGTTTGCCTCGTAATTTATTCATTTACATTTCCATAAAACGTTGTCAAGCAATGCGGTGACGGCTTTAGCGCCACCAACATTTTCACAATTTTTAAATCAACTTCAAATGTTTCCCATTAATAAAGAAATTGTTTGCTTCTTAATGATAATAATGATGATAATATTGCTGAAAGTAAGGAAATGAAGTTTTCTTCTTTCTCCTTTGCTCCATTGTTTATTCTTCTTCTTCAACTTTTCTGTTATTAAGTTTTTAATAACGGAATAAATAAGAGAGATTCTTTGTTGAGAATTTGGGTATCTTTAAATGAATTAAATCAACGAAATAAAACGAGATAAAATATTAATGAGCTAACAATTTTTTTGTCCTAAATTTAGTTGCGAAACAGCAAGTACGTGAGTGGTGTAGGGCACAAATCATATATTGATGTTAGCCTATGCATACAAAGAAAATTGTTAGCCTATGCATACAAAGAAGCAATCATTATTACATTCATTTAAAGCCAACGACCATGAGAAAAATCTAAACATAAATTAAATGTTTCTGCAATCAATTAGCACGGCCTAAACGCAAATCGGACCAAATACATTGAATGAAGTGTTGCAGATAGGAATTATTGCAACTGCTAATGTGGATGTCTTTGTTATTGTTGATGCTATTATTTGCCTAGATGGTGTAACCAAGCCTCAATCAACTCGGTATAACTCAATTACACTCACGAAATTCTGTCATATACACAGAGTGCTTATACCTACCCAAGCATACACATCCGCACACATATACCCACATACATGCGTAAACACTGTTATACACTGTTAAAGTCGATCGCCAAATAATTTGCTTAACGGTTCGCGTACAAATGTATTTAAATATACTCATACACGCAATGTTTCTCAAGGAGGAGTGAATTATAACCCCTACTTTGTTCCCATGACACCTCGTTGGAATGAGAGGAGTTCTGTGTTTATGTGCAAAGTTAAAAGTTTAAAAGTTTTGATAAAGTAAAAAGAAAACATAAAAATTTTAATCAATCCTTATACGATAGAGCATTTAAATGAATAAAGGTAGAAGAAGAAACTTTTGACTGAACAATAATTAAAACTTAAACAGCAAGATTAAAACTAATAATTAGATTGGTGCCATAAAAAGCAAGAAAAAGTTTTATGACCCATAAGTTTTAGGAGTGTGTTTTATTCCACCACACACAAAGTAAAACAAAGAATCTCATTTGACTTTTTTGCTTTCTTTGGTGTGTGTTGATATGAAACCAAAGTGATTTTGTGAATGACTCCATCGTACTTTTTCTTCGTTTAAATTCCTTTAAAGCATTTTAAAAATTTCCCGGACAGTGAACACATTTAAAACGTCCAACAGACGAAACAACACATAATTTCCGTCACTCAGCGTGACTCAGGCTTCACACTCGCAATCTTTTCTATTCATTAATAATTTTATTATAGATAACAAACTCCCAAAACTAAAATTAAATTTGTTACTGAATTCTAAAAATCTTTCAATTTATGGTTTCCTTTTTTTTTTTTTTTTTTTTTTTTTTTTGATATAAAGTTTTGAAAACCATATTTCATAAAAGCAATTTTTCTAATTAAATTATGGGTAATGGTTATGTCGGTAACCAGCACTGCCATTCAGAGACCGCCTTGAAAAAGTTTTCATTGCTTTCCTTTGCTTCCCTTTCTTGTTAGTCTTTCTCGTTACAACAAAAGTGCAGAGTCCACGAGCTCAATTGTCTTAATTGCATTGCAATTGAATTGTCCCCAGTGGAAATATCTCTTAGCAATTTGAAGAATTACAAACGAAGTTTTTTAAAAATGCCCTAAAGAAATTTGTTATTAATTCATTGAATATATTTTTCTGCTTAGTTTTAACTTCGCCGCAGGTAAGTCTTTTTTCAATACCTTAAAAGAAATTTAGATATAATTTAATAAATTGATAAAGAATAAATGGATATAATTTTCAATTATAATGAATTGTTATAATGAATTGGTTCTTTTTCATATTCTAAAAAACTATTTTCTTAATACCCAAATATAATACCGTTAATAAGGCACTTAAGTATGGGAGTAAACTGAGATAAAAATCTCTATCTTACAAAGTTGGCATATATCATCATCTTATATTTCTCAATTCTCAAGAATCTCAAGATATCGTTTTGACTAAAGGTCGTTAATCCTATTCGTCTTTAATAAAAAAAATTAAAAGCTTTAATAAAAAGCTTGTAATTATTTTCCATTAAGAGTAAATGTTCTGTAGATTTTAGTAATTTTTGCTAATGAACATCATGAACACTACCTTTCACTATTTCTCTGTGTCTATTACAAGTATTCACTATCTCTCACTTTCTATCACTCGCTCTCTCTCTATCACTATATAAGTCTCTCTCGGTCTTTACGTGTCTCTATCTATCTCATTTTCTTTTAAGTATGGGCAAAGATATCACCAAACCGTGATACTTCCTTTAACGATTTGCCAGTGTTTACAATTAAACCAAATCCATTGGTACTAAAGGGTTAACACGTGACAAGGCTTTCTAAAGCGGCGCGTTAGTTTGGGATTAGAGGAAAAGGCATTGGACTTTAATTAATTAACGTTGAAAGCAACAGAAAGCAACGTAATGAAACTTAACCGAAAGCAACCGAATGATATTTTCAATATCCCTTACTATTTTCGTATTTGCCTTCCACCCATTTTCCTCCCTTCAGTAATGTGTAGTCGTCGTTTTTATATCACACACTCGAATGCTTTGGGTGTATTAATTTTGTTCCGCCATTTCTAGCGCATTAACGGAAACATGGAAGGTGTGGAAAAGTATATATATTCGGGGTCCGTGTAACCTTCTGAGCCCTATCTGCCCGTCTGTCTGGAGAAATCACGGTCACGGCAGAACTAAAAGAGATATTCTGAAAGATATACTAAAACAATGTCGATTAAAACATATAACAGTTTTAAGATATTGTAGGGTGTTTGAGTTAGTTTGATTTCTGGAAACTATGAACTATAAGTTATAGGGAAGATCATCTTATGAACTTTATTTAAGGGTATCATTGTAAGGATTTGATAACTTAAACTTTTGTCGCTGCATCCTGGGCGGTGATTTGTCTTCTTGTCAGAGGCGGGAAACCACTACATAGTGGAGACATTGGTACAAATAAAAGAGAGATGTCTTTGTTACGTCTTATCGTTCAGTAACATCACTCTTACTCCACGACTCCGGAGCAGTGATCCTACTCTACTTAGCAACATTTTTAGCAGTAGTAACAATAACAACAGCACAGGCAATAAAAAGAAGCATCACAAGTGAAATCCATCCAATTCACACAACGATAACAATACATCCACAAATTATTATCAGTCCCAAAACAATTAAATTGCGCTGTGAATTCAACACACACGCAATAATATAAAGTGACAACAATAATAATACTCTAAAAGCTTATACAAATACAATAAAAAAATATAGAAAAGAAAGGAAAAAATTAACGTTGTTCACATTTGCGTTATTGTTATTATTATTACTTGTTGTTGTTTTCTTAAATTCTCGTGAATAACTTTTATGATAAATTTAATGGATAAAACGGATTTCTTTATCCAATTATTTTTTTATCTCATTTGGAACAAGCAATCAGAAGGGTCAGAAAGAAAATAAGTAAACGATAATTTAGATTTGTATCTCAAAATGAGATAAAGATATAACTTAAATGATAAAAGTATAATTTGAAGCAAATAAAAAAGCAATGAAATTTCATTTTTATAAGAATTGAGGCCACCACCTGATTTTGCGTTTCTGGTAGAATATATTGAAGGAAAATATGGGCGGAAGGAAAAGGGGAGAGTTACGAAAAGTGATGGGAAGAATACGAGCAGCCGATGCTACGCTTCAATGGAGACCAACAATTTATTGTTTATACTTTGTCAATATTTCGCTGCCTGCATTTTTACCACGGATTTCTTTGAACATTGAGCGATATAACGGGTATTCAGCAACAGCCATATCTTCATAAAATAACAAAAACAGATGAAGAAACAGTATGTGGGAAGTTTTATGATAACCTAAGATCATTGTTTTCATTGAAAGAAAACGCTATTAGTGTGATCGGAGTAATGAACGGTACTGTAGTTCGATTAGTGGCAATGATATCGTCGTCACTGTTGAACTGAATGCCATTTCAGGCTAATAGCCTTCAATCCAACATTTGAAAATACCATTCAGACACCACCCACTTGAATCTTTATCTCTAATTATATTATGAAAGAAATTGTGGTTCCATAAAAGTGGAATAATGGAAGCACTCAAATCATCGCAAACCAATTAACTTTAACGAACTCTTGTACACATTTAAAAAGTGTGTAGTGTGCGGTAGGAACGACCTGTGTTTGAAGCAAACATTTCGGGTGGTATTCAACTGAAAACCACGGGCGTTGGAAGCGCTTTTTGGTCAGCTGTTTTGATAAATAATTGAGCACACCCGTACTCCAATATCACATCTCTATCTCCATGCCTCACAGCGTCTTACAAATTCAAGTTACTTTAACTGACAAATTTTAGCACAAACGAAATTGACGAAATATAAATTTCAATGGAATTCCATTTGTTCGTGACTGAAGTTGTGTCTATTACACTCGTCAAACAAACAACGCCGCACACTACAAAAATGACAATGCATTGTTCGATTAAAACGAAAAGCGAACGTCGAAATAAATAAAAGAAAATAAAAAGGATTTAGAAATCGAAATTTAATTTGATTAATAAAAAAATGGAATTCTTTAACTCGTTTTTATATAATTATTGATTCCTTTGGTCACTCTTGATATGAATATTAATAGCGTATGTTACCGGTATTTTATTATTCGTATAAACGGGTTTTTCGTCATTTTAATTTGTCGAAATATTCTCTCAGATATTCTATCACCGTTCTCACATGTATAAGCTACAAGTGTGTCACTAACGACATAATTTTTGAACAATATTTGAGAGAAGCACTCTATCACTCAATCGACCTTCAACTGGCCTTCACCCAAAAACACCTTGTGAACTACTAATACTATGAAAAATAAGCCCAGGAATAAATCACCCGATTCACACTTTTGTTGAAAGTACGAGCAACGGATAGAAAAGCAGAGAGACAGATAGAGGAGAGAAATAACGAGAGGGAGATAGATGAATAGTTAAGCGAGTTTGTAGCAGGGAAGAGAAAAAAAATCTGTTCAATAATTCAATAGTTATTCTTCCAATTATGACTCCCAACAGTAAATTACATTTTTAGTTAACGATTTCACACGAAATTCATAATTGATATTTTTTGATTATATAATTAAATTATAATTAATATTATGCATTTGTTAACAAATAGATTAAATACAAAAAGTAGTAGAAGCAAATTGATTTATTATAAGTTTATAAGAATTAAAAATAAAATTTATTATCCATGTTTTTTCTGAAATGTATTTGTTAATTATTTTTGCAAAATATAATGGAATAATATGAATTTATCTGAACTACTTTCCATAGTACCTAAACAATGAACTGTGTTTGATACTTAACACTTTGGAAAAACGTTTAATACCTTTTGAAAAATTTATGAAATTAAATTGACGATTTTTTTAAATTCAGATTATAATTACCGAAATAGCGTTATGGTTTCTAAATTAAGCTTGACTTTTACTAAACTAAAATTTAAAAAATTGGTAGAGTATATTAAATGGATTTTCATGAAATGTACGTTAAAATTGAGTAAACGTAGCAAGTATTTAAAGTGGTTCTGATATATGTTGAGCTTATTAAAGACCTATAATAAAAAATCATATTGATTGCATTATAATTAATTACAATAATTAAAAATTTGACTCTCTTCTTGAAAATGACATAATTCTCTTCTAAACTTCTTTCAAATAT
This sequence comes from Physocephala rufipes, assembly GCA_963966595.1. Classification (NCBI taxonomy): domain Eukaryota; kingdom Metazoa; phylum Arthropoda; class Insecta; order Diptera; family Conopidae; genus Physocephala; species Physocephala rufipes. The sequence goes on along the minus strand of OZ016505.1, from coordinate 30,966,637 downwards.
TGCATTCTTACAGATTTTATGACAGTATTAGTTTCCATCCTTAGAGCCCTCGAAAGAGCTCATTAATATAAATCTTCCATTACTCAAAGATACCTTTCAGCGCGCACTACACACGCACACGCACACACGCGCGCGCATTCGTTTACACACGTATCATACACACCCTTATTCTACTTAGCTGTTCGCTGAAGATCGTGGTGTTGTTATTGTTGTCATCAGGACTGTTATTCGGGACATAATGTAACCATTACCGTTATTTTAATAAGCATTAAATTGCGTCAATCGTTAAAAAGGGATCATTCTCTCCCAAGCACGCAAAGAAGAGCAAAAAGTAACAAATGAAGAGGCTGCGAGAAAGAGAAGGGAAAACACAAGTAACGCTTCAACTTTTCATTCTTGTAAACTGTGTAAAACAAAACTAACGATGTTTTTCTTTTCCTTTTTTATAAACCCACAAAAATAGGATGCATATATCTAAGCATCACCACGTTATAACTCCCACTGTGGGAACTCTTTTATATCGTGCATCACACGCACACACATACATGTTTCAGTTTCATTGAAAGAATGGCCACGAACTTCAGAAGCGCGTGAGTCATAAAAGTAAGTGACACGCTTTCTTTGCATCGGAATACATGATGTATTTTGTTGTCTTCCAATAGGCGTGGAAAAGAGTAAAGGAGAAAGTTTAGAGGCACGCAATTAAATTAGTCTTTCTTCTTCTTCTCCTTACTCCTTCATCAAATCCTTCGATCTGTTAATCCGTCTATAAATCCAACTATCATTTCATCTATGTATCTGTCTTCTTCTCTTTATGTATCGCTCTATCTTAATTCCTCTCTATAATAATTACTTGTTTCTACGCGACCACAAAGAGATTTTAGGGATTAAATTTGTTCTTTTGAAAGACAGTTTGAAGCAACGAAAGTTCAGATCTCTCGATTAAACTAAAGAACAGTCAAAGAAATTTCATTGAAAGAAAAGTAATTCCAAATGATGATGAAAAGTTAATTTGAAAGTTTTCTTAAGCCCGAAAATGAAAAAAACTCAATACGAGATCAATACAGGGTCATATAGATATTGCTTGCTCATTCTTCAAGCTCCCGCTGATAATTCCTCTGCTTCTCGTCTTGTACACGCTCCCCTCTTTGCGAGTAACGAATCACCCGAAGACTAAACCCATTTATAAAATTTTAATTCGCTATAACACCAAAATAAAACAGTGGAAGACAGAGCGAGAAAAAACGAAAATGAAAGGAAAAATGAGAAAAGACGACTATGAAGAAGCAAAAAGAGGAACTAACTTAAAACAAACTTATTACTTTTTATGGCAAAACAACTAGATTTATTCGACGCTGCCAAGATTTATAACCGCGTTTAGTAGTGATTGTGTGTGATACTTGAAGTACTTGAAGTAAAATTATCAACATTATTTTATAACAGAGAGAAAGAGCGGAAAAGAAGAGTTGAAGAAAAATTGAGATTATGTGATGTTGAAGGATCTATACCTATTACACTATTATAATTCATCTGTGTATCAATTTCTTCAATATTAAATTTTATTTATATACTAAATTTTCTCCTTTCTCTGAAAAATGAGCATTCATTACTACCTTGGGCTCCTCGCCGTCATGATTTTCAGTGTGACCCATGAATTCACTTGAAGCACATTCTATGAAATCAGCCGTTGAAACTCACGGAGTTCACACACAAACGCCACCTCCTTGTTCTTTGTGTTTACTAAATAATCTCACAGCTTGTTCAAGCTTCATCGGTTTCTGAAGCTAACCTTCTATTAAGCCATAATAAAAAAACTCTTCAATTTGTCGCAAGTTCGATCTGCGTGTGGGCGCTGACTACCGTAAAGTATTCCATTACACATTTCATCATCATCATTAATTGTATATTTCTATCGAAAGGATTCATTTCTTTTTGAGAAATAATTAGAACTAAATGAAACAATTAATTGACACCCTGTAAGCATTGCTTAATTAAAAAATGAAATGAATTGATTGCAAGGATTGTATTAATTGAGAAGTTACGATCTTCAAGTATTTTATTGGTAAAACTAATTGAATACACTCAAAGACTCATGAATCGATATGGAAAGTTTGTGTGGAACGAAAAACTTGAAGAAAAATCTATACAATTTCTATAGAAGTGTAACACACTTCTATCGACTACACTCTGTTAACTTTTTTATCCCTTTCGTCATCACTCGTGTTTAATTAAACAAAATTTGTTCCTATAGAAATCTGAAGTTTTTGGTGTGAATTAGAAAATTTCTCAAGTAGCCACAGCTATCATCCATCAAAACCCCACAAAGAAAGGAAATTGTGCACCTATGCAGTCTCGTTACTCATAGACGCATTCACCTGATACTTGTTCGCATTCATCGGAAACCAACAAATTATTTCATATGAATACATTTTTCAGTGAACCTACGTTCGTTTTTTTTACACCTTCATTTAAATATATATACCTGTCACGCACCTGTAAATTCGCTGGGTGGGTTAATTCGTGAGACGCCGTCAATTTATACCGAGCATTTCCCACCTTCCAAGCAACTACCCCCGCCCCCTCCCCTAAGTAAATTCATCATCCTTCTCATAGCAAATAAACCCCACTGAAGTCAACTTTCAACCAACAAAATGCCGTCAATGCAAATATTCATCCATCCCCTTCTCACACACATGCACGCATGAATGTCATCATTCCCCGTAGGACAGTTTTTGTCCTATCGTTTGTTCACTCAAGTTTTTTCCCACGCGTATCAAGCAACGTGGTTTTAGCTTCGTGATTTCGCTTTCACCATAAAAACTCTTTCGGCTTATTCTTTTTATTCAGGCAATGATCCCTGGACAATTTTGCTTTCTTTGTAATTGAGGTTTTCTGTTTTCAAACCAAGCATGGCGGGGATGCCATTTTTCTCGATAAAAATCATATTTTTAGTGGGAGCAAAAGAGACCGCAAGAGACTCTCAAATTGTTCTCCGGTAGATCCGGTTGGATTAGCTCGATGTGATGTTACAAAATCTACTCAGATTCATTGAGATCAATAGGTCGTTAGAGATCGCAATAGATATGCCTTAACCAAATATTGAAAGCTAAAATACCATAATACACCGTCTAACAAGAAAACGGGAATTTAGCGATGTCAAAGTCATCAATCAGTTATTGGCTAAGAATAATTTACAACCACTCTAGCCTAAATCGGAACATATTTTTGTATATAATTAAGGAATTTTTGTCACACATGAGCATGAACGCCTTCATAGAATTCTTAAGTTTTGTCACCACTGAAGCCTTCTTTGATAGAAGAGGACTAATAGTCATAACATCATAAAATATAATTTATTGTAATTTATTTATGAACAATGGCATAATTAGCTAATCTGAATCTTGCATGAGGAACGGAATTTGAAGAGTGACAAGATATGACACAAGCCTCCTTAGTGTTACCCTTTTTGCTCCCACCCGGTGATCAAGCCACAAGTACAAAAATTGAATTACCACGAAATAACTCAAGGCGCAGTGTACTGACTCGATATTGCATTATTCTGTCATGACCAACTCACGGATGTTAAGGCAAGGTCACCTAAATATGCAAAAAAATGTAAATTCTGTGGGATGGTCCATCTAAATTCAATGAAAAAGGCGAAAAGCGAAACGAAAGCAAATAACTTGACCCCAATTTAACCTCCGTAAAAAAGCAATTGCCGTCACATTGTTTGGAGATAAAAATGTTATAATATTCATTCGACCAATCGAGAAAAATGTATGCCGATATCTCTTGTTCTCTCTTTCTCTTTCTCGTTCTTTCTTTCTCTAAATGTGTCCTTTTCTTAAAGTTTTTTTGTAAAATAAGGATATGTTTATCTTTTACAGATTTTTTTTTTCGCCCCATTATCATCATGCTCATCATCGTCATCGTTCAAAATTTATGGGCCGGTCAAAATTTAGATTAATATAAATTAAGTCGTTAATTATTGATGACTATATTATTATTCTTTAATTATTCTTCATTACGGGCCGCTTTTTCCAAAGCGTTGTTTGCAGTTCCCAACATAATTTCCTGAGTACTAACAGATGCAAATTGAAGCACCAAGGCTTAGGAGATATCATGTCTTAGCGCGACTACTACGATATCCTGCCGCAAGGGTCATAAACAGGGCGCTCAGACTAAAATCTTTTTTATTTTATAAAGCTTCATGTTTCCTCCTCAACAGAAATATCGATAATAATTCATTTCACAATTATTTAAGTGATCCAAATTAACAAAGTGAGGGATTATGTATTTCTTCACGACTCCCTGTAACCCTCAACAACCCATGTTAGAGTCTCATTCCATCAAAACCCACAAACCCACAGAGTTTAACGAAAACCTCAGATGTCCTTCAAACCATAGAACGTAAGGTAAAAAAAATATTTAAAAAAATTTAATTTCTTTAATATGCAGTGGATCTATTTATAAGCTTTCCGCTGTTTTTGGTTTTTTAAATTATAAAAGTACGCATTTTTATTAAATTAAAATACGTTCTTTTTTGTGGAGCAGCAATAGTGCTTTGTTATTTTAAGGATTCAAGGATCGTAGCATGGTTGCAACGCTTTTGAAAGTTCAAGGGAAAAATAAGCTGTCGAGCGTAAAAGTCAGCGGAGCAGCAAAATCGGTTGGTCTTTTGCCCGATTGGTCCGTTGAGTGTTTTACGAATATTAAAATGCAAAATTAAATTAAATCGGGAAATTGGGAAAAAGCAAGCGAACAACAAATAAAAATAATTCCCTTAACAAAGCAACGTGTTCATGGCCCTGTAAGATATATAAGAACGTATACTTGTTTAAACGATCGACCTTTTAAACGAAATTTATAAAATTCGTGGCAAAAATAAAAAAAGAAAAATAGATTTTACAAAAAAAAAATACTTACATTACGAGAACTAGAAGGACATTGAATAGAAGAATAGAAGCCGCTGTTAAAATTTAGTTTATATTCAAAAGGGAATAGAGACCATCATTGACATACTTGTGCAGAGTTTTTTGAATGTCTTCGCCAAAAAAAGGCTTAATATTTCTAAAAAATCTCAAAAATCATGAATCAAAACCAAGGTTTTAACAACTACAGACGCCAAAGTTTAATCGTTTTTCAGGTTTCCTGAAAACTCGTAAAGAATCGCTTTCATCCAACCGACCCTTACCCGATACCGATGATGCAATTAAAATTTAGCGCGTATCATTCTGCCATTAAATTATTTCCCTTTTGTTACACATTTGCACTTATATGCTCGATAAACAATACAACAACAACAACAGCATAACGGCTCGGTAACCGCATCAGCAAGGATATCAAACGATAACAACAAGTGAATCGGCAGTCAGCAATAAGAGTGAGCATTTCAATAAGTACTCTTGCCAGATAATATTCTCATCATCATCATTCGCCGGGACGAACATCATCGTCACCGTCACCAATATCATCAGTAATGGCGATATCATATTCATTACATGCGTATATCGGATTTACAAAATTTATTGGTAGCTATAACGTGGCAACACCAGACGGTAATGCCTGATTCGTGAAGCAACCCGTAATTTAGAGGTGTTTTTTCTACTGTCCTTCCAGTTCTTGTGATTGTTGTTTCTTTGGTGTTTATAGTATTTGGTCGAGTTTTTCCTTTGTTTTTTTTATTTGCAGTTATTTTTAGTTTGCAGGAATAAGAAGAAGAAATCATAAAAGTTTCGAGATCAAATCGAGCCTCAAATCGAGCGATCCAATATTAATCAATAAAAGGAGAAAGCGAAAACGCGAGAAAAGGAAGAGAAAAAATCTTTAATTACAAAATTTAGTAAACGCGTCGAATTATAAACTTTACAATATCGAAGCTCGTATTTTTTGATTAAAAATTCGTTATGAAGAAAAATGAGAGGCTGCGAGGTGATGCGGATTTAACGATAAACTCCTTAATGTATTTTTTTACTGAATGTATAATGTGTTTATTATACTGAAGCAAAATTTAATCCACCACTGTTAGAACATTAGTGTCTCAATTAATGTCTCAATTGTAGTTTATTAATATCTCAATTTATCGAAGTGTTACACAATTTTCAACGAAAAACATTTTTTATGTAGGTTGATCATATGTATTTAATTATATGTATATGTTAACCAATCGCGGTAATATTTCGCTAACTAATGCGCTAACATCTTGATTATGTTAACGGAACAGTATTCTGTTAACTACTTTGTTGTTACCTTTTCTCGCCAATCTTATACTAATTTTATAGTAATTCTATTAAAATTCAAGTTTTATGTGAGAACTCTATGTAAGGTTTCCTGAAATTTTAATTTAGTGTTCACTCAATTTTACCTCTACAATCACTTCACATTCATTACCAATAAAATGGCAACAAAAGCAGTGCTAAAAACCGGAACTGAGACCGAAAGGTTATTCCTGATATTACGCTACGATTTTATTGTAAGCTTTCTATTTCACTTAAGGGCCATTGGGATTATTACTTCTCGTTTCTTTTTTCTGCTTTTTATTATTTTGTGTACTCATTCTTTACCGTTAATGTGCCTTGTGAGAGGTGCTGTTTAAGAACACCACCTTGTTTAGCAGCAATAAAAAATAATTAAAGAACAAATGTTTAATAGCGTGAGGTATTTTAATTCGTGTTAATTTGAGGTGACTTAAATGCAATTAAAATTAATTTACTTTTGATTTGCTGTGTAAAACATCTACGTTTAAATAACAAGAAGAAGCTATTTTAATAAATATTCACAGCGAACATTTACGAAGGCAAATAAATGTATTCACAAGAGAAAAATAATCTGGTTTCTTAAATTCTGTCTGTAAATATTGACGGTAGGGAAATGCTGTCACAACAACAGGAAAGCAGCAGCCGCAGCAACACAACCAAAGCACCAACATCAGAATATTCCAATGCAAATAAAAGAATAAAAATTGTTTGTTGAGTCAACAAAAAATGACAAAAGTCGGCATTCGATTGTCTGACAGAATGGCTGACGAATTAATAAGAGTAAACATTTATCAATAAAGTCTGATGGCGCGTAACTTTTGTGAGGCAAAAATAATGTTGGCCCTTTCATTGATATTTTATTGTTGGTATCGAGAGGGCGCAGTTTGTATACATTTAACCCGGTACGAAAGAGCATTGATGAGTTCGTATGACAATAGATGAAAAAGAATTAATGTAAAAAAGAAATTATACAGAAATGTTTACGGAAATTATGAAAAAAATGGAATCCATGGAATAAAATTAGACCCAAGGGGACTGCGTAGATTTCTATTGGAGAATATGCTCCCACTAATTTTCTTGCGCTTCCTTTTTTTTAATTTTCAATGAATTTTACTGTTTTTATACGGACAATGAATTAATGAATGAATATAATTTTATTTACTCTTATATTTACTTTAAAATATAAGAGTATTTTTATTTACTCTTATATTTCTTTTGTTAATTATTTACTTTGATTTCCCTTTTGGTAATAATATAAATTCTATCATTTTTGATAAGAATCGTTTATTTTGAAAGCAAATTAATATCACTTATACTTAAAGCGAGACACATATCTTACATTCTTTTAATATTTATAAGATTAAAGTTTCAAAAGAAACCCAAACAAGATGAGCCAAACTTCGAAATATAATAAAAAAAACAAACACGGACGTTGGATATTCGAATAACAGCTGGTGTCCTTTCGTTGAAATTTATCGTTGAAACTTATTTCTTTGTCAACGTTCGCGATGTGAGGAATATACGAATTTAATTTATGACGATATTCCCAACAAAATCATTCTTCTTCTGACTCAAAAGTACATCAGGATAAGCTGCGTTGAGGCAACCATTTTCCATTCTTCAGCAACATTCCTCGGGAACGTTACGTCGATCAGGGTGCAAAAAAATCATCAGATTAAAGAGATATCACTACCATTCCTTTCAATATTCTCACTTAGTGAAAATTTGCAGACCGGAAAACACTAGTGTTGATCTTTCTCGATTCTTCTTTATCCGTTCCGATTATTCTTTTTCTTCGATGTATTAAGAAGAGCTGCATTCTAATTAGTTCCAACGAATCCTTTTAAAACGTTTACTTAAAAAAAGTTGCAAATTTGGCAACGTGGGAACGTGATGTGATGTCGAATCGCTATTGCTGTAGAATGATTCTCCCAGCTATTCGCACTGAACTTTGTGATGCAATAAAAAGTGGTTTAGCGTGCTATATCTTCAGTACTTTGTTTTTGCTTATTCTTTTCTTTATTTTAGTACCAGTGTTCTCCATTTATTCTATTACCTATGTCACCTCTTTATTCGTTATTGTCATCATCGCCACTCATTTTAATACTGCAAAAAACCTTTCATTTTCAAAGCGGCTACTTTCACAATTTTCTTTCTCGACTATTCTATCCCTCTACTACTCTGTTTTTATTCTAGTGACCGTTACAATTTTCTTCGCCGCTTAGAACAACTTCATTCATTCTGCTCAAACCACTAACTCTAACTTGTTTTTCTATTGCAGCCCGCACTTGTAGTAAAATTGATAGTAAAATTTCCTAAGTCTTTAGTGTGCAGCAATTAAAAGAGAAAAATTCGAAAATATTCAATCATTTTTTTTCTGACAAACCGAAAAACAATTTCCTCATTTCCTCCCAACACATTCAGTTCCCCCAAAAGCAAGAAAATTCTCCTTTTTCCAAACAATTTTCCAATTTACAAACACGGAACTTCGCGAAAAACACGGAAGATTTCAAAAAAACCGATCTAAATTTGTTCTGCATCGATTTAAATAGAAAAAATACTGTCTGTACAGAAAATATTTCTTTTCGATAGAATTTGGAAGGTGTTGCTCATTGAGGGAAGTGTTCGATTTGATCAAAAATCTATGCTGTTGGATATCGAGAGCAATCTCATGTATCAGTCGGTGGCCCTCCCTGAGAGCCGCGGTTATCAACTACTGGGAGGACGAACGGGAAATAAATAAAAGTGTTGGTTAAGAAAAGTTACAAAAAGCAAACCACAAACTTATAGAATTTACGTGAAATTTCATATTTACTTTTACGTGAAAGTTCTTTTTCTTAACCTTTTAAAGAGGTGAGGACACGTCATCCCTTTAAATAAAAATAAATCTCGAAAACTAAAATAAAATAAACCTAAAAATAGAACCTAAAAATAGTAGGTGAGTGTTTATTTAGTAGTCAAAGTGAACAGGTAGTTCATTTTGACTGAACAAAAACAAATAATTGGTAGCGTAATTAATGCGGGAATAATAAATCCCTACGCGGGGATTAGAAACTCAATGAACTCGACCTGTTTTCAAGAGCTGTGAATGGGCGGCATTTGCATACCGTTTCCATCAAACAGTTTTCCATTTTTACGGTTTATGCTCTCCTTTATTTATATCCTTATACTTATTCTTAATAAATCCAACCAGTTCATGAAACTCTACGAAATCAGTTCAATAAACTCTATCACGGCACCAATGAATTCATACGGGACCCCTGCAATATGGATGGATTTCAACATGATAAAAGGATGAAAAAGAAAATACAATTTTCAATAACAAAAAGATACACCAAAGCACTTCGCTATTTGCAATTTTCTGTTTTTGACATGTTCGTAAATGAAATACACCGTCTGAGATTTTCTTCTTATTGATCTTTTTTTCTAAACCTTACCATTAATTTGCCTTTTCTCCCTCATTATCTCTCTATGACATTAACATACCTCTTCTTTTTCAGTTATTCTTGCAGAGTATTTCGAGGTTTATTACGACGATGACGACACTTAATTAGGCTATACCGATATACTTCTAAATTTTAAATAATAAAGTAACAATTAAATTATGTTTCCTAAGAATATTTTCAAAAATTTCTATTAAGTATTTCAGTGATTGGCAAAACTATTATATACAAAATATCCCCTCATTGCCTTTAAAAATATTTCTATTTATCATTAAGGTTTCCTAAGGAATCGCTAATAATATTAAATACCACTAAAACAGTTACAATTCTCCATCACATAAAGTATACCGTGTTGTATGTCAAAAAGTTGTGAAAGATGCGAATATAAAGGAATAAAATTAAATAAAACCAGGATCAAAGTAGTAATAAAATAGTGCCGGAGCTAAGCACGTGGCGTCGGTAGTAAATACCGTACAGTACATTCAAGGAGATGCAAACACGAGGGGGATGTAAACAGCAGAAACAAAGTGACGTCTAGAAAATATCAAAGCTCTTAGAAAAGCATCCAGCGCATTCAATCACAAAGTCACAGCATCAGCATCACAACAACAATCACACATTCTAGAACAACTAAACTTAAAACGACGGATTCGAAATGAACTCCCAGCGGAATGTTTGAAGAGGGAAAAGCGAAAGAGGTGGGAGGAGAATTGTGTTCAGAGAAACAAGTTCGACTTCCAAAAGCATGGGACTTCCTATCAATATGAAGGGAAGCGTAGAGCTCTATCTGCTTCAAAGTACATGAGTGTGTGCATGTTTTTGTTTCTTTACATGGTATTATATTTGCCTAAGTAGTTTAAGCAAGGCACCATTTAAAAATTGCAAAACTTGGTTTTTGTCGCATTTTTTCTAAACTAAAAAATTTTTATTCGACAGAAACCCTTTTAAATTGTCCACTGACCATTAAAAATGCGATTTTAACCCGCCACTTTTTTCTTCCTTTCATTTCGTTCCTTATACTCATGTTTCACAACGCGAACCCGAAGGGACGGATGTGTGATAACCGCGCATACTGGCCTCTGTTTTGCACTTAAGCAGAAGCCTTTGAAATTTTTATGCATGACACGGCGGAAGCTCGTATAGAAGTCAACTCAGTGACCACAAATTCCTGTGCGTCTTAATGCGCTTGTAACCGGAAATCCAAACATTTATGCCTGCAACCGGCGTCTAACAACCCAAAAATAGTAAAATATAATTTTTTTTTAAATTGAGAAAAACGTTATATAAATTACTCTCCTCTCAGAACAAGGAGGACACCTCCTCCTCCGGTGTATTTTCCTGGTATTATTTTGGGCTCGTATGTGTCTAAGTGATGGTAGAATAAATGGTGGAATGATGTAAAATAAATAGAAATGAATACGAAGACATACAAAAAATTTTCAAATTTAAGAGAAATTTAACTTAATAAATCACTAGAAGTATAAGTGCTTGTAGTATGAATATTGAAATTATTTAAAATTAACAGTTGTCACACGCACGCACGCAAACACAAGCACATAACCGTACGCAAACAGTTCTTGACAGTTGCGATAATTCGACAGATAATGCTAAAACAAGGCGACAAACAAAACATATCCTCCAAAATCAATATTCGTCACGAGATTTACGACTGCTGTTGCACATTTTTCTTGTTCTTGTTCTTCTTGTTCTTTCTCAACTTTTATACCTTCACCACCACCACCACCTTTACCATAATCTTTATCCCAGAATAGCTTTCAAGATATGCAAAACTTTTAATTTCCCCAAAGGCGTGACTTTAGAAAACCAACTGAGATCATGAAGGAGAAAACTAAGAGAGAAACTAAATAGCGAAGAAGAAGAAGAAGAAGAAGAAGAGCAAGCAATAAATTTAGGACCCATGTGGTTACGAAAATGCTTTACTGGTCGGAGTATGAAAATACACCCAAATCAATTCTTAGGCAATCGCGCTTTTTAGAAATAGAATTATCTGTTTTCACAAAAAAACAAATTGGAAAATTTTAAACCAAATATTTTAAATTAACTCTAAAACTTTTATATAAAATATTGTTATATCTAAACTACAGAATACAATCTGGCTGGCATAATTTTTGAAATAATACTCGGAAATGCTTCAGAAAATTCCGAAGTCATTTCAAAACGAAAGATACCGTAAATTTTTATACTAATATTATTCTAATTGGCAATAACTTATTTTTAGCTCAGTAATTTCTGAAGGATTATTAAAACCATTTAAATTCATTTATTCATTATTAAATTCATTTATTAAATTCATTTATGCCTTAAAACCGTATGAACTTATTTGCCAAACCAATAATATTTACGTGAAAGAGACATCGTTTTGAAACAAATATGTTTCTCCACAATCAAAACAGACAAAAGATCACAAAAATCCATTACCAGATTTGGTGCAATAAATTCATATTCATTTAAATATCACCATCGTCTTGATAATCATTTCTTTTTCTTAAATTTCATAAATTGTATTTCTTTTATTATCTATGATAAATTGCATGCATTTTATGATAATCATTTGTATGAATATTATAGGAGTTTTCAGCAAGTTTATATAATTTTTTCATCATTTTTTCAAAAGTATCACTGGAAGGATTGTGAAAAATAACACGCTAAAAAATTAAGGAAAATAATCTCCGCACGAGCCTTTTATAAATATTCTCCCCAAAACAAATTATGAGCTCTGGATCACATTTGATGTTTTCAATGAAAATGTGTGTTTCCTTCAACATCGATTTAACTAACCTCCGATTACGGGCGATTTTTATAAGGGCTTATCAAAGTTAGGTGACAAATCATAATCCGATGAAGTTACTTCATTTAAATATAAACCATAAATCTACTTCTACTACAACATTTCTGCCTATCCTCCATTCAAAAATACCGTAACATGTAAACAGTAGATTTTAGTCAAACAGAATACACATCACTTCAACTGGAAACCGTAGGTTAGCTAACAAAGCGATAATACATGGTGGCATAACCGTGACATCAAACACAGGCGGCAGGAAACGAAGTTTGGGTGTGCAAATACCGGTTGCTGGTGTTTCATCAAACATAGTCACATGCACACTTACACACACACATATATATGCACATAAGGTTAGTTTAGACGACATGAACTCATATTGTGCTACAAGTCATTCTCATAATTAACTTCTTCAACACACTAATAGACGACAATAACGAAGCCACGTACAACACAACACAAAAATACCGAATCCCAAGACAAATTCTCATCCGTCGACGACCCGACCTATTAAAAACACTTAACTACGGTAGCGAAAGTCAAGCTCTGTCGATTATTTCAGTGAGACAAATCAGTCTGTGATTACATGTTTATTCGATGTTACAATTCTTTCGAAAACAGATATGTAATTAATGCAACCCATAAATCTAACTACCATTTTTTCTACTTCGGTTTACAAAATACTATCCTTTATTTTAAATTAATTCAGTTTTAGTTTCGCACATTCAGTTTATTAATAAATTTCAGTTTCAATTTAAGACGAATAATTGTCCTGATGGTAAATACTTGGGCATTATGATTTTACAAATTATTTAAAAGCTTCTTGAAATATGCATACTATTATAATTTGGAATTTGTCTTTATAAATTAAAGTAGCATCGGTCTCTTCTAACAAAAAGCATCTGTCAATAACTATAAAGCTCGTTTTAGTTTTATTTTATTTCTATTTCTATTCTCAAACAATTTCTTTTCATTTTATATTTTGAGGATGTTTTTGCGTTTTTCACCCAAACGGTCTGATGGATCACTACCGATGGTATGAGTGATATACCCTCGCAAAGTCAAAGGCATCTGGAGGAAAGCAAAGTGAGATCCAAGCGGTTACGCTTTAACCCGCTTACTAAAAATCCATTTCAGAGACGAAAAACTGCGATAATAATAATAATGATAGCACGAACAACAACACACTAGCATTACCCCCTCCCCTACCCTTCAAGAAGTAGACCAAACAAGCCTTTGAATTAGGAGCACATTTGAGTATTTTGTGGACAAGCCAGGGCAGTAACAAAAACTAACTACGAAAGAGAGAGAGAGAGGAATGGAGAAAACAAAGAAATAGAGACAAAGTCGTTCATGCACCATAATATTTTCCTGTTTTTGTTATCATTATTTTTATTTCTCTTTGCGAAATCAATCCACGCTTGCTGTAAGCGTTTCCGGAAGTGTGTGAGGCTAAACTACTAGGTTAAAAACTACAGCATCATTTTAGGGGTCACAACTTTAAAGTTTATCCGATTTAAGGCCTGAAAATTTATACAAAAATTATATTTTACGATTTGGCGGAGAAATAATTTTATTGAAAAGAGAGTACTTTAAAATAAGCATTTTAATAAAGTTTTCCTATTTAGACTATCATCCGCTCGCACATTCTAATACAATGAAATATTTTTTTATAAAGAAAAGTCTCTAATATCATCCATCCTTACCACCACTTAAACAATAACCGCCCGCCAGAACTACAACAACAGCAACGAGTAAAGCACAATAACACAATGAAAAAGCACCACAATAACATCAAACTTCTTAAAAAGCCCAATCTATAGCAAAATCACAATCAACAATAGTACTGTAGTAGTGAATGTGTGAATAGTAGCTCAACGTTTTAGTAATCGCACAACATCTGCTCCAGCGGTAATTTCAATTCCATTTTCTTTCCGTCATTCGCTTATTCATTCTTTATGTATTTATTGATTCGTTTTTGTATTATATTTTGTCCGATTGATTAAGACCTCTTCTCTCATTCACTGATTTCGTTCGCAAACGTCGCAACATTGTTGCAATCTTTTGTGCTCTTTAATATCACATCCATTATTTCCGAGGGGAAAAATGTTCAGCTGTGTGAACCGAGTGATCATGATCATTGATGTTGATGGGGATGTGATAATGATAATTAAAGCGATAATGATGATGATGATAATGATCACGATTACAAAGACGATGGTTTATACCTGAAGTGTGCTGACGGTAAACTCGCTTGATATTTATGCAGGAACTGCTTTACTTTGATTTTATTTCTAGAAACTTAGAATGAATATTTTTACTGTTGCTGCCACCGATATTGTTGCTGCCACCGATACTGTTGCTGCCACCGATGCTGTTGCTATTGCTGCTTCTACTATTACTGATGTCGTTTTTTCTCTCCGGGATTGACATTTAACGATTTCCCACCAAAAATATTGTTTGATTATATTTGTGTTTAACAACATTAATCAAAAGATTTATAAGGATCGAAGAAAAAAAATTTTACTAAACATTTCCAATTATTTTATTCTTTCGTGAATTCTTGTATCCGGCTGTTCAAAATATATCGCAAACAGTTTTGAAATATGAAGTGAAACTGTCTAAAACTTTTCAATTATATATTTAATTTAAATGAAACTAACAACTAAATACAAATTTTTCTAGTTGTAATCGTTAATTTCACTATCGTTCGGCATCACCAAATTTCGACTCAAAAAGTCTTTTAACAAAACCAACGAATCCCTTTTCAAAAATTGATCCCATCAAGAATACCATACATAACTTTACAACAGTAATATTTATTTGTCCCTCACGAAAATGCAAAATAAAAACTTATAAACAAAAACTAATAAAAGCAAATGAAAAACGCACAAAGGAGAACTTCGAAGAAGTTGAAAAAGAGCATAAAAGTAATTGTAGATTTTCTAAAGAATTTTCATAATTTTACAATACCAAACAATCGCTAATTCGATCGGAGCCAAAACCAATAACTTCCCCTATTTTCATCCACGTAATCGTGTATCAGCAACAATTTATTTCAACCCACCACCTCAGTTCTTCACTTATCTTCTTCTTTCTCATATCCTTCAATTTTTAAACAGTTGTCGTATTAGCGTTGCATAAGCTGCATAAGCTGTTTCTACCTAAATCCAAACTCTGCCTCAAAAACCTGTACCAATCATGATCTACATCCTAGCATCCTGTTGCCACCACTTTCTTTTTACAGCTCTCTTTTGAGAGAACATTTCGAAATAATCTTTCGTAAATATATTTCAACAAGTCTGCTAAAAAGGAAGAAGAAGAATAAGAAGACTACTCCACAAATTTTTCGCTGACTCTACCCAAGTGCGAGTCTGTTTACCTGTGTGTGTGTATCCCTGTGCTTTTGATGTATGAGAACCTTTATGTATGAGAACATCTTTAGAGAAAAAGTGAGAGAAGTGAGTTATTTTAAGTGAGTGTGTGAGGGTGCTATGGATAGATTTGCATCATAACACTGACGAATCCGTCGAGTACGTTTCTCAATGTCAATAGTCAACGTATCCTTGTCACCATCAAAACTTTGATATGTCATTAATATTTGTATATTATCGCTCGCTTTCTCAAATTAAGAAAAACAGCTTTTTAACATTTGCCAAAGTGCTATCTTCCTTTTATCTGCATCCAACTAAGCTCACCTCTCCCCTACCACCCTCTGAAATTTGACCTTGAAATTTTTTCATAAGATTCTTGGTATTATGTCGATCTACGTATTCTAAAGGTTGAAAGAGACGTAATAAAAGTCACAACAAAAACAACAACGCTATCGTTTGTTGTTGGCTTCCAAGGTTCATCACCATGACGAAAATTGCATGAGCGAATTTTTACGGTTGAATTGCAGTAAAGAATATTTGAAGCATTCACTCAAACATATTTTTGTCACACTTTCTCTCGTAGTAGTGAAAAAGATCGAGTCATGACGGAAGGATGGATGCTTTGGTGGCGCTTGGAAGAGAAAAGGTCTGGTGGTGAACGGTGGACAGAGAAGTTAATTTAAACTAAAATAAATCTAAATGCAGTAAAGAAGGAAAAGAAAAAGAAGAAGACGAGGAAGGCGGAGAATAAAAAAAAAAGTAGAAGAAGGTCACTTTTACAAATTGCAAAAGGCGCCACACAACCAAATCGGAGTTTCATAAAAAACGAATTCTTTTTAAAGCAAATGACGAATATTTAATTAAAACCGTTCTGCAAAATAACGGAAGTAGGAGGAAAATAGTATGAAGCGGTCTTTTACAAATAAAACTAAAGGTGAATCCTGTTTTTTTTTTTTTGCTAATGCTTATGATGTGGTCTCTTTCAGTCTCTTCCTAGTTTATCAATCTCACTTTCTGCCTCTCACACCTTTTCTTTTCTTATCCTTGTTTTGCTGATTGTCATTAGCACAGTGTGGTCGCTGTCAGGATTTGCAAATGTTATTTTCCATTTGAAGCTAAAGAGAAGTGAATGGTAAAAAACAATTTAAATCAGGCGTGGCAAAAAGCTTGGCCCCTGCTTCGTTATAAATCTAGGTGTGACATAATTTTTGACGCGTTCAAATTGACAACTATTTATAAGATTGCTTTGTTCATTATTTTCATATATAAAAGTGCAATGCTTAATGAAGGACATCGTTCACACGGGTCTATAGAACCGCTAATGCGATCATATATTATCTCAACACACTAGTCAGACCCATAAGTCCTACAAAAGCTCGAAATCACCTAATCACAAAATCTAACAAAATAATAAAAATTTTAGGGTAAATTTGAAATAATGAGAAAGACTAGCTAAGGATTTAACTACTTGTTTAAGGACTATTATGAATAACTAATCCTTACAAGAGATTTATGAGAAATAAATTGAAAATGGCAAAAAAATACTTCATCCCATTCAATCATCCGAGATTTAACAATTAAATACATACATTATATTTATAAATTAATCCTTCATGCCTTTATTTCATTCTTTTTGATTATCATTAGAGCCCACTTGTGAAACCGTTTGGACTTGCCTGATCTGAATTTTGTTGGTTGTTTCAAAACTCATTTAAGAATTAGAGAATTGGGAAAACAAATTGCAAAATGGTAAGAAGTGAATAATCCGAAATAGAAAAACCACTTTGAAATTTGCGAGTTAATGGATTTTTTAAAATCTACTTTTCTTTCTGTAAAAGCAATCTAGGATTAGGGGTTGTCTTCACTATTTTAAACAAAAATTGTCTTTATCATTTTAAACTTAAATAAAATCTAAATATTGAATGAATACGAAATCAACAATTTGAATTAAGATTCATTTAAAGCAATAGAACATTTTAATGTTGTTAAATTTTTTTTTTTTGAAGATTTGTACTTAATAAATATAAAATTCTGAAAAACTGATTTCTTGTGAAAATTTTCAATCATTAGGACTAAATTTGAGAGCTTGCGAAATTCAAGTAAACCGATATTACTGACTTGTGGGGCGCTACGCATTACCTCCCACGTTAATGGGCGCTACGCATTACCTCCCACGTTTAAATCTTTTCTATTGCTTTTTGAATTGCAATTTATAGAAAATACAATTTCTATTGCAGAAGTTGCTTTATAAAGTTATTTTAAAAGAAATTTCTCAATGGCAATACTAGTCACGTCCGACTGCATTTGTAGGACAAACAGCTGCTGCAATGCAACGCGACCGTGCGACCAATCGTTGCGGCTAGTCGTTAGTCGTCGCCAACCAATTGAATATATTGGACGGTTTAAAATAAAATCGTTTAAAACAAAATCATGTATTGCACATAAAACTAAGTTTAAACACTAGATGCTGCTTTGGTTTTATGAATGGCATCAACCTAAGAGCAATGGAAATTGTTAGAAGCAATGGAATTGTTAGAGTCTTGGGACATCAAAGCAACGAAACCATAAAATTGACAAAAAATAAAAAATTTTCAAATTTTCTGTGAGATTTTTCTGTGAGAAACGAAATATTCCAAAACTCACAAAATGCAATGTAAAGCATCTAGATATTCAGAAAACGGTCATCTTGACCTACAAAACTATCGGTCATTCATGAATCTGACAAAAACATCTGGCTTTATTGATTTTTGCAATCAATTCTTTGTCAAATTTAAATTTCGAAAAGACACCACAAAAACGAGTATTCAAAAAGCAAAACCTGTTAGCCCGTCTGTCAATAACAAATTGTCAGTCATCCTGCCGAGTCGAAATGCAAATATCGTAGCTTGAAAATAATATTAAAACGATGTCGAAACGAACCGCAGGTGTTTTTTGTTGATGCAATATCAAAAACTTCCTCCTAACTAACTGACTGCACTGCAATGATAAAACGTTAAAAATGGCACTGGGTTCGAAAGAGAGAGAGAGAGAATGAAAGAAAGAGAGAGTACAGTGCGTGAATGTGTGCGTGTGTGAAAGAGAGAGTGAGGAATGTGCTCGCAAAGGCATGATAATGTCAAAAACAGATTTCTCGGTCTTTAAGTCAGTTTTGTTCTTTTAAGCCATTCTAACAAACGTGCAAAAAAATAAACGAAATTGTTTATGCATTATAAAAAAATATCGTTTTTCTTATTCTTTTTTTTTTAATCAGTAAAATTGTTTCTTCCTTTTTTTAAAATTTCGTTTTTTAATTTTTGAATTTTTGTCAATTTTTTAGTTATTTATATTCTAATTTTTTTATTTTTTTTATCCACAAAAATCGATTATGCAGCATCACCTTTACTGAATTAATTTGTAAAAGTTCGAGTTTGTTTCGGAGCGATACACTTGTGCCTCACTGGTCCCCCTCCCTTGTAACCTCAGAGGTCACCACGCCTTCCCCTACATATACAACAAAAGAGTCAGAGGCACACAAGAACAAATGAGTTTCATTCGCTTCATGTTTTTCCCTTGGCTGGGAAAACTAGCTGTTGTCTGGCTTTATCTTTTGTGGACTTTTGTGAACTATTTTGCTTTTGCTTTCGTGTTTGTTATTTTTAAACCTGTTGTTTATTGTCCATTCCTTGGCGCAATATTTTGACAGAAGACGATGCACATGGAATGATAATTGGGCGGAGAGAAAACACATAACTGTTTGATCAGCGTATTGGCGACAGAGAGCTTACAAACATCCCACGCAGCAGGTTACAAAAATGTCGGTACGAGTTAGTACTCGTCATCATCTCATCACTTCTCTGTCCCTTCTATCACTGTCCCTCAACCGACCTTTCTTTAATTATTTCCCTTTTATTCCATACGTTAATAACTTTGCAGATTTATGAGTTATAAATGTGTTATAATTTATATCAATATCAATGTCAGTGCTTTACTCAATTTCCCTTCAATGCTCTTTATGAATTATACAAAGTCAAATTTTGTCTCTCAGGCTTCAATTAAGTGCTAAAACTCTTTGTAATGAAAAGGCTAAATAAGATCTCTTTTTGTCAAACAATCAAAAGATACAAATCCACTGACAAAGAAAAGATGTAAAGGATGCATTCATTCATCCTGACAATACTTTCAACCAAATAATCGTATCAACGACCTTGACAATAAACAACAAAAAGAATGAATGGCATCTAATAGAAATAAGTACAATTAAACATTGTCTCCATTGAAGAAAATAACAAATAATTAACAACTTAATGGGCACCATTAAAATTCACTTAACTACACAAGACCTCTCCCGGAATTCCTCCCACTCTTATTTTGCATACGAGAATGAATATGTCGTACGAAAAATAAGAAAAGGAAGGACTATGAGGAGAATATGAATTGTTTCATTAAAGGAAGAAATTGTTGACAAAACTGCAGCAAAAATTAAAAGGAATACAAATGAAAAACCAAAACAAAGTCTTAATGAAGCGAGAAAGCAGAAAACAAAAGACAGACATAATACGGAAAAATGGAAAACAAAATAATTAATCATTGATGTAATGTTGCCTACTCTTCCAATAATAATCATTTGGTGCAGAGCCATTCAAGATTTAAAAACAAACGTTTTTTTCCTTTATAATTTCCTTTTCTTTCTTTCTTTCGAATGTTATAACAATTTCATCAATTTTATTTGCTTTCTCATAAGCATCTTAATACACTCTTAATGCACTCACAAATGTTTTTAGCATTTCAACCATAAATTTCTTTCAATACTACTTCTCTGAAATCAGCTGATTTATTAAATTTAATCAACTGCTTGGTAACCGTCATTAGGCCTTCAAAAATTCTGTAACAGATACTGCAGTTTGGATATAGCTGTTGGTCAACATAATCGCCTTTGTGTATTCGTAAGTGTTTGTAATTATTGCATTATAACTCCTTTATTAATCATAAAATCACTAAAAGAGTATAAAATAAAAAAATATCTTCAACGAAACTGAAAGTGGATTACACAAACATAACTGACGTTTCGGGTAACTCCATCATCCATGCCGAGCAACCGAACAACCGAAGCTCGTGTGTTTGCTATGCAAAGAAAATGTAAACAGAATCAGCAGAATCTAATCGAATTTTTATTAATTTGCATTGAGTTACGAAGGTAGTTACGAAGTTACGTAGAAAGAATGGAAAGAAGGGGCGGAAGGAATAAAGTAGTCAAAGTGGGCGAATGGAAGAAAGTGGTCAAGGTGGGAGGTAATCTATGAATAAATTAGCCTTAGCAATTTGACCATAACGGTTAGGTTAAACCGTGAACCAACACTATGGCGGCGATACCTCGACCGCCTAGAGAGTGCAGTATTGAAAGGTTATCTGCCTACAGATTAAAGAATTGGAAGGATATCTGCATTATATATATTATGGCAAACGTAAAATCCACAACTTTCGAGTGGATTTTTTCTCATTCTCTTTAGTTTACTCAGACGTATATTGACATTTTCTATATAACTTGAGAAATTCAAAAATAAATATGTCAGATGAACATTCCTAGAGTAACAACTCACTTGACAACCCGCCCCCGCTTCTCCCATTCTCCTCAATCTCCACTATTATATTTAAGTGTCATGATTGTTAGGGTCACCTGCATATATGTATTGATACTGTGTTTCGGTTGTATGCAACGTTGTATGCGTTGTATTCGGTTGTATGCATGTTTATGCGTTCCTATTTTTTATTGTAGTCACTATTTGTTAATTTAATTGTTTCAGCACAATTTTTTACTTTTGCCCAAATATTTGATTACTTTAACGTTGTTTAATTAAAGCCATTTATTTCAGCATTTTCACTTTTTTATGGTAAAAGGTTACAAAGGGCTTTTTTAATAAATAAATACAGAAACAAAGATCCGAAAAGTATGTCATAGATGAAACTAATAAAAATCGATTGCGTATTCTACGACCGAAGTTGGAAAAGGCAATGATGAAAATGTAGGCGGAACACACCCACAGTCATTTCACTTGGAACAAATAGAAAAAAACTAGTTTCATTCATTCCTTTTATTATTTAGTTATGGTTTATTATATAGTTAGATGTGAAAATTATGATATCAAAATTTAAATTAAATAAAACCGGAATTAAAATCAAATTTTAAATAACTTCAGAAAAATTTTAAAGTGATTTTAAGAGAAAAAAATACACCTAAAATTAGGGGTAAATTATTTTTCATATTTTTCATATTAAATTCATATTTCTGAGGCCTTCAAAGAACCTTTATTAATTTACTTTTCCCAATAAATTACTTTACAAAAATTCTCAAACAAATAGCTGCTGTCCCTACGATGCGTTATAAAAAATTGTTAACTTAATTAAAATTCTTTGGGGCACTTCAGCAGATGCCAATGCACAATTTTTTAGCATCTCTCAATTGAAAGTAACAACAACAACAACAACAAAAACGCTATTGCCAACATTGTACAGTTAATTTCAGTTAAAAAAGTGACAAAGAGATTGTAGCAAAAGTAATAAAATTGGCTGAAAAAGGCTATAATTTTTTTTTCTTTTTCATAAACTGTCCTTTCGATACTTCAAAAAACACAAAACTGAAACTTATTCATTTAAAAGGGTCAAAGAAGGGAGAGAGCGTAAAACATAAAAAACCCTTAAGAAAGCAATGAATATCCAGAGCGAGCGAATAGTGAGCTATAAATATCAGAGATGACAGTCAATAAGCTGGTGGTGCCACTAATTGGACACGATTTTATTCTCCTGTCAGCGCATCTTTCTGTCTGTTTGTGTGTCCAACTGCAGAAACTGTGCAGACGTTTTGATCATACAGAGCATATCCGCTTTTTTTATTGTGTCTGACCATCACAATTAAAACCGTCATCATCCTATAATCGCTGAAACAAAATAGACCCAGCCAACCTTCGACCTGAAAAGCAAAACCAGTTGACGGACAAATATATGGAGGATCCATTACTCTCTTACTTTAGATACTTAGTGCTTCTAATTTAAAAATAAATAATTCGTGAATTTTAAATGTCTAAGGATCATCCCAAAATTTTTATAAATTGGCACAGAAGTCCGCAGAGACCACTTGCGCAACGTATCGATTATGCTCATATTCAGATTCTAATTTTTTACTGCTTCTGGACTTTTACTCTATTCAAAGGCTAAGCAGCTTCATTATCCTTTTTAAGCACTAACAACGAAACAGCACTTAATAAAAAGCTATTACAATTAAAACTAATATTACCACGCCACTCGTAATGGTCGTAGCAATCCATCACCTTTTTGCATTCTTTAGTGTTTCATTCTCAACGTTGATAAAAGTTATAAAACACTTAATAACTAATATTTTCCTCATTTTTTTTTGGGAAACTCAGTTTTCCAACACTAACGATTTATTTTTGTTGTCAAGCTGCTTGTTAAGGTCTTGAAAAGAATTACTTTAAAAGCAGTTTAGATGACACAGCAGTTATTTGCCTCCTTGTATGGCACATTCATACATATTTAAATAAAAACGTACTATAGAGCTACACAAGTCATTTTAGTTTACAATGGGCATAAAAGGCTAAGAAATAGGAAAAAGCATTGTAGTAGAATGTCTACTAACCGTCCAAAAAACCTTTTCCTGGAAAACCATTCCATAGCATTCATTACACATCCGACATATTACTTATGCATCTCTGTGAATGTATGCTCTTATGTCATGCTCACTCATCATTCACTGACGTTCATTTCAAAATAAGAAGCAACTATTTCCTCTTATACCATCAAAAGATCTTTCAGGACATCTTGTGCAGTTCGGCAATATGAATACGTGAACACAAATGAATATCATAAAGATTTTCACACATACACTCTCACACACACACACATACATGCATATTCACACACACACAAAAAGGTGCAACGCAAGCAAAATATTTTTGTTGTCATATTGTCATGTCATGGGAAATATTTTTGTTGTCACACAAATTGCAACCCTTTTGTATTATTGCTTTGGACACCGAGTCACCTTCCCCTCACAAAATGACAAATATAGAAGAACAAAGAACCAAGCCAACTAAACCAATAAGAATAAAGACTGAATTAAGTCACAAAAAACCAAACTTTTTGTGACTGAATTTTTTGTGACTCGAAAAATTTTATTTGCGATACGACCACCAGTTGTAGCAGGCCATTTTCGACTTAACTATATTGTCAAGTGTCACGAATTAGGCTTCTGTCTTTTCTGTTACGTCGTTTCCATTCTCATTGACATTAATGCAGTTATGCACATTACAATAGTTAATACCTTCCCCTTTCCGCCCCGAGCTCTTCATAACCCCAACAGTTACCACAACGTTCAATACAAATCAATCAATTTGTGCCCATTTCATACAATTCCTTTTCATTAAAACTGCAATTATGCTATATGCGATGAATATTCGAATGCATTCGACAGTAATTTTAAACAATATACGAATGCATTCGACAGTAATTTTAAATAGAGAATAAAAAAACTTGCTGTATGCCGTGAAGCTATACAAGGTGACGACGAATACTGGCGATGAATACTGAATATGATAATTATCATATGAGTCACACGTATATTTTTTATACATTTTATCTTATAATTTATTCATTTACATTTCCATAAAAAGTTTTCTGACAATGCAATAACGAAAACATTACAATCGCTAACAATTTGAAAATTGCAAAATCAACCTCAAACGTCCGTCATTAATGAAGAAATTTTTTGGTTTGTTTCGATGAAATATAATGATAACGATAATGGTAACAACAATAATGGTAATGTTGAGAGCTAGGATATAGGAGGGATTATATACATTTTATTCATCTCTCCCATTTTTTTCTCTTTCAGCTACAAATATTCAATAACAGGATGAAGAAGAACCAGGCTCTCCATTAAGAACTTTGGTATCATTAAAGGAATTAAAAGAATTTGATAAAGCAAAAAATAAATTATTGAACTATTTTTTGTTGTTATCTTCTTCGTTTTAAGGACTCCTCCTGATGAAGAAGTATAAATGTATTAGTGGTATAGAGCACAACATTTATATACTCAGACACCAGGTGGCCAGGTGGTCTCTCGCTATTATTTGGTGGCCATAATAGCGAGACTCTAGCATGCGGAGCACGTATCGAGAAAGGTTCTACGACATAACCAACGTTCCAGATGCTAGTGTGGCAAAGAGAAAACGGCGTTCAATCGTCGTTACAACGATAGACGCAATACAGTGAATTATACTCAAGCAGTCAATGATTTCGAAACCATTGTGAAATGAACGTTACAAACAAGACTGCAATCATATGCTTCAGGCTGAAGAAAAACACAACAAATGTATGCCGGATGCAATTGTCATTACGATGACGGTACCACTATATGGTTCGCATTCAGGCACTAAAAAGAGAGACAGTGATTGATGTAGAGACATTAATAACGAAAGCTGTGAAAATTAAGCATTAGAAACGTTGAATTCAGGTTTCAAAATTTCGATTTTTATGCAAGTCAATGTTAAGTCTATACGCAAGATTTACCGAGAAACCGAGAAACACAGTAGTCATATTGTCTGCAGTGATCAAAAAACTGTTAGAAATAGATAAGTTCACTTTCTCATGGGAGCAAAGATTGCCAATAAAGCAAAAAACATAAATAATTACCGCCGTCCTAACAACGAATAAAAATTTAAATCTACCGAAGTTTATTTATGAACATAATTTATTTGTGGAAATCCTACACGAGTCGTGAATATTGATGAGGAAGCATTTTGCCTTCTCCTTTCGTTCGCAGAACAACAAATACAAGAAATGAGTTAAGGTAAAAGCTCTGAAGGCGTTATGCGTTAACCAACCATTATAAACTCAAGGATGTTAAGGCGACGCTAGCAAAATATTTGAAAAGAAAATGTATGTAAAATATGTGCAACGTGGAAGCTAAAACCTACAAACAAGGAAGCGCAGGATCATGATAAAGATGAGAAAAGATGAAAAGGAATGAAATAAGAAGAAAAAACGACCAAATTGCTTAACCTCATTTTAACCTCCGCAAAAGATCAAGTATCTTGATGAGGGAATAATAAAATCATAATGATATTCTCACGAGCGAGCAAGATAAATGTAAACGGGAATCCCTCACTCTCTCCCTCTTTCTCTCTCTCTCTATGAATGGGCAGGAGAAATACAACATCTCTTAAAATAAATGTTTTTGTAAAAGTCGAAGTTTTCCACCCTTTCAAAATATATCGTTTTCTCCTTTATCTAAGGGTAAATCTAAGTATATTTTTCTTATTATAAATAATTTTTGTGGCGGCACAAAAGTTACCAATTTGTTCTAAATTTAAGGAAAATTTTCTTACTTTAATTAAGTAGATTTTTCCGAATCTACTTCAATGTGATTGATCTAAAAAAATTACGATTGTACAGAATAACGGACATTAACAAGTTATACAAACGCATTGACCACACCATCATCATCATCACCATCATTGTCATCAATATCATCATCATCACCATCATTGTCATCAATATCATCATCATCGCCATCGTGACCATCCACATTATTATCATTATTATCATCAAAGATGATGATGGGAATCGCATACATTACATACGTACATCGGTTTTACAGAATTGATTGGTAATCATCGGTTGCTCGGTTTGAACTACGTTTTTGGCATCTTATGGCTTGAGGCAACCCCAAGTAACCGAGTAACCGACTGGTGAAATAGCCAGTGATTTAGAGGTGTTTTATTATCGTTTCCATGGTTATTCCAATTGTTGTTATTTTTGTGATTGCATTGTAGTTTCTGCAGGGGTTTTTTCAATTATTTTTTCACTACTTTTTTATCCGAAAAATTCGGAAAACCCTAAAAATCTTCCTCAAGCTATACGAGAAAATTGAATGAAACAACATTAATCAGGTAAAGTATCACTTTCTATATTTGAAGAGAGACCCGCGGAGTCGAGCTTCGTGTGAGCAGTTGGCAAGGAGGAGGTAAAGAAGATTTCGTACTAGAAAGTAATCCCCGAGGCAAATCACAAAAGCGAAAGAAATTTCTACTTATGAAATTTAGTAACTGCATTGAATTATTAATTTTTACTTTCGAAACAAGGATTTTCTTAATGAGAAATTCGCAATTAAGGAGTATGAGGCGGATTAAGCGATAAAAGTTTTAATGAAAAAGTTTTTAAGGAAAAACATTTTATGATGCTGAAACGAAGTTAAATCAAGTGGATTGAATTCTAGAGAAGAAAAGTCAATTTTGTTTAAGGCATAATCGATTTTGAAATATATGTCTATCACTAACTACTTCATGGGGGATGAAAGGAGGAAGAAAAATTACTGCCAAACTCTAATAATTCATAATTCTATCATTCATCACTCAATTTTTTATAAAGATTTCCATCGATTATTAAAACTAAGTAACAACAACAAACACATTATGACTACTAAAAACTTTCGTTTACATTTTGAAATCCCTAAAAGTTGGGAACTTCAGGCGGGAGAGGTGATTGATTATCAAAAATAAACCGAAACATCTTAGAGTGTTATAAAAATTATTTTTTTAAATTTAGAATTATTACATTAGTTGTCGACGCAAAGCCTCCAAAACCAGCAATAACAACACCAACAACAACGATCCACAATAACAACAAATTTAACAGTAGCAAAAACAAAAGTACGAACAAACGTGATAGCTTTAATAGATTTAATATTGCTACGAAGTTAAAAGCATTAATTTAAAAATAAATGTTAGCGATGAAAAAAAATATTTACTTAAATATGAAGTACAAGACCCCATTTGGGGTCATTAAATAACTTTAAATCATGGAATATTTATTCAATTTTTTTTTCTGATTTTCGACAATATTTATCAGCGACTGCTTCAGGACTCAAAATAATTTTATGTTAATTTCATAAATATTTTATTAACATTTTTTACTACTTTAAATTAATGTTTAATCGTGAAAATTACTTTAAATTATGACTATATAAAATTTTATAATGAAGTAAAATAACATTTAGTAGGAAAATATTAGCCTTTAATTTATTTAAAATTTCATGCTAAACGCTAACTATTTCACTTATTTTAGTTAATCTACCTAGAGATAGTTTTCAGCCCCTACGGAGTCGACAAGGAGTGATTATAACTTGTCCTATTTCTGGTATAAAAATGTCCTTCTAGATCATATTCGAACCTCTTAATATTAACGTGATTATGGTAGTGTTTCAACGTCAAAACCTTTTGTAAAAAAGGTAATACATTCAATTATTCGATAGTGGATTTCTCCCTCTTCCTGGGAGTTAGTTATTACCTTCTTATATTAAACAAAAAGGTTTTTTTATAAGAATAATTTCATTTCATCTTTTTTGCGCGCACATCATTTTCATTAATTTCGCGAAGGTAACAGCTTGTTAGTTTTCTTTCAGCTTTTCTTCTGCAATAGTCAAATATCTTTTGTCTTTCTCGAAATAGTAAAAGTTTGTATTATTTGAAACAATGACGACTTTTTACCATTAAAAATCTCAAGTATCAGCAGCTTCACTTGAGAGTCCTCAAGCGCTTTCTTATACTATGGGAAGTAAAATGAAGCAGTTGGAAGTATTGGTAAAGAAACTTTATAAAAAAGGAACTACAAACTTAAAAAGTGTATGTGTTTATGTCATCCTTTTAAAAACGATGAGAGAGGACGTCCCATTTAAATGAGAAGGGCGCTCTCGTTCTTCTCGTTAATTCAACAAAAAAGTAAATCCACATAAAATATAATTATAATTGGTAGCATAATTGCTGGGGGAATAATAAATCCCTGCTAGGGGGAATAAAAATACAATGAACTCCAACTTATTTCAACAATTGCGAAGGGGCGAAAATTGCATACCATTTATCGCTTTTCTTGTAATCGTCTTGCTTCGACGTTCTCCTTTATGTTCTCTTTAATCTCCTTCTTATTCCACCTTCCTATTTTCTCTTCTTCTTATTTATCCTTACTCTACACTTAATTACTATCTTTTTTAGTGAAAACTTACACGGTATTCTATGGATTTGCAACAACGAAGTCAGCTCAATAAACTCTACCATAATTTCATGCAAGATCCCCGCCAATAACGACGGTTTTCAAAATGGTAAGAAAAAGAATCATTATAAAATAATTTGAATTAAAATGGAAATGTCAAAGCATTTCGTTCTAAACAATTTTTTTTATTTTTAGCATGATCGTAACAGAAATCTCCCACGTGAGATGTTCTTTCCAAACTATCGTCCTTCGTCATGACATTAAAATACCTTTTCGTTCTCCTTGTATCCTTGCAGAATACCTGAGGCATGTGCACTGATCTGAAACTGGCAAAAAGGAATTTGTAATTTGCTTAAATAAACACAAAGAGGCGACGATGTCCCTAGAGCCCCACAGAGAGCAAGACGCTCAAGAGGATTTTATTTATTGAAAATATAAAGACAATATCTTGATATCCTAAATTCCTCGAATCCGTTTAGGTATTTCATCTCACAGAGTTTATTAGATCCTCCCAATTCTCGACTATTTGTTGGTTTTCCTTTAGTTCCGTCAATGAACTAGTCGGTTGTTTAGAAGATGCAGCACGTGGGAATCTAGGAAGCAGATGCAACAAAGTTTAATCGATAGTCGCGCATTTATAAATTTATTTCAGCAAAGGCCTAAAATTAATTTTATAAAATATTGTCATGCCTAACTAAATTAAGTTTTTTTTTATAAATTCCTGAAATTGAAACCTAAACGTAATAAAAAAAATAAAAATTTGGTGTAAACATTTTTTCTTTAAGAAAATCCTCTTGTAATATTAAATACTTTTAAAAAAGTATGTCATGTCAAAAGGCTAAGGGACAAGAAAAAAGAGAATACGAAAAAAATGAAAGACGAAAAAATGGCTTTGCTTCCAAGCAACGGTAAAACAATGTCCTAGCTAAATACACCATGTCGGTAACAAAAACGCAACGTTTATTTTAGAGAAGAAAAGATGCGAAGAGCAACAAAACACGTGCCGTTAAAGAAGCCAGCAAGAAAAAGGTGAATGTCCGAGCTTTTGAAGTCTTCTGTGCATTCAACCTCAACCTCACACCATCAGCATTAATGCAAAAACTCAATATCCAGAGGTGCTTGACAGCAAACGATGGATCCAAAATGAGTTCCGAATCCAGCACTCGGGGTTAGTTATAAGCCTGATAAGGGGCGAAAGGGCAGAAGCCAAAATCATGGCCATCAAGGGGCTAATTAAATGAATTAACCACGTTCACAATAAGTTTCGGTTACCAAACGCTCGGAACGCTCTTTAGATGAGCGGAAGTGTATTTACGTATGTTAACCTTTGTGCTTAACCTTTTGTTCTTTACCTGACCTTCTACTTATACATGTGGTTAAAACAAAGAACTTCCTAACCTCGCAGCTAGATTTTATCGCATTTCTTCCAAATTCTAAAACTTATGCTTAGTGGAAATTCATATAAATTGCAAAATGTTCGCGATTGCAGACGTAGCTGATTTTGCGCTTATGAGTACCTTCTTCTCTATTAATTTCGCTTCACTTATTCTAAACTTGTACGTTGCTAACTCAAATAGGCGGTTGTGTGTAGCGTTTCCGCGCAAACTAGCCGCTGTTGCGCACCTAAGGAGAAGGGCTTGAAATTTTTTATAAGCTGGATAACGATCGCATTTAAATAAGCTCAATGACCACAAATTCTTATGCGCCGTGATGGTTTTTTAACCAGAAATACTGGAAAGAGGAAGCAGGTATTTTTCTGCTATTATTTGACTCTTGGGTATTTAAGTTATGGTTGGGAGGGAGACAATATAAGGTATATTGGAACGAACTTCCGTCATCCCTCGTCAAATTTGGTTTGGAGACAAACCGGTTTCGGCGTTGTGCCATCTTCAGTGTCTAGTTACGTTCAATATTATACGTAATATTGAACGTAATACATATATATATACGTACGTATAATATTATTGTCATATTATACGAGACAATATAATATGACAATAAACAAAAATTTCCGAATTTAAAGAAAATTCAATTTAATAAATCATTGGAATCATAAAGTTTTATAGGAAATATAAAAAATGCACAAATGTGTCGAGCAACAAGTAAGCAAATACGCAAAAAGACACACATGTACGCAAACATTTAAATGCAGGTGAACAGATATCTCCAGGTGCGATAATTCGTCAGAAAACGACAAAATGTCAAAAGAGCAGTAGTATGAATAAATAAAGTTAACCCAACAAAATCAATATTCATCACGAAGTAACAACATTTACGATTACATTTGCACATTCCTACACATCTTTTTCTACGTCTTGTTCATCTTCTTTTTTCTTGTCTTGTTCATCATCTTTGCCATATTATACCAATACCACCCATTGCTACGTGTGCCATCATTATTATCATCATCTTTACCGATGAATAGCTTTCTCGAAATGTAAAACTTTAAATTTCCCCACAGAGGTGACTTTAAACAAACAGCTAAGATTAAGAAGAAAAAAAGGATAAAATGAAATAAAAATGCTGGAAAAGAATAAGAAGAAGAAGAGTGGGCAATAAATTTACTAAGAATGGATTTCTAGAACAATTCAAAATAATTTATTGAATTACTTTGCAATAACGCATAGACTTATTTGCCAGTTCAATAATACCTCACGTAAAAGCATCCGTCTCCAAAGTCAAGCTCAAAAAAATCACAAAAATGTATTGCAAAATCTATAAATTCATACTCATTTAAATATCACTATAATCATCACCGTCGTCAGCGTACTTATCACAATTATTACTGTAATCATCACTACCGTCATTTGCTTTAACTCTTTCTGAAATTTTATACATTGTATGAATTTTGTGATTCGAAATAAAGAATATCGAAAACACAGTGTTTGCGTTCGCAAATTCAATTAACCCTTTAATAGATTTGTCTTTAGTAAGACAATATTTTCGAATTAAATGTCTTTACATTTCGATTATTTTCAGTTTGTGAAAAATAACTCGACAATATATCAATAGTACGAACATATTGCAACTCATCGAAAGTGAAAAAAGAAAGTTCTAAAAAGTTAGGTAAAATATCGATGACGGCATAGCCGTGACATCAAACTCATCCAGAAGGAAATGGTGTTCGGGTGCGCAAGTGCTGCTAATGGTTCACAGAACACAAATCCATATACACAAATATGCTTCTGCATATAAATGGATGTAGAAGACACTTATGACACATGTTATTGTACCACAAGTCATCCTTTTAATTACCTACAAGACACTAAATAAACGGGAATGATAAATTACGATATGTGCGGAATCAATTCAGTTGATTTGTATTAAGGGTAAATAAATATACTACACATAATGCTTTAAAACGTGATGTGTGCATTACTATTCTGATATTACTATTACTGCTGCTGCTCATTCTAGCATTCTAGCTGCTCACTCCCACTAATGCCACTGCTCTCACAGGCGCTGTGCGCTCGACGACGTCAACACAAGTGTAATCTTAAATGGAATTCGATGACATGTACGAGTATAGAATGAATTATTACGAGTACGAGAATTACTACATAGACGCTTGGGCATGCGTGTGTGTATGTTGGTGCACACTTATATATCCGCGTCCATACATAAGCACACACCCACATAAACAACCCACATCAAGTGGTCGTTTTGCTATTTCAAGAGTACTTGGTGCAAGTATCCCAAGTATTCATACCAAAACCGGACACAAATAAGGCAAGCCTCTGATTCGATCCTCATATTAAAGAACCATAATTGCGTCTACATGTCTGCTGCCCACAAAACACGTATGTACCAACGCAACACATATCCCCAAAAAGCAAATCACTGACAACTCAATCAGTGATTAATTCACAATGTACTGGGAAGATTATAAAATAAATTATTTATAATTCTATAGAGATCAATGAATATATTGATTATCATACAATATTAGCCATTATTAATTTACTCACCGGTCTCCTGGCGATTTTGGAAACTATTAGTGACATCCCACAAAATTAAGTTGAGCATGCGTTCGAAATACATTTAGTATTTGTGTGCTGCTAAGTCGCAGATTAACACCTCTCAAAGAATCCATTTTAAAAATTTCCAAATGTTTAAACACTAACCGTTAAATGGCTTCGCGCTTGGCGGTAAAAACTTGATATCCAGAACAGTCCTTGCTGCACGAAAAAGTAATGCAGTGAAGACACTCAAAATTAAACAAAACGTTTTATTTTTTTAATAAAGCTTGGTAATATTATTTCTTGATAGACGGCACACACTAAACAAAATTTACACTCTTTTTACATAAAACGAAATGAATAAAGAGACTGCGCGCCGGCTCCGTCTTTCCAAAATTTTATAGTATGCGAAACATTCGTCTGCTTCCGTTAATAAAGTTCGTTTTCTATTGGCCATCTATTAGTCATTTCTGCAATGTTGTGCAGAGTATTGCCATATGAAAATTATTTAATTATTTTGGGAGTTGCAGAAATTACTAATAATAATCTTTTTATAAGATTCCTCTTATATCGTTTCTCTCAAAAACAATTAGTCGCTATTTTCAGATTATTAATGTGGTAAACTTTAAATTGTCGATGTCTTGTTTATACCGTAAAACCTGCTGCTAGAAACACAAAGCGTTCGTTTATTTTTATTTGACAGTTTCACCGTTGCACATCCCCATACATGTAGGTGTAATTTGTTGTTATGACTGTTGCTTTTTTCGCTAATTCTAGACACAATAAAACTATTTTTCACTCTGTCTTGGGGGGCCTAATGGAAAAATAATTAAAATAAAATAAATCAAAAATAAAAGGAATTTTATGTATTAGACCCCCCCCCTTCCAAACTTGAATAGTTTTATTTGTTGGGTATGACCACAATAACAGCACTACCATTAGAGGTTGCGTTGCGGTAAATATAAGCTCTCTTTCAGTGATGTCTGGCAGTGCTGTAAAAATAAAGATCATCTGATGCATGTAAATTTTTTGAGCACAACTCAAGGAGCCATGTTTGCTAAGCGACGTCTTGAATGTTACCGTTTGCATACAATCATAGCCGCTATATGTAGCTACAATTCTCAGCTGTCAAAATTACGTAGTTTTATGGGAAACGAGAAAAATAATAAAAATGGCTCTTATTACACAAAACAAAATTAAGGCGTATTTTCGTTTCCCTTATGCGTTTTCCGTAATTTTCCTCTACTTTGACAGATTGTAGATAAGCAGCAGCTAAAAAGTCAGTTGACAGGAAATAAGCATATGTATGTTGGTGCTTGTCAGTGCATTTCAACCGAAGACTGAATGCTGCAGCCGTGTATTTTTGAGTACTGGAAACGAAACAACTAGTGAAAAAAAACGAGAGCAAGATACCTTTCGCTCGAGGAACTTTATCTAAAGAAGCTGACGAAAGTTTTAAATACCAAATATTTCGAGCGTCTCGTCAAATTCAGCGTCGGTTTTTTCGGTCGACGGTTTTTCCAATCGGTGTGTTTTGCGTAATAAAGCTGCCTTTAGCCGTAACTAAATTATACGAAACAAATAAAAACGGAGCAGCTATGTTTATTTTTTGATAACGGGCAAATTGTTTTTCGAATAGAATTCGGTTGCCGTTCGTTTCTTTGTGTTCGAAAGAAAAGCATACAAAAGCACACGCGCGCAGTTACAAGCTTTGTTGGTTATAAACGATGAATTAAAGTAAGATCGAACCTTCCGAGAAGGAAACGAAGGAGGGAAAAGTTAGCTCATATCGTTCCACGCATCCGCAAAAACTAAAGTAAATCGTAAATTCAATTTCGCTTTACATCAATTCACCCCAAGCGATAGAAGGTAATTTATTGATTTGCTTTGTTTCATTGTATTGCGCCAGTTAAGTTAAAATCGCGCTTCTCTCTTTCCAACCATAACCTACAGGAAAGTGCAAAATGCATTTAATCCTCTTATTCATTCCCCTCCAGCGTGAAATATACTTATAAGAACTATAAAATTTTTTTACAAGAGAAGAGCAAACGGAAATTCTATCTCGAATTGTTTTTCTAAATTTACAATTTTTCGACAGCTTCTCGAAATATAATTTATCTGGTAACGTGCGTTTGAAACGTAGATTTTAAACAATCCTTCGTCTTTATGAAATTCGGGCAATTGCGATGCCTTTGTTTTCTAACACGATTTTCCTGAAAGTTTGACATTAAAACTGAATTATAAATTTGTAATCACGCACCGTAAAATCATGCAGGAACCGCCAATGGTTTCCGATTTACAATTTCCAGTTTCTTCCAATTTCCTTAGACGAATATGACTTCCCGCCTTTGCAGACAGTTTGAAAATTTTCCTAATTTCTTTCCCTTTTCGCCTATTCATGTATTTACTTTAATTTTTGTGTTTTTTTATTTTCAACCCGATTTGTTCACCCACAAACACTGTCGTGATTGCTTTTGCCAACAAAATCTCGAGTAAAAAGCACACAGTAGTGGATCCTATTTGTCTATATTTCATTCTCGTCGTTTTGTGTTGGTTTACTTTTTGCTGTTCCTTCTGCCTGTTTATATCATAACGGTATCTGCCCCATCGTTGTTGCTGTTGTTGTTGTTATTCTTCCCCATTATAATCGTTTTCTTTTTATCGGTTCCTTCGTATTTCTCGCATTCGATAAAGTACTTTTTAGTTTCATTTTTTTTAATTCTCAGAAGATTGATGTTTTGTTTGGGCTCTTTTGCCCTGAATCAAATTTTGCATTAACCTTAAACCACAATAACAAAAAGATAAAAATACGACAAAAAATTAAAAAACAAAAGCATCTTCAAAAGAAGGATTAAAATGATTTCATGCACTGTAAAGAAGTTCTAACTGAACAGGCTGCAGCCCCAAGTTCATGAACTTAACCTTAAGATTTCTAAGACTGACGAGGGGACGTTTCGAATTTAATAAATGAGCAGCGTTTTTGTCTGTTGTTTGTGGTTTGCGTTGCGACTTCTGAGAGAGTTAGATGTTCTATGATTGTGGAACGATTTATCATTCCCCAAATTAGGCTTGGATCCACGCCGTTTACCGAAAATTTACCGTTTTCAAGAGAATCGTTCGAAGATCTTAAAAAATTTCTTAAATTAAATTAAAATTGTTCGAAGAAAACTATTGCTACCTTTATATCTTGCATAACTTTTTCTACTCCTAACCACGAAATACAATCCTTTATTTTCAATTAATTCAGTGTTTCACCAAAAAGTTAAAACTCAATTGAAAGAAAAATTATTGCGATGATAAACTTTTACCACTCGTGACTTCTTATCTTAATCATTTATTCAGAAACGCCTTGAAATATTTTAGTAACTGTAATTTTGAATATTTTAACTTTTGTAATATCTAATTTTCCTAAAACAAATATATCTCCTTAATTATTACATTTATTTGGGATTTTATTAATTTTTCTTTCAAATTAATCTACGATCTCATTTCTATTCCAAAAAAATGGTGGCATCACATAAACGTTACCAAATTGACCGAAAGGATCCAATGCTCTATGACCGACGATACATATGACATACCCGTATCTCATAAACCTAAAAAAGTTCTAAAGAAAAACAAAGCCAAATCCAAGTGATTACTTTCTCAGCAGCTTACTAAAAGCCAATTCGAGAAACAAACGAGAAAAAGAAAATACAACAATAATAGCTAAAATACATACAACAACAACTATACTAACATTACTATCATCAACCAAAAAAGCAAAAGCGTAGTTGAATAAATTTAAGAATTTTGTGGACAAATCAGAGAAATAACAAAAAAGAAATAAGATTAAGAGAAAGAGTAGGATAGAGGAATAGAGGCAACGTCATTTGTGACGAGAAAGAGATAGAAACGAAGAATATAAACATTGTCATTTGTCCAAGTGGTTCAAATGTGTGTTGGTTCTATAGTATTATCCTCCTGATTTTTGCTACTGTTTGTATTCGTTTTAGAACACCAATGCTCGAGCGTATGTGGGTACGACACGTGCGAGTTAAACACGTAAGCATAGTTTTAGGATTAACAAATTTAAAGTTTTTAATTGCTTTGAAGTTGGCTGCAATCTGCAATATAGTGGTGGTAGCAGCAATTTATCTCTCAATATCTAAAAACTTGTAAAAGGGAAGTTAAATTTCAAGTTTTAGCGTAGAAGTTTTGTATCGTGGCGACGCTCTTTGTGATTTAATGGAAATTAACAACGTCTGTATAAATCCACAGAAGGATTTATAATTTTAAAATACCCCTCGTAAACATTAAAATCTTATTAACAAATCTTTTGTGAGAGTTTATAAGCTACTCATAAATAGCTTGAATATTAATATTCCAGAAAATATATATTTCATAAAATAAGAATTAAAAAATCCTTTTAAAGAATGATAAACATAAAACACAAATTACCTTCAAAGTTTAGAACTCCTAAATTTAGTTACCCTACGCCCACCATAAAGATAAAATGAGGAAGAAAATAATAACAGACAAGGAGTACGTTGCGCTAAACTAAAATCTTTATTTATTTTTAGATACTTATCCTCAAACTTCTGCCTTATTCTCGAAGCAAGTATGAAAAAACCTATACATTTTTGGTAGAGACTTCCAAAATACAAATTAATTGAGGCCATAATATGTCTGAATAATTCTCCTGCACCTCGTAATGTTGATTTTCTGAGGTATGAGAGAGAAAGGAGAGATAATGTCATTCTCGTTCTTCCATTAAGCCATACTTAAGTCGTTCACTTAAGCCATTCTTTCGTTCGTGTCTCCGTTCTCTCTGTGAGGTTTTTAATAATAATAGTCATAATTTCCTGAAACAATAGTGAAAATCGTACGAAGAAAAACAAGAAAAAAGAATAAAGAGCGAATAACCTAACCAGAAATGTCTTTATCCTCTACAATCCTCTTACTCGTAAGTTATTTAAGGGATCACAAATTAATACCATCGTATTGTTTCTATAATGCAGTTTTCTCGCACCCTACGAGTATCATCCTCTCCCATCTCCCAACACACCCATACATACACACAATAACTATACGTTGTAAGCATTCAAAACAATCAAATGCCACAATAATCGAAATTAATGCGAATTAAATTTTCCTCTTTATTCTGCAACATTACAAAGAAATTGCAAAGCTTTTAGCCAGTTTCAAAAATTGCCATGAGTTTGTAGCAACCCAAAGCAATACTAATTGTTATCGCGGTTACAACTCAATTAGATTTAAATTAGATAATTAGATAATCACCAATAACACAAAGATTTCGAATAACACTAGCACCAAAAAGTTGCACACGCCACCACCATTAGTGAAGTGAAAATCCAGCAGAACTAAAACAGCAACAATTAAAAAAGCACGAAAAACAACGGCAAAATCAGCAACAACAATCACAACAATAATAACCGCCACCACAGCTACACACTTTTGAAAAAAGTCCAAACTAAAAGGGACTGGTTTTTTAGCTTAGATAGAACTTTCGATAAGGACAACTGTCAATACAAGCTGTCTTTTTGACAGCTCTACTTCACTATAGTTGTTGACATATTTGTGTTTACCAGTATAGTTGGCAAACCGTCACGAATAGAATCACGCATGAACATATGGCCACAAACTCGTCATCCATCGATGATGATGATGATAATGAATAAAAATTATTACGTACCAATAGAAATTCGATAATCTATTAATCTTGGCACATCTACTTTATCGATAATTTCACTTTCATTCGCTCTCATTCGTTCCTTCATTCTTCACAAATTGATTTATTTTGTCTTAATTCTTTAATATCGTTTATAAAACTCGCATCTTTGTTGCGAATTCTTCTCCTCTTTGCCACTTTCGACAATGAAAAAAATAGTGGACAAATTGTTTATTTAACGGGATGACAAAACTGTTGGAAAGTGTTAACAACAATCACAACAGATGCGGATGGTGATGATGGTAATGATGATAATGATTTTTACTACTACTGATATCGTCGTTGCCCGCTAGTACTACCCCGCATTACAAATTAACGACTACCCATCAACAGTTTTATTGGCTCTGACCAATATTAATCATAAAAACTGGAAAATATCGAAAAAAGAATGAAAGGGGAAAAGTTGTTGTAAAAAACATTTTAATATTTTTTATTATCGCTGAATTCGTGAAGAATTTCTTTCATAAACTTAATGCGTCGACTACAAATTTTGCAAAATATTTGTAAAAGGCAAACTACCTTTCTGTTGAAGGTACCATTTTCTTCCCGTATTACGACCATCATTAAATATATTTCAATCGGCAAGTTCAAATTATGACATTTTTTTACTTCATTATTTTAAATATATTTACGCTCTCCACTTTTATTACTGTGTTGCTAAAAACAGGATGGGAGACCAAAAATTAGAATTCCTTCACTAAAATTGATCAAAAGCCAATGATGACTTAACCGTAATCCAATGAATGACAGTAAATCAGATAAATCACCCTCAACTTAAATCCAGTGGTGTATTTTTTAGCTCCAGTACTTTCAACATCCGCTGGTAACACCGGTCGAAAAGAGAGGAGAAGTCGTATTAAACTCTCCTTACTGCCATCTGCCGCACATTGACACTTTTCCGCAGTCGTATGAAAGTTAAGGAACTGTTGTTGACAATTTATGGAGAATGTTTGCCCATAATTTGTCATTAATTTTGTATTTCTCTTTTCTGATAATCCTCTATTTTCTATGGTCCTTACATTCCGCTCTCTTCTCCTTCCACTCATGGAATATTTATAATTGAATATTTCATCTTCAAGCTAAAAGATACCTATCTGACAAAATTTTAAATACAAATTATCACAAATTTCTCTAATCCGATTACAATCGAAACATGACCTTGTCACTGTCATCGACGTCTACGTGCGCTTGCACAAATTTATTTCAACCCACTGCTTCAATTTTTTTACTCTTCATCATTTTTCGCATCCTTGAGTTTTTAAAAGTTAGCGTGCTGCTTAAGCTCTATTTAACAAAAATACTACCTCTTAACCTCGACAAACTACACCAACCTTGTCACCACCGCCTTTTTTTTTTGCTCTCGCATAGGAGAGTATTTCGAAATAATTATTCACAAACGTACTTAAAGAAGCCTGTGAGTGTTTAGTGAGTGTAATGTGCAAAACCATATAAGTATACAAAAGTGAACTATTATGGTCTAGAAAAGGGTCAGGCTGTCATTTATCCGACAAAAACATTTAACTTCGTTGATTTTCCAATTAAACTCATTGTCAATTTTCAATTTCGAAAACTGCACTGAAACAAAACCCCAAGGGGATGATAGGCCAGAGCATATCTGACTGTCTATAAATTACGAATCTAATCGTTTGAAAATAATATTAAAAAGATGTCGAAACAAGCCGCAGATGTTTTTTGCCGATGTAATATAAAAAACTTCCTTTTGACTAACTGGACTGCATTGAATGTTGAGAAATATTGAGAAAGGCATTGCGTAAAAGACAGAGAGATCGATAAATGGATCGAAAAGAGGGAATGAGAGAGACAAAAAAGGGAAGCATAATACTCGTAAAGGCAACAGAATGTCGGAAACAGAATTTTCGGACAATGTCGTTAAGTCATTTGTTTATTTAAACGTTTCTAACAAACCTGCACAAAAGTAAACAAAGTAAACTTCACAAAGGGTTTGTAGGATTTTTTTAAAATTAGTTTCTTTTTTCTTCACGTCTCGTATTTCCAATCAATAAGAATTGCTTGTTTTTATTTTTAGTCTGTGAATTCTTTTTATTTTGACAGTCGATTTTTTTTTAACTCTTGTTAATTTTTTTATTTATTTATATTTTTATTTAAATTTTTCTTATTTATCCAAAATAAACCATTGTAGGCTCAGTTTGTAGTAATTGTGAATTGTTTTGGTTTGCTAGATTCATTTTAATCAGCTGATTAATAACTATCGGAAGACTCGGAAATTCTCTTAAAAATTCCGTTGCTCGGATACATTTAATGACCACACTAGGCTTGCCTGAATAATAAACTTTTCGAGATGATTGCGTTAAACATTTTATTATTGAGCATTAGGAAGGAAGGACAAAAGAAAGATAGAAAGGGGAAAATAGAGGAAAGAAGAGAAATGAACATTGCAGGAATAAATTGGATAAAAACCATCAGGCCGTAACCTAATTATGAACAACCACTATCGCAACGATAGGTAAAGCACTCCGGAAAGTAAGGTGTCAAATGTGTTTTCAAACTAGTTTGCCCATTCGTCAGATCATGAGCGTATGCATAAGCAAACTCTTTGTTTCTCACTCTCCTTTGCTTTTTCTCTATCTTTCTCTTTCTCTCTCATTCTAAATAATTTCAAAATATTGAAAAATCAAGAATTTTTGGAAATTCATATTCGCGATGAAATTTGGAAATTCATACAGCTGCTTGAAATATCAGAACACATTTTAACCATTATTAAAATTAATTAAGACTTAATTGTTTTTCACGAACGGTAAAAAGTAGGTAAATCAGCGAAATGATTAAAAAGTCCTGTCGTCAACGTCAACTTTTTTACTCCCCTAAACCTCCTGAGAGATAATATCCATCCATAATGACACTCAGTACAATTTCCCTTACGTCCCCTCCTTACTCACTATAATCCTTCAATTATTATTGACACATTAAATAGTCAGCATGTATGGAAAATGTCATTCATTTTCGCGAATACCAAATAAAATTGATTAACATGCAGAATTGAATTTTTATCATTTCTCCTTGTGGTACCCCATCCTTCCCAACCATTTTCACTGCAATTGTTTGCCATAAAATTCACTTAAGTCTTATTTGACTTTTTTCGGAAATGAGAAAATGCCACAGACGATTCTGTCGAAAACGTCTGAGCGATTGTATCAAAAATACTGAAAACGACGAACGAATGTACGTTAATTTGGTATAATTACCGTGTCATTCGCAAACACACGCTTTTTGGACTATTGAAAATTGAATTTCCAATTCGGTAGCCGTAGCAACATTGCCGTGTTTGCAGATGCATCGGTCTTTTTTTGTTCATTTCGATTGTTTTTCGAATTAAAAATTTATCAGACGTTTATTAATTGATTAATGGCGGGACATTATCTGGGAATAATATAATACAATTTATTCTAAATATATAGATAGAGATTTTTTCTATCTCCGAAGGGAGATAGAGAGATAGTTTTGCTTCTCAGATTTTAAAGAAATTAATTTTTTTTAATTCTTTCTTTAAGAGAGCAAACCGAAGAATATATATATATGCGTCCTGAAACCCGGCTCCTTGCATTCCAAAGCAAAAATATTTTTTATATATCCCGCAAACTATTTATATATGCATGAATGCGAAAATAGGCTTACTTATCATTCATTCTGTTCATTGTCATTCCTGTGTGTGATTTGTACATTCATTGCATTTGATGTCATTTAAGTTTTAACCGTACGAATTCAGGAGAAACATTTGCGATTCATCATCATTGTTTCATCATCATCATCGAGAAATGCCTTGTGCAGGTTTACAATAAGTATACACGTGAACACATACGCACATTCTCAGAGATACACCTACATACACACGTGACATGTACATTTCAACACAAATTGATGCACACAAATCTACGTCCAGTGACAAAATGATATTAATATTGCATTGGATTGCGAAGATTTGAATTTGCTGAGCTGGCTTGCTGACCGAATGTCTGACTACCTGTCTAACTATCTGTATTTATATAACCATGTCCCTTTTTAAGCTTCTTCATATCAAAGGTTTCTGACTGCAAATTAACTTCCATCCCCTCTTGGTCTGTGACTGCCATTAAAACTCACAATAGAAAACGACTTGAATCAGTTTAGGAAACAACGATATGAAGAAAGAGAGAGAGAGGCAGATAGCAGGATTCAGAAACTACTTATAAATCTTTTTTGAAGTCTAGAAAATCCTTGCTCTTGTTGTTGTTGTTGCTGCCTTTGTACCATGGCTTTGAAGACTTGTTTAGTAGGGAAAAAACAGCGTTGGTCATTCAGTATCCACAAGGTCCTTCATGGGGTTTATATTTTAGTCTTTCCTTTAAATGTTTTGTTTGAAATTAAATCGGTAAATTCAGGTCACTTTTAAATTCTTTTCTTTCATGCTTTGCTCCTTTTTTTAGAAAAATAATCCCAAGGAGAGGCGGATAAAAAGGTGGGTCTTTATAATCTCAAACAATTGTTGTTAGTACTATCTCTCACCTTCTCTCCCTCTCTCTCTCTCCCAACTCTTCATAAATGCAAAAAAATAAAAAACTAAAAATTTAAATAATTTACAAAGAAGTTATCAGATTTTCCCCGCTTTTTCTCAGTTCTCTTTAATCTCTTCTTCCAATCAACGTCTTTATCTGGGTTGTTTTCATAAAGAGTTGCTTAGTCAGAAATAGGTTTATATTACTCAATAAACTTTATTTTCAAAAACAGCAACAAATTTTTTAGCAGTTTCGGTTTTAATTTCGGAAAATGGCGTGAGATGCAGAAGTATTTATTTGTTGCAAGTGTTCGTTACCCGCAACTTGTACTACATTTAAAGTTTAACTTCTTAACAAAAACTTCTTAAATTCTTAAGAAAAACTTTAGCAGCAAGAAAACGAGGAAAACCAAAAATGTCAAAACAATGAACACAAACACACAAATAAAAATCGCGTATGTCGAGCGCTTATCAACGAACAGTTTGTATATAATGAGAGTCAAATAGAATACCAAACTTTTTATTTACCAAAATACAAAAATACAAAATTCCACAACTAATTGACTGACGAACTAACAGGCTCGAGCATTTATCAATAAAGTCTGACAGCACGTAAATATTGCAAGGTGGAAAAAATGTTGCTCCCGGTGTTTGCCGTTATTCTTAGTGTTGGTAAAAAGTAAATGGGTGCATATTTTTGGCCGCGTACGAAAGAAAATTCAGAAGAGAAATTCAGAAAAATGGAACCATGTAAAAAGAGGTAAAACAATTAAAATGAAGATGAAAATTATATCTTCGAAACTTAAGGAGAACGTGGAATGAATGTAATATTATGGGATGGATTGGTAGAAGCATTACGGGAAAAGTATTCCTACAAATTTTCATATAATGTTTTTTAGAGAATTTTCTAATTAAATTAATATATGCACGATTATAATTTAATATATGTACGATTTCATGCATTACTTTATACGAAACAGAATTATTTTTTCGATAAGAATCGTTTAATTTGAAAATAACTTAAAGACATGTCTATTGAAATCGAAATAAACTCCTTGAAACACTTATAAGCTTCAAAAGGAAGATAAAAAGCATGGCAAAGCAATGAATATAATAAAAATGCAGATGCGGACGTAGAATGTTCAGAAAGCAGATGGTGTCCTTTCAATGAAATTTATCGTTTTTTTTTATCATCGGTCGGATGTGGAAAATGTGAGAATATAATTTATGGCGACATACATAGTAAAGCAGGCTGACCCACCCAACAACCCGACCATCAGACTTTCTCCTTTCTTTTCCTTCCCCACCACCAAAAACTTCGCTAAAAACTTTACCCGTCAAAAACAGTTTCCTGCACCCTCCCTCCTATCACAATAATTGTTATAAAATAATTCTTTTTATAAGATAAAAACACAAAAACTTTCCTAATTTGTTCAGCATTCAAGCGATTTTCTTCGACGCAAATTATTCTCCTTTTGCTAACTTTACTAACCGCAGTAGGTCGCAAATTAATTATCCTTCTGTAGGATTTCACTTTTCCGAAGGATTTCCGTGAGCTCACACAAAAAATCGTGACTTAAAAACACCCTTGACGAAATCACGTATCGCATCTTGAACTTATAAAAACACTAAGAAAATTCCAAATTCATAGCAGGTCGTCGTTGTCATTATTGTTCCTTGTTTGTCCTCTGAATGCATTTTGGAATTTTTTCTTTCACACTTCTTTTTTACCAAAACGACCGAAGAATCAAGTTGTCTATAATAAAATTTTAAGAGTATCGAAACTCCATAAAATTCGTCAAGAAAATAATGAACGAACGA
The DNA here is from genome assembly GCA_963966595.1 of Physocephala rufipes. Taxonomy (NCBI): domain Eukaryota; kingdom Metazoa; phylum Arthropoda; class Insecta; order Diptera; family Conopidae; genus Physocephala; species Physocephala rufipes. The sequence continues at coordinate 30,921,704 of OZ016505.1, read as the reverse complement.
ACGTAGAAATGAGAAGAAACGTAAGGGGGGTGATGAAGCTTCTTCATCATCGAGAATTCCTAAATTGAATTGAAACTTTCTCCGCTTGCACAAACTTCATGACACGTTCAGGAAACATCATCAGAAGAATTTCAGATGTGGGTGACTGGCGAAACAGTCAGTCAATGGGTGAATATCAAACTTTCGTTGTCGTTGTTGTTGTTGTTTCTATTAGAACGATAGGCAAAGATGAGGACGAGATATGTGACAGCTTTCCTCCGTTAGAACACTTTCAACAGCAGCGACGTTATAACTCGTTGGGGTCGTTAAAATTGGTCCATTGAGATCAGATGGTCACTAAATCCAGTCATTGCCTCAATTGGCTCTTTATAGCCTTTCGACTATGACTCTTATGAGCTCGTGGTTCAATGTTTTCGTCAGTTTTTCCTTCCTCCTAATATGTTCATATTTTTAGGTCAATTTTAGTTTTCGTTTTATTTTAGTTCAGAATTCATAGTAGGAATCTAGGCTTTTAAGCTTTTTACAGAGTTACAGTCAATGCTCTTTTTCTTACAACACTTGTATTCTGTGAAAACATCTCCATTTAATTTTAGAGAGAGAGAGAGACCCATATTATTATAATTATTTCCATCGAATCTTTTGAAGAAAAGAAAATCTCAATCGAGCAGTTTTCATAAAAATTCAAAATTCGTCATTACTTATCCATTCAATGGACAATAATGACGTCCTTAAAATGTAATTTGGTGCCACATAAATTGTAACCAAACTATTATAGGATTTAACAATATTTCTTACCCCTTTTTGTGAAAAAAATTTACCCTTTGAATTTTCAACTTATCGATTTTAAAATTTTTTTTTTATTTTTACTTTAATTTTTGTTCTGATTTTAATTTTACCCGATTTTAATTTCACCGAGTAAACGAAACACCCAACCCCCTATCGTCAGAATGCCAAACCGCAGGAGATCAGCTCTCATTTGCGTAAAAGCGTTATGAACAAAAGAGCTTATAGTGAACGAATGAATGTATAAATAAATAATTAAGAACAACAAAAAACTATTAACGATGATGAAGATGGCGGTGACAACACTCAATTCACAAACGTTCTCGTTCTCGCAACTGAATGTTTATTTCAAGAAGGTTTATTTTAAGAAAACAAAAACAGAGAAACTACATCGGTTATTACGGTGTTTAAAAGAGTATTTAAAGTAGTTTATGAAACCATTCGAAATACAATTGATGTAATCTCATCCTTACGCACAACAGTAATCAGTAATTACTCATAGAAACGGAGAGATCGGACAACGACCGTATACGATATATAAATTTATTTAATTTGAAAATAATTGAAAATTGAAGGATTATGGTCAGTCTTGATTACCTTTCCTATTCGGGTACAAGAGATAATTGTGTGTATTCATATTGCGGTCGCTAATTTCGAATATTAAATAGTGGAACAGGTCATACTCCGTACCTCTTATCGCATCTTTATACGCGGTGAATTTGGATACATATGGGAAAAAAGTATTTGTCATAAATCGAGAATGATATTTTGGGTTCTAATCAAACCCTTTGTTTCCATCATTGTGTCATCTGCTTTTATTAATATCAATGGTTTAGTTTGGGACTCTTTGAAAACCATCATCAGCTTTAATAAGCATGTGACATTTTCTGTAGTGTTATCACATACGAAATAAGAACAAACGCGAAAGTCCGGAAACCAATAATTTTGAAGTTTGAAATTTCGAACGGATGAACCCTTAAGCTCACATCAAAGTAAAAGTGCAATCATCGGCCATCGCAATTAGGCATCACATTTCACAAATTAGTACATCCCCATGAAATTATTCTGTTCAAACATTGGAGCGATATCATCAGCCATTAAATAGCCAGAAGTCATAAATTCTCCATAGACTGCTGCCGATAATTGATAATTGAAAATGACTGCGCTAGTTGGCAACACTGGCAAATGTGACTACGAATTGGCCACATTATCGCATCTGCACTGTCAGAAATCTCGACAAATTGGGAATTGCTTTTGTTAACGGTCTCACGCTGCGAGTTGCCTGCAGTATTGCTAATATTTATCGCTGATATTTTACAAATCATCGAGAATCAAACTAGAAACACAAAAGCAAGGACCATAACAATCGGAATAAATTCCATTCGCGATTTGTTATGATTATTATGGCTGTTATTGTTCAATTTTTTCCGTTTTTAATTCATTAGAAATTCATCTAAATATCGAAACATTCAAATTTAAATTAATTGTATTTACTTGTACTAAAATTTTCCGAAAAACGTATGTTAGTCCTTAAAGAAAAAAGGAAGACCGAATGGAATTGTTTGTGGAAACACATTATTTTTTGTAAATATCTAAAGTTTTCAGTAAGTAAAAGTTGTTTTAATGAGTAAATCAAAAGGGACCAGTTTGACAAATTATACAATACAATCCTATGGTTTTTCCTCCGATGATTTGGTAACAATTTGTCATCAAGATTTGGCAAAGATGGACACCAATTATTATCAGCAATGTTCAATTATTTTTCGACAAATTTTCGCGGGTATATTTTTTGAGCCTTTTCCATAAAACATAAGAGATAAGAACAAAACGGTAAAGAAAACATCGAGAGAGCGTCTGAGAGTTTAACTGAGAGAGAAAATATCTAAGAGTGTCACTGTAAAAAAACTACTTTGTCATCTCGTGCTGAGAGTCTGGCATTCACACAAAGCCACGTTTCATCACGTGGATTTCTCTCATAAAGAAAATAAAATAATCTCGTTTTATAATTAATATTTTTCCTATTTTTCCCTTTGTTCGGTTAAAAAACGGGAATGAAATTAACAGAAATAAATATAATAAAAAAAACGTCGCACGTCAAATCATAAAACACATAAACCTATGTGAATAGCAAAAACAAAGGTATCCCCCAGATGAATTTCAGAGCTGTTAAAAAGTCTCCAGTGCATTTAACCACAAAATCACAGCATCAATATCGCAACAATAAACCCAGTATCCAGAAGAACTTAACTTCAAACCATGGATCCGAAACGAGTCAGCTTAGCTCAGCACCCTATGAGTACTATGGTAAGGGCGATGAGAGGAGGATAAGAGTGATAAGGGTGATGAATTTGATAATTGTAAAGCAAAAACCACAAAATGGAGGGGGCACCGATTGCATGGCTGGAGAAATGGTTGGAACAAATTCTGACTCCAGAAGTTGTTGGTCCGTCTACAAAACGGGAAGGGGCGTGACGTGTGTGTGTGTTTGTGTAAAGCTATATATGTTTAAGAGTCTGTGCGCGTGTGTGCTTTCCAAATCATTCTCTAACGGCGACTAGGACTTCAAGTAGGGTTACAGCGATTATACCCCGTCTTTTTCTCCTCCTCTTTCCATCACATTTCACTCCCCTTATTCACATCCTGCGATGCGAACTCTAACGGACGGATGTGTCACACCGCTTATGCTAAACTTTGTCGTGTGCCTAAGCATGAGTCTTTAAATATTTTATGCATCGGCTGGCTGAAGCTTAAATGGAAATAAACTCAGTGACCACAAATTTCCGTGCATTGTAATGTGCTTGTAACCGGAAATCCAAACGATTATGTCTGCAACCGGCGTCAAACAACCAGAAAATAGTAAAAAATATTTTAAAAAAATCGAGAAAAACGCTGTGAAAATTATTGTCCTTTCAGTGCAAGCAGGAAACAGATATATTTCCGGCACTATTTAACCCTGATAAGTAGGAAAGTAATGGTAGAGAGAAGGCGTAGTAAAATGGCAATATACAAAAAAGTCCAAATTTAAGAACAATTTAATTTAATAAATTACTAAAATTATAAATATTTGCACAGGGAGAAATTATAATTCACACATGTATTAAGCGAACAAATTAACAAACAAACAAACACACACACACACACTTAAACCTATAAGATCGGTTATTGTCATCTACGATAATTCGACAGATTACGTCAAGACTATCAAAGAAAAAAACATACTAAATTTTTTTTGTATTTCATTTTCTTTGCCGCCTTCTTCCAGTAGTATCCATTATTATCAATACCACCTCAATCAATGTTATTATATTTATCCATGCTTGGCTTCCTTGAAATGACAAATTTTGAATTGCTTCAAAGTCATTACCTTAAATAAAACCTTTGTGATGAAGAATAAGAATTATAAACAATTTACTGGTGGGGATAAGATAATCCTTACCAAGGAAACACTGAAGAGATAATGCTTCTACGATCATCTCATTTAAGGAGCTTTTCAATCGGAGCCTCAATCGCGTCTGCCGTAAAAAATGCCTCACAGCGTTCGCAGTAACGAACATTTTAATAGTAAAGTTTTATCATTTGGAGGGGCTTCTCAACCGTGTAGCACGCCGCAACGATTTGGTATCACTGCCTGAATAATAGAAAAAGGATTAGACAGACACCACTGAAAAAATGAGGCCGAAATAACAGACTGCAAATATCGACCGGATCTAATTGAAATAGCTCCAACTGAAAAAGGTAATACCCCCTTGATTTTTTACTGCCTTGGTGATTTTAGAAACCATAAATTACAACCAATAAAATAAATTTAGTCGTGGATCGTTTACACAAATAGGATTTTTGAGAGTATGCTCCAAATGCATCGTGAGGCCAAAAAAGATCTAGAGTAAATCAATGCAAAATCCAAATAATTCATTTCTCAACTCCATTTAAGAAGTCCATTAAACAAGCTAGAAATAACGAAAAGGAAATAATAATGATAATAACAATAACAACAACCACAAAACGCTTCAACATCGCCTTCACCAAGCAAAAAAACACAAACAGCATTATTAAACAAAGGGTGAGAACTTTATGGACAAATCAAAGAACTTACCAAGAAAATAGAAAGAGAAAAAGAGAGGATAATGAAATAAAAATCATATCATTTGTGTATCACCATACGTCTCACTTGTCACTGTTGTTGGTGTCATTTTTGTTTTTTCCTGTTTCTTTTATTATTATCATTATCCTTTTGTTTTCGGACACGTTTCATGTTTGCGTTGCAGAAAGTCTGTGAAATTAAACTGAGTTAAAAGCGGAGCATAGTTTTAGGAGTACCAAAAGTTTCGCAATTGGTTTGATGGTTGGTTGGCATCAACAGCAGTGTTGTAGAGGCTCTAATATACTTTCTAAATCCTATAAATCTGTAAAAACAAAAATAAATTTTAAGTTTTATAATAGAGAATCAGTATATAATATTATGAGAACGTTCTTTTTTGAATCAGTATAGATTAACGGCGTTTGTATAATCTCAAGGAAGATAAAATTATATAATACTAACTACTGACTAGCAACTCAGGTATAAGTATTCTAATAAAGGAAATGCATATAATAGAACAAGTATAGGAAATTTGTTCAGAAAACTATAACAAACTATCTTACATTTATGAGGACGGTAAATATAAACCATTAAATCATTCAAGAATTTAGAGTCCTTAGAGTTAGTTATTAAATGGCCGCAGTTAAACCAAAGGAGGATCAGAAGAAGAGGAAGATAATAATAATGTGTTTGAAGGAGTAGTTTATACGAAACTAAACTCTTTATTTATTTCATTTGAGCCACAAACTGTTCGTATAAGTCTATTCCTCCTTTTGAATTTAATTTTGGCTATCTCTTAACATTGAAAACCGAAAGAAGAAGAAGAAGAACGAGGAAAACTGCAGACTAAAGTATAATTAATCTACCATTTGCTTGGCCTTTGCACAAACAGAGGCGTCCTTGTCCTTTCACATCCTGTAAAACAAGCAATTTAAATTATCACAACTTAATAGAATCGCGTTGATTTCATAATATCATTTACCCAAAACCCACCGAACCCTAACACCCTAAACATTGTTAATTACCGCAGCAATAAAATGTCATAATAAAAACATTAAATTCTTGCCTTTATTTTGTAGCATTACGATAAAAATTTAATGCATTTAATCAGTTGCGAAAATTGCCAGGAACTTGTAGCAAACCAAAGCATTGCCAATTGTAATCGTCGTTATATCCAAATTAGGTTCACCCCCAACCACAACAAAAACATTACCCACACCAAGCTGCACGAGACAACAAACCTCTGGTTTGCTGCCTGAAATCAACAACAAAACTAACGAAGAAACAACAATGAGAACAACAATTGACAACGATAACAAATAGCGAAACCAGCCTTATTATAATATCTCAAGGGAAACAATCGTAGCAAAAACAACAATCGCAACAAACGCAGAAGTCTCTATCGCAGCATGAACAACAACAAAAACGGCAACAGCAGCAACTGTAACAATTTCAACAACGGAAATCTTATGTTCAACCATTTGCTTAACAATTTTACACATTCCTGTGTACCAACCTATACACAAATACAACAATCACAACAACAACAAATCCATTAAAAGCAATACAAAAGCAATTGTTAAGTGTTATTAAACTAATTTTCATTTTGTGGGGACGATGACAAAACAACAGTAACGATAAAATCAACAAAATATTCTAAATATAATAAATAAATAAAGTACTTAACAAGAAATGATCTAATATGGCCTCAAAATAAAACACAAAAAACAAAGAGGAAAAATATTTTAATACACAATAATACTCGTATCATTTATTAAAAGTATAAGAAATCATAAACTTGTCGACGTCATTATCACACTCAACATCATTATCTAAACGAATTAAATTAAAGACTCACTGCCTCATCACTAATGTGATTAATCTTCCTCTTATACGAGAAGACGATAAGGAAATAATCAACCTGTTCAGCTTAATTGATGTATGAACTCCAAATAGTTGAGTGATATAGTATAATGCATTTACGTCACGAAAAACATATACTTACAAAAGTAAATACACACCACGAAGCAGACAGATATTCAGATAAACACACACACGCAGACACACACACATGCACACACACTCAATTTATGATTGCTAACATGGTTCTAAAGCCATCTCTAATCAATGATGGATTGGTGATGATTTGTCAATCGGTGAAGCCGGCAACATCTGTTTTATCGATAATTTCACTTTCATTCTCATCCATTCATTCATTCCTTCATCCTTTATTTATTTATTTTGTATTATTTTTGAATCGATTGATTATTCCTTTCGCCCATATTCATGAATTTCATTCATAAAAGTCGCAACATTCTTGCATACTTTTGTGCTCACTGGTAGCCATTCATCATGTTCAGAAATAAAAAATTAGTGGAATTGACGTAAGCGATAATGGTGATGATGATGATGATGATGATGACAATATAATTATAGTAGTGAAGAGATTGTTCATATCTGAAGTGTGAAAGTGATTGATAGTTATCAACAGATTGCTATGATTTCCTATGACCGTTACTGCTGCTTCTATTCTGGAGTGCAATTTAACGACTAATCGCCTTCACCAATTTTCTCTATACGCGTATGTTTCGGACAACATTAGTTATAAAAACTGAAAAGTATCTGAAAAGTGAAGAAATTAAGAAAACCTAATCAAAATTTTAACGTAAACATTGGTAAGCATCTGTTACATAAGCACAGTATTGATCCTCCACCAGAGCATCCAAATATTACTAAAAATAATAAAACTGAAACTGTTTGAAACACACTTCATTAAATTGCATGTGTACATTTTTTATCAAATGATTTTTATTGCCTTCTCGGGATCATCACCAAGGATGAAAAGTGCATTAACTCAATTGTTGGCTTGTTGAATTGCTACAAAGAATATTTGGAACACTCACTCAAACATGTGCTTACCTCACTTACCCAGCAATAATGATAGAAATTCATGCTGCAAAGATGCTACAAAACTTTATGGACGCATGGAATGAGAGGGATTTGATAACGAAGGACGAAAAGAGGAAGGATGAAATATTAAAGTCGATGTGAAGCGAATGTGAAAATGCGAATGTGAAATAGATATTTAATTATAAGAATCGTATTCATAACAAGGTCGAAATTTCTGCCAGGAGCTTAATTTTGAGTTAGTTATTTCGTACGAGAAGATGAAATAAGGTGAAATTCTGTCGTACAAACCCATTTAAAAATGAAACATGCTATACATTTATATGTGCACACATCCATCCGTGCATACATACGTGCACGTATGGAATGCTCAGTCATGCATTACGACAATGCGTTTAACCAAATAATCTTAACAATGACCTTGACAATAAATAACAAAACGAATGAATGTCATCTCATGCAAGTGAGCCGAATCCACTTTTGAATTATATCCTCACAAGGGAAAGAAACATCCATGAGAGGCTTAAAGGCCACCGTGATAACTCACTTTACGTCACGAAACATCTCCCTGTTTCATCCCCTCTTTTTTTCTTCTTACGGCAAAGAAAATGCAGCAAGAAGAAGGAAGGGAGGAAGAAAGGGGAATATATGAGTTCTTTCATTAGCGAAAGAAATTATGGATAAGGCAGCAACCAAATGAAAGGGAATACAAAATAAAAGCCAAAAGCGGGCCATAACAAAACGGAGGAAAAATAAATAATACGGCACGAAAAACAATAAAATCTTGTTCAAATGGAAAATATCAAACTCTGAAAATTTAATAATAACATATTTCTCGCATATTTTTTCGTGGATAAACACTTTTTAATTTTTCAATTTTAAGCGAAGGTTATGTAGCAAAGGTAACGATGAATAAAACTTCATACGGGCCACTTATAATGAGTTTTAGAGTTTCGGTTCTGGTGATTATAAGAAAAGCCTCAAGTTATATAATTTAGATCCAGCCCCTCCTGTTTTTAGCATTCTTTGTTCAGATCATTCAAAAAATTCATTTGCTGGAATTATTTGAGTATCCCTAAAATAGGCTGAAACACTTGTATTCTATATTTACAAATGGTATTTTCGAGGAAATAATAGTTACAATTAGAATCCTGCAAACATTTTTCAATTGTATTCTATTGATATCTCAGAATTTTCGCTAAAAATAAATGCAAAAATGGCATTCTTAGGATAGCCCAAGTCAGGCCAAGCATTTGTTGAAAATATGAAATATACAATGAAAATCTATTTTAACGGAATTTAGTAACCTTTAAGAATCATTTTCAAGGCTTAAAATAAATTTGGTTTTCTCTCTTCTTAAATAGAAACAAACGAAAGACTCATTAAGTAATTAAGAAAAAATTTACAAATTTATTCTGCTTTACCTCCGTGCTCTTCATTCTTCCGTCGTCAGCATCGACCTCACAAAGCACTGATACTGATAAAAAGTGGACTTTACAAAACCATCAATGAATATTGACAATCTCTTTAAGTATTTTATAAATATTACATTAATTGAAAGTTGTTCTTGTTGTTTTAGGCATTCCTATTACTTCTTTCGTTGTTGCTGGTATAGTGATTAGATAGCTAAGTATCGTCATGGTGACCTTGAGTTTCACCCCTGTTTCATGCATAACTTGAATAGAAAATATTACAATCAAGCTGTATCACAGTTACAAATTTACATACGAGTACAATCAATTATAATTTTAAATAGTGGACGCCCTTGCGGGTTCTTCATCTTCCAAACAACTGATGCCTTCGTATCCAATTCAGACAAACTGCTAAGGATGAAGGGGATAGAAGGCAGTAGGATTATTGAAAATTTCGCTTGGCGATGAACTTGATCGCTTTCCTCTGTTTTGGTTTCGTAATTTATTCATTAACATTTTCGTCAAACATTTCCAGGCAATGCGGTAACGGCGGTGCCACCATCACCAACTGTTTCACAATCTGAAAATCAATTTCAAATCATTCTCTTTATCAAAGGCATAAGTTTGCTTTATATCAACAAAGCATCACTTCGATAATGTTAACGATCATGAAAGTATTGAAAATGCTAACGGCTAGAAAATGCGATATCCTCACTCTTCCACCCACGTCTTTCTTTTTCTTTTCGCCTTGAAATTTTCAATAATAAAAGAAAATAAAAAGCTACTTTCTTTGTTAAGAATTTTTGGTACCATTAGAAGAAATCAATTAATATAATAAAATGAGGAAAAACTAATGAGCCAACAATTTGCTCTAAGTATTCTTTTAAATATAAAATTGTAAGTGTGTTAGTAGTATAGAGCATAACAAAAAATTATATGCAGAAATACAAGACAGATACAAGTACTTACTCATACATATGTACAAACGATCATTAATCGTATCCGCTTAAAACAAACGATGAAGAAAAATAAAGCAAGGAATAAATAAAGTTGGCAATCAATTAGTCGCAGCCCAGACCAAATGTTGCTAGACAAATATTGCAGATGGTGCTCTTTTGTGGGCATTGGCGTTGTTACAAGTATTGTTGTTGTTGTTTACGGCGGCGTTGCTGTTATTGGTAGGCTAACTAGTTTTAACTATTGTAACTTTATTATACTAATGAGACACCACCAAATACACAGCGTATCCTATAAACGCATAAACACACACACACACACACATATTCATACACAATATTATAGCTTATGAAAGTCCATCGCACAAATAGTGAATAGTCAATTGCTAATGTATTTATACATACGCACACACACATATATCCAAACATATAACAATTATAATGGGGTGAGAAGGAGCTTATGTTTTTGGAATGAACGGAAGTTTATAAATGTCTGAAAAAGTGAAAGTTGAAAACTGATAAAATAAACCGAAACATATTTAAGTTTTATCACAATTCTCAAAGAATATTTTCAATTGAGAAAAAAAGAGAAGCTTTGACTAAATAATTTATAACTTCAGACAAAATTTTCTATTACAATACACGCAGATAAAAGCGAGCACATAGGTTTATTCTTCTGTTTCACCTGGTGTACGTTAACGTAAAACAGCATGTGAATTTGCGGCTTGGTTTTTAGTGCTATTAGACGTGCCCTTTCCTTCCGAATTTCCTTTGTTTCTTTCTTTCCCTTTCCTACCCTACCAATTTCTTTCCTAATTCACCACCGAGCTCTTTGGCTTTAATAAGTACCCGCTTATATGCTGTTTTCTATTCAAGAAAAACTCTTTCCAAATTTGGTTCTCGAAAAACAATTAGTCCACCATCGACAACGAAATATGTTTTCTGTTTCCCCTTTAATGAAGTGTTATAAAAAAGAGGCAAATTGAAGATAAAGAAAAGAATACGTCTTGTATTTAACAACCCCTCATAAAGGATCATAATTTCAAGGATATCCGAAGGGGTCAGTTTCCAGTAGAAGTGATAAGAGATAATATTAAAACGAAGAGCTGGACGAATGTTCGATAAAATCTGTAAATGCGTTTATGGACAACTAAAATTCTTAATTAATACGCTTCTATTTGAACTAAGTTTCGCTTTATTCGATTTCATTACTTTACAAATAATATTCAATAACGAGAATTTTTCAAATGAAATTATAGATAATGGTTATGTCGGCAAATTGCGGTGCTGTTCGGGGACCATTTTGAGGAACTTTCCTCTGCTTCTGATGTTTTGCTCTTCTCGTTAGCTTCGTTTTGCAACGAAAATGCAAAGTCCACGGATTCAGTTGTCTTGATTGCATTGCAATTGAATTGTCCCCGGTGCAAACATCCTTCGGCAAATTTTCTCTTCGCAAACAAAGTTTTGAAAAGTGCTCTCAAGAATTTTTATATTGAGTCATTGAATACTTACTCTCTTCAGTATGAAATGGATACAATTTATAATTCTTTTTAATAAAAGCAGAACTAAAAACTTATTTAATATGTTTTAGAAAATTAATTTGATAATGAAAAAATAACAAATGTATACAATTTTCAATTATTCATTTTCATATTTTATTAACTAAAGGAAGTATTTTTTAATAGATAAGATTATATTTTTTAACATCGATATAACATTTTATGGTAAGACACTTAGAAATCTCGATCAACCGAGGCAAATTATTTCAACCAGATAAAACGATTTAAGTCACAAAAAACATTTTGAGAGCACGAATCTGATTGAGATTTAAATGGTCTTAAGCCACTTATAATTCAGTCAGTAGATCTTTGCGGAAAGCCTTTAATCCCTTTTGGTTCTTTCAATCGGTTGGTACAGTCTTTTAAACTAATTGAAATCTTACTTTTTTCTATTACAAGTAAATGTTCTCTAGAACTTTGTAATTGTTGCTAATGCACATTACGATCTCTTTCCTTTACCCTCTCTCTCTCTTTCTCTCTCTATCTGCGCCTATCTATCCCTCTCTAATTTCTTTTAAATAAGGGAAATAATATGACCAAAAAGTATTACTTTCCTCAACGCTTTGACAATTTTTATAGCGAAACCGAGTCCATTAATGCTAAAAGGTTATTACATGAGTTCGTAGAGGGGGCACGTGGAAGGGTCAGTTGAGGAAAGAGACCGATTATATCAATTAAAGTCGAAAGCAAAGAATGAAACTGAAGAAAAGTAACTACTGAATTAATGAATTAATGCATTAATGAATTTCTTTTACATTTGCACTATTTTCACACTTCTTTCCCTTCCATTCCCCTTCACTTTAGTAGTTATGTCCCATTTGTATACAAATATTTTTATACCGCACATCCGAAGGATAGGAGGGGGGTATGTTAACTTTATACTTAAATTTATAATACATTAAAGGATGTGTACAAGGTACAGAAAGGTATATATATATATATATATATATATATATATATATATATATATATATATATATATATATATATATATATATATATATATATATATATATATATATATATATATATATATATATATATATATATATATATATATATATATATATATATATATATATATATATATATATATATATATATATATATATATATATATATATATATATATATATATATATATATATATATATATATATATATATATATATATATATATATATATATATATATATATATATATATATATATATATATATATATATATATATATATATATATATATATATATATATATATATATATATATATATATATATATATATATATATATATATATATATATATATATATATATATATATATATATATATATATATATATATATATATATATATATATATATATATATATATATATATATATATATATATATATATATATATATATATATATATATATATATATATATATATATATATATATATATATATATATATATATATATATATATATATATATATATATATATATATATATATATATATATATATATATATATATATATATATATATATATATATATATATATATATATATATATATATATATATATATATATATATATATATATATATATATATATATATATATATATATATATATATATATATATATATATATATATATATATATATATATATATATATATATATATATATATATATATATATATATATATATATATATATATATATATATATATATATATATATATATATATATATATATATATATATATATATATATATATATATATATATATATATATATATATATATATATATATATATATATATATATATATCCTTACTTAGTGTCACCTATATCTTTCTGTTCGTCTGTTCACCTTTCCGCCCCTCAGTGGAAATCACGATTACAGGAGAATGAATAGACCTTTTGTTACGAAATTTGGTAGGAAAATCTTTTGTCATCACAAATTAAGTCATACTAGAAATTCGCAATTTTGAAGCTGAAATTCTATGGCCGAGATAGATGGTCTTGGGCGTCATAAATGCTGAGGAAATGGGGTTGGCTCCAAGTACCCAGACCATACACTTGTACCTCGTTTGAACGCAAAATATTAACTTTGAAGTTTTTGCGCCGCAACTTATGATAGTAATATGCCTTTTTACGAAACCACTCCAGCAGATACAAAAACACTTGTGCGTTTGACGAAACGCATTTGAGCAGATACTGGTGGAAAGAAAATAAGTTTCTCACCAATCACAAGCTTTTACTTCCGCTCTACTTGTTCAAAGCTGAAATCCTAAACTAGAAATGTGAAATATATCCATTTGAGACTAAGGTAACAATTAGCGTCAGTCCCAAAACATCCGTCAATTAGCGTCAGTCACAAAATGATTAAGTTGCATATGTGTCCATCCGTTGCGTATCCATTCATCAATCCAGACTAAATAAATTGACTGCGACGTGTAATAATTTAGCATGACAATAGAAGTAATAACACAAGCTAATACACATAAAATAAAAATACAAAGCAAAAAGGAAAAAAATAAACGTTCGTAAATAAAAATTACTTTATATTATTATTATTATTATTATGATTGATCATCTTTCTCATAATTACGGATATTCTCATGATTTACTTATATGACAAATTTAATGGAGAAACATATTTCTATATCCAATTATTTTTTATCTGATTTGGAACAAGTAATCAGAAGATTTAGAAGGAGAAGAAGTAGATAACAATTTGTGTACATAACAATTGTATCTCAGAAATAAGACAAAAATATCACTAAAAAGATAATGGTATAATTTAATAGAAATCAAAAAAGCAATAAAATATTTTTATTATTATTTTTGAAGGTGCCCAACGTAGCGGTCATAGCCCACCCGCTCGATCTCGTTTTGATGGCTGAAAATAAAAATGAGAACAAAAAACGACAAGGAATTAGCAGAGAGAAAAACCGCATGAAAAGCTATACTCTCCAACTACGGTGGGCATTTTACTGTTGATAATAATACTTTATCAAAATTTTTTTTGGCCCATACCCACAATATTTATGAATCCTCAGCAATCCATTAACAACGATAAAACAACATCGTACGCGTTGACAGATCGTGACTTTATTATCCATATCCAACTACATTTCGGCAGTAACTCTCCCATTTACTCACCCTGCTTTTGCTTACTGTGCGCGTCTTTCTGGTGTTCTAAGAGTTATCGCAGCAAGAGCTGAACGTCTGTCGAGCTGAACTTTTGTTAAACAATACTATTCACTCTTTTGCTACGTCATGATTACGTGTATGTGCTGACTGCTATAAGACTTTTCGTTACACATTTCATCATCATCAACATTTTCATCAAGCCGTTTATTTTTTTCGAAAGGGTTGTTTCCCTTTGAGGAAGGATAAGAATTAAATGGAATAAGTTCTTGACACCCTGTAACTAATACTTAATTAAAAAATTGAATTTATTATTTGTAATTATGTTATTAATTGAATTTTATTATTAAAATTTTTCGATAAGTTATTTCATCTTGGATGAATCGGATTGAAAAGTTCGTATAAATTCACTTGAAATGTTCGTATGAAATGCAAACGTCCCTTAGAGCAAACTGAAAGAACATGTATATACAGTTCTTCTCTCTCTCCCTCTCGCTGGAAGTCTATTATTTCTATTGAGTTTAGAAGTCTCGCATTTCTATCACCTACACTCCCTTCTCCTTCTTCTCGTGCTTCTTCTCTTCCTCCTAACATCATCGCTACAATTTAATTAAGTTAAATTCATTTCTATAGATATCTGAAGCTTTTGACATGAATAAGAGAACTTCCACAAGTAACCACACTAACCATTCACTGTCACATCATAACCAGAAAATGAGAAATTGTGTCTTTATACATTCTCGTCACTCATAAGAGACCAACAAGTGATTTCATTTGAATACATCATTCAGTCAATATTGCTTCGATTTTTGCGTTCTCAGCTATGTCTCTTAACTATCATGTACCCGTGAGTTGAGGGAATTCATATGCGCGACTTTATCAATTGATTCTGTGTGCTGTCACCTGATATTCTCACGCGAATTCCTCATAGTCTTCAGGTATGTATACACACAGTTGTACTCTAAGCTCGACACTCGAAGGCGAACACATACATCCACGCAACCATCAACGGGAATGCCTCTTTCTCCCCCCCACTCCCTCAACAACCTCCTCAAATTAAGATAACGTCATTCACTTCAGGGCTCTTCGGCTTAGTATTTACTTACTCATGCGTTTTGCCATGTATACCTGTCATCCAACTAAGATTTCCTTTCGCGCTTTCGATTTGGCTAAAAAGGACACATTTCTGTGTCTATTAATTTTAAATTCATTCATGAATACCTCGCTCACCCGACACTCTACCATTCTTGCACATGTTGATTTTTCATAATCCTTTCAAAATAAGCGAGACAGAAACCGTGAATTTCTCCCTAAAAATCAATTTTAGAGTGGGCGTCATAGAGACCACAAGAGTATGTGCCTTCCACTAATCACACCGCCAGTTTTAATTGAGTTACCTTTTATCGAAAGAAAAATAGAAAATAGGAGAAAACAATATTATATAAACAATTTTAACAAGTAGAAGTATTTATAATCCTTAGTCAAAAATATGAAAAGCTTATTTGAAACGCTATATTTTTATGTTAACACTAATTTAGTAAGTTATTAAACGCATTAAATTCTTATGCTTTTTATGGTAAGGAATGGTTTTACCCTCGATAAACTGGGTTCCGTGTGAGTTGAAGGGGAGAGATGTTGAACAAACATGTTTCACCAACATACCACGAAGCTTTAACGGTAGTAAATAAACGAATTTTCTGGGGTGGTTTTGACGAGAGGCGAAACATAGACATGAACAAGCTGCAAAAATCCATAGCGGCGAAATCATGGAGAAAGCCTGGAAAGGCATCGGTGTCAACACCACAGCCGAATTTCCACTGATACAAATTCATCGTCTGTATTTTACCGAATCAGGTTAGCATTGTGAGCCATAAGTTTCTCAAACCCAATAAAACCATTGAAATAAATCACCGCAGACCGCAATTGACCACAAAAAACAAAGATACAAAACACCACCCAACACGACCAGAAAAATGTGCTGGAAAAATCGTCAAAAATTATTTGGAGAAAGTCAAATGGGAAATTCTATCCACGCGCCTTATTCACAAAATACTGTCCTCTCTGTTCACGCCTTCTGCGATTGATGATACGTGACCTCGCTGACTAACAAGCTTTCCTTTTGACTATGCGAAAAATTTGTGTGTGTTTTATAAAATAACTCCCAACTAGGAGCAATTTGCGACAGCAAAATATTTGAATTTTAAAAAGCCGTTTCAAAACCTTGGGAGAAAATTGACGTCACAAAAAGTTTACATTAATATTCATTAACTCACCACTAGGTTAGAAGGATACCCAATCGCTGTAACATACACAAGATCATGTCTGTGTGCCATTAAGTGATGGCGACTGGTCATCTTAAAGCGCTGTTAAAAACAAAACAGGAATAAAAGCTATTGTCATAACCTTAAAAACATTTTAATCTGTCGTAATTTATTTATGAATATTGCCATAATTAGGGAATTTAATTTTATATGAGGAGAGGAATATTACGAGAAACCATTTCCTCCTCTCCATCCGCTCCTAAAACCACAAGCAAAAGGAACGAATTACCGAGCAAGTACACTAAAGGTTATGCATTAAATTGGTTTTATATTATTCAATCATTAAAAACTAAAGGTTGTTAAGGGAAAAACAGAAAAATCCACAAAAAACTGTGTGCAATATACGTGTAATGACCGACTCAAATGCTAAAAAGAGGCCACAGAATCATGCTAATGATGATAAAGGATAAGAAAGGAACAAGTTTAAATGTAAAAAAATAAATTGACCTCATTCAAACCACCAGGGAAAACCGAGACCGCCACAGAATTTTGGAATGAAAAATGACACAATGTTCCCTTGAATAACTATAATAAATGTGGGTCGGTCACTCCTCCTCTGTAAATATTTAGGTGAGTCGGAGAATCTCTTCAAATAAGCGTTTTTGTGAATGAATGAAACTTCCTAGCTATTGGAATTTTGAAGAAACTTTGAAGAAAAAGTATTTTCCATAAAAAAATTTTCTTTTAATATTTTGATAAAAGCAATATACTTATTCTAAAATTTTATTCTGGTTTCATAAAAGATTAGTAAATGATGTGAATGAAGGATTAATGAAAATACAGGAGAAAATACAGCAAAAAGAATTATACGTTTATTTTAAGGATTTACGAATTCATCGCTGTATGGGTTTTGAAAAGTAAAGGAAAAAGTAAAACTAATCAACATATCAGTATATATATAAATAATATATCAATATATAAAAATGATGGTCTTTGTCAGCCGGTCGATCTATAGGATATTCTACGGGTATCAAACATGAACTATTAAATTAAATCCGTATATTGGCAATACAAAACCAATGTAAATTTAGGCAAATTTAAATACAAGAAAAAGTAACTAAACGGGGAACCTACTCATAGTAAATTGCTATTCGCTTAAAAAAATCTGGTCGTAGGTTCGTTTCCCGGCGCGGCTCCAAAAGCACAGTCAGAATACAAATGAAATTTGCTTCATAACCCCAGATAAAAACTCTACCAATGCGCTTCGGAGAGGAGAAAAATAATTTGAAACAAAGGAAAATAAAGGACATGAGAAAATCTATTTCATCATAAAATCCAGAATAATTTTGAAAATTTTTACAAAAGTTTTGATACTACAAATGAATTATTGATATGGAGAGTTATTAAAGGGATAATTAAAGGCAAAAAATATATTTAATTTTTATCGAAATAAAGACAAAACTCCCTTAATCAGACGTTTTAAGGGACTCCAAAGTAAAATGTCTAAGAACAAGAAGTGCTGATCTCTGAAAGGTGTGAAGCTGAAATAAAGAGTTAGTAACGATATAGTATTCAAACACACGTAAATCTTTGAAAACCAGTATTTTTTATTATTGCAGCTATTCTTTTGCTTCCGTATATTCCAACGACGCAAATGCATTTTATTCTATTTAATTAATCTTAATGCGTTTTACTGTATTTTAAGTGTTTTCTGTCGTTTTTTTTTTTGTATTAGAGGTAAAATAAATCATGATGTGAGACGGTGTGATTTCAGGCTCAGATTTCTCAAAAAATCAGTTCCAACAGTAACCGCCTTACACCAGATTTTAACCAATTAGAAGTTTCCGAACAAGCTCTTAAGAATCAGCTAGTTTCATTGAGAACCATCCCCGCTTAACCCTCTCGATTCTCTCTACTAACATCGATACCACAATTAAAATGCAGTGAGCCTTTCGTTCTATACAATTATTCCCATTTAATTTCACATTTGCCCTTACACATTCGAGAAAATAAACACAACAACTACAACAACGATAATAACCACATCAACAACGATGCCAAACGATAACGACAAGTGAAGTACGCACCATACAATACAAGCAAGCTTTTCAATACATATGAAAGGCTTTCAAACAATATGAACATATTGACACATATCATCATCATTATCAACATTCTCGTGAATTTCATCATTATCGCCCTCGTGACTACCATCGCCATAATTATCATTACAATCATCATCATTAGTAATGGCGATATCACATCCATAGCATTCGTTTATCGGATTTTCGGAATTTATTGGCAAACATCGATTGCTCAGTTTTCATGGCATTGTAAGGAGCATGTGGAACGTGACAACACCAGATAACGGAAACCGAATCGTAAAATATCCAGTGATTTAGAGGTGCTTCTTTGTTGTTATTGTTTTTGTAATTATTGTTCCCTTTGAGTTTATAGTTATTGTTGGCATTTTTTAAAACCTATTTACTTGTTTCTGTAACGATGTAGAAAACTTGCTTCACGCAAATATAGGAGTATTCAACAACGTTAACAACAACAATCATAAAGTTAACAAAAGTAACTAAAATGTTTTAGCCATTTATGAATGGCATGAAATACAAATAAGTGGAAAATAAATTTGATAAAGAAATAATTTTTTAAAGTCAATAATTAAAAAATGCTTTAAAGTCAATAATTCGTATTTTGTTTAAATAAATAGTCATGATTAAATTTGCGACTGATTACTATAAAAACAGCAAAAAATTCAAGGGATTAAATAAAAAAATTAATTCGAATTATTATCGAAAGCAAAAAAAATATTTATTTAAAACATAATATTGCAAAGTTATTCAATTAATATTTTTTATTATTTAAATACATAAAATTATTTCGAATTTTTATTGGAGCCGCAGTCGAGAACATTCATTAGCGATTCCTTCATTACTCGAAATTATTTTATAGTAATTTCATAAATATTATATTCTATTTTTTGCGATGTTAAATGATTACATAATCATTGAAAACTACTTAAAAGTATACCAAAATTGCATTTAGTAATTGAATACAATCGAAATGTGTGAATGACGCAAAAAATTGTTTAAATTAATAACATAAATAAAAGAAAATTATTGTGTAATAACAACGATATCATCCTGTCTGTTAAGCTCAATTAAGTATTTTATTCCCCAAATAATCTCTTTATGCGAGTCTACTATAATATGATGTGTCCTCTTTTAAATCATTTTCATCTTCCTTCATTGAGGCTCTCTCCTCTTGAGTCTATCAAGCACTTGCAATAATTGTAATTTCGTCACACATCTGTTAACAGCTCAAGCAATTCTGTTAACTCCTCTGTTGTTTAAATCTGTATAACCTCTATTATGCGATCCAAGAGTTTACTAACAGAGCGAAAAACATTCCATCACCTGTTAAGTCTCTGCTGAGCGATCAAATAATTCATATAAACTCAAAAAAATATGTTCTCTTATTAAAAAGTTAAGCCCCCTTTTTCGTTCAATATTGGTTATCAATTTAATTACTGAATTATAACAAAATTGTATGTGTTCAATTATACGCATGATGTGTTCATTATGCTAATACATTAACGACTCTGTTAAAGAATTCGTCTTGCACCTACTCCCGAAAATATTAGAATTAATTTTGTATCAATGATTTTATTAAAACCGAATTTTTGTGTAAAAACTTTTTTTAATTATTTAATATTTCATGCCATTTTAATTGACTTTGTATCCCACCTTCATCATTTACTTATACCACATCCTTTACCACAAATGCGCCACAAATTAAACAACAACGCAAACTATACTAAAACCCTGACATAAAAGCGAAAGTTTGCAACTTTGTAAAGGTATTGAACACAAAGGCATTGAAATCATTATTTCCACAGGCAGTATTGTTTGTAGCTTTGTTTTGTATACAGCTTTTATTGTTCATTTGCTTTGTAATAATAATAAAAATCAAATAATGAAGGAAAAATATATGTAAGTTTTTAAAACATTTTAAAAAATTATGTAAATTATTAATTAACAACGCGATGGAAATGTAATTAAAATTAAATTAATCAACTTTACAATTCTGTATGTGATGTTTGAGTTTAAAAAGGAAAGCGTTTTAGGAATATATATCCGTAGAGAGCTTTTTTTGCGCGCGTAACTCAAAACTCTGACTCAGAAAATTGTTTGCAAATATCGACGAAAAATATGACTGAAACAAGAGAAAAAAAATTACGATAAAAGCAACATCAGAATATTTTACAATGAGATTAATAATGGAAAAAATAATGTGTTAAAAATGGGATGGATTGGTAAAAGTATATCGGCAAAGGCATTCTACAAATTTTCTTACGATGTTTTCGAAAGGATTTTTGATTAATATATATACAATTTTATGCAATTTTTTTGAACAATAGTCCTAATTATTTATATTTAAAACACACTTTTAAAAATAAAAACTGCTTCCGTTAAAATCGAGATAAACGTTTCAAAATCTTTTCATATTTATAAGTTGAAAATTTAAAAAGAAAGATAAATGGAATGAGAAAGGAGTGTAAATAACAAAAAATGCGAGCGCTGACGTGGGATATTCAAGGAGCAGCTGGTATCCTTCCAATGAAATTTATCGTTTTCCTTTGGCATCGGTCGGGTATGAAAAATGTAAGAAAGTAATTCATGATGATATATGCAGCAAACGAAGCTTCCCCACCCGACAATCCGACCATACAACTCCTTCCTTTCCTCTCCTTACCAATCCACAATAACTTCGCGAAAAAACTTTAACTGCGACAACCGCTTCGTATCCTTAAACATCGCCACCTCATTACCATCAAAATTTCGAAGAAAGAGGGCAAGCAATAATTATCGGTATTACTATTTAATGAGAAATTAAAGATCAATTAATGCTAGAGTTAGTCTTTCTACAACTTTCTTGATCCTTTCCAGTTATCCTTTTTAATTGCTTTTATCCTTTTTAGAGAACATTCTAATAAACTCCATTCCCAAAAAATATTACAATTTTGGCAACGTGTGGCAAAATGGCCAGAATGTGTTACGATATCGCATCTCTACTGCTGGAGTTTTTTTAAGTACGATTGTCATTGAAATTAATGGCGCAATAAATACTATATCGTGCTTTCTTCTTTACTGTGTTTTTTCTCCTTCATCTCTTTCTTCTTGTTCATTTCTTTACTAGAGCTCGCTTTATCATTCCATTGCCAACTTTACCCCCTAATTGCTGTCTTCAGCGCCAACCATATTTAAAACAACAAAAAAGCATTATTACCCTCGGCACCCATTTTCGCAACTGTGTTTGTCGACTATTCCGTTCCTCTTCTAGCGCCTTGCAAAGTCCTTTCGTTTTCGTATACTCCTGCGTGCCTCAGAACAATTCCATCCATTCCGTAAAATTTTTATTTCATTACAGTTAAATGCTTTCAGCTTCTGGAGACAACAAGAGTTAACGGTGAGGAATATGGCTAAGAGGAATTCGCCAAATGTGCTTAGCCCTTGATCTGCAACGCTTAACATCGGAATTTTCAATTGGCGCCGCCAAAAGGGACGAATTGGATAAGTCCTTTCTCAGCGCGTTGCGAAAACAATTTTAACTTCTTCAATGGAAAGACTGGCAAAAAGAGCAGAAAGAAGCATAATAGTCCAAACAGCCTGACCTCACTCGTCGTAAATCAGCAAGAATTAAATGCGGAACATTTTACTCGTTATGCAGTTTGGTCGGTTTCGGTTTATGTTACAAATACTCGTGTACTCGTAGTTGCCGCCGCAGAATGTCGCGAACGCATGTTGTTAAATGAATAGCTAGCTTTTTCTTGTTCTAATTGTTCTCTTTAACTATTCTTTTAACGGCATTATTTTTTCATAAGCAATTGATAAAAATTACTTGGGGAATTAGCAGCGGATTTAACGTACTTTTCTTTCATTTACTTTTAAATGAAAAAAGGCCCAAAAAGATTTTATTGCGCAGCAATTAAAAGAATAAAATTTTGAAAAAAATCAATAATTTTCTTTTCGTTTTAAAAAGATAAACAGTTGCTTAATCTAATTATTGTCGACTAATTATTTTCTTTTGCCAATTTTACTAATCGCAATAATTCGCAAATTAGTCTTTCTTCTGCAGTATCTTCTTCATTCCTCTCCCTGAGAGCACACAATAAATTGTTATGTAAAAACACCCACAATGAAACCACGGTCTAAAACAAAAAAAAATTACAGCAATTCCATACTATTCATACAAAAAAATATTACAAAATATAATTCATAATCGTTCGTCAGCGTCATCATTTGCCCTTCAAATGAATCTTGTCTTCACACTTCTTCTCAACAAAAAAAAACGGTTTGTTTTAACAACTCTTGCGACTCCATAAAATTTGACGGGCCAACGTCCAACGAACCAACGAAACATAGACGGATGAAAGGAAAAGTGAGCGAGTGATAAAGCTTCTTCAGCATCAAGAACGTAAAAATTGAATTAAAACTTTTGCTCCGTTTGCACAGCACTTCATGGCACGTTCATGGAACATCATCTGAAAATTTTCTACTTTCAGATAACTGGCGCAACCATCGATAGAAGAACACCAAACTTGCAGAGTTGTTGTTGTTGTTGTTTCTTTAAAAAGTGTAGAATGGAAGGAGAGAGGGTCGGGTCCATTGTTGAAATGAGTCCATTGATATCAGATGGTTACTAAACCCAGTCACCGACTCTATACAGGCTTTTTACTATGATCACTTTGTTCAGGGTTTTCTACAGGCTTCTCTCTCCCTCTCTCTCTCTCCTTCTCTCTCTGTCCCTTATTTATGGATCGTTATATTGCTCAGTATCAATCAGCTTTATCGTAAAACATTTTCTGGCCTTTTAGTATTTTAAGTTTTCAGACATTTTTACTTCCGGTCAGAATTTAAAATAAAAATATAGATTTTTCACATTTTTAGGTTTTTACCAAAACCACAATAGTCAATAGCATTCTTTTTATTACCGTTTTATTTCATGCACGCGTCTCCATTGGTTTTAAAGAAATAAATGTAACTGATTTCATTGGAGTTATTTCCATCGAACTCTTTAAAAGAAAGCCAAAAATTCGATCCAGTCAACTTCATTAGAATTCAAAATTGCTCTTTCTTAACCCATTCAATTGACGATATCTGTGTCGCTCGTTTGTAATTTAGTGTCGCGTAAACGATAACAAACGAAGTAGAAGATTTTTGTCATTCTTCCTTTTTTTACGAACATCATCAGCTCAATTGTCTCATGGTAATATTTTGTTTCAAGGATTCACAGTCGTAGAGGGAACGCTCCGCCGGTGTTTGCTCAATTCTTGCCACTTCCACATATTTTTTGCCATCGTCATCAACTTGAAACTCACGCGTGCCATAAAGTGCCAAGGAATGCTCAGCGCTTCTCACTCTTTTTAGGGCGCGTTAGAGAATAGTCCTCGTTAAAGTCTCACGAGAAGAATGAAACTTCAGAAAGGCGAAAGGAATCCATAGGATATGGATCGTTTTTGCTTTTGTAATAGTTGGTTTTGTCGTGAATTGTAACCGTCACCGTTGTTGACATAACTTGTTGCTGCCTGTCACTTAACATAATTTCACAAGCACGCGCTTGAAAAATTTGTTCACCCCTTTTTTACTCAAAAACTCACTTCATGGATTCCTTTTTTATGTTTCTAAAGGTTTTGAACAACGAAAATTTTAATAGAATCAATGAAAAACACAGTTTGTACGAATAGCATAGATAAAAATAAAAAATTACTGATTCTTTTCAAGTGAGACGATTTTTTTTTAAAAACTAAAAGTTCTTTAAGTTTATAATTTATGTTTATAATGAAATTTTTTTACTCTTCATATTGCTTAAATTGCATTCTCTGTTACATTTTGTTCTTCTTTCATCAATTGAAAACATTAACGTAATATTGAAGCACAAATTATTGCAAATAAAAAGCAGTGTTTGATGTTGTTGCTTTGCACGCTTTTCTGAGATACGAAGCTCTATTGGATACCCACTATTGACACAACGGCCGTCAGAAAATTCACAATTCACAAATTTCCGCATTCATATCAATTTATTCTGATGGAACAAAAGAGAGACATCGCCAGCCGGGAGAGAGAGAGGTAGCCAGCAGTCATAAATACTCGTACTTCAGAGACGACTATCGATTATTGATAATTGAAAATGATTGCTCCAATTGGCAACATTGACAAAACTGGTCAACTTTCCAGATTATCAGATCTATTGGCGAAAATCTCGATAAATTGGAGATTGCTTTTCATTCATTTTATTCCCGCAGGATTCCGTGGTTTGCGTTTGCAAATTGCTTGCGGTATTGCTGATATTTTATAAATAATCGGGGATCATTAAAAGGAAGCAGGGGCACAAATGTTGCGCAAAATAGAACCACAAAAATAAGGACTCCAACAATCTGAGTAAATTCCAAATAGGAACAAGTTTGTTTTTTATCTAACAAACAACAACGAATGTGAGAATTGAACGCCCTTGCTTCCGAAGCTTACATAATGGTTACATTATATTAAGCCTATTTACTAGCTTAATTAAAACACAGCATACTTTGCGAATGATGTATAAAAATGCCAGGATTATTGTCAGAAATGATTAAGTAAATTATATTATTATTCTCTAGTTGAGAAACTTAAAATTTCAATTAAAAATTTAAAGCACGAAAAGGTAGAATATAAACGTTGAAAAAGTAACAAAATTAACGAAATTTATATTAAATTATAACCATCAAACCATAAAAGATAAAATTATAAATCATATGGTCATGAATCTCATAGAGAAAATAAAAAAGATCCTTTTCAAATCGCATTTTTTTCCATTTTCGCCAGAAGTTTTCCTTTAAAAGCGCGCTAATAATATTAAATACTAATGAAACAAATACAGTCCTCTACGACGTGTTTTATACGAAAGAACGAAAGAAAGAGAATATAATGCAAATAACTAAAATTAAATAAAAACAGAGTCAAAGCAGCACTAAATGGATGCTCGAACTAAGCATGCCGCGTCGGAAGAAAAAACTAGAAAGCACAATTCAAGTTAGACACAAAGGGTTGCAGACAGCGAAACCAAAGCGCAGCCAAGTTATTGTCGGGGCTTTTAAAAAGTCTCCAGAGCATATAACCTCAAACTCACAACATCAGCCATACGACCGCGGTATCCGGAGTAACTGAACTTCAAACTATGAATCCAAAATGAGTCCTTAGTTCGGTCGTGAAGAGGTTAAGAGAAACAAAAGGGGAAAGCAGAGCAATGGAGGTAATGTTTGGAGAGGTGGTTAGAACAAGCTGCAGCTCCCAGAGACTTGGAACTTTCTATATGAGCGGATGTGTGTGTTCGCGTGTTAAATTTAGTTTGTTTAGTTTTTTGCTTAGTTTTTGGTTCAAGCTTTTACCACCCGAAGTTTTTGCTGCATTTTTTGTAAGCGGGAAAATTATATTAGGCGCACCGAGTCTACCTTTAATTATTCCCTAGTGGCGGCTATGCTAGGCATCTTTCTGCGATGCGAACTCGAATGGCCGAATATTTGATGCCCCACATATTGGTCACCGTTCTATGAATATTGGTTGCATTCTATGCATCATAATGCGCTTGTAACCGAAAATTCAAACGATTTTGCCTGCAAGAGGCATCCAGCAATCAACAAATATTTAAAAACATTTCAAAAAAAAAACAAAAAAATCGCAATGAAAATTGACCTTATTTCACTGCAAAGATGAAGCAGATATTTTTCCGCGATTATTTTAGGCTTGTGAGTATATAACTAATAGTAGATAGTAGTAGAAAATAGTAGTAAAATAGTAGTATAAATGGAGAGTGGGAGAGAGAGATGAAATGATGGCGGGCATAGAATATAAGAATTATAAATATTTGTATAGGAATAATATAAATTTCACACTTGTGTTGAAAGAACAAATAAACAAATGTAAACACACACGCACTTAAATGCACGCAAAAATGCATTGAAAGTTACGATAATCATCAACAGATAACGATAAGACGTTAAAAGAGAGCGACAACCAAATGGCAAAGTGAATCCACTAAATTAATATTCATCGCGAAATAACAGCATCTTCTTCTTACTCTTCTTCTTCAACATCTCCTTAACCGTCACCTTCCAATAACACTCATTACCACCGCCACCCCAATCGGTATCCATGAATAGATTTACGAGATTGGAAGCTTAATTTCCCCAAAGACGTAACTTTAAACAACCAAATCAAAAGAAGGAGAATTTCAAATAAATTGAGGAAGATCCTGATGATAAAGAACAAGCAAAATAAGCAATAAATTTACGCCTCGTGTGTGCGAGAGAATGGATTACTATTGGGGTCACGATAATCTTTACGTTTACAGGATGATCACATTTTGTGAATATTGATTTTTATAAAAGAAATTTAGAAGGTCTCAAATTAAATGTAAGACAAATCATAATAAAAATAGTTATACTTTAAAACACTTTAAAAGTTTCAAAAAAGCTATAACTGCCATACCAAAGCAACAGCAAATTTTAGTTAAACATATGTCTCTTGAAGTGGCATAATCACAATATCAAATGTGTGCATCCGGCAGGAAACTATGCTCAGGTGTGCAAGTTCTTTTGATGGATCACATACACTATACAAATAGACATACGTATATGCTTACAACGCATGCATGTATAGACACTGATGATACATGTCATTGTACCACAAGTCATTCTTCTAATTAGCTGCGACACACTGAAAAGACGACAAGAGTTAAAACCATCAGGTGCAACACGGAAGCATGTGAAGGATATACTGGAGCAATCATCACACTTGACTGCCAAAAGCACAGACATCGGATACGTCGTTGTACTTATGAAATTATGCTTTAGAAGGCAGTGTTGCATATTAGTATGCCGTCGATCTACTACTGCTGTCACTGCAATTACTGATTCTGTCACTCCCAGTTCTGCTACAATTGCCGCTCCTCACATTACTCTTGAGCTTATTTAACATTCAGAAGGCAACATATGCGGCACATAGGCACGTCGCCATATACACAAATGACAACCTTAAATGTGGCACATCTACGACTGTTATTGCATACACGCGTGGCGTGTTTCTCTGATGTAAATGTTCTCTCCACAATTGCATAATTGGATGCTACAGTTTAGATATTGTGCCTATTCCAAGTATTCCGACTAATCGTATCGTACCGGAAGAGGGATGAAACCAGCTGAGATTATATCAATTCATGAATCTGGTTTCATCGACTATTTCGATTCTATGGAATCATTTCAAATCTGCACCTTTGGCTTGCATGTACATACCAATGCACTACCTTCGTTAGTGCTCTCCGAAAACGAAATTATAATTAGTTATTATTTCATAGTGTACTGAAAAAGTGACGATATATATATATATATATATATATATATATATATATATATATATATATATATATATATATATATATATATATATATATATATATATATATATATATATATATATATATATATATATATATATATATATATATATATATATATATATATATATATATATATATATATATATATATATATATATATATATATATATATATATATATATATATATATATATATATATATATATATATATATATATATATATATATATATATATATATATATATATATATATATATATATATATATATATATATATATATATATATATATATATATATATATATATATATATATATATATATATATATATATATATATATATATATATATATATATATATATATATAATTTTAAGCTCTCTGGAGTTAAATGAAAAGATTAACCGTAGTACAATATCTACCATTATTAATCCACCCACCGATCCATTTGTGATTTGAGAAATTACAGATAACTACATTACAGATAACGAAATAGAATTAAACATCGATTACTCATACAGTTAGGATTTATAAGATTCTTCGATGCGTCGTAGAGCCCAAAAATATTCTGAGAAAAACAATGCAAAATCCAAATGATTTCCTTCTCAAATGCTTTTTAAAATCCATTAAGAAGCTAGAAATAATCGAAAATAATAATAATATTAACAAAAAATAATCGTAATAATAAGAACAATAACCACAGCTAGCATGACTACTACCAAGCGAAAAAAGCAAACAACTTCGTCGAATAAAGAGCAAATTTGAGAATTGTGTGGACGAATAGCAAGAAGGAAGTGAAAGAGAGAGAAAAAAGAAACAATGTCATTTGTGCACCACCATACGGCACACTTTCCGTTGTTGTTGGAGTAATTGTTTTTTCCAGTTTCCGTTTGCATTGTATTCTCTTGTTTTATAGAAACCAATTCACGTTTGTTTCGCAGGAGGTAGCCTGTGAAGTTAAACCAAGTTAAAAACTAGAGCATAGTTTTAGGAGTAACAGATTTAAAGTTCATAATTGCTTTGCAGTTGGTTGCCATCAACAGAAGTTGTAGAAGCAGCAACATAGCTTCTAAACACTGAAAATTTCTAAAAAGAAAATTAAATTTTAAGCTATAGTGGAAAAGTGGGGAAGGGATTATGCTCACGATTCTTCCTGAATTAACGCATATTAACAGCATCAGTATAATCCCAAGAAAGACATTATAATTGTGCAACACAGCTCACAAGCAATAAAACCTTGTTAAGCAAACCTTTGCAGGGAGTTTATAAACTTAAATAAATAACTTAAAAATAAATATTCTAAAAAACACAATACATTTCAAATAATAAGTATGAAAAATGTTCAAAAAGGTGTAGAAACATCCTTCTACTTTCAAGCGTGATGAACATAAGCATAAACCACAAAGTAACTTGAGAAATTAAAACTCCAAAAGTTAGTTATCAAATGGTCACAGTTAAACTAAAGAATAAGAAGAAAAGATAAGGAGCAGATGGACGAGAATAGTCCATTAGAAGAATAGTCCATAGAATTAATGTGTCCCAAACTAAACTCGTTACTTTCCTCTAGAAACAAATTTTCAAACTTCTACTTTCTTCATAAATAAAATGTGAAGAAAGCTATAAATTTTAGTCGAGACGTCCGAAGTACAAACACACACTGTGGCCACAATCAGTTCGCATAATTCTCATCTCTTCTCAAATTCTAAAGTTAATTTTCTTAAACAGTAGGCAAGAAAAATCAGCGGAAATCTCCTTTTCGTTCTTTTATTTATGATATTCTTGCATACTCAGTTTCTTTGTTTCCAGCGTGATCCTTTTAATTACAATTCTTTTTATTTCCTCCATCAAAATTGAAAACCCGAAGATAATGAAGAACAAGAAAAGACAGAATAATGGATGAAGCAATTTCTGTTTGCTTCGCTTTCGCACAAACAGGCGAATCCCTGTCCTTTCAAATTCTGCTTAATAAAAAGTTCAAAGCAAAATTACAACAAGAACAAATTCGACAAGATTAACAATTTTTACAACAGGAATGCCTAACTTTACACATTTGTTCAATAACAATAACAAATAGAACAATTACAAGAACAACACAAACAAATCCGTTAGGAGTATTACAGAAGCAATTGCTAAATAATGTTGTAATAATTTTATTTTTATGAGTTTAATAACTATGATACAACAACAAGAATAATAAGATTGCTAACAAATTCTGAATAAAATAAATCAATAAACCATTTAACAGAAAAATATCTAATATGACGTTAGAATAAAACACCGCGAAAAACAAAAGAGCGAGGAAGTCACTTTAATTGACCGTGATGCTCGTATGAATTACAGAAATGCTACCAATTACTGTTTATCGTGATTATCACTCTGAACATTATTAGCATCACCCTCATCATTATTGCCGTCTACTAAAATGGAATGCGCAAAGCAATTATTTCTATATTGTATGTACGAGCCTGTGTGTTTATGTCTCTATATATGTGGATTACATGTGTGTGTGTTTGTATATGCGCGCGTGGTAAATGCAAATGGCTCTGTAAGTTATTAAGAACATTTTAATGAAGCCAACTTTACCCTTTGATTTACCGAAGCACAATTTAAACGAATTAAATCCATGTCTATTAAATTCATGATTCACTGACTCGTCTGACTCAGGCTGAATGTAAGAATATATATTTATAGGAGCCCGATTTCCGCAAGGAAGGCATTACTACTCTGAAAGAAGAACATTAGCTCGCAGCTTCTATCACTGCTGAGAATGGCAACGAATGATTACATACGTCACACAAATGACGACGAATCAAATTAATGACATCGAATACGATACGCTAATTTGCCAAGGAGAATCATTGAGAAATATTATTTCTATTTATAGCAATTATTTATTCCAATCCAATTAATCCTTCCACAGTTCACCCATTAATGCACACAATAACACAAATTAATGCAAGCGTGGGAGCTTCCTCGGAGTGGCGTTGCGTTCCGTAGTGTGCGTCGTGTAGTATCACAATAAACTCATTGGCATGTGTATTTGATGTGGAAGCACAAACGTCTGTTACTACGTGGTTTCTCCCAATTTCTTACATATTCAGACAAGTTTGACAACGATTGATCGTAATAACATTTTTACGCCTATGTATAATAATATTCAACGTTGCTTAAGAGTGTAATTCTCAACAGTATCTGTTTCTGCAGGAAAGGCCTTAACATTGTCAATGTTTTACCGTATAAAATTGCAAAATTCTCTACAAGAAAGAGAAGGAAAAGCAAATACTCAATCCGTTAAGCTCGAATGATTTACGACCAACTCAAAATGGGTGAACGATAAAGCATAATGCAGTTACGCCATGAAAAACTGTTACTTATAAAAATAAACACATACCACTGACAAACAAACAGGCAAGTGTATAAACACTTACACACACATACACACACACAAACGCATGTCCCGATTGCAAGAGCACATGGTCGCAAAGTCATCATTCATTGCCCATGAAGATGATAATGAATAATAGCGATGATGTTGTTATACTCAGTTATTGGTACTTTAAAGTTTTGGTAATCGTTGAATTCGATAACATCTGCTTCACCGGCAATATCACTTTCATACTCCTTCATTCATTCTTCATTTATTTTTTGTTTTGTATTACTTTTACTCTGATTGATTAATCGCATTGCTCTTATTCATTGATTTCATTCATAAGGTTCGCATCTTCGCTACATACCTTTGTCCTAACGGGTAGCAATTCCTTAGTTAGAGTGAGTGAGAAAATTTGCGAAATTACCATAAAAATTTATAATTTTACGGGTTGAAAAAATCGCTAGAAAATCATGACGACTATCACAATAATTGTAATGTGATAATGATAATTGTAATTCTAATAATGGTCACAATAATAATAATGATAAAGATATGATCTGATATCTGAAGTACGCTGAAAGTCAATTCACCAGATTGTTCCTTACAGATTTCTCCGGTTTCTTCTCTTAATTTTCTTTTTCGTTTTGCATTCGTTTACATAAATTTTCTTATACCAGAAATGATAAAAAACTAAGAATTTACAAAAACCCTGAACGGATATTTTTACTGTTACAACTACCGACACTGTTGCTTCTATTCCTTTTTGTAGCTATTGCTTCTGCTTTGGATTGAAATTTAACGACTGCCGCTTAACAATTTTCCTTGTATGTATTTGTGGTGAGCAACATTAATCATAAAGACTGATGAGCATCGAGGAAATAATGGAAGAAACGAGTAAGTGAGAGGGAAAACTAAAGGAAGAAATAGAGACGTCGTTCTCAAATTCGACGTAAGGATTTTATATCTTTTCATATCTACTTTATTATCATGAAATTTATGAATTGCACGTTGCAATTTTATGTATAAAAATCAGCTTCATCATTAGAATATATTTCGATCAATCAAAATAAATTACGACATTTGTGCCATATAGCGATATATTTTATGTTTCATACACGGTGACATAAATAGCCTAGACAAGTCACAAGCGAGATTTTAGGGCATAACGATTTATTGGCTGCAATACCTTCACCCGCATTACAGCAAAATCATTATAATTCCTTCACTCAAATTATTCGAATGACAGTGAATGACAACGATTGACAGTGAATCAAATGAATGATACTAAACTTAAATACACAAAAATTCATAACACGCAGATACAAAGTTTATTGCAAAAAAATTAAAGGTTTATAGAATGGAATGAAAGGGTTTTTTTAGACAGAGTCTTCATGAAGGGAAAGGTACTTTTCGCCACGTCCACTCGGTTACGAAAAATAATAACATCTAATTTTCTTTTCAACCTTCACGGATTAATGTCGTCCCTCTGATTAAGAAATGAAAGGAAAATGTATAGAATTCTTCTTAGGTCCCCCAAACGCGTACATTATTTAAAGATGGTATAAGGGTCAAACAAAATATTATGGAGAAATATTAAGAGTTTTTTCCCAAACGCAACCGTGCTTCTCCCTCCTATGCTGCATTGCCGAATTTAGGAATTGACAAAAACTTTTTAATTCGATTGCAGCTAAAACATAAGCTCTTAAGCTTCAGTGATGTCAACACACACACCAGCAAAAAGTTATGTAAACCCTACTTCAGAAGACTTCATTTAATCCTTGGATTTATAAAAAGACTTCTTAATATCATTGGATCTATAAAAAGTTACCACATTGATGCTGCATAAGCCTTTTTTTGCCAAATATGTAACCCCTTTAACGAGAACTGCGCTACCAATCACTATCTTGTTCTTCTAACTCTTTTTCTGCGAGATATTTCGAAATAATTTTTCTTTCTACCGAAGGAAGGAATTGAAAAGGAAATGGAAGAAGAATATCCCGCCATGTTGTCACTGACTCTGTGAATATTTAAGTGTGTTTATTCGTGTGCGTGTGTGTGTATTTGAGTGATTGTGAGTTTGAGCTATGTGCGAGAATCTCCTTCGAGAGAAAGAGAGAGAGATAGGGAGCCTGCAGTTAAGTCAGTGTGAGACTATATCAGTGTGCGCTATGGCAACACCTACCACATAATCCCTGAGACATTGCTGCAAAAGCAGCAAGAATTCATCGGTTCCATCCGGTAGATATGTCAATGTCAACAGTTATCCTAGAATCTTACATACTACACTAGTCAAGACACAAACCTATAAAATATCTTTAATACTTTTGTAACGTATCGCTCGCCGAAAATCATCCACACACTCTTTCAATTTCAAAGCCACATAGCTTTTTAACATTCCATAGAAATGCCTGCCCTTCTATCGTATTCATCATCCCACCCCCCTATCCACCTCTAGTACTTGGCCTTGATTCTATTTTCATCAAATATATGACATTCACTCGTTTTTCGTTTTCACAAGATGCAAAAAGTCGATAATAAAACCAAAAAAAAAACCAGTTGTTGTTCCCACCCCAGGATCATCATCAAGGACGAAAATTTGCATTTACTGATTTGTTTACGTTTAAATTATTGTAATGAATATTCGAAACATTCACGCAAGCATATTTTTGCCACACTTGCTGTGTGACAAAAAAATGATGACGATAATGATGAAGAAGCATAAAATGTATACTGACGAAAGCAGGAAGGAGAAAGAATTGAAAATTGAAGTTAGTGTGAAGTAAATAAAGCTAAAGAATGACTAATCCCTGCAAGTAAGTTGTTGATAGTATTATTCATTTCTGTGCAATGAAAAAGGAAAAGACGAAGAAGAAGAAGAAAACAAAGAAGAAAAAAGCGAAGTAACAGAAGGCAAAAAAGGAAAATGATCGCTTTTGTAAGTGGCAGAAGGTGCCAGAAAACAAAATCTATTTCAAAACTACCAACTTATTTTCAGAGTGAATGACGAGCATTTCATTAAAACTGCTATCAAAATTGAAAGAAGACGAAGAAGAAGTAGTTGATTTTTAATTTGGAGCTCAACATAAACAAAAAAGTAAAGCCATTCTAAATCAGGCGGGGCATCATAATTGGCCCCTGCAATATATAGTATTAATTTCTGCATGCTGAAGAAGATTATTTTGCATTTCCAGGGAACCTTACGAGGGAGTATGATGTAATTATATATGGCCGTAATACGAAATGACATTCTGTATACTGAATAGTATTTATCAAATTTGAGTCAAGACTTGTTTACAAGAATATTTTTCTACTTTTTCTTCCACACTCTTAAATAACTATTAAGGACATTTTATTGTTGCAAAAATTTTACCAAAAGCAAATAAACAAAGGAGCGGAAATTATATCATCCTATTCATTAACACTTTAAAATTAATTGCTTTACAGAATAGTATAAATAATTTATTGGATTATTTATTTATTTTTCTACTTCCATTCTCTATAAGGCCCGCTTTTCAAGCAATTTGCCCATGCCACGCCCACCTCTGTGGGATCAGACAGTATTTAAAAAGAAAAACAAAATGAAAACAACATAAGATTACTAATCTCGAATATAAAAATCAATTTGCAAATTTAACTCTTTTGCAAATGTCTTTTTCCCACAAAACTAATTTAGGCAGTTGTCTTTTAAAAGCTTCGCATAATGGATTTAATTAAATTAAATCAGAATTTCACAAACACGAAACCACAATTTTCGATCAGATCACAATTAAAACAACAACAGGCTTTAAAACTATTAAGAATTTATGTGAAAATCCGTGTTTAATCGCAAATTTTAATTAAACACTTTCAAAAAATTTTTTTGAAAAAATCACTTTTTGAACTCTGGAAGATTACTTTCATTCATAACACTAGAAAATAATATGATTATATGGACTTATATAGACTTAAATCGATTTAAAACAACTGAAAAATATAAAATGAATACAAAAAAACAAAACCAGGTCACAACGAAAGGGACGGGAAAAGCCCATAAGACAAAAAAGACCCATACGACAAATTAAAATTTATCAAACCATCAATGTTTTGTTTTAGTATAAGACGCATTCATTGAATTTCCAAGCAATGGTCAAGTAATAATGGATAAAAATGCATAAGCAACGTTTATCATTTATTTCTGAATAATACAATGTTGACAAAAATCATATAAAATATCCATTATTAATTAAAAGTTTGCAATAAAATTATAAAAACACGGCAACAAAACTAAAAACCAGTCATGCGAAAATAACTGTTATTTCGAGATCCTCCAACGCTTCGAGGCCCAAGCAACCTAACAACCAAAACTAATGTTTGAAATGCAAGGAATTGATTAATTGTATCAAAACGAAATTCGATAGAAATTCGATTCGCTTAATAAAGGAATATATACCGGAAATATCAGACCACTTTTCACCCAGAATTATTCTTAATTGAGCCTTAATTACTTCTTATAAAGGAGGAAATCTACTTTAGCCAGTGTCGTAACTAAAGAATTTATTTATTTAATTCTTTTTTTTTTTGCAATGAACTTCTGCACAGTTGAAATCCTTTGAAAGTGTAATCGTCGGTGCCCGACGCAATGACACCACTCCTCCATCCGAATTAATGTAATTATTATTGACACTTTGAAGTCAGTAATTACGGAAAATGTAATTTATTTCCGTGAGTATCAAATAAAATTAATTAACATACACAATTGTACTTTTTTTTATTATTCCACTTAGTGCATCCTTTTCTCGTTAATTCAGTTCATTCATTAATTCATGAATCACTCAATATTTTTTCATTTTTTAAAAGTAAAATATCAGAGATGATCCTATTGAGAAGCTCGGAACAATTGCCACAGAAGTTCAATCACAAATTGATTTTTCAGTTTAATGAAATCCACGATTAATGTTTAATATTTTTTTAATATTTGCTCGTCCATTGGTTTGGATTTTAAAGTGAATGATTGGTTAGGTTCATTTTATTTCAGCGGTTGTCCGGAAGTTACTTGACCGATCATTTTATTGTACCGCTTCATCTGATATCTACTAGAAGCTTCAAAGAATTCTGAAATTAAGACAGATATGTCTGAATAGAAGTGTCCGAGAATTGGAAATAAAAGCGAAGTTAATTTTTCATTCTTTATTGCTGCTGACGGTTTTATTTATGACTGACAGACAGATTGAAAGACAACTGGAAGTGCTTTTACGTAATCAAAAAGTCTGCAGAGACCGACGATCAAACAGACAATCAGATAGACTGATTGGAGAATAAAACCATGCCGATTAAGTATCACCGCCATCCGCCTATTTTTCCAGTTTTCACTTCTGACGCTGACACCTTGTCACCCACCCACTAATTCTTGGTTATTCTTGGCTTTTTACGGGATTGTTTTATGTTTCGAATTTTTTCTTTTCTTTGATGATTTTAAACGAACGAGTTTCAGACTGATGTTTTTTTGTATGGCAGGTTGGCGAGGTAGCTGCCGCGGGGGAAGAATTTCTGAAAAAAAAGAAGCTAGCAACTTTGTGCAGCCATTTCTTTTATAAAAGTGTCAATCAAATTCTAAAAGTAATAAAAGTGGGTGAAAAAAGCTATTCTCCTACTTTTATTACTTTTGATAGAATTTCTTTGACATTTTTATAAAAGAAAAAACGGCACAAAGTAACGAGTAACATTTTTGTTGTTGATGTTGCATCAAATATTACGCTGGCAACTGTGAAGTGAGTTAAGGAATTTTAACTAAGTTAAATAATTTTTTTAATAAATTGAAAGGAAATCAAAAATTTGTTCACCACTGAAAAATATTTTTTTTTGGAAAACTAAGTTCTTAAAAGTTTTCAATTAAATTTTGTGCAATTTTATTTCATTTCAGGTATCAGAAATTTCCAGATATTTCGTATCTTACTATATAGTAAAATATTTAAAGGATCTCGTGTTTAAACTTTAAAGTGATTTTATTGATTTTATTTTATTGATTCACTTCAAGCGAAATGAAAGTAGGTGTATTTCGTCTACTCCCATCAGCGATTACTGAGGTTTCCTTTAGTATATCCTACCATTTCTATTAGTTTCATTTACAATATATTTTTCTGTTTTTGTTTTCTATCAAACGCAAATTGAACAGACCGAAATAAATGGCTTAAACAAAACAACGTTAAAACAATTAAATAATTGATTGCAAACAAACATTTTGTCGAAACACTCAAATTAACAAATAGAGACTCGAATATAAATAATTACACATACACACGCGCAACATACAACCAATACACACATAGGTTTGACACGACACTCTAACGATAACGACAATTCCAAAAAAAAAAAACAAATAAATAAATAGCTTCTAAATATAAGCGTACAGATTGGATGGGAGGGGGAGCTAGAGAGATATCCATCCCCGATGGTTTATCTGCCAAAAAATGTTGACTCTTTCATTTGCATTCCGTTCGAAAAGAAAACTAATTTATAGACATGATCCATTATTTCCGTCACCAGTTGTCAACGAATATCAATCACACTGGCTACGCCACTGCTTTGATTTCAATCAAGGATG
Source organism: Physocephala rufipes (assembly GCA_963966595.1). Classification (NCBI taxonomy): domain Eukaryota; kingdom Metazoa; phylum Arthropoda; class Insecta; order Diptera; family Conopidae; genus Physocephala; species Physocephala rufipes. The sequence goes on along the minus strand of OZ016505.1, from coordinate 30,883,206 downwards.
ACTAGAAATAGAATACTTTGCAAATCGTTGGATTTTAACAGGATTATGAAAGAATGAAACAAAAGATAAATAAAAAAAAATTTATAATACAAAATATTTTTGCGAAAATATTCACTTTAATCGCGCAAAATTAAATCAATTGCAGAGATTAAAATTCAAAACTCATAGAATAGAATTTCTGTTTCTTTGAAGCAATTTTTGCTAGGTGGACAACATCGCTGTCTCCAGTACTGGAACCATAAAAGGATGAGGGTATTTTATAGTTCACATTTTCAAAACTCTCTTTTTATATATTTATATGAAGAGATCAGAGCGCATTCTATATAATCATATCTATAACTCATGGTCCGACATTGAGATATTCTTCGATCGAAAAAAACCGATAAGGGAACCCCTCACTCAAAGAACTTTTGCCAGAGATATTGATTTTGGATATAATTTCTCTAAAAACTTAAAAAACAAACTACATTTAAAATAAAAATTAGTACCATAATTATATTAATAAAAATTAAACTACTCTTTCATAGCATTTTAAAGATATTGCTCTCTCTCTGACCCTCCCCCACTTTCTCACTCAATCCTTTCTTTTCAAAAAATCTCTCTCTTTCAGCCCTTGTAAAATATTTAACTAATTTATATTATCCCCAAATAATGTACCATCATTAATGAATTCGTGATCTTTTCAAAGAAATTCCTTATAATTTTTCTACTTCAAAACCAAACGAAATTAACAATAGAAGTCGGTTGGTATCGCGAAAACCTCTACGTCATTATGATTTTATGAATTTGGAAATTCAATTTTTCATGCACATTTTCGTGTGGTCATCGCACCCCTGAAGCAATCGCTCTGACGTTTTCAACAGAAATGTCTGTGCCATATCGTCATTTTCAAAAAAAAATGAGTGAATTTTATTGTGAACAAATTAATGAGAAAGAAATGAAGCACGAAGAGGAATAAAAAAACAACTAAGGGCGCTAGCTTCGCTTGCTTGCCACAGCTTATATACTATAAAACCGTGTTATAAAGCTCTGATGTAATCCTAACAATAAATTAGCTGTTCACGCCTCCTTTACTATTGCAATTCCCTCATCTGGGTTAATTAGGAAGTCCACACAGAGTATAATATAATAATAGGTGCTCCACCCCCATTTTTTCTGAATTTATAATATCCAACACTGCCATTTCAGGTTTAAACTCTCAATAGAGTTTTAAAATGGGTTTTCTCAATTTTATTTCATAAAAAAGGAGGCGTTGAACTAGGCCGATTTCGCCAATTCTTATTACAAAACCATTTACTAGAACACAAAATATTCGTCCACTGGGACGAATATTCTGATGAAGGGAAAGGGTTCTTCGTTGAAATTTCGAAAACTAAATATACAAACCATATAATCTAGTATTCATAGAAGGGTTCAAGGATAAAAATTATCCTCCAATTCTGTCTACAAACGCCTAAAATGAATTACGCATGCACACATATACGTATTTGATATCAGAAATGGGTGTGATTCTCATCTTATTTCATCTATTTTCAATACCAAATACCATATAATAATAGGAATCATTTGTGAATGATTTGTGAAAGGAATCATTTAACGAGAATGACTCTTTCTGTTTTCCTCAAATCATGATTTTGCCAGACAGACAGGCGGGCAGACAGAAGAACGGCCAGACAAATGTATATGTTAATCGATATTGTTTAATATCCTCGAAAATAAACGACATTTTCAATAATTACTGACTACTTAATGTATAAGTATTAATTATATTAACCCAAACGGGCGAGTAGGATGAATTGCACAGAAAATCCGCAATTTCATTTTGAACTTTGCTGCCTCTGAAAAAATTTACTGCAAAGCAAGTGTTAAAGCAAGCTTTTTTAATTATATCGCTGATTCGTCTCTTTTTAGTCGTCCGTAAAAAAATAATTAACTCCCAATGAAAGTAATTATGAATGAAATTTATCCTGATATTGCGAGAACGCATCTACATCTTTCATGTGGCTACTTTCTCGCAAATATAAATTTCCATAATGATGCTTCATAATTAAGTTAAGGCGTAATGGTTGTTAATGCCAACATAATCATAGATTTCCTCCCAGCTTGATCTCTCTCTCTTTCTTTTCATTCTTACTTCTGTTCTCCCTTCGTTTCAGCTTCTCTAAGGCTTTTAACTACCATCGCCCTTCCCACCCCACCAAACGATTGCTGTTTGGCATGCTAATTAACAGTACGCAATGCAAATTGATTAAAATTCACTTCGATTGGTTCTGCTGACTCTGTTTACATTTTTCTTGCATATCACACATGATTTTTGATTAACCGGCATGGAAGTCGGAGTTACCCAAAATCGCAAATATTTTCTGATTAAATTCAATAAAGCAATTGATTTCGTATAAAATTGAATTTCTGGATATAATTTTGAGAATAATTAATAACTATAACATTTGTAAAACTCAAAAATTTATGCATTCAAACATCTGTAAAAAAATAATTGTAAATTACAAATTTGTCGTGGCAATCAAAGAAATATAAAAAGGGGCGGGGGGGTGATTGAGCAAGAACCATTTTAAATTTTGAAGAGCTTTTTTTTGCTAAGAAAATAAAAGCATATAAAACAGTTTTCTTTTATCAACTTTAATAACTCAAGGTCATGACATCTCATAGAACAGACCAGCATGGCCCACCGTGTACAAAATGATTGAAACATGTTGCCAGCAGAAGATTGTGATCAGAAGAAGATGCTGTTATTGTTGCTCTCGTTCGTGGCGCATAATTAAACAATTGCTTGCTTTCTCTGGCTAATCGTCCTTCTGCCAAGTCCTTCATTGACTTCCTTCAAAATTTTCAACAAAAACCATTCGAAAGGCAGGTCATTTTAGAAACAGTATTTGCAATAATAAGAAAAATAATAACCATAACAACAAAAGCATATCAAAGAAGCATAACAAAAAAACCAGACCAGAAACCAGAGAAAATCGTAATCAAGGAGAAAAATTACTATGAATGAAAAGCTTTTTTTTTGCTAATTGTTCTTGCGTGTCCTTGAAATTTTTGTTGTATTGCGGTGGGTGCCGGAGATAAGGGAGGAGTAAGGAAGAGCAGTACGAGTAAGAAACTAATAAATGAAAATGTTATAAAAGAAACGTAATGCTAAAAATGCAAAATCGCTTTTCTTTAGATAAAAGAAATAATAATATAAAATAATAATAATATAAAATAATAATAATATAAACTAAATCAAAAAATTTAAATAAATTAATATATAATAAAATGTGCAAATTAAATATTCATAAATTAAAGTAAAAACAAAACAAAGTAAATGCATAAACGTCCTGCTGGATTTTGTTCTTTTGTTTGTTTATAAATTTGTTAGAAGCATTTTAACAAACAAAGCTAACTTAACGTCCGGCAATTTTGTTCTATTGTTTTAGCTAGTACTATGCTTTCTCTCTTTCCCCCACCTTTCTCGCGCCTTAGACCCAATTCACGGCACTGACTACTTCAGCTTTTTATTGTTTCGCAATGCAGTTAGTCAGTCAAAAGGTAGGTTTTCGAATTCCATCAGAAAAGAACACCTGCGGCTTGTTTCGACATCGTTTTAATATTATTTTCAAACGATACGATATTTGCATTTCGATTCGGCAGGACTCCTGAAAATTCGTTACATACAGACGGACTGACACATTTTCGCCATTTACTCTTTGGAAATCGTTCGAGTTCTGGATTTGTTGTGTCTTTTTCAAAATTGAAATTCGACAAAGAATTGAATAGAAAAATCAACAAAGTCAGATGTTTTTGTCAGATTCATGAATGACCGATACTTTTTGGAGGAAGCAATGATCCTTTTTTGAAAGGTCAGATATTTTGTATTGTATTTAGTGAGTTTTGGAATATTTCATATACGTCAAATCTTGGAAAAAATTTGAAAATTTGAAATTTTTCATTTTTTTTTTTTGTTCATTTTATGATTTCATTAATTAATCTCCTAATACCTACGGGCTTTCTACCATTTTCCATTGTTTCGATTCTAACGCTATTCATAAAAACAAAGAGGCAACTTCTTTTAATATTTAAAAATTAATTTTATTTTAAACACAATGCATGACTTCGTTTATTTGAACACGTACAGTATCCTCAATTTTCTGACTGCCATCGAGAACAAGCGACTTGGATGCTTTGAGCAACAGTTTCCAATGCATGTGTAGACGTACGTGACCAATGTTGCCATTTTGGAATTGCTTGATAGGAGCAACTTCTGTGATAGAATGTATTCATATAAATATCAATTCAAAAAGCAATAGTATGGTCTGGTAACGCGAAAACGAAGAGTTAGAAGCCCTAGAGCCCTAGAAGGAGTACGTTAAATATATATTGGAGGATACTTGAAGCAGTTTGAAACTGAATTTTACATTATAGATTAACACTCTGAAAATGCATAAATGTTTTCTTTGAAAAAGCACAAATTTTTTTATCTTCATATGCTTTTTTATGCAATTAAATCATTTAATTATGTGCACTCGTTTATTCTCCTTCCATCGATCGTTCGCCAATATACACATACTCTTTCTTCATTACTCTAAAGAGAGCAATTGTGGTAAAAGCACTTTTAACAGAATGTTTCATCAATTATTTAAATAATTTGAAATCAAAACAATTCGGTTAATCCAATTCCGTCCTTGATTACAACCATACACTATGTAGTATTGCTGTTTTGTTGTTATCATTATTATCTACTTTTTTATCTTTCAGAAACAAAATATTAATAAATGTCAAAAATCTTACGAAAATAGTGTCAGGGCCAAATGACAGAGTGGAATTATGGTAGCGAGGCCACTGTTGGATTAAGAACATTATCAAAGAATAAGAAGCGATTTGGTAACATGTTCAAAAGTCGCATCTATTAAATTGTGAGAGTGTGCCGGTGGTCGCTAAATATTATAATAAACACATACTTGAGCTATATCACAGCCCGTTTCTTGACAAGGATACACTGACTGTTGACATTGACAGACTTACTCGACGGAATTGACGGAGTCATATTGCGTTTTCTAATAACGCCTCAAGAATACTGCAGTATTACCATAGAATACACTCATGGTCTCTTCCACTCACTTAACCTAAGACATTCTTTCTCTCTCTATCTCTATCCCTCTCTCCCTCTACCTCTATCCCTCTTTCTGAAAGAATTCTCATGCAGCACACACCCAAAACACATGGTCGTACCACACGCACACACACACACAATCAAGAAGACGCTTGCGAATGTACAGACATAGAAATCTGGCGTACTAGTTCTTTTCATCTTTTTCACTGATTTATTTAAATATGTTTATGAAAATAATTTCAAAAATTTTTTATAAAAGAGAGTAGTAGTGATAAAACAGTACATTGGTGATGGGGTTAAACGTTATTGGTAAGGGTGGTCTTTGGTTGGATTAAAAAATTCAAGGATATTTTTAAAAAAAAGAAGAACAAAGAACTGAAGTCAGAGGTTATATACTTTTTTGCTACCGCACGTTGACATCGATGACAATGACAAGGTCACATTTTGGTTGCAATCAAACTAAAGACCTTTTTGTCAATTTGTAAATTCGACAAAGCAACAGAGTATGGTTGTGATTCTTCAAGGATTTGAAAACGAAATATTCGAAAAAATACTTTAAATAAAAGGAAAAAATAAAGAAATTTAAAGGCTTTTATGAATGCTAAATTTGAAATAATTGTGGAAAAATATTCGTGGTTGTTCGCAGAAAAAATCAAAGCAGTCTGGGCGGAAGTACCAAACGAATTGACCATCAGCACACTTCGGGTGGAAGCCATCTTTATAATCTCTCTCATCGTGATCATCACCATTAATTGTCACTCCCACCAACACTCAGCGATGATCATTATCATGGTTTTCACCATTTCTATTATTTATATTTCAAGCCCGACCATATTGTTAATCACTGAAAAGTATGAATGACTATCAATAAGAACAAAAGTATGCAACGAAAATGCGCCCATTACGAACGAAATCAATAAATAAATGGAAGAGGACCGGACAGCGCGTATAATCAATCAATTCAAACAAAACTAACATGAAACTAAAGAATGAATAAATGAGTGATTGAGTGAATGAAAGAGAATGGGAATGATATTTACGTTGAAGCAGATGTGGGCGGGTTCATCGAGCTCCCTAACGGTAAAGTACTCGTTAGTGGGTACAGCATTATTATTATTTATTATTGTCATCTTATTGATGAGTGATGACTTTGTGGCCGTGTTCTCTTGGTATTATAAACTCAGTGTACGTGCATATGTTTCCATACGCGAGTGTGCCTGTCTTCCTATCATTATACGTTTACCTCTGTAATCAGTATACGTTTACCTCTGTAATTGGTTGTATTTCATAGCATAAATGCATTATAATACGTCGGTCATGCTTTCTGAGTTAGTCGTACATCATGTGACCTTAATAGATTGAAAGTTTCCCTTTCCTCTTCCTAATTTTTCAGCGCTTTACAATTTTATTCGGTTAGATATTGGAAAGTTTAAAGCAATTTGAAACTTTCTGCGGAAGTGGAAATTACGATTACGTTTTGAAATTAAATTCCCAAGTACCGCTGAAAAGTATGCTATATAACTGTCATAGATGTTAGATCTTGAGCAAACAGTTCAAGAATGTTATTCATGCAATCATTGTTTACACTTCCGTTATCAGTAACGAGAAAAGACATAATCCATTTTCAGAAAATTCGCTTTAAGTACTACTTTACTTAACACAGCTATTAGTAATGAGTCACTTAATCATTAATTTAATAGACGTAAATTTAATTCATTTAAATTCCGCCATTCATTCGGTAAGTCAGACGCTCAAATTGGTTTCATTAAAATTTGCTAAATAATTAACACTCCTACTTAAACATATCCCCCGTACGCCCGCATACATATAATGCACACATAGAAATACCAACACACCAACACACATAAAAGCACACAAGCAAAACGGAAATAATTGCTTTCGGTGCTCCATTTTAGTTGATGGTGATAATGATGGGATTGATAATGAATGCGATAATAATGATTGGATGTTTACTACCAATTACGCTGTTAAGCAGTAATTGGATCCCATTTCTGTAAATGATACGAATGGTATAGTCTATTAAAATGAAGTCTAGTTGTGACTACTTGTGTGTGTGTGTTTTTTATGGGTTTTTATGAAGTTTTATTACATTTAATTCATTTATTTTTTCGCTTATCGTATTGTTGTTGGCATACTAAACTCATAAAACAAAAATTATGTAAATATTATTTATTATTACTTATTTGCTGCAAATTGATTGCAATGTTCGCACCTGGCTAAAACACTTTCAATTTAATCATAACGTTACAGGATTAAAAGGAAAATTAAATTCGCATTAATTTCATTGACCATAGTGTTTTATTGTTATAATAAATTACACTATTTAGTTAGTTTGTGTATGTGAAAAATTACTTTATGAAATCAGAGAGACAATTGCTTACTTTAGGGTGCTAAAGACACCTGTGGTTTTCGCAAAAGCGAAACAAATTATATATTGTTTATCCTACATTCCATTGTCATCCTTCTTCTACAAATTTTCATTGTTCTTAGAGGAAACTAAAGCTATCATAGTTAAAGCTTCAAGCTGAAAACGGTGAAATTGAGAGAAGGCTGGCTTGACGGAAAGAATGATAATTAAATTCCCATTGGTTTTCTTCACCTGCTAAAGAAAATTAACTCCATGAGAAGTGAGAGATTTATGCGAACAGATTGTGGCCACAATGAATTTGTATTTTCAACGTCTCGACCAAAATTTATAGCATTCTTCTTACTTTCTTCAAGAAAAATTGAGAACATTAACAATTCGCTTCTATAGAAGAAAGTAAAGGAGTCTAGCACAAATTATTTCTACTTTCCTATTATTTTCTTTCTCTCTTTCTTATATTTAAGAGTGACCGTTTGGTAACCAACTTTTGAAGTTTTAAATTGTAAAGTTAATTCGTGGTTTATGTTTGTCATGCCTTAAAACTAGGGGATACTTTTTGCAACTTTTTCGACAATTTCTTTTTTATTTATTTTTTAATATTATTAACAGATAAGTGGTTTATCAGCTTTTTATTAAACCGTAGCAAATTTGCTTAACAAGATTATAGTATTTACAAGAGATATTGTATAAAGCCTGCGCTGAGATCACGCTAACGTTGTTAATCTACATTAATTCAGGACAGAGAAGCGCCATAATATTATCTCACGACCGTTGCATAAAATTTAATTTCCCTTTTTACAAATTTAAAGACTGTAGAACGTATGCTGTAATTGCCGATGGCAGCCAACTTCAAAGTAATTAAAAACTTTAAATTTGTTACTCACACGAGTATGTTGTAGTTCTTAACTCAATTTAATATCACAACCATAGAGTAACCATTCCTTCAACCATAGAGTAAGAAATAATTACTTCTTACTCTATGCTTCAACGCATGATGAATAAACGATAATGTTCTCTTTCACTCTTCCTCACATTTCCTAATTGCTGTTGCTCTAATATGTCCGCTCTTTGCTTTTTTGGTTGGTAGTAATAATGTTAGTGTAGTTGTTGTTATTATTATGATTATTGTTGCTACTTCTTCGTTTTTTTTTCTTGTTAGTTTCTCAAGTGGTCTTTTAGTAAATGGATGGAAAAGTAATTACTTGCCTTTTGCAACGATTTTCTCTAGATCTTTTTGGGCTTCAGGACAGATAAATTTATCGCACACACACGATTGTGAGGCACACACGCGGGGTCCTTTCGCTCATAAAAAACACGTTACACGCCAACCCAATAAATTATACGATGACAAAGTATTCAAGTAAAATATACATAAGAAAATATTAATTTTTTTAAAGAGAGAAACATTCTGTTTTTATGAGAGAAATTGAAATGAACTGAATAATTATTTAGAAGTTAATATGAAAATTTTCTTTACTGTTTAATAAAATAATCTATAAGAGAAAAATTTAAACGCTTTTATAGATATTAGAGAAACGCTCTTAAAGTAATTTCATATAGTTCAAAACTTTAGAGTTTTTGAGAAAACTTGAAAGGATTTTGAGGGAGATTTACTTTCGCAACGATTTCTCTTCGAAATGAAGTTTTAGCATTAACATTAGCAATAACAGGGCATTTAACATTTTCGAGGCACAAATATTGTGCATTATAAGTGAAGTAAATGTTAAATGAATTTCCAACTCCGATTCTTCGTCAGAGATGAAATCGTTTTTAGCAAATTTTTATCAGCGATAATATGAATATTATGGCTATGTTTGTATAATATTAATATAATATGTTATGTATAATATTTTATTTTATGGCTATGAATTTGATTGACAATGCATATTAAGACCCAAGAACCAATTTGAAAATTACGAAAAAATGCAGAAAATATTAGTATTGAAATTTTACAAAACTATTTAAAGAAATGATAAGTCGAGGAAGATATGAAATGTGTACTAATTGGATATTTATAATATCTAATATTGCATTATAATCAATCTTTTCATTGAGCTCCATAGAATTAGAAAGTATTAATATAATCACGTTCTCAATATTCAGTATTTAGAATCATCACAGATTGATGCGACTGTGATTTTCCCTTTGGGGAAATGGATGTTTGTTGGTGTGTGTGTGTCTTACCGGCAGATGACACTGAATTAATCCATTTAACAGAATCGATATAATCGACAGATCTTGATTATGGATTTCTAATCGAACGGTTCGAATCAGAGGCTTGTCTTATTTGTCTTCGGATTCAGTATAAACAGCCGGAATACCTCTAAACGCACATCAATCAAAATTCCATCAACCATTCATGCCGTTGTAAAACGTGCATTTAGAAGCGGTCGTTTTTGTGTACGTGAGTATATGTGGAAACGGATACACAAGGACACACTCATACACACACCCAAAAAGGTTCATACATGCTATCACATTTAAAGTTACATTTATAACGACATTATAGACGAGCGCACTTCTACGAAGCATCGCCATATTAGCCCTAGTGGGAGTGTCAGGATTGGCAATAGCAATAGTAGTAAGAGTAGCATGATAGCATACTAATTCGTCACACCGTGTCATAAAGCACAATGTCATACACATTCCCTTCGTACCAACCAATTTAATTAGTTACTCCAACAGATACTTCATATCATTCCGTGCAGCGCCTAACGAGACTTCATTCTTATCGGCTATTTAGTATGTTGCGGCTAATTAAAAGAACGACTTGTGTTACGGTGCCGTACATCATAAGGTGGCCTCTATATCCTTTACCTTATGTGCATATACATATTTGTTAATACGTGTGCCTGTTGGGTAATCAATAGCACTTGCATACATGAACATATTTATTTTCGGATGTATATAATTTATTAAAAAAAACTTTAATCGGAAATAAATTTTTTGATTTAAATGCCGCTTTAAAACGATAAAAAATTGGAAGACATAAAACTTCGCAAGGCGAATGTACTTTTTACGATAAAACTGAAGGACACCGGTCGAGTTAGGTCCACTAACATCAAATAAATCACACAGAAAGAAAAACTTGAGCGAAACAATTCACTAACTGGTAGAAAGACTATAGAAAGTCAGCCAAGGAACCAAACAATAAATGAATTGTAGCCACCTAACGCCAAAGTATTTAATGAAATGACAACGAATTGCAATGCCATTTCTGTCAAAGAGGAACAACATTTCTAAAAAAACGCCTTAATATGGAGAATTATCCCATTTCTATCCCTCTCCGTTCCTAGCACATTCTTATTGTCCAACAACAGCACCAACAACAATAGAAGCTTATTGCCCTTCTATCGATTGTTACGTCAATCATCCAAAAATATTTTCCAGATGATGTTCCTTGAACGAGCCAGGAAGTGTTGCACCAATGGAGCAAACGTTTAAATTCAATTTGACTTTGTCGACGATGAAGAAGCTTTATCGCTCGTTCAATTCAATCACTTCACCTATCTTTCCTTCATTCCTTCGTTGGTTTGTTCATTTTGCTCTAGACAAATTTTATGGAGTTTGAACATTTTTAAAGTTGTATTAAAGCCAAATGGTATTTTTTCTTCTTCATCGTGACGTGGAAGAAAATATTCATTTCCAAATTCATTTAGAGGGCAAACAAAGACAATAATGACGATGACGACCTGCTATGAATTAGGAATCTTTTAATTTTTTTTATACAGGGTGCGATACGTGACCTCGTTGTTAGTACTTTTGCATCACAATTTCTTTGTGTGACCTCACGAAAAAGATCGTGCAGACGGATAATTAATTTCGCGAATTACTACGGTTTGTGAAAATGGCAGAAGATAATTATTTGTCTCAGAAAGAATCGTGAAAGTGAGAAAATCAGGAAATCCTTTTTTTATTTTTCTGTCCTTTTAATTTCTGACTTTAATTGCAATAAACTCTTCGTGAATTCCTCTTGCCATTTTTTGAAATGAAAAAACCAAAACCAACAAAACATAAAAATGGATAAAACCGTCACAACAAATTTCGCAAGTAATTCTTATCAACTGCCGTACGTAAAATTAATGCCGTTGAAGAAACGTTTAAAATAAATCAAAAAAATACTAGTTATTCATTTAGTAAATTTAGTAATATGCGTGTGCGACATTCCGCTCCACCACCCACGAAAACTTCTACCAAAACATTACATAGTCGCTGCAGACGAGTTACGAGTATTCGTAACAGAAACTGAAATAAAAAACCGAAAAACTCAACGAGTAAAATATTCAGCATTTAATTCTTACTGATTTACGATTCACGGACCAGGCAGGCGTTAGCCCTCTTCATTTAACCAATCCTTCGACGAAGCACGAAGTTTATCCCAATCGTTATTTTTTTGAGACCCGATTGAAAACTCCGGTATTAAGTCTACTAAATCGAGGGGCTCGCACACTTGGCAAATTCCTCTTGGCCACATCGCTTACTGTTTTATCGTTGTTGCAATGAAATAAATTGTTAGAGCTAGTTCTTCGTTTAGTTGAAATGGATCGACAATGAAATGGCGCACAATGGGCCTAATTCAAAAAATCTGTAACTTTGTTGTTAATGTAATGTATGCATACATTTTTTGCGTTTTTATTTGTGCGTTGGGAAGCCTATTTTTTAAACCACATTTGACTATAATTATGACTTTTTTCTAAAATTGTGAATGGTATTAAATTCTTTGCCCAACGAATTTGTATTTTAAAGTATTTTTAAATATTAGTCGTACGAGTTTACTTAATAATATTAATAATCACATAAAAGTAATGTTCCCAGCACTACTTTTTTATATCGACCCCATAGTGTGGCGGAGTGGTTAGAATTGTTCTGAAGCACGCAGAAAAATTTATCAAACGAAAATGAAAGGATTTTAGGAAGCACTGAGAGAAACGGGTTAAAAGAGAATGGAATAGTGAACAAACAAAGTTGTGAAAATGGGCGTCAAGGGAAATAAATGCCTTTTTCCTAAGTTAAGAAGTAGTATTGCCACGGTGAACACTAGGTGGGAATGATGTAGTAAACGACGCAATGGCAGTCACGAAGAAGGATGCAGAGCACTGGTAATAGAAAAGAAAAAGACGAAGAAGTTGAAAGAGAAGAAGAAAAAGAAGTATGGTGAAGAAAGAATAGCACGATATAGCAGTTTTTATTGCGTCATGAATTTAGAACAGCGTCGAGGCGAAGTCGCAGCTCGTTCTCGTCACATTGCAACACGTTGCCGAATTTGTGAAATTTTTCGGAAATAAATGTTTTTAAAGAATTTACTGAATTATTAAAAAGAGATGAAAAAAGAGATGAAAGGGTAAAGAAACTAAAAAAAACGAGAATAAAGAGAATTGGTATTATCTCTTTTATCTCCCTTTTTTGTAATTTAAATACTTCAGTTCTGGGAGTCGCTGAGAAGGGACGGCAAAAGGCTTTTACGAGGCAAAGTTTTTCGCGAAATTTTTCAGAATTGTGAAAATGAAAAAGAAGAATAAAGCTTACATTTTTCATATCCGACCGATGGCAAAGGAAAACAATAAATGTCAGCGAAAGAATGATATTTATTTTTATACTGTTTATCATTTTTAAAACTTTAATCTTACAAATATTAGAACATAATGAAAACTTTCAAGAAAAATACATGCGTGCAACACATTATCCGCTTTCACAACTCACCAATTTTAACTATTATAAAAAGTTCAGGAAGGAAAAATATGCTTTAGCATATTTATATATATTTATTTTTAATATACAAACTACACAATATGAACTTAATTAGATTAACTACGGTTATGATTATTAATATATTACGTCTGACTCTAAAAATGATGACAGGTATAGTTGAATATTTACAACAGATTTAACAAAGGTGGAGATTTTTTATTCAACTAACATAAAAGAACTCCCTTGAGGTTAACATAACAGCTTGTACTAAATTAACGAAATTTCTTTAATGTTAGCGAATGTGTTTAATCTCACAACAACATCTTAATTAAGTGTATCTCTCAATTCAAACAGATAGTAATCAGGATTTCCCGAATGCCATTAGATTATAAGAGTTTATTGGTATTAACATGAAATAACTTGACAATTATTTTTTAACACCAAATGTGTTTGTATGTGTGTGTAGACCACACAACCATTAATAAATTTAACGCAAACATCAGTTTATACAATATTCAGTGATTGCGTATTTATTTAAAATAACAATGAGTTATAATATAATATTTATGAAATAATTACAAAATTATTTTAGGTCCTGAAGCAGTCGCTGATGAATTTTAATAAATATTGTGTATATTTAAATAAAATAAAGCAAATAAATTAATGACTTCACAAAACCATATTTCTGGTAAACATAGTTTTCCTCATTGATAGTAATTATCATCAAATTAAAAGTTTCATGTTTTTGTTTAATATTTTTATTTTATTATGCCTTCTATTTATGGTTTAATAGAAATTCAATGCCATTCATGAATTGTTAAGGGATACTAGTTCGATCCTGTTTAGTGATTCGTTGCTCTTGCTCTTGTTGTTTTAATCGCTTTGACTCCTGCTTTAGGTTTCCCAATATGTCGACAACTAACATCATTATTCTGTATTTGAACTATTTATTGTTTTGAATTAACGCTTTAAAAAATTTATGTTTATTTTATGTTTTCGTTGAAAACCGATTTAAAAATCCGCTTGTATCGGACAGTATTTTAAATTCATCAGCCATCGAACACTTGTTTTTCTCGACAGGGCATGACATTTGAAAGAAAATTCTGTTCCTCGTTCTTCTTGAGCCTCTTGAAACTTTTCTTGATCTTTCTACTTTGTCACACTAAAAATAAATCAACAAATAATAAAGAAAACCTTAACAAAAACTACAAACACAAAAAGAACAACAATCACGAAACCATTGAAAAGCTCCACCAAATCATTGGCCATTTCACGATTCGGTTCCTGCTATCTGGTCTTGCCACCAATAACCAATAACCAATAGTTACCAATAAAATCTGTAAATCCGACGCACGAATGCAATGAAATTGATATGTCCCTTAATAATAACGATGACGATGACGATGTCCACGACGGCCATGATGCTCGTCACATTGACGTTAATGATGTTAAAAATGATGATGATTATATGTGGTGAATGTGACCATATTATTTAGTAAGGGCAATTATTAAAACGCTTGCTCGAATTGCCTTGCACTTGTTATACTTTGAGACCCCTAGTGATACAGTTGCAACCGTTGTTGTTGTTGCTGCCATGTTTATTTTATCGAACGTATAAGTGAGAATGTGAAATAATGTGGAAACAATTATATGGCAGAATGACGTGCGCTGCATTTTAATTGCAAAAACGTTATGGTATGGCAGACAGGAAAGTTGAAACGAAACGGTTTTTTAAGAATCATTTGGACAACAAACAAAGAATTAAATGCTGCCAGCGGGTAGTGCTAAATTTTATATTTTCGGGAATTGCTCCCTTGCATCGAAAACGACGATGCTTTACTTATGTTTCAACCTATTGCTTAAAGCGTAGATGAAAGCGTAGTGCCAACTTTTAGAATTGTTAAATTGTACGAAATCAAAAGAATACTTGTGGTGATGACGAGTCCAGGTCTTCAAGATTTCTTCACAGTTTTATTGTCTGTTTTTAGTTGAGACATCCACATCTCTGAACACACTTTTCCACCAAAAATATGTATTCAATATATTTTCGCAATATATTTGCCATTAAAAAAATCATCTTCGTTACTTCCTGGACACATTTTTTCAAACAATGTTCTGAAAAAAAAAATTCCTCAAGCACTTGAGGAACATTTTGAAAAAAAATTTAGCAATGTTTTAGAAAAAAAACGCATGTTTTAGAAAAAAACTAATGTCGTTACTTGCTTCGCGACTTTACCGCGTAAGAGCTCTACGTTTTCCCGTTCTTCCTGATTTAAAATAATTTTTGTTTCTGAAAAATATTAAATTTACAAAAAATTCTTTTGTTCTTCTGGTAAAAATTAAACACAATTACTCTTCTTTTATATATGCTTTTAATCCTTTGTCATTGAATTATTTCTCTTAGATTAACAAAATTTTTGAAAATTTTTTCAAACTACTTTTTAATTTTGATATTCTGCAAATAGCTTTATCAATATCACTATCCTTGTTACGCAAGCTGGCGGTTCAATCCTTTTACTATAATAATATCCACTATAGGTGCACTTGTTTTTATGCCGGCCCAATTTACCGATTTAATTTAATTTTCCAATTTTACCATTTTAAATTTCGTTTTCGACCTACCGACTGATCGGGCGACCAAAAGCTCGGTTAACTTTTACGGTCGACTGCTTATTTTGCTTTTCTTTCCACCTTTCCAAAACAGCGAAAGACCTTAAATTAGCCTCATTTAATGTTGCCTCATTTAAAAAGTGTTGTAGTATATTAAAAATGTGTATTTTTTTGTGTACGTTCTTTAAAATCCTTCGAGATATAAAGTTTGGAATGATCCAAGCGTTTCCTGTTGGTATTAATGGATAAGTGGATTAATTTTGATTACAGTTGCTTTAGGCGGCAAAAAAATATGTTTGAAAAGTTTATATTTGTAATCCCACACTTCATTATCCATTTATCAGGTCAGTAGTTTTGATTTCTCTGGTATCTTAGTTGATAAAGAAAAATACAATCAATCTCCTTCTTTATATCTCTTTAATAAAATTTCGTTACGATTGTTTAAATGATATTATTCTTCCACCTATTACCGTAAACATAACTCTATATCCTTCTTATCCTTTATAATCATAATCATTTCAAATTAATTTTCCATTAATTTTTCAAATTAATTTTTTTAAGTAAAATTAATTTTACTTAATTAATTTTCCACGATTATGTTTGTGATGATGATGAGATAGTTGATTAAAAATGACAAAATACAGACCGATTTAAAAGAGCAGAAAACTTAGTGTTTTACAAGAAGATTTATTTCAAGAGACGTTCTCCTCCTCCTGGCCATCCTCCACGCTTAGATAGAAAGAGAGGTATCACTTCATATTTATCTTAATCTTCCAAAGGAACCTGGCGGTTGTTGACCTTTTGCGGAGGTTAAAATAACATTGAGTAATGTGGTAATTCATTTTCATCTTAATCTATTTCTACCTTGCACATCATTATCAGGTTCCTGTGTTTCATTCATCGTAAACTTTAGATCCGTCATTACACAATGTTTACATACAATTTTTTCGTCTGTCTTACTATTCTCGTTTTAACATGCTTCGACATGTAATGATTAAATAATGTAATACCAATTTAACGCATAACGCCTTAAGTGCTTTCTCGATAATTCTTTTCTTTCTTTTCTTTCTTTTTTTTTGTGTTTATGACTCTTGGAGCGGGAGGAGATGGGGGAAAATGGTTTCTCATCAGGTTCCTCATGTAAGATTTAGATTAACCATATATGACAATATTCATAAATAAATTACGATAATTCCTTTTATTTTTGAGATTATGACAACGTCAATTGCTCCTATTTCTCGAGTTTATTAGCGCTCTCTCCTAAATATTTGCAATCAGAAAAATTGAAGATTGCTGCGTGTGCGTTCGTGTGTGTGTGTGTGTGTGAAAAAAATATCTTAATAAAGCATATAAACAGAATCACGTTGAGGCTAAGGCTATTTTTGTTTTATTCATACGATTTATTATTCGTACGATATTTTCGAGTATAATCATACGAATTTTTCTAGTGAACTCTACCTGATGAAATGTACTCTTATTTTGCTTGAAAGGCAATTGATTGCAATCAATCTATTCGATATTCTAATTAAGTAATGGGCTAGTAATCGTGTCATGGTGGGTGTCAAATAATTCTTTCATTTAATTCTAATAATTTCTCAAAAGCAAATAAATCCTTCTTTAAATAAATAAACGACGATTTCAATGGCGACGATGATGAAATGTATAATGAAGTACCTTATAGTAATCAAAAAACATCCTTACAACAATAAGATAAAACAAACGATTGAATTGAATTCGCGATAAATCCAAGGTTTTACAGACTATTCTCTAGCTGAATCGAAAATCTTGAACTTTGATACTTCTATCTCTTTCTATGAGCAACAGAAGACAGAGTAAAACCAATTTTTCCATTTAAATTTACGCTGCATATTTTTCTGCTCTTGAAGTCTTGTAGTCTACGGAGCATTCAGATCGAAGGAGAAATGGGAGATATCATATGGCGGTGGTTGGATACAAATACTTTCTTTGCGGTTTTAAGCGAAGAGGAAAGAACAACGAACAACGTCTCTGGCAATTTAATGATTATTAAAGTAATGGTTATATTGTATTACGGATAATGGCTCTTATGACACAAAACTCCCTCCTTCAGTAAACATTTAACAAGAATATAGGTAAGCATAGTTGGTAACGAATGTGTGCGTGTGCATGTGTGGGTGCACGCGACAATATATTCTTTTTAAGAGCAATGAATATTTATTTTAATAACATCCTATAAAGACGTTATAGAAGCAAAATAAACCTGTAATAAAATTATTAATATTAAAACATGTTAGTATACTTTTAGGAGTAAATGACATTTGGTATGCATATTAATAAGTTTTTAATAAATTATTTTTACAGCTTTTTATACCACGATTTCATTATCGTTATACTGGTTTTTATATATTGATGACTATAATATATTTAGCACGAATGAGAAAAAGTTCATAACAACTTTGAGACTTCATTAAATTTATTTAAAACACTCCTTTTAAGATGAGAGATAGGAAGAGTGAAATAACGAATAAAACCTTCAAAAGCCAGCCTTGCCTTTATCACAATATTGTGTTTCACTTAATATTTTCGGTTACAAACTTTTGTTGTCAAAAACTTATAATGCTTATAACCTATACAGAGTGTTCTGCATAATCCGTCATTGAACAAAAGACTAATTGAAAATTGTATCCATATACCATTTATCAATTTATTTTATTAATTTTCTTATAATATATTAAAAAAGATTTTGGCTTTGCTTTTATTTTAAAAATTCAAAAACTGCATTCACTTCGTGTTGGAAGGAAAAACTAGTAAACTATAGATAAAAAATATATCGAGAGAAAAAATCTTGAGAGCAATTTTAAAACTTCGTTTATAAAATGAAAAATTCTGGACGGACATTTGCACCAGGGACAATTCAATTGCAAAGCATTCGAGACAATTGAATCAGAGTACACTGAGCACTTATTTAACTTTCGCTGCAACGAGAAAGGCCAACGAGTGGGATGAGAAGGGAAAACGGGGAAAACTTTTTCAAAGCAATCCTTGAGCAACACCACACATTACCGAGCAACCGTTAACCATAACTTCAATTAAAAGGTTATTTAAATAATGATTTTAGGATAAATTAAGTTACTGTTAAAAAATTACAATTGGAATAATTTAGTATTTAAGTTAAATTAAACTGACATTCTAAAACTGGAAGTACATTTATATATAATAATAATCTTAATAATTGATTAATTTTAACAATATCCCGAATGGTGTTCAAGCAGCTGAACGTTTCTGAATTGTTAGCATAATCTACGATATTCATTTATTCATAATCTACGCTAAAGTCCCAAAGAAACCAAATGTTATAAAATTATATTACAAAAATTATGGATATCTATCGGGAATTCATCCGACTGTTCACTCGAATTTTAATATTATTACTTCCATTGGGAACGAACAAAACTACATTTTCACTTTGCTAAACGAGTTTAAAAAGTATAAACGAATTTTATTTCTTTAGATAAAACTTTAAGCTTTTTCTTCATTCCGAAAATATTTTTACTTTTTATGAGAATTTGTTGAAAACAAGAAGTACTCTTGTTCTTATTTCCCTCGTCATTACTCGTATATGAGTATTTTTTGGAATAATAATATCTTCTATACCAAAACGGACAAATGAGTTTCGTTGTTTTAATATTTAAAGTTTATTCTCTTTCACTGAAAAGCTACGTTTATTCTTGTTTTTATTTAACACGTTCACGACGGCACCATAATTGTTGATGCTCGCCCACTGACCCCGACGAGTAAAGCTTTTCGCTATATTAGAAGATATCTAATTCAGAGTATTATGTGTTACTGGCAATACAAAGACAAGAGACAACGTTGTGCATAAAAGCAGGACACATAAATCAAGATCGAAAATATCTCCATCTGCAGACGAAGACGAAGACTTTGGTTTAGAAGAAAATAGTGAATGACATTAGATATACTTTCATTTGAAGGGACAGGCTCTAGTAGGCCTTAGCCGCATTGGAATTATCCTTCATCGACCATATTATTAGAACTGATAATTAAAGAATTTGATAAGTATGCAACACAATGCATAAATTACTTTCCATGGAATGGTCTGGCATCACAATCAAAAGCGTATCGTCGGTGGTACGCACTACCCGGTGAAAGTGTCTAGTGCGGCCCACTGGTGATAGGCGCCGCCGTAAACGTGTTAAATATGTTATTCTGTAAATTTTGTTTAACGTAATATGCTTCCGTTTATTTTATCAAGAGTTTCCAACTTTAAATTTTTCAGACAAACACAGACTTCCTTTCATTTCAGCAAGAAGTTATGCATCGTATCAAATTTGTGACTATGATCGATCCTCCCTTTCATCCTTCCCGCCCTTGGAATTATTGTGTATTTGGTTGGTATTTGTGTGGGATGCTCTGTATACAAGACAGTAAGCATCTCGTTAGTATAATAAAGATTTAATGTAGTCTTAGTTCTACGTTGTAGCATACCAACTATAACAACAAAAACACCAAAAACACTAGCATTTGTAAAATCTGCAATAACAGCAACAGCAATGACACCATCCGCAATGCTTCATTCGATGTATTTCTGTCTTGTCTGTGTTTGGACCATTCTAATTGACTGCGAAAACTTTTAGTTTTTCTTTGCTTCCTTTCTCTTCATCGCTTGTTTTTACAGCGAATATAATAATGATCACTTGTGTGTATGTATGAGTCAATATTTGTATTTGTCCAAAATGTAGTCACACGCTTCTGTTTCTCAAAATCTAGAATAATCCATTCAATAGAAAAATACAAGAACAAAAAATTGTTGGATCATTAACTTGTCCTTGTTTTATCTTGTTAATTCAATTCCTCTACTGATATCAAAATCCTTACAAATAAGAAGATGACAGTGGTGAAAAGCCCTGGCAGTTAAATCACATTTTCTAGTCCTTAATATTATTATCATCATCATTATCATTATCATCACCATAAGTGATGTTTCATTAAAACAATGTAAAACATCATTTCTTTACTAATGAGAAACATTTGGGAGGTTGAATTTGGAAGTGTTGGTGATGCTGATGGTGAGATTACCGCAATGCCTGAAAACGTTTTATGAATATATAAATGAATAAATTACGAAACAAAAACTGGAGAAAATTATGGTTTTTCTTGTGAATTTTCATAATCAAAAGGAAATATTCATTGTCAAAATAGATTTTAAGTAATCTTCTGCCGTCGCACTGCCTCCGGTTGTTTATAGTCTGTATCAATTTGTTTGACTTGGAAACGAGATTTGCTTGTAATACAAGAACGCACAAGGTCATTCATTATTCAAAATTATGGTAAGGTTGAGCATTGTATCTTATTTAATATTATTGAAATATATTCTTAAGCTTTGCATAAATCCGACACGGATTTTTGAGTCACGACTACATGAAAATACCTAAGCACTACAACAACAACAACAGCAATAACCTTCAAATTATATGAAATAATATTCTTGAAAAGATTTTAGTATTAAGAATAGTTTGCTAAAATTTATTACTTAAGAAATTTGTTGTATTTTTATACCCTACACCCGATCTGGATTTATGCAGAATCTAGAGCAGAGGAAAGCGCGTATTTCAAAATATATTCCCAAAAATGGGCGTGGTTCGTTCTCTGGCAACTGAGATCATAACTACATTGGAAAGAGCAAATGATTCGTCGAGGAATTTTTTTCTATAAATTCCCGCCTTTGTAAGTCATGCAAAGTTAAATATTTCATAAGTCGAGCCAAAGCTAAATTTAAGCAAAAATTGTATTTTCGCCTTTCGAATTTTAATGTGTGATGAAATAAAGGATTTCTCCGACGAGATGTTGACAGATATAAGATTTTTTATTATCATTATTTTAAGTATTTTCTGTCATTGACTCGCTGGTAGTGAGTCTCACCAGTCTTTTTATCCATTAAAATTTCACAAACTAAAAGCAACACAGATACAGTCTGAAATCTACTACAGTGAGATATCATTCCTTTACAGATTTGAATTATATCAGTATCGCCCAAACACTAATTTGCGTTAATAAGCATTGATGAAAGTATTTCTCCTTTTATAATTATTTCATCATCATAAATTACATGTTGAATCCCTTACAAAGTAAAATATTCATGCAGAAATTCTCAAAGAGAATCCTTACGATAGAATTTAATTAAAAAAAATTATTATTAGTCTCGACTAAAGGTTTCCAAATAGGCTAGTGTTAGGGAGAAAATTATTACAAACAATAAATCAAATAAAGCGACTCAATCAGTCAGTATTCAGTAGATTCTAAAACATTTACCGAATTTAGTTAAAATGACTCAGCTCGTTTCAGTAAGAACAAGCGTAGCAATCGCTAACGTTCTACAATTGTACGTAAAATCAACAATAAAAATTGACATTGGCAACATTGTTCAAATAATAAAAATTAGTGTACTGAATGAATATTGAAAAACTAAGCGTATGATGGCACTCATCCGGCACGATTTTACTGTCGTGTCAGAACGTCGGTCTGCTTTTTATATGTCGGACCCTTTATGATAAAATGAACACCTCTTTTTGTCTTTCATTGCATTTGTCTATCTCAACCGAAACCGTCATCAGCAATAAACAATGAAAAATTAACATTCTTTTCATTTCCAATTCGTTGACATTTCTGTTCAAACTTTTAGCAGACAACAGATAAAGTGAAACGATTTCTCGCCCACATCCTTAGCTCCCGCAGCAACGCTCAAATAAAGCATAGCTAACCAACCGCTCACCAAAAGAACAAGAATAAATAGACAAACAAATATTAAGATACTATTAAGATAGATATAAATCCTTATGTAAAATTCATATAACACCTCTCCCACTCTCGAACCATCGAACCACCATTTTTCTGGTTGACTTCCTTCCTTCTGTTTCCTTTTTCTCGTTGCAATCCTTTTATCATTTCTCTTTATGCCTTTATTTATTCATAACTGCTTTCAGGATGAAGCCAAAGACAGTAGTATTATCCTTTCTGTTAACGCTTTTTAAACTGGCATTTCATCCTTACCACTAATTCTTCTTTCCTTTCTTTCTTTTTTTTTCTTTTTTTGTTTAGCTGTCACAAGATATCGGCAAAATGTCACGAAACTTAAAAATGGAATTTCTTGGTTTGTCGTGGAAAATTTGAATTTCATCATTAGAATCTTTACAATATTTATGCCCTTCTACACTGACTATTCTTCCCCTTTTCTTTACCTATAATTTTGTTCTTTTCATCTTTTCTTAGTATTATTATTCTTCCGTCGACAAGACTATTAAATCTAAATTGAGAAGCCGTTTCCACGACAAGCGCAAAGTTTGAATTATTGTTTGCATTATTTGTTAGCTTGGGTGAAACTTTTCATCGTCTACATAATAAAATATTTCGTTCAAATTTTGCAACAGATGACAAAACATTACATCACATTACATTTAATTACATCAAATTACATCGCAGTACATAAAATTCCATAACATCACATTAAACTATGTTACAATTTTTATGTTACCTTACATTATATTACGTTACAATTCATTACATCACATTACAATACATTACACTCAATTCCGCTCTATTGTATTACGTGTAATTAGTTATATTGAATACTTTACTTATATTGAATTGTTTCGTTTGTTAGTCGTTTGTTAGTCGTATGCCTGACTGTATTTCTCTATTTATTGTATTTTTTCCTCAACAAGTATTGCTAACTTTGTAAATTATTCTTCACCTTCTTCTACACAACTGTCATTACAACTGACAATATAAAACTACTTGAATCGCTTAAGAATCGCATTATGAATAGATGGAGGTGCATCCTTGACTTCCTGGAGGTTTCAAGCATACACTCGTTGGCGGTGAAATATGAACACTGTACATATTTCTTTTAATGCTGAAAAAGTCAAAGAAAATTCAAACGACATTCATTCTGTTCTTGTCATTATTGTTGTTATCGTTGTTGTTTATTTCATGGCTTTAAAGCATTTGTTTAAAAGAAACAACGCAACGTGGGTCATACAGTCGTTTTCATGTCGTGTCCTTGTCGAAGTCGAGATTATATTTTTTAATTTTTGTTGTTGTTGTTTAATTAAATTAAACCACTTAAATTTTAACCACTTTATAAATCCTTCTTTTCTAACTCTCGTAAGCTTTCTTTAAAAAATCGATCTCGACCAAGAAGTGACCGCTTTTTAATCTCAAACAAATTTTGTTGTCTAACTCTTTTCTAAAGAAACAAAAAAATCCATTACTTAAATAATTAACAAAAAATGTATCATGTTTTTCTGATTTTCCTGCTTCCTCTTCTTTTCTTCCTCTACCTTTATTTTCTTGCTATGCTACGACTCTATTAAGTCATGAAATGCTTTTCGTGCTGAATCAGTTTTAATTTCTTTGTAAACTTCCTGCGGTTTCAACTTACATTTCAGAAAACTATGAATGATGCAAGGATTTATTCATTAAAAGTATCCATTTCCCACAACTTTTTGTGCCTTTAAAGTTCAAGTTAATCTTCTTTCCTTGTCTCCTGTCTTTTAGTGAACAACCAAAGAAAACCAGGATTTAACAAAAAAGAGAACAAAGCATACCGCAAAATGTCGAAACAATGATACAAAAAAAATTATAAAAATATTTGTATTATTGACTTTGAAAGTAAAAAAGTGTAACAACTTCTTTGTTTGTTTTCTTCCTGACGGAGGTAAAAACTTATTTGATCTCTCAAAGGCTTGAAATAGTTGAGAAAAAAAGTAATTTCTAACTAAAACTGTCGAACCTTTCCCTCATAAAATGGCAAGCAGAGAAGAACAGAGAATACCCAATGGAGTCACAAAAAATGGGAGTTTCTGTGACTGAATTTTTTGAATTGAACAGATAATAATGAAGACAATTCCACTCATAGAATCCATAGGAAATTCTCTTCCAGCTCATAGCGTTTTGTACGATTCGATTTGCTCAGCAGTCAGTAAATATATATCTTCAATTAAAGGTAATTTTTAACTGTTGATTAATTCAACTTTCTGTTTTATTAAGACTGAATTAAAACGTATTTATTAGGACGCCTTCAATCGGGTTCGAGTTAAATTTTGGAATTGATTTTAAATTAACTTCCGTCAAGCTAGAAGCTTGAAATTTGATTGAATTTGGCAATACACTATTTAGCATAAACTACATAGCCACGTTTTCCCTAAGGCAGAAAATTTAGATCATCTAAAAATTTCGGTACAAATATTGAACTTGATTTTAAACTAACTTCTCGATGAGCTCGAGAGTCGAAATTTTAATCATGGCTCAGAAATAGATGACACTGTAATAATGGGCATAACCTAACAACTCACGCCTGCTTTAAGACTGAAAATTTGTTCTGTAACTGTCACAATTTTTTTTTTTTGAAATTAATCGATTCCGTGTTTCACACCATTTAAAAAATCTCTTTCATGATTTCAAATTCTTTACGATTGATTTAATTAATAACTTCTTTCTTGAATCGAAGTTAAAAGGATTGATTGATAGCTTTCGATTATTCCTTATTAATAACATCAATAATTATTGATCAGGTTTTTTGAAAAATAAAAAACGCTTTAATATTCTCTGTAACAACATTAAAATTGTCTGTCATTGTACAATAAAAACTATGTATGTGTGTGTGTGGATTTCTGCCATTGCAATATTAAGACTCTTTATAATCTTTGAATACCTTCGGAATGTATTGTCATCAATACAATCGAACAATTTCATTTGCTTGCTTCATGGTGCGCACTTTCGAATGACTTTAACCGCCGGCTGTGACAACCCTTTTCGAATTAACTGTAATCCATTAACATGGATTACGTTTCTGTCATT
Organism: Physocephala rufipes; assembly: GCA_963966595.1. Lineage (NCBI taxonomy): Eukaryota > Metazoa > Arthropoda > Insecta > Diptera > Conopidae > Physocephala > Physocephala rufipes. Next base: position 30,857,560 of record OZ016505.1, on the reverse strand, counting down.
TCTCTTACACTGTTTCCATTTTCATTCGGAATCCCATCTTTATGCACGTTACAACACTTGCCCCTCCATCTAGGGTTATGACAGCACACGATCCGAAGCAATCAATTTGTGCTCATATGACCAATTACTTCACAGAAGGTCCCGATATTATATGTGTATAATATATTTATTGGAAACTTAAACTCATATGTTACAGAATTGTTTCAGCTCTTACAATTATTTTCAGTTTACAATTATTTCTTGAAGCAGCTGTTTTTCACTTTAAGAAAGTTCATAAAGATTCTTTATTAAACCATCCCAAAACGAAACTTTTTACTATGACTCGATAAAGACAGAGCCAAATTAGATAGTATTTAATTTGGATATTTTAACATTGACTACATCATAAAGCAAGTAACAAAACAAACAAAGAAAATAAATCAGTGTGATCAAAAAGTAGAATTTTCGTTAGCTCCCTCTCAGTTTTTATTTTGAAGCCGAAACAACTAATACTGACGGAACACGGTACGAGTTTGTGGGAAGCGGTAAGAGGAAATGAGAGTATATCATGAAAATTAATCGCACATGCAAAAACAACTATATGATGCTATTAAAATATAAACATTAAAGAATTATCTTCACTTTCTCCCCACCAACCTTTACGCCATCAGAATCTCCGAGTTCCCCTTAAGCACTCCCTCTGGTTTTATTTCACAACCATCCAAATTCTCTTTGTACTTTTCAAAACCAATCACAACAAACCCAATCAACAGACCGAATCAACAGAGAACGAAATGTTCATTCCTCTATAAATTTTTAAATACTCTCAAATTGGCGATCTTTTTCAATTCCAAAATTATATAATCAAGAGCTCTAGAGCGAGCTTAAAGAATGATTTCGAGATTGATTGAAGTCTATGGAAAATTATTAATAGTTATTAAAAACTTATTGGGTAAAACCAATTTGACTTTATCTTTTTATACCACATTTTAGTAAAACAATTTAATAATGAAATTATTTACGCTAGCATTGGATTTTGTGTTGGAATCGAGAGAAATGTTTCAAAATTGAATGACGGCAATGACAGCTCTTTTCGAGAGAAACACAAATAATTGTGGGCGACTAACAGCCGTCTTTTCCGCGAAACATAATTAAATCCTTGGAAAGTTCGACGAGTGGAACAAACTGAAGGAAATGAAAATGTGTGGGTTAGCCCAATTTGAAGAAGAAATAAGGAAAGGGAGAGAGAGATAAAGGGAAAGACGGAGAGATAGTGGGAGAAAGAGAAAAGGTTGACTTATTAACAATTATAAAAGAACCTTCAATGAATCTCTTTCAGACATTTTTTAAGAACTACTGAGGCAACACGCCTATTCCATCGATCTCCCCCTTTGTTACAACGCAAAATATTAACACCCAACTTTTGTCCCAGCATCCGGTGGCGGTAATATGTCTTCTGTCCGGGGCGACATAACCGCTAGAGCGGGCGTTGGTAGATGAAAGAGAAATAAATCTGCCTCTTATCAATTTATTCTCCGTTGACACTTATCAATCAGTTCCATAGCCGCAACTCTACAACTTCAAAGCTGTGATCCCACTCTCATCACATAAGCACACAAGCACAAGTACAAGCAATGGACTGAAATATTGAAAGTAAAATCCATCCAATTGAAACTTAGATAACAATACATCCATCAATTAGTATCAGTCTCAAAACGATTGAGTCGCGTTATGCATCCGTCCATCCATCCGTCCTTCGATCCAGACTAAATAAACAGAAGCAGACGTCCAATAATATAAGGTGACAATAATAACAATAACAAAAGCTAATGGAAATAAAATAAAAATACCGAAGGGAAAGGAAAAACATAAACGTTATTTACATTTTTGTTATGGTTATTGTTATTACTGGTTATTTTTTCATAATCACGGATATTCTCGTGGTTAACTTTTATGAAAAATTTTATGGATAACGCGGACTTCTTCCTCCAATTACTTTTTTATCTCATTCGAAAAAAGTGATGCGAAGATAAAGATAAAATTTAAAAGAAAAAACTTTTTCTATCAAACTTGAAGTCGCCACTTGGCTTCGTTTTAATGGCAGAAAATATTGACGGGGCAGCAGCGCTACCGGAAAAAGGAAGAACAGGAATAGCAGGAAGGATCGGAACAGCTGCGGAAGCTACACTCTCCAATTGGGATGGGCATTTTATTGTTGATAATAATGCCGTGTCAACACTTTGTTGTCCGTCATTTTTACAACGGATTCCTCTAAATGCTCAACAATATAATATATATTCGGCAACAGGTACCACCACCCAAAATCACAACAGACAACAACACCAACAACAGCTAAGAACGAATGACCCTGAATATAATGAAGGTCAAATATTGTATGAGAACTTTTATAATGATGTGACGTCATTGTCATCATCGAAAGAAAGTGCTACTGGTGATTGGAATAACAAATGGAACCATAGTCCCGTTGGAGGCTATTATAATTCTCCGCAAAGAAGTGGCAGCGGTACCATCGTCACTGATCAAATGAGTGCCAGCACAAGCCAACAACCTTCAAGTCTACCTCGAACGACATCATCCAGAGAACAAAGGATGGGTATGGGGTCTTCATTCTTGGGCGATAGTATGACAGAAATTGTGGTAAATAATCGAAGGTTTTATTACTACTTATAAAAAAGTCACAAAAGCTTTAGGCATGTATGATTGTACGACCATGTATTTGTGAAATTCTAAGGTTGAATAAACGAGAAAATCCCGAACAATACAGTTCGAGATTATCGAACGCCAAAATCCTCCACGTCAAATTGACGAACCACAAAATTCCGAAATGCAAAATTGTGAAACACCCGAAGCTTTTGCATTAAAGTTGAATTGCTTTAACGGTATCATTGTATAAAAGAAATTTGCGAGTGCCGACATTCTGTCGCGGCAATAATTGTAAGCTCCAGTAATTGAAACACCGACTTCACTGCAGACAATGTTCTTGTATATTAAGGTGTTGTCTCCTAAAGCCTGCTCACAGTGTTATATATGCGGGTTTTTTGACGTTCAGATCTTTGTCGTTTTGGAATTTTATCATTTCAATTTTTTTAAATTCCGAGTTTCTTTTATTTATTTTCTCTGTCATGGGAAAAAGTGGCCGAGATTACCTTACGAAGAAATGTAATAATCATTGCCTAGTCATTTTTTCATAATACATTACACGTGTGTAGGGTGTTCGGTAATACCAGGACGAACAACGTTATTCAACTCTTTCGTTATAAATTCATATGTAATCGGGAGAGAGGGAGAGTAAGTGATAGATGCATTTACCTTTCTTTTTCTCCTGTTCGCTATTCCTTCAACTATTTATTATTCGTTCTTAATTTTACACCTATCTGACTCCACCACCTTCATATTACCAGTTTTAGAAAAGATCAATCAAGATCGAGACTTGCCTTTTACAAAATATTTATTATAGTTATTCATTAATTTTGTTATTCTAATTATTATATCAGTTGTTATTATATATTACTCTTACAAATTTAATGTACCGCACTATTACTGACAGTTCTTTATATTTTTTGCTGCATTACAATGTTCCCCAGGCTGAAGATATTCCAAATGAAAACGAGCCTACATCGGCTTTACTTAATTATTGCAAACGCACGGTTCGTAAATATTTTATTTTTGATCTATCGTATCGAATCAATCTGATATAACACTAATCATAATAATAATAATTTTCTAAAAAAAATTCATTTTCAAGTTCCTAAAGCCATATGTCAGCCTCTTGTCACTTGTGGGTCTTAGTCCGATTCCTACCGAATCAACATTTTTTCGATCGTGCTTATATTATATACTGGATGCATTTATACTCACACTATTGTTGTTCGGCTACACACTACAGTATTTAACTTCATATCGGTGAGCAATCAGTATTACTAACGGCTTCCAATATTTAATATTCCTCTACGCCGTAGTGGAGACCGTGGCTTTTCCAACTACCATCAAATTCTAGCAATGAATAAAATAGTGCCGGGTTACCGAGAAAACACGGTACGCACCATAGGAGAATTATTATTTGGATACATTATACCAAATTTGCTTCATCTGCTCAGCTTTATAACGTCCGTGTACGTCTGTAGAGTCATACACAATGAACAATTGCAAAATCTTATTGAGCGGGTATTTCTTATGTCGATGAAACCGCGTCGTCTTTGCCTGATCCTCTGGTTATTTGTGGCGCTCGGATTTGGCTTTCTACTTCTTCGCTTATCTTATGCCGCAACATCAGTATTTCTGTCACCACAATTACCAAAATTTAAATGGATGAATGAAACGGTCAATATTAATTGGCAAATGGTCATGAAGGTAATTATTAACAGCGTCATGTAATAATCACAAAATTTTTAACTTTCTACAATTTAATAATTTCCGCATACAAGGTTTTACTTCTTGGAGTTATTTTCATTCAGGATCTTATGGAGGTTATAATAATAACCAGTTACTGCATTGAATGCTATCTCCTACGCGTACATCTAGCAACTCTATCGCATAAATTGCTAATGCATAGCATCGATTTTTTAGATTGGATGAGGGTAAGTGAAATATAGTAATACTAGAACCAAAACTAAAACACAATAACTCAAATCGAAAAAATTTCAGGAGGTTTTAGAATTTCGTAAACTGTTAGATCATCTTAACCAACGAGTTGCTTTACCCGTCTGTTTCCTTATTATAATGAATCTTTCATATGCTTCTGCCGGAATTATATACCTCTTCAAGGACTTCGATTTTAATTATTCTGAATTAAAATCTGTCATTCTAAACATCATTAACGTCGTACTCTGGTTATTTATGGGCTTGATGCCGTTTTTTATGGCCGCAGCGGTTACGAGAGTTTGCTTAGCAGCAAAGGATAGTGGGCATCAGATACGTGTTCGACCATTCGTGTATCATAATACTTCCGCCGAGGATCTCAACTCCACGCTCATGTTTGCAACATCGCTCGATATGTCGGCGAAGCTTTTTCGTATGCCTATACAACAAAATTATTTGTGTTTTGCTATATTAATTGTAACAATTGTTATTCTAACTTTAGGTATGTGCTTAAATATATCAATTTTTCTCTAGAATAAAAATTATAGTTATAAAATTTTGAACATTCCATCTTGTGATCTCAGTCATTTAGACGGCCTATGAAAGCATTCCCAGAAATCCCAATAGTCTTTAATTCGTTAAACGATAAATTTTAACAGAAACAAAAAAACGAAATATCAAATATCTGCATAGGGGGTCCAAGAATAAAACAAAATTTAAACTTGATTATTCAGTATTACTATACATTTGGCAATTGTAAAATTTGTTCCATCGTCTAAATTTAATTATAATCAGTCCACCCTGTGCACCTAATGTTATTATGCCATACACCGAGTTTAAATGTCATAAAGTGCTCGCTTGTTTAATCCTGGCATTTATACTCGTTACGATTGCAGTAACCATCATCGCATCTCATTGAAAACTTGTCAAAACAGAAAATTTTTAGCAAAAGTTTGATATTAAAAAAATTATTGAATTTTGTGAATATTTCAAAACGTTTTTGCCTATTGAAAGTGTAAATGTAGTCGGCTCGTTAAAGGTGTTACTGGCTGGGCACGAAAGCCACATCAGAAATTTTTCACATTAGACAGAAAAATCTGTCGCTTTTTGTCTGTGCATTTTAGCTGCGCTGCGTTCATTGCATTTCGTATCCATACAAACACATCCTTTGCATAACTCATCATTGTTTTTATATTTACAAGTTGCTTCGTATCATTATCATAAGGAAAAATTGGGAGCCTCTAGGCGTATAGCGAAATGTATCAAAGTGATGCGACAAAGTCTCCGAATAATGTAAAAGTGGAATGCGTCAGTAATCGTTTGTTGGCTCTCGAAGCTGTAATTCTCGGCAAACAAATACCTAACGGCATGTTGACTGAAAACGATTCCATCAAGAGTCCAGCGGAGGATGGAAGAACATTATCCGTCGAAACACTTGTGGACTCACTGATAGCATTATACGATGAATGTTGTAATTCATCGCTAAGGAGAGAAAAGTCCGTATCGGACTTTATAGAATTAGTCAAGCCGGCAGTAACACAAATAAAAAAACTCCGTGTATCTCGTGATGATTTCGAAATAATCAAAGTTATAGGTCGTGGGGCATTTGGAGAAGTATGCGTAGTTCGTATGATTGCCACCCAGCAAGTCCTAGCCATGAAAATACTAAACAAATGGGAAATGCTAAAACGAGAAGACACAGCCTGTTTTCGGGAGGAACGTGACGTTCTAGTATATGGCGACAGAAGATGGATTACCAATTTGCATTATGCCTTTCAGGATGAAACGAATTTATATCTAGTCATGGATTATTATTGTGGCGGCGATTTGTTAACATTATTAAGTAAATTTGAAGATCGATTACCAGAAGATATGGCCAAATTTTATATAGCAGAAATGATATTAGCCATCGACAGCATACATCAACTGAAATACGTACATCGTGACATAAAACCAGATAATATTGTGCTAGATGCAAACGGGCATATACGTTTGGCTGACTTCGGTTCATGTTTAAAATTGGAATTCAATGGCTACATTCAATCCAATGTAGCCGTTGGTACACCCGATTATATCTCGCCAGAAATTCTAAGAGCTATGGAAGATGGTCAGGGTAAATATGGAGCAGAATGTGATTGGTGGTCTCTTGGAGTTTGCATGTATGAGATGCTTTATGGAGAGACACCATTCTACGCCGAAAGTTTAGTTGAAACCTATGGAAAAATTATGAATCATAAGAATAGTTTTAATTTTCCATCTGAAATTAATATGGATTACAAAATATCTTCCAATGCCAAGGATTTAATGCGCAAACTGATTTGTTCGCCCGAAACTCGCTTCGGTCAAAATGGAATTGATGATTTTAAAACGCATCCATGGTTTAGCGGTATTGATTGGAATAACATACGTCATGGGCAAGCCCCCTATCATCCAGAAGTATCGAGTCCAACGGATACTTCAAATTTTGATGTGGACGACAATGGCATAAGGATGTCAGATGCCGTTCCACCCATTTCCAATCCCGCCTTTAGTGGTTTGCATTTACCATTTATTGGATTTACTTTTACGCGGAACAGCTGTCTTTCGGATGTATTTAAATTAAGTAAACCCAATCGAAATAAAATATATAACGAATGTGATCCTAGTGTCAATGAAATCAAGGTACCAAACGAAATGTTTGAAGAAAAACATCTTAGCCCTGATAGCACTAGACGTTTACAAGACGAAATTAATAATTTAACAAAAAAGAATTGTGAGCTTCAAAGTCAATTAAAAAGTTATGAACGCCAAGAGATGCAAGCCAGTAACGTCGATAATGATCGTAGTCATCCGAATGTACAAATACAAGATCTCGAGTCTCGTATTTTATATTTAAATCAAGAGAATGAGACGCTTAAAAAGGAACGCAATGATGCCTTTGAACGTTTAGAATCTCAAGAATCCGAACTGAAGGATGCTGTTTGTCAGAGAAATTTAGCTATGTCGGAGTATACCGAGGTCACCGATAAATTATCTGAATTACGCACACAAAAGCAAAGATTTTCTCGGCAAGTTCGTGACAAGGAGGAAGAGTTGGAAACAGCCATGCAAAAAGTAGACAGCTTACGCAATGATCTCAGAAAATCTGAAAAGAATCGACGAGAACTGGAATCGTCTCTCGAAAATGCAATTGCTGAAACAACTGCTGAACGCAAACAACGAGAACGTGTTGAAGAATATTGTCGCCGCCTACAAAATGAAGTACGCGATAAATTATCACCCGACTTCAGTTCATCAATATCGTTAGGAATATCGCCTGAACTTTCACGAATAGAAATTAATCAACAGCAATCACGTTATAGTGATGAACTCTCATCACTCCGCGATAAACTCTATGAAGCGGATTCAACGCGTAAATTATCTTATAAGGAGACTGCTAAACAGCCACAACGTAGTTTATACCTTATGAGCAGAGAAGAATCAGTAGCTGATTTAGAGGCAACTATTTCGAATCTTAAAAAGAAACATGAGCAGGAACAGACTGAATTGCTAGAAGAAAATCACCGACTACGGAATGAAATTAAGATACAAAACGATATAAGTCACAGTATGCAGACGCAGTTCGGTAACGACTACGATGAATTACGACTAAAACGTCAAGCTATAACTCAATGGGAGAAACAAATGACCGAAATAATTCAATGGGTCTCAGATGAAAAGGATGCCCGCAACTATTTACAAGCTTTAGTTGGTAAAATGAATGAAGAATTGGAATATCTGAAAAATTCTGGTTCGATGTATAAAAATGCAATTGAGAAGAATTGGCGTAATAGACGATCACAGAAATTGGATAAAATGGAACTATTTCATTTGCAAAGTTCACTGCAAAGTGAGATTCAAGCAAAGACAACAATTGCCGAGGAATTAAGCGTAACAAGAGCTGAACTTATTGCTACACAAAAAACATTACATGAGTTGCACAAACGTTGCGATTCTGCCGTTTATGATCTTCAATACAAAGATAATCAAATACGCGAATTACAAAAACGTCTTGAATATTCGGAAAAATATCATGAGAGGCCATCATCACAAATTTCCTTTTTAGATCATTTCTTTAAGGATTCATCGAAGAAGACGAACTGTGACATAAATTCGGACAAGCATAGATTGTCCCTAACCGAAAGTATAAATCGAGAATCATGCGCTAGTAGCGTTCTAGAATATCCTCTGAAACAGATTATCGAGCCAAAAGAAAGCCAAAATAATTTACAAATTCTTATGGATGAAAATCTGGATTGTGCGGACATTGAAATCGACCAAAATTCAAATGCATTTGGTGTAATTAATTCGAAAAGTAATCTGAGCGAAGTCTCCTCAACGAATCAGCATCACAAGCCAGTTTCGAAATATCATCAATTTTTAGTACGAACATTTAGTAGTCCAACGAAATGTAATCACTGTACATCGTTACTAATCGGTTTGACTCGGCAGGGTGTCGTTTGTGAATTTTGTGGCTTTGCGTGCCATATAATTTGTTGCGAGAAAGTACCGAATATCTGTCCAGTGCCTTTAAACCAAACGAAACGGCCATTAGGAATTGATCCCACTCGTGGCATTGGCACTGCCTACGAGGGTTATGTTCGCGTACCTAAAATGGGCGCAGTCAAACGGGGTTGGATGCGTCAATTTGTGGTTGTTTGTGATTTTAAACTTTTCCTTTTCGACGTTAGTGCCGATCATAATGCCCTACCCAGCGTCAATGCCACGCAAGTCTTAGATATGAGAGATCCCGAATTCGTTGTCGCCGATGTTCGTGAAAGTGATGTAATACATGCGAATAAATTGGATGTACCCTGTATTTTTAGAGTAAAAAATTCACTTATCGAAGGCGGTCCCGATTTGCATACTTTCATGTTGGCCGAAAGTGATTCGGAGAAGAGGAAATGGGTGGTGGCATTAAGTGAGCTGCATCGTATTCTCAAACGCAATAATTTACCCAATACGGCCGTTTTTAAAGTCCGCGAAATTCTTGATAATTCTTTAACTATCGTTCGAACCGCTCTGAGCGGTCTCATTATTGATTCCGATCGACTTTTACTGGGCACCGAAGATGGTTTATTTTATTTAGATTTTGATCAATACGAAATTGCCCGAATTGGAGAATCCAAGAAAATTATACAACTCTTGCATATTGCCGAAGAGCATATACTAGTCGTTTTATGCGGTAAACAAAGACATGTCCGCCTATTGCCCATCAGAGCTTTGGAGGCTAACGATGTTGAATGGATTAAAGTAGCCGATTCGAAGAATTGCATTACGTGTTGTACCGGCATTATACAACGTTCGCCCTATAATGTCTATTGCTTTGTCGTCGCCCTCAAGCGTGCCACTAATCAAACTCAAATTGTAGTCTACGAAATTAACCGAAATCGATCACGTCATCAGAAGATGTGCGAATTTACTGTTGCCTACACCGTTCAAAGTTTACAAATTCTATCCGATATGCGCTTAGCGATTGGTCATCAGAGTGGCTTTACAGCATATTACTTGCAAGGCGAAGCTCAGGCAGTCTCTTTAGTACATCCCGAGAATCAATTATGTGTGTTTCTTAATTATTGCGAGGTTGATGCATTTCGTGTGATAGAGATAAAAGCTTTTGGAACTAATGAAACCGTCGAATATCTTCTAGTATTTCATACATTAGCCATTTATGTTGATCTCTCTGGTCGTAAATCGAGAGATCGAGAAATCGTGTATCCAGCTGTTCCCACCCATATATCATATACCGATGATTATCTTCTGGTATTCTCAGAAAACCATCTTGATATATTCAATACACAAACAGCAGAATGGATACAAACAATTGGCTTGAAACGTACAAAACCATTGAACAATAATGGAAATATAGTCCTCTCATTCCTAAATGGTGTACCCATTATTGTATATTTAGAGAATATCCATTCGAAAGAGGTTATCAGTATTTATAAAACTGAACGGGAAGGACGTGATAAGGCAAAGAGCTTATTCTCAATGCGTGAGGTGAATAAAATAATGCGCACTTCGGATCGTCGCTCGAAAATGATATCCGCTCCTTCAAACTTTAATCATATCTCTCACATGGGACCCGGTGATGGTATACGAAATCAAAGATTACTCGATTTACCAACAACTATTGAAACAGCAGACGATGCAAATGCAGACAATATATCATTACATCGACAAATAGCACATCCAGGATCGTTAAAGCATGTTCATAATTAATGAATTTCAAGGAATAATCAACGGGACAATATTTATAATAAGTAGAATGACACATTTGACTGAGCACATGTGATTGGAATGGATTAAATGCTAGAGAAAATATAAGTATTCCAGTAAGTGCATACATTTGATGAACATTTAATATAGAGTTTTTTCCTATCTAACCCACTTTCCATTCCTATAACAAAATTATCAATCTTTTATATCAATTAATTAAATTAATTAAATCTTTTATATCAATTTTATATCAATCTATGCATTAGTGTACGTGTCTGTTGTGCCATTAATTGTGATTCACTGTCATTAATTTGATTCATTGCAATTCACTGCCACCCGTTGCTTTTGTGAAATGTGAGGTAGAAATTAATGCCTTTCCATTTTCTTGTGGTGTACCATATTTTCTCCGGCAGCTTAGACCAAGCAAGCACTTGGACCTAATGCAATTGATGCAGGCAACAATTTTTTGCAATATTTCTCAAAACTCAAAATAATTGTACTACGTCTGTCAAGCCATATTCAAAATAGTATTTGCTCTCCAAATAAAATTGACTAAAATTCCTTTCTAATTTATTGATTTCTTAATTATTCGACTTTCATTGAATTTTTATTTCTTTTTAGGATATATAATCGAAAAAAGAAAGAAATTTCCGTGTATGCAATGAAATGCGGAGAAGCAGCTGAAAATTGAAATGTAGAAGATTCAATTATCTCTAACGCAATTTCTCAGGAATGCTGTCTTACGAATCGATCTGCTGGCATTTTGTAAAATAAATTAATCGATGCCAATTTAAACGATATATGATATATTATATACATATATGCCAATTATATAATATTTTAAAATTTCGCATTAAAAGAAAAGCATGAAAAGCAAACGAGCTTAAAAATTATGTAAATTTTAGTTATTTCTAGTAGTTTAATAATTATTTATTCCAGATGTTTGATTTAAATTTTATAAACATTATTTTTTCTCTTTCGTATTTTTGATTATTTTTTTTATAAATTGTTTTCTACTTTTATAATTTTTAGCTTTTACATTCTATTTTATATTGAATTTCTATTCGAAATAATTCATATTTTCCAAGAAGAAAATTTGAAAATAATCAAAATATTTTTTGTATACATTTATATATGTATATATTTTTTCTGTATTATATGGCGCTATATATTATTGTGAGTGATTTATTGCAATTGGATGAATTTTTTTCCATGTATTACACTTTCCAAATAAATATCACAGCATTTAATAATTCTTTTGCATTTAATTTCAAATCTTTATTTATTCTCTGTGAAACGTTATTCTTTTATTTTACGTTAAAATCTATCGAACACAACAAACACTTTTAAGACACAAATAATAGCACTAAGTGCCATAATAAATTTATTCTACAAATTTAATTATTTTTTATTTAATTTTTTTTTATTTATTTATTAATTTCTTTATTTTATTTTTTTTAAGTTTAAAAAAACAAATTTTAAAAAACTCAATCACAAGAGAAAATATCTAAAATCTCTTCAAAAAATTTACAAACGTTAACCGATTATTATAAAGCTTTTATCAATTAATCATGATATCTATCTTACACAAAATTATTCTTCAAATCGATTTATATCAAAAAAAAACGATTCATGGCAAAAGAAGAGTAATATTAACGTTAACATGTTTTTATAAGAAAACATGAATTGGATTAATAAAGAAAAATGAACAAGAATCCAAATTATTAAAAAACGATTTAAAAATCCATAACAAAGCAATTTTAGAATTAAGTCAATTTAAACGCGAATTAACGTTCTCTTTCGAACGATTAATGTGAACAAAATTACGAACGAATATAACGAAACAACCATCAATATCGCAGCGCAATAAACCGAACCGTGGATGTACAATAAAAACAAAATCAATAAATCAATAAACAAACGTAAATATCATAATCAAAATAAAAGTTTCAGGTAAAATATTGTTTCCTTTAAAAACAATTTTAAAAAATTGGGAAACCAAGGAAAAGAAAACATGATTTATTTATAAACGTATAATGATATTCAATCGTACGCACGATCGACGTATGAAAGCGTACATATAATAGATGTTAATACAGTTTTATCAAAATTAATAAAAAAGCTGAAAGAAATTGATTAAAATGGAAGGAACTTAATTATCAAAAACCGTTGCAAAGATTGAAATAAAATGATGATTGTGTTCTTTTACATGCAGGCTGATCTGCAAAAAATACAACAATTTTCAGAAAGCAATCGATTGGATCGTAATAAGAAAATATATAGGGGTGGGTCACATAGATACGAGGGCCAATTTTCAAAGAAATATTACTCCAAAAAGTACAAAATTTGTTAAAAGGAGTGACATCCACAATATTCTTTAACAGTAGGACAAATTCTTAAAAAACACTTCACATGGTAGAGTATATACGATCGCATTTTTCCAGTCGACTAGTCATGGTCATCGGGTTATTTACATATGGTCACAAATAATCAAAAAAAAATTTTTAAGTAAATTTTCTAACATAAATAACAAATTCCATTTATTATCCATTTTCGGACCATGCACATAAATACTAACAATCTAGAGCGCAGTAAAATATGAAAAACAAATATGAGTAGCCCAGTCGAATTGGTGCAATAATTGCATTCCATGATTTTTCTCCTTTGTACTGTCCCTCCTCTCTTCCTCTATTTCAATCACGTTTCCACTATCTTCAAAAATTGGCTGCCTTTATGCTCTCGGAGATATACCACACATCGCGAAATAAGATCGATTTATTTGTGGATGGCTCATTTTAGTGATTTTCATTTAAAACAAACATAAAACGAAAAACATAACTGCCGGGTCCCAGCGATCAATACTAAATCCATTTTATTTATAATTTTGTAAGAAATATTGTAAAGCGATAATTAAAGCCTAATTGTAATCAAAATACACATAAATTAGTTGACACAATCTTGAGCATAAATTCATTTTAATAACGGTGCATAACAGTCATTAGCCTACTGACTAAATTTATGCTAAAAACATCTAAAGCACAAATAATCTAAATATGCAACAAGGCCCTCAACATGATCTCGTATGTCTCGTCTTTTCCTTTTCTTAATAACTTCTCTAATTAATTCGAAATAATTCTATTCGAAATTCCGTCTGACATCTAAAAGGCTCGCCATTTTTCATGCCCTGTGGTCTTACTTCGATCCAAGCTATTGTCAATATATCGCTTGTATTGCATTTTGCACCGAATGTATTGCATTTTGTAACACTGTCGTTGATATATTTTGAAGTTTTTGCATTCAAAGTAATACAAAATAAAGTCAATAAAATATCAAATTTTGCATAAATTTTGTAAACAAAAATTTTTTATAAAAATATTGTCTTGAAGAAAAAAGCAGAACTCATTTCGAATTTTGTCTGTTCTTGTCTTGTTCTCCAGTTTAAATAATCCAATCAATAACGTTTTTTTATAAATTACATTATTATTCCCTTAAATCTTTTTATGATTAATATTATTGTCTTCTTATTGGGTTTTATGCCAGGCAATATTATAAATAATCCAGCAAAGCAGAATTTATTTTAAACTATTTCCACCAAAATCAATATTTTATTTTTCATAACACAAAAATTATAGTTCAGCTATTTTCAAACGCAAATTTATTTCTGATAACTATATTTCTTTTAAATCTAATGCATTAATTCGTATTGGATTATTTAGACTGTGACTCATTAACACTCATTAGGATGCCTTTGTTAGGAAAGAAATAATGGCAAAAGTTGTAAAATATAATTTACAAATTTAACAAAAATTTGTCAAATTATTCTTTCATAAATCATTTAATAAAAAGTATTTATATTTAAGTTATTTTATCTAAAAGAATCTGATATTAAGAATCCTAACCTGTATTTATATATTGTTAATTAATAATAAAATATATACGCAATAAAATTTAGGCTCTTTTCTTTTTCATCTCTACATAATCATCAAAACATTGTCAATAATTTTATTTAATTTTTTTTTTATTTACACGGAGTATAAATACTGCTATATAAGAAATGTGGCAAACAAAAACCTGAGGTATGTACAAGTTCCGGCCTGAGGAGTTATTATGAGAAGGAGTGGGGAACTGGAGTCGGGGGTGCCTAACAAAAAAAAATATTGCTTTACAATGTTATCTAAATTTCTAAATTAGAACTAATAAAATCTAAAATATTTATTGAATATACTTCTAAACGGTCTCTCGTAACGGACATATATGAAATCTACTACCAGAGGGGGGAAAATCTCAATTACTGCCCTTCTCACCAACCCAACCATGGAGGATGATTAATTCTATTGGGAGGAGTAAATGTCAAATTTACAGGCAAATTAATGATGGCATGAGATCGTTTCATTTTACGCAATGTCGAACGTATAACAATTCCATTTTTCCCTAATAGAAAACCGGCCGGAATGTGAGCCTCGCGGTTAGAATTGTCATGAACCATTTCGATATAATAATCGAATTCCGTAGATCCTTTATTATATTCAGTGATAATTGCAGCCTTGGCTCCAACATTTTCCACATTAATAGTTTTCGTCAAGAAGGAGCATTCTCTATCATACCGAAAAAAATATTCATTGATTTTAAACCGAAAAAGTATATCGTGAAATAACAAATAACACCGACGTACCCTCTTTCGATTAAAGCCACATTACCACGCAATTCTTGTTTATTTTTAATTTTAGAGCAAGCATCTGAAGGAACAACTGGTACAAGGGCGACTCCCTCGAGTTTCTTCGAAAATGCTGTACCAAAGTCTTTCGCCGGGCGTAAACGATAAGTGTATTCCAAGTCTACCGGTTCAGTTATCTCAAAAAACACATCTCCGGCTATAATATCTTGCGTCGTAATGATTTCATTAAGATGATGAAGATTAGTTTCTGCTTCGAGTAAGAAAATATATTAAAGGTACGAAGAAAAGTCAGAAACATAAGGGATACGACCTACCACCAAATCCGGAGGCCAAACGACTATCACTTATCAGTATTCTGACCAGAAATATTAATATATCAAAAGTTGCACATATCCACATTATTTATAAAATTATCTTTAACACAAAAGTTTTGCTTTTAATCAGCTTTATTAATCATATCTAAGAACAACGAGAACTAAATCAGAATTCTAGGCCTTTAGCACCTCCAACAAAAACTTCTCAAAGTATATTAACACGACAGGTGACAGTTAACTAAACTAGTAAAATTCTCTGGAGGTGTCAAAACATAACACGTGATGCCAGATTATTAAAAGTCATCATTGAAACAGGAACAATGTGGAATTTTGAAAAATTAATATTAACCTTTAATTCTAAATTTTATAATAAATGTCTCAAATATAATAAATACCTCAAAGTGGGACTAATACGGGAAGTATACACCTTTTAAGTATGCTGTTAAATTAAAAGCGAATGTTAATTATTATTTTAAAATTACTGTAATAGCAAAATAACGGATTCATTTCATACTGAAATATATGACTCATTGTTCCGGGTACAGCTGATGTAAGCAAAATAAAGTATATAATATTTTATTGAAACTTCGTAAGTGATTACATAAAATAACAAACGTAGAATGTGGCGGGCGAAACCCACGCTAAATTTAATTGTACGTCACTGGTCCTTCGATTATATTTCCACAGCGCCTTAAAAATGTTTACCTTTCTACATATTTGCGCCATTTATTTTTTATATATTTTTCTTATTATTTTTATGTAATGAAAGCCATCCGTTATGTTCTAGTTCTAGTTCTAGTTCTAGTTTTACAGTTCGAGTTTTACAGTTCTAGTTTTAGTGTTGATGAGCTCCTTTACTGTGAATGTGTCTAGTTAACCAAAACGAAAATGGCTTCCTAAAGGAATTTCTGTTTGGTTGTGAATACATAATTTTTTCTTTGCATTGTTAAAATCGTTTTGCAAAATGTTGTGCTCTTCTAATAATGAAAATTATCTAATTAAAACCCTAAAAACATAGTGAATATTATTAAAAATAAGTTGTATTTTCATAGAGCGGTGTTGTGGGTGGTTTTGTACGGTGTATTGCTAATAAAACATCCATACTACGGTACCCTGTATTCATGTGTATGAAATCTCGATCAACTGCCAATTGTAATGATTAAAATGTACGTCCATTTATATTCTAGTTGGATTTTTTGTGCGATCAAAAGTATTTTCATCCTAGTTGGAAGGGACGTTGAGGATTAAGATGGAAAACGATTCTGTAAAATCAGAACATAGTGGCCGGTCGCGACGTTCACGGAATCACAGCAGCAACATTGGCAGCGGCGGCGGCGGTGGTAGTGGTTCGGGAACAGTAAACAACGGTTATCATCGCGACCGCACTAGACACTCGCACAGAAGCAATCATTCGAAATCAAGTAAATCCCAACGCGATAACGGCCCGTTTCAAACTACAGTGAACATGACAGGTAGAATCAGTTGCTCCCGCATATTAAAGATTATTATATATAAATTTAATTGAAGGCGATGAGAATAGAGACGGCCAAGAAATAATTGAAGTACAAATTTTGCCACAAGATGAAAACTGGGGCGAAAATACAACGGCAGTCACGGGTAACACATCCGAACAGAGCATATCTATGGAGGATATCAATAATACGTGGCATCGGGAAAATGAAACTAATTTCGGTTTCGCTTGTAAACGTTACATGGAACAAGCATTCTCGATTTTTTTGGGTTTTGTGTCATTCTTCTCACCTGTTGCGATGGTAGTTACGCCAAAGATGGGTTTCTTCCCTTCAGCTTTCGATCATCCGGAGTTAACGCAGACGATGAAAATGCAATTGTTAGCTTGTGGTAGTGAATGCAAGGGATTACTAGTTTCTCTAGCGGCACGCCTACTTCTTCTAGCGATCGGATTGTGGGCTTTATTCCTGCGTCGTCCTAACGCTACTCTACCACGCATTTCTATGTTTAGAGCTACAGTAATGCTATTAGTGACCATTTCAACATTTGCTTATTGGCTATTTTATATTGTGCAGGTAATTTGGTCAAAGACATAATATTTCATTATTGCAGAAATTGAAATATTTAATTCAACTAGGTCACAAATGGAGCAAAAATTGTTGTTGAAACGGGAGGAGAAGCTGTTGATTATAAATCATTGGTGGCATATGCAACAAATTTTGTTGATACCTTGCTCTTTATTCATTATATTGCTGTGGTTTTACTGGAGTTGCGTCATCAGCAGGCAGCATATTATGTTAAAATTATTCGTTCACCTGATGGTGTATCACGCTCTTACACCTTAGGTCACCTTAGTATACAAAGTGCTGCGTGTTGGGTACTGCAACGTTATTATGTCGATTTTCCTATTTTTAATCCTTATCTGGAACGTATTCCTATTTCGAAATCTCAACGTAATAAAATCTCAACAAGTTTTAAATATTACGAAGTTGATGGTGTAAATAATGCACAACAACAAAGCCAGAATAGGGCTGTGCTCGCTGCCAATGCACGTCGCCGTGATTCTTCGCATAACGAACGTTTCTACGAAGAACATGAATATGAGAGACGTGTGAAAAAAAGACGAGCACGCCTAATTACTGCCGCCGAAGAGGCATTTACTCATATCAAACGTATACACAACGAGCCAGCACCTGCGATACCACTGGATCCGCATGAAGCAGCACAAGCCGTTTTTCCTTCAATGGCACGAGCTTTACAAAAGTATTTACGCGTCACGCGACAACAACCGCGACATACATTCGAAAGTATTTTAAAGCATCTAGCCCACTGCCTTAAGCACGATCTATCGCCGCGAGCGTTTTTGGAACCCTATCTAACGGAGTCACCCGTTTTACAGAGTGAAAAGGAAAGGCGCTGGGTACAATCGTGGTCTTTAATAAGTGATGAGTTACTTTCACGGTCGGTATCAAATGAATGTACATTTCAATTAATACAAAACGATATTTCGTTAATTGTTAAGATCTACAAGCTGCCCCTCTTCAATATATCCGAGCAAGTAGTAGATCCCAAAAGTAATAAATTTGTATTAAAATTAAATTCGGAGACATCTGTCTGACAATTAACGCCATCGTTACAACAAGAGACCGTGCTTAGAAGTAGTAATGGTAACAGTAATAGTAATCTAACCGAATCATCATATTTAAATATATTTATTTAAGTGCAATTGAAAAGAAAAGTACGAGCAAGCATTTAATTGCATAAATTAAATGGTTTCTTCATTTCGATGCCTTACAAACATTCGGACAATAGTTGAGAAAGGAACTTTTTAAATGGAGAGTGCAGGCAACTGGTTAGTCATCTTATTGCACAATAATTAAGTGTGGTTGAAAAAATTTAACTAAATAAATGGGCTAGCCTAGACCACTCGAATTATATGGTATATGCAAGCAACCAAATACGAGCCAGTCGATTTTTGTGCGAATTTTATTACACGCAATAGAAAAAATCAATAGAAAAAACAATTTAAAACGTTCAAAAGTCACCCAAAAATTTTCTGTCTCAAATTCGAATTCACATATGGATCTTTCTACCACCATATAAAATAATACTCTATTCGTAACAATAGTTTGGAAAAACCAACAGTTGCCGAAAACAATGTTACTACTATTGCGAGTCATTTCGCTTTTATAGTGGATGATTGAGATATGTTTGTAGAGGTCTTTTATTTCATTTTTTTACTATTAGTTTTATACAGTTTTTAATTTTCTTTAGATTTAGTGTCACAAATAGCAGGAGTGCGTATATAATTGCTGATTTCTCCCTAACTATAAACATATCAACTTAAATTTAGTAGGATATGTATCCTTAGAGTCTATTCAAAAATAATCATTAACAATTAAATTATTTTCGCAGCCAGCTATTTAATGATATTAATACCTGGCTGGAGATATAGATATCAATGACGATGCTTTGAATTTAAAATTGGTAAAAACATTTTTTAGTATTTATCATAAACTTAATTATCCGTACCGTTAAATTAATGTAGTAAAAAATTGCTTAGTGTTTAAATATACTGTCATATACATATACGTATGCCTATGTTCGAATCCCTAAAATATCTATATTATACCAGTAGTAATATTGTCGCAGGGACTGAAAAACTGAATGCAAAGTTCCCTTCAAAATGAAATATATTCCTATCTATCATAAAATCAAATAGTAATTAAGATCATTTTCCTCGAAACCAATTAGAAAAATAACTCATTCTCAAATACTCATCATGCAATTATGACAAATAAATCTTGGAGACTGTTTTAAAAGGCATTTTACACAGACCAATATATAAATAAAGAAATGAATAAATAAACAAATAAATAATATATATATATATATATATATATATATATATATATATATATATATATATATATATATATATATATATATATATATATATATATATATATATATATATATATATATATATATATATATATATATATATATATATATATATATATATATATATATATATATATATATATATATATATATATATATATATATATATATATATATATATATATATATATATATATATATATATATATATATATATATATATATATATATATATATATATATATATATATATATATATATATATATATATATATATATATATATATATATATATATATATATATATATATATATATATATATATATATATATATATATATATATATATATATATATATATATATATATATATATATATATATATATATATATATATATATATATATATATATATATATATATATATATATATATATTTGATAATAAGCTCAAATAGTAAGATATATATAGTTGACATATTAATATTTCGAGATTTTAATGGGCGTATATGAAAAATATGCTGCTTTTTATACCACGATTTTAAATGAAGTTTTAGCTAATTCAAATTTTATACAATACTTACAATAACATTCGGAATTAGTATAAGATATTTATTATTATAATGCGTATCGATAATAAACTTATGTTAGTATTCTGTTTTTAATGTTCAATTGTCAGTGAGTAATAAAAGCTTCTTATAAAAATATATAAATTTTAGATATTTTATTTTTCTTTCAATGACCAAAAAGAAAAAACTCAACGGCCCCATCAATGATGAAATTATTGCCAAGGTCCCACCGCTAATTAACTATCTATCTAGTTATAACATGGTACAAACTCGATTACATGGTACGGTACTCGATTACCTCGACAACTAAGAACAACTGTTAAGGAGTCAGCGAGAACTGATTCATGTACTTAATTATGAGATAATTGAGTTAAAAATCAAGAAAAAAGTTTGTGCAACCCTGGAAATTCCAAAAACAAGGAAAACAAACGTTAGCAAAATAACGACAGCTGAACGTCTCGCTTCTTCTCAATGCTATGTGAGCCGGTTAATCCTATCAGAGTTGTTGATGACCGACGGTGGAAATGTGGTGTTATCCTGGAAATTATTGAAGTCGTATAAAGTTAGGATAATGCCTTCCCTGCTCTTAAACTCGGCGGACCGTACCCAAATGCTTATCTAATTTGGACAATTCGCATTTTCATAATTATAGAATTTTCCAAAATAAGTTATTAATGATAAATATTGGAAACGTTTGATGACGCTCTTTAAACTGTTTTTTTATAAACGCAGAAATTAGGGAACAGTTTATGATCTCACTGACCCGATTATAAATAAATCGGTAAGCAAATTAATTAAATCGCCCATGAAACCCTGGGAATTCAGAAGAACTTGTGAAGACACCTCGGTTATTTGACGAAATTTACGTTAATCGAGCCATAGTACAACGGCAAGAAAAACAGTATCAGCAGAGGTAATGATATTGGACACTCGCATTATTGCATATGGATTTTTGAAATATACCAACAATTTGGTACACTTCTATGAATTTAGGTATACGTTTCTCAAGAAATTTAACACCACAGCCACTCACAGTTGTGTTTCTGCATAACTATCAATTCTAAAGCAGCCTGGTGAAAAACTACAAAAAATTGATTTGGGTTCATTGAACATCAAAATTACCATTTCTTATTATACTATAACAAATACTAAACTATAACAAATTTGGTGATGCCTATTCTGTAGGAGTTTAAGAATTATATATTTCCCAGATTTGGAAGGGGGTCACCTCCGAGGTGATCCTTTGACTAGCTTACGTTACGTAAATCAATTGTTGATAAAAAATATTAACGTGGCAGCATTCAATAAGATGGTCATTGTTCAGAGGGAAAGAATTTTACTGTCAAATTGCTACTGCCAAAATTTCGATTTATTTTAGATTTGATGCATATTCGTTTTGAAACCAAAAATGTTATAGTTGAGCTATTAAACTAACTATTATTCCAATAGTTTTGCAAAACATCCTTTCTTCTGTTTTTTCATAAATAAATTGTAAGTCTTCGTATTTTAAAGTGAAAGATTGGGTCTTGCCTCATTATTTATGTAACTCACGTAACGTTATTCATGAGTCGCTGGAGAAAATTTCTATCGGACTCACATGATTAGCATTTCGGAGCTGACGTAATAATGAGGATGTGCCCGGTCTATTCAAGTGAAAACATTTCAAGTGGGCGGTGGGTGGTGTAAAACAGTTATAGCATACCTGTCACTTCAAATGTGTGTCTGATTTTGTTGAGCATAGTTGGCTCTCTTGACAGTCACATGTACTCCACCCATCGCATCACATTCTTGTGATGCATGACTGGGTATAAAACTTCTAAACATGTTTTCTTTCTCAGTTCGTCCTCTCATTTTCCCTGATGCTGCGGCGTGTGGTTTTATACGGTACACTCGGCGGTGGTATTATTAGCACAGGATTAAGTTTACATGGCAATGATTACGATGTTGATTCATTGGGAATTGTACGCTTGACACGATCTGCGATTACTGTATTTGATGTAGCTTTAACGTACAAACGTGAGCTATTTTATCGCGAATGGGATAAAAACTCACCGGAATATAAGGCTGAGAAAAGTCGCGTACATAAAATAGCTGCTGAAAAATTGCTTCAATTGATATGCACAAATAAAGGAGTATACATTAAAGTTGGGCAACATATCGGTGCTCTAGAATATCTTCTGCCTACTGAGTTTGTACAAACAATGAAGATCCTACATTCCAATGCCCCACAAAATCCCGTCGAGGATTTGTACAAAGTAATACGACAAGACCTGAAAAAAGAGCCCAGCGAATTATTTATAAATTTCGAACCAGTTCCTTTGGGAACAGCATCGTTGGCTCAGGTGCACAAAGCGACTCTTAGAACTGGAGAGGTTGTAGCCGTAAAAGTACAACATCCCTACGTCAAAGGGAATTCGTTGGTTGATATGAAAACTATGGAGATTATGGTTAGCATTCTGTCGTTTATATTTCCCGATTTTAAGATCAAATGGTTAGTAGAAGAATCGAAGAAAAATCTGCCCATCGAATTGGACTTTCTACATGAAGGTGAAAATGCTGAAAAAATTGCCAAACAATTCCATAAATATGCGTGGCTCAAAGTGCCGAAAATTTATTGGAATCTATCTTCTCCTCGGGTATTGGTGATGGAGTATTTAGAAGGTGGTCACGTTAACGATTTGAATTATATTAAGAAGAATAAAATTGATCCATTTGCGGTATCAAATAAAATCGGTCAGTTATATTCGGAAATGATATTTACGACAGGATTCGTACACAGTGACCCACATCCGGGCAATATTTTGGTTAAGAAGATTGACAAAAATGGCGATGTGGATATAATTCTATTAGATCACGGCCTTTATGCGAATCTGACAGATAAATTCCGTTATGAATACTCAAAATTATGGTTAAGTATTTTAAATGTGGATCGCAAGGGTATGCGTGAGCATAGCAGAAATTTGGGAATCAAAGGCGATTTGTATGGTCTATTTGCGTGTATGGTTACTGGTCGACCATGGGAAACAGTTATGCAAGGAGTTAGCACAGTAAAATACACCAAAGAAGAAGTAAGTTGAAAAAATATACATTTCAGTATAATTTAATACAGTCCTTTCTAAAATACAGAAAAACACTTTACAAAATAATACGTCTTTGGTTCTGCCAAATATATCGGATGTACTGGAACAAGTAGATCGTCAAATGTTGCTCATATTAAAAACAAATGATTTAATTAGAGGTATCGAAGCAACCTTATGCACACAGAATCGCATGACGGCGTTTTGGGTGATGTCTAAATGCTGCTTACATTCTATGTTCGCGGAGCAGAAAACATTACATAATTCATATTCAGCGCAAATACGCTTAACTTTAAGGGAAAAATGGGAAATTTTTAAACTTAACATTTACTACTTGTACCTGGGCCTAATTAATTTTCGATTAATTTCCGCAGCAAAAGCTATTTTATTATAGTACGATGCAAAGTATTGGCAATGTAAGAAGCTAAACAAGAAGGTTTCATTTGCCATATACATTAAGCTATATCAACATCAAAACAAAGTAACTTACATAGCGTGACAATTCATGGTTTCTCCAACCTGACCAAATATTGAATGTATTTCCGTAGATTTTTGGAAAGATGATCACAGGAGAGAGTCATTACTGCTTTCGAAAGAATTGCGATTCTTTTAATTCGTAGTAGTAAGGCATCTGCCTGATGATACAATGAGTATACGTTTTGTTTATTAATCAAAAGCTGAAACTCAACTGATGCGCTTTTTCTTGCTACTTCTTGTTTGGATTGAGGTTTGAGGTTTCTTGTTTGGATTTGGACAGGTAAAAAATTTTTTCTAGGCCTTAGTGCACATACATTGCTTGAGTGTTTAGTACGTTTTATTTAAGTCACTATAATTCTATCTTTAATCAATTTCCTTCCTTGCATTCATTGTAAGTCTTTGTATTTTGATTCGAAACAATTGAGGACAATGTAGTTAATGCTTGAAGAAATCCTTATGCCTCGAAAATGCATTCAAGATGTTTTATACAGCTCTATAATCTATAATAAGGAAAAAATAGCTTTACTATTATTTAATTGAGATTTTTTGAGAAATTATTTATGAAACAGGGAAAATGCCATAAACACTAATTGTTTAGGTTTAGATAATTGGTCAAAAAAGGGAGATGAAGAATAGTATGTATTCTTATGTATTCATAATTAATTTATTCTTTTTTACGAAACGTGTAAAATTTGTAAATATTAAGTGTAATAAAATTGATTGAACAGACGATTATATAATTTAGGTTTTTTCGATTTTATATTTCGAGAAATACTTTGAATTACATTAATAAAGATTTCGAGAAATACTTTGAATTACTTTGATAAAGATTTCGAGAAATACTTTGAGTTTTTTGAGTTGGTAACTTTCCCAGCAATACGTGTTTGGGCTAAGGAAGAGATGTGGAGAATGCAAGGTTTCTCGTATTGATTTTCTTCAGTGTAGTGAACTTTGCCAACAGTTTAGTTTTGCTGTCAATTTTATCAGCTGAAGATTATTTTAGCACATGCAAATAATAAAGTGCAAATTAATTGTGATAAAAAAGCTTTAATATATTTTTCCGTTATGTTATCTTTATTGATGGTCAGATCTCAGGTAATGTTTCCAATTCGATAAATTCGATTTTCATGCAAATCAATTAATCTATGAAATTAATAATTTTAGGCACTTGTTGCAGCATCTCACTCTCATATACGTTCCTTTAGTTCAAAAATCAATGACATTGTTATTGTTTCGGCTGCTCGTACTCCTATCGGCAGTTTTCAAAGTCAATTGGCACCCCTTTCGGCAACTCAGTTGGGAGCTGTTGCCATAGACGCCGCCATCCAACGTGCTGGGGTAGCAAAAGAGAGCATTGATGAAGTGTATATGGGCAATGTGGTATCTGCTGGTATAGGTCAAGCACCAGCTCGGCAAGCAGCAATTTTTGCCGGTCTACCGAAAAATGTCTGCTGCACAACAATCAATAAGGTTTGCTCATCGGGCATGAAATCCATTATGGTCGGTGCACAAACGCTAATGTTAAATCAAGCTGAGATAATTGTGGCTGGTGGCATGGAATCAATGTCGAATGTACCGTATTATTTGAAGCGTGGCTCCGTACCTTATGGTGGTACTAATTTAATTGATGGCATAGTTTTTGACGGTTTAACCGATGTCTATAATAAATTTCATATGGGCAATTGTGCTGAGAATACAGCGAAGAAAATGGGTATAAGCCGGAAAGAGCAAGATGAGTACGCTATTAATTCATACAAACGATCAGCTCAAGCATGGTCGAGTAAGTTATTCGATTCCGAAATTGCTCCCGTCAAAATTCAGCAAAAGCGTAAACCGGAAATTGTTGTAGCAGAAGATGAGGAATATAAGCGCGTTAATTTTGATAAATTTGGACAACTTTCTACGGTATTTCAGAAGGACAATGGCACTGTCACTGCGGGTAATGCCTCCACATTAAACGATGGTGCTGCCGCTTTGGTATTGATGAGCAGCAGTACTGCCGAACGTTATCAGCTGAAGCCATTGGCTCGTATTGTAGGCTTTCAAGATGCTGAAACTGATCCTATCGACTTCCCTATAGCACCGGCATTAGCTGTTCCTAAACTTTTAGAGAAAACGGGATTATCAAAAGATAAAATTGCTAGTTGGGAAATCAATGAGGCATTCTCTCTTGTGGTTGTAGCAAACATTAAAAAACTTGATATTGATCCTGAAAAAGTGAATAAACATGGAGGCGCTGTGTCTTTAGGTCACCCTATAGGAATGTCAGGAGCACGTTTAGTAACGCATTTGGCGCATAGCTTAAAGCCCGGCGAATATGGTTGCGCTTCCATATGCAATGGAGGTGGTGGTGCCTCATCTATACTCATTGAGAAATTGTAAGAAGAAAAAATCTCCTTCTTAATTTGACTCTTCCTATCTATCCCAGATTTTGCATTTGTTATTGATATACTTTTATTTTGCTTACTTTTATGATCATGTTAAATTTTTATATCTATACAAAACAAAAAATAATATCTATGTTTAAAAACAAAATAAAATTTTTGCAACAAATTCAAAATAAAAAACATCACTTTATGGACATTTTATTTTTGTTCTCTTTAACTCACAGATCAAATCAATCTACGGCGCTCACTTCACCGATCATAACGCTTTTCACAAAAGACAATTGTCCATTATGTGATGAATTGATTTCTGAGTTAGAAATTCATTTTAAGGGTGAATATCATTTGAAAAAAATTTTCATAGATCAGAAGGAAAACGTGCACTTTTTGCGATTATACCGGAATGATATACCCGTTCTATTTCTTAATAATCAGTTCCTTTGTATGCATAAATTAGATCACAGAATGTTACGCAAGAGGCTTGATGATCTAAAAAATGAGATCAGTATGATGGAATAAGCAGAGATGAAAAGCGTTCTTTAAAAACATTTTGAATGCAATACAATGAAGATATGTGCAGGATAAATTATATATAAGAAATAACTTGAGGTGTAAATATTTTTACAGCTATTGGATTATTTGCAGCGTCCATAATAAAATTATATTTGCAAATAATCTACTTGCGAAAAAAAATTTAATAATTTCTATTGCATACTATTTAAATACGATTTTAATTTACCGGACATCAGGACGTTTTGATTGTACTTCAGACCCGCTCGACAACGAACACTTCGTCGACCGTGTCAATAATTGTCACGCTCTCATTGGATTTTGAAAACTATACGGAAAACAAAAACAACGACTCCCCGATCATAAAACTGATTGGGTTTTGAACTCTTATTTCCTTGCCATTACTTATGTAAGGATTTCTTATTAATGACACTGAATACCAAAAGTTATAAATTATAAACTCAAATACAAATGGCATTTGGAAGTAACTAGGATCGAGTAACTTTAAATACCGTTTTTGCTGCGAACACTTTAAACAATTTCTAGTCTTCATTTTCAATTTTGAATTCGAAGTATCAAACAAACGGGTAATCCAACTATGAATTAATCAGAAATTTTAATTGAATTGAACACCCTGTGTTAATCTGTTCTGATATCTGTCATTTAATATGCTGCATTCGTCGACGACAATTCAAATTAGAAAAGAAGCTTAATAGCTTGAACACATATAAATTACTGTTTCTGCCGGCAGTATCAGCATTTCAGCATTGAACGCATAGACTTCTCGGACAGAAGGCAGTAAAGTCAAAATGCTTTGCAAAATGTAAACAAGAAGTCTGTGTAAGAATATTCCGTTCATACAGTTCAAATAAGAAACAAAAACAAAAACATAATAAGAAGAACAAGGGTAGCAGACGGCAGTAAAATTAGAAATTTTCAATCTATTACCTGGCAGAAACTGCTTTTACTGCCCGACAGAAAATTCAACAGTTCATAAATAATACATGTTTTTTTTCAAATAAACCTGATGCTATTTTTTAAAATGTCAATTATAATAAATATTGTGCTTATCCAAGGTTCGAATCATTCCTTCTCGTCTTGTCTTCACTATTACTTTTCAACTTTTTAATACTACAATAGTTGACGATTTGCCAACTACAAATATTTCAAACAGTTGAGAGACAGGTGGAAATACAAGATGAGATGGAACAAATCAAATCTTTGATATATGCAAAAATTTTACAAATACCAAATGATTTTAATTCACCAATATATATTTATATATTGGCGGCGTATACAAAGAACTGTCTTGCACTTAATCGTTCACAAATCTGAATGACAATAAATACATTATATTTGCTATAAGTGGCATGTACCACAGAAGGATAGAATAGGACCGTAATGAAATAATTTTCAAGTGGGCTTCGGGATACCCTAATTAACTGAAGCTTGTTCGTAAATGTCAAATAATGGAGGACTTCCTCAAACAATCTCCGAAATATTTGCTCTAGAGCTCTGTGAATCCGTTGAAACAATTTTCTTTATAAAATGTTAATACAAACGACCATAATACTGTAAATGATATTACAGGTTACATCATTGCTAAAATTCTTTGTATAGATGATTTTCCTTTATATTACAAGTTTTTTGGTTAATTCGGATAGTTTACATAATGCACTTAACATTAATAAACATATCTAAATAAAATTCTACTGAATGCGCGCCCTTGTGGCGATTAGATCAAGATCCGTGTAACGGGGTGTTGATGCTTTTCAGTAGTAGGCATTCTTGTGCGTTTAGTCGGAGGCGCTGTTGGTTGCACGGCAGGCAGCCATTTCGATTTATATTTAGTGCGTGGAGTGGTGAAAGAAAATTTCACCGGATTGATTTTGAGGTCTAATTGTTTCATATTTAGTTTCCTAAATTCTCAAAAATCTTCTTAACTGTTAAGGCGTACCTTAAAAAATTTCATCCAGCCAATATGTCTTCTTCATCCTCTTGCTACAAGTGTAATCGGCCGGGTCATTATGCCCGTGATTGTAATTCCGGAATGCGTGACGGTGGACGGGATGGTGGTCGCGATATGCGTCGCGGCGGAAACCGCGAGAAGTGTTACAAATGCAATCAATATGGACATTATGCTCGTACGTGTCCAGAGGAGTCTGAGCGGTGCTACCGCTGCAACGGTATTGGCCATATTTCAAAAGACTGCTCCCAATCCGATAACCCATCTTGCTACAAATGCAACAAGCCGGGTCATTTGGCCCGAAATTGCAATGAGCAGGTGAATGATCGTGGTCAATCCTGTTACAAATGCAATCGACCCGGTCATATTTCTAAAAATTGTCCGGATACGGCCAAGACATGCTACGGCTGTGGAAAGAGTGGTCATCTTAGGCGTGAGTGCGATGAGAAAGGAGGCAGAAATTAAACCCAATCACCTCATCCCCCAACAAGCTGATAGAGAACGGGAGAAGAAGCAAAAAACCATCCTAATATTTAAAACAAAACAACAAAAAAAAACAAGAAATGGAAATCTCCGCGCAACTCAACTAAATTTAAATCGATTTGTTTACTATATATATAGATATATATTCCAAGCTGAAATCAGCGACAATTTAAAATGACAAGAAGCAAAGGAGAGGTAAGACCTCACCTTTGAAACTCGCCCCCCAAAACTTCTCTAAATAGATTGATCAATCGAATGGATGATGATGAAACGTTAAGAAATCGAAAATATTAAACACATACACATACAAGCAAATTAAATGACCGAATCAACAGAAGTGGAAGAAAAAACCTTAACAATTTCATATATCACTGTGATTGTTTTTTTAATTGTATATTAAAACTACCGGAGCTGCTGATTTGAGAAAGAATATCAATGTTGTTTCATTTATTTTAGATTCTTCAATTTTTCTATCATCTTCCAACAGATTGCGAACAACGTGCCTTCTTCGGTCGTTCCTTTTCTTTGTGGACCGGGAGGCAGGAGGGTGCATGATTGTTGGCAATAAATACGTCTGCTTTTCACTCGTCATCGATATGACAAACTTGTTTTCGAAACCATGTGCTGCTTTAGCGTGTTGCAGTTTTCTCGCTTGCACTTAACCCCCTGCAGCGGGCGAATCATATCGTCGATAGCTAACCTGAATGTGTTGCGATCAGCTTGGAAACAGCGGCAGCTGCTTGAGTTGCTCCTTGTTTGGATAGCATTTTTTGGTGATGATTGTTGCCGAGTGGATGCTTTCTCTTTGTAATTATCCTACTCTCTCAGTATTCTGTTCAGAATAAGCGCGGAATTTGTCGCGGTTTTTTTAAGTACAGTCATCACAATCTTCGTTTGCCATGTAATGACAAATGGTTTTTTGCAAACGGATACATTTTTCTTGGAATTATCTGATATGAGGAATTAATTTCAAACGTAGTTCAATGGAAGGGGAAGGGGTGGGAGTTTAAAAAATGTGTACAAAATATATGATAGACATAGTGGGGCAGACGGAATATCTCTAAAAATCAATTTAGATCTTTTCGAGGTGGTGTGAAAATTTTGCAAAAAAACGTAGGCGGCTCATTGTGCGTCACTCCGTAAGCAAGAGATCCCAGCTGAAATTTGATTAAGTTTGAAATGTGTGTATAATACACCAGAGTATACGTGTATACCAACAGATTATTTTCGCCTTCATTCTCACCATTCGCACAATAGGGAAAAAATACTAGCTGCAACAACGTGCTCTAGGTGAATAAATATCCACCACCGTGGTGTGACGGTGACGAAAACCGTGTACCGATTGGTTGACGAATGGAATAGGGTTATTGTACACGTGGATAGTATTATAATCATGTTTTAATAAAAAAAGAAGACTTCGTTTCGAATTTCTATTTCTTCGTACATTTATTTACGCTCTTATATACTTATTTAATTACCAACTACCCAACTACTAAACTACTAAACTATTGAATAATTCCAATAAATCAATTAGATTTTCCTATAATCATTTCGATAGAAGATAATTATCATGATGATTATCACGTATAGCTATTGAAATTCATTAATGAATTCCCTACGTCTGATGTCGTTTTTGTTTTCACTTCCGTTTAATAGTGTCAAGTAATTTATTTATATACAGTAATACATTTGAATGAGGTAAAATTTATCTATAAGAAAATTATTTATATTCTTTTCAAATAGTTGGAATATAAATATTTTTCCCTCAAAATTTAAAGTATGCATTTTTGTTTAGATTTTAAGGAAAAATCGATTATTTGATTGATTTTATTTAGACCATATTAGAAGCACCCTGTTTCTGATATAATACCTTCATAGGCTTCGAAGAGACGAGCAGGCATTATTCTTACGTGTGGTAAGGAAAGCTATAGATTAGCGCTTTTGAATAAATATTAAGGTAGGTTTAAACTTTAGATTAAAATCAGGATGACAATACTGCGCTGTCCTTAGAATATCTTAAAACAAAAGAATAAAACTACAGCGAGGTATAAATATGTTCTAGTCATAAAAGAAAACCTACTGATAAATTTAATAACATATCCCTAAAAGGCATTCGAATCAAATAAACGAATTAATCAGATTGAAAACAAATTATTTTCGAAATTTATTGAGCAAGTCTTGATTTTCTTATGCAATGATTTTTTTTTTTGGAATAGTCTTATATTTGTTTGATTTTTTATAATTTTTAATTTCGAAGTTAAATGGAAATAAGGTTTCGATAATATTTCAATAATACCTTGGGGTACCACTAATGGGTAATTAAATTTATACGATTTTTAAAACTGACAGATTCTACCAAAGGATCTCATATTTCTAATTATTAATTTCCAAATATGTTTGTACAGTATTTTTATATAGAACTTTTATTTATATTGCCATAGTTAAGTTTTCCTTTTACCTCTGCAGCAAAATTTCGAAAATTTTCATATATATAATTTTTATTTTTGAGGCTTCGTTATCGTTATCATTTTGCTTATTGAAAATTAAACGTAAATGAAGATTTAACAACTTCACGAAATTTCCGGGGACATTTTCTAAAAGCATTTAAGATTTAACTGACGTCTTATAACATATCAATTTAATTGTCACAACTTTTAGCTGTAGATTGTAATTCGATAGACATTAATTAACTATTGACTCAAGATAGAACACTTAATGAAGAATTTTACGCGAATTCTTAACTATATCCGTAATTATTTATCATTATTGAAAAATTTAATTTCTGAACTGGATTTTAAGTCTGAAATTAGCAAAATAAATAAATAAACTAATTTTAAACTTAATTATTATTTTTATTTCAATCTCAGGAATTATGATATTTCAAAATTGTCTATAGTTTTCTTTTTTTGCAAATATACAACTTCATATAGCGTATTTATGTATTTTGCAAATATACAAATAATTAACTATTTAATTATAGCATGAAGATAATGTAGTACTGCTGGTTTGAATTTTTATATGAAACTATTTATTCGACCGATAGTTTGAAAGCTTAGTCCGCATTAAATACAATAAGCCGGCTTTCGTTTTGTTTTAAAAAATAAAAATTTATTTCTCAGACTTATTCCTCGCTTTGACTGCAGCGATCATCATTCTTTCCTGCTTCTTACTACGAGGCAAAGTAGTATAGCTTGATGACATGGTTTTATCCTAAAATTAGAAATGAATTGGGAAAAAATATAAAATTGAAATTTAATCAGAACGTAAAGTTTAAAAAAGTGCATGCAGTTTAAAGAAATTTTAAGGTTTTAAGTTTAAACTTTTTAATATTTATTCTATATAAATAAATATCAGAAATCCTACGTAACGTTATAAAACTCTAGAGTAATTATTAGAATTCTTTTGAAAAGAATAAAGATCGAACATTGTGAAAGTGATTTTTTAGTATTTATCGAAATATTTTGTTTGGCAAATTGATTTTCAATTCAAAATCAAAGAATGATTTCGTACAATAAGGCAAAATACATCCGTTAGTTATCTGTTGGATTAGTTGGACTGCCGAAGAGGTTTGAATTGTATTAGTAGAATTTGGATGATTTTAAAAAGAGGTCACTAATAATGCATCACTCGTTCATGACATTAAAAGCGGCAAGGCAAACTTTCTAAACGCTTTCGACATGCTGTAGGTGAGTTTTCATTTGGAATATGAATTGCTTTGATATTCGGAATGCATAAATATTGCAGATTAATTCGCTTGCGTTAAGTGATCGTGAATTTTTTGTATTCCTTACGTTTTAAGTATTTAATTTTTATTTTGCTCTTTTAAATTTCCGTTTCTTTATGTGTGGATGACAGAGGATTATTATCCTTTTCAACTGCAACAGAAGTACTATTGCTTTTATCATTTGTACGAAAGAGATTTGTTTTTATGCTGTTTAAAAAATTGCCTTTTTTAATAGATTTTCTTTCATTTGCTAAAGAGGAATCATGCATGGTCAAATCATTGATCGATCTAGTTGAATGAACACTATGAGCATCGAGATCGCGCACAGGTGGCGGCTCAGGAGCTTTGCCTTTGCCATGAGTAACTTTTGAGGATATTGATAACATACTCTCCCCTGAAAATTTTGGTTTGGACGGAGTTTGTTCAATATTTTTAGTAATTGATTCTTCTTCATTTAATGCAGTCAATTCCGTCATGCTATCATTTTCATTTTCAGCCTTAGAAAGAGTCGATTTTAATTCAATTTCAATTTTTTCTCCAATTGTAAATTTTGCATCAATTAAATTATACTCGTTGTCCATCTCACTCTCACATTTATCTTTTCCATTGCCTTCAATATTATCCGTTTCAATAATTTTCTCAGTAGTTTTTGTTACCGCCTTTGTTTGATTTTCAATCATAGTATCATCTTTATCGATGCTCATGTCTTGTGACTTTTCCTCAAGCAGCTCTACATCATCAGTTGCGCTATCAAAATATTCATCGTCACCACTTTCATTATTTCTCACATCTTCAATTTGAGGTCGGAATGAATTTCCAAAAGCATCAGCGGCTGCGGTCGTTACGAAACTAGAGACGTCTTCGTTTGCTAGAGCGTGAAATTTTAATTTTTTTGATTTATTATCAGTTTCATAGAATTTCTCTTTTTCTTTGTAATCAATTCCATTCCAATTATTTCCAAAATTTTCTGATAGAATTTGTATTTGGCGTGAAATTTTTAAGAATCTCTGCAACTCCTCGTAACTGATTTCATCTTTTTCATATTGAAACTGGTTAGAAATCTTCGGTGACAATACTTCAATATTCTTTATTAAAAATGATTTATTACTAAAATTGAATAAACTCTTAGGGTTCAAAACTGTTACAGGCAGGGCTGGCGATTAGACCCGAGTTGTTTATTTCGAATGAGTTAAAGAAGAAGCTGGATTTATTTAAGAGAAGCCAAAGCGAGAGCTTCCGCAGTTCAAGGAATGCGGATTTATTTTTAGAAATGAATCCTTTTAAAAAGATATTTCAATAATGGTATTATTAAATTAGCTTTTTCGAAAATTGAAAATTTTATTAAATTCGGATTTAATTATTTTTTAAATAGAATCCATGGCCAGCCCTGGTGATGGTGACCCTGGTTAATGCCAAGTTCATTCCTTTATTAAAAATATATCAATATATTTACGGAGAATGAAAATGGAAATACCGACCTGACCGCCGGTCTTTCCGTTTACTCACCTCTGTCCGTTTTGTTCTTGATCTAGGTTTGGAAGCATTTGTTAACGAAGCTGTTCGACTTAGACCAACTGATATCGGTTCAGCGCTTGAATAACCTGAACTAATATCTTCTGAAGATCGAATACTGTAACTGAAATGAAACACATTTATTTGATTTCTCTAATAAAAGAAGAACACTAATTCAAACTCACTTGAAATCGGCTTCGGCACCTTTTGCATTTAAGTCGACTTCTGTGAAATACATACCGGTCGAGTGCCTTGTGCCGGACGAGGACCGTGCCACAGTAGTTTGCGTACGTGGACGTAATATACGTTGCTGAGCTCTTGGACTTATCACCTCGTCAATCTGAATTGATTGAGAGTTTTTAAATATCGAAATTTCGAAAATATCGAGATTTTTTAAATATGCTTTCAAATACATTTACTACCTCATCCTGGGTACGATGCATATCCGGTTCGGATAAGTCACTTAGGCTGTA
The DNA here is from genome assembly GCA_963966595.1 of Physocephala rufipes. Classification (NCBI taxonomy): domain Eukaryota; kingdom Metazoa; phylum Arthropoda; class Insecta; order Diptera; family Conopidae; genus Physocephala; species Physocephala rufipes. Next base: position 30,822,208 of record OZ016505.1, on the reverse strand, counting down.
GCTACGTCTTATAGTCTGGACTAGATTTCCACCACCCTTAAAGCAAAAATAAAAATCCAGACTGATACATATTTGAGAATAAATATTGATATCACAAAAATTATCTCATGAGATAAAGTTTCGTTAATAAAGAGTTGTTCGAAAAGTAATTACGTCTTTTCCTTCAATTTCCTCCTATTAATCCAAGATATGGTTTTAAAATAATAATTTAATTCAATATAAATAATTACAATCAATAATTCAATAATTATTTATTCCTTCCTTCATTTATGTCTTCATTTGTTTCGGTCGGCTTCTTTAAACATCTTTCAGAACATTTATATTTATTCACTCTAATTTTCACTAATTTGTTTTAATTCTCCACATACTTTTCTTGCTTGAACAGTATTTTAATTTTCTCCATACTAGAAAATACAAGTAGATCAAAAATACTTCTCTTTTTTTAATTTAAAGGAAAAACTTTTCATAATTCAGTCTTAATGTTAAGAAGAATTACAATTCCTTTATAAGAAACTAACGAAATTACTTTTCGAACAATTCATCTCAAACAGTCGTAAGTAATCGAATGCATTCAATGGTTTTAATCGAAGTTACATAATTTTATTATACGTGTTAAACAAACGGTGAGAAAAATCAGTACAAAAGATGATAATTAAATATTACCGGTGTACATTAAAACTTAATTGTTAGCAGTATAAAACCTAACTGTTGATTAATTATTGATTAATTTACAAAAAACTATTTTGCGTTTTAATTTCAGTTTTAAAAAATGAGCATGAGAAATTCGTTAATGAGGTTGATTCGCTGATATTTTTCTTATTTAGAGATCATTTTATTTAGTCATTATCCACGATTTCGACAATGCGTTAACAAGCTTATCGGCATCATCATTACTACAATCTTTTATTAAATTTCGACATCAATATCTGGTGTTGCTTCACGCAGTTTTCGTCGACCACGTATACCTCCTCCTCCTCCTCCGTCGCCGCTATTTAAAGCAGATATGGCAGTGACTTTTTGATTTGTCACTTCGTCTCTATTCATTAGTGACTGTTGTTGTTGTAGATGATGTTTACGTTGTTTGTTATGCGCAGCTTTATTTGTACGTGCTCTGGTTTTACGTTTTGGTGCTTCACGCGAACGTGCAGCACCACCAATGAATTCGTTCAGTTCACCATAAACTGCATGTTCATCATCATCAAATTGTTCGACATTTTGTAAATCGTTGGGCATTTGATCATCCTCCTCAGAGAATTCAATCGCTTCTCCTATAACATTAAGAGAATTGGAACGTGGAAGCCATAAAGCTTCTGGCATATCAATCATATCATTCTCATATTGACGCGCGCTTCTTGCATAGATGGCATTATCAGATTGTGATGAAGGTAACGCGCGTATATTCGGGTCATTAGATGAGGTGGTGGTGGTGGTAGTAGTGGTGGTGGTAGTATTTAAGCTGTAGTGGATGGTCTGTTAGAGCGGTCGTGATCATTAGCAGTTTGATTTGTAATGACATTGCGATGAGGTGCATAAAATCAAAAGAAGAGAAAAAAAAAAATAAAAAAACAAGAAAAGTAAAAATAAAATTTAGCGAAATAAGAATGAACGAGAATTAATTTCATTTAACAAATTATCAGTCTATTTGAAATGAGTTTGGGAAAACTCGAAAGAAATACTCGTTTCAAAATAAAAAAAAATCAATGAAGTAACAAAATTCATCCAATTCAAATTCAAACATTTAGAAATATTTCCATACGTTGTATAAAAAAAGTCAAAATAATTTAAAACTTGTTTGTGTTTTTTGATTTTATTCAAGAGGCAACAAATTTATTTTTAACGATAACGATAAATAAATATATATTTTGCCAGAAAAATAAATAATTTATTAAATAGTAAAGAAAAGGCGTTATGAAGCTCGTGTCTTTAATGAAATTGTTTGACGAAGAAGAAGTTGAAGAAGACTACTTTTTAATTAGCGTAAGTTCCACAGGCTTCAGCTTCAGAATTTTATTTTTAATAGATCGTAGTTTATCAAATCGATGATCAAGCCGCTGATGTCTATGATCAATTCTAAATGTTTACATACATACATACAAATCGATGTTAAATTATTAGTAACGTATGTGTTTTTATCAATCGTTTCGAATAAATTATGCAAATAAATGAATGGATGCATTTTATTAGAATTGAGAATAAATAGATCGGTTTTATTTCAATTAATAAAGACTCATAATACCTTTAAAGCTGTCTGCATGATAACATTAGTGGCATAATTTACACCCTTCGAACCTAATTGAATTACGGCCGAATAGCCACGTTCTTTGGCTTGATTTAAATATTCATCGATTTCCTGCAAGAGATAACGTTTAACGTTAAACAACTTTTATATACAAAATTTTTTAATTAAAATCGAATTGCTCGGAATTCGAAATTTTTCAATATCCAAAATTTTTAATATTACAATTTTTTACTATTTTTTACTAATATTTGTAATATTTAATTGTTTATAAAAAACTTTTTTATTCAAAATTTTTTAGAATACATAAATTTCAAAATGAAATCAAAATTCGAAATTTTTTCAAATTCAAATCTTTTCAAAATTTAAAATTTGTATTTTTTCAGCATTTTTTCTAATATTTAAATTTTAAAATTTGTTAAAATAAACATTAATAAAGGTAATTGTTTTTTAAATTCATAAAGTCCGAAGTAAAAAATTTTGCAATATCCAAATAAATAAATATCCAAGTAAATATTATATATTTATTAAAATTCGAAATTTTTAATATTATTTTTATTTAAATAAAAAAAATTTAATTCAAAATTTTTTAGAATCAATAAATTTCAAAATGAAATAAAAATTAAAAAAATTTTTTTTATAAATTCAAAATTTTTTTAAAATTGAAATTTGCAAAATGCAAATTTTGTACTTTTTCAAAATTTTTTAAATTTTAATTTTTTTTTAAAAAAATTTTAGAATATTTTTCCTTTTAATTCCAAAATTTTTTAAATTCAAATATTTTCACTATTCAAAATTTTTTTTCAAAATTTCTTTAAACTATGAATTTTTGAAATTAAGTTTTTTTAAAAATTCAAAATTTTATAAAAATCTAAATTTTTAAAAATTCAAAATGTTCTGAAATTAAAAAATTTTTAAAATTCAAATTAATTTTTTTTTATAAATATATATTAAATACCTGCTCTCTTCGTGTCAGCATCGGATGCACAAATTTTCTATAAAGTGTAGAACTACCTTTTGTAGCTGGTGATAATAACCATAAGACAATAATTACTTTAACTTCGTAATAGAAGGGAAACCACGATAGGAAAATATCGGTGATTGTTTCGATGCATGTAAAAAATGCAAATACAATCCAATACATCATCCATTTTACCTGAAAAAAGCCAATTATAAACAAAAGAAGGAAATATTAGGAAAAAACTAGATTATCGCTCGTGACTATTTATAACTCGAAACTACTCCAATTAAAGGCGAATAAAGCTCTAAAGAAGAAATTCAGTTTTTTTTATTAAAATTTACACTCACATATTCTTTGACGTTTTTGGTGCGCACAGCTTTATAGGATGAATAGGCCGGATATAGTGTACCAAAAGATAATCTGAAAGCAGGAAATATAATTATCTGAGAAATTGATCGAGGAAATATAAAGATGGCCATAAGAAAACCAATACAAATTGTTGTAAAAGTTAAAGGAGGAAGTGGCCAAGTTTGTAGGATTTCAAAGAATCTTCCCACTACGCTTAAATCTCGTAGAACTCTTTCATTTGGAAGAATTTGTTGATGAGGAATAGATGATCGAATTTTTTTCCTATTATTTTCAAAATTTCCATTATAAAATCTTCCATTTAGTCGGTCATTTAAAAAATTTGCCATGACTTCATCATCATTATTATGATTGCTGTGGTTCCATATCAATTTTGCTTCCTCGACGCATTGATTTCTATCAATGAAGAAATGTTGACGACTTTTACTTTCATTGTTTCGAACAAATTTCTCATAAATGGGAATCGTTTCTTCAAGTGGTAGAGATGGCACTGATGCCGTTGCCGGTGGTGATGGTTGTATTTGTTGTATTGACGCTAAGGATGCTGATGATAGGGATGATGATGATGATGACGATGATGATGGTGTTAGTGCACTATTCCTTAATTGACGTCTGATGCTTTTATTTTTCATATTCATTTGAAAATCATCGACACCAATCCGTTTGGTTTGCCAATCGATAAAGCATTTTGAATTGATTTTAAAGATGTCTTCTGTGTGTTTTATTGTTTCAGATCTGGGATCATCATTCTGATGATATCCCTGATGTTGTGAACTATAATCGGTATATTCCATTCTTTTAATGGGTGGATGTGGGTGTAACGGCCTTTTTCTGATTTCCTTTTAAACTTTAAAATAGCTTTTTATTATGCATCTAGGCATTATAATCGAAATTGTTTGAGGATATATGTATATATTTCGTTTTTTAAGAGCCCTAATTGAACTGCATCTGCAAGACGACTGAACTATTGGGAAATTTCATTTCAGTTTTCAAGGATTGGTGTGCGTAAAGGTGCGTCCATTTAAAAATAGTCCGGGAAAAACAACAGCAACAGCTGCAGAATAGAACAGCAGCCAATTGCTGTCGCTCTTTTTTCTTTCATTTTTAATTCTCTCTCTCTTTTTTTGTCTCTCTGTTAAAGAAGATTTTTAAAATATTTTTTTCTATATTTTTCTTTTTTTTAAATTGTTTCACTTCAATTATAGAACTCTTGTCTCGTATAGAGAGCAAGTATAAACGAGATGTAAATTGAACAAGTAAAAATGTTAATATTCGCGCCTGCCCGAAACTCATACACCCTACACTCTTGGTAAAGAATGCAGATAATTATTCCTTCGAACAATAGTGATTCTTTGGAATTTCCTATCTCAGTTTGGACGTGAGTGTTTAGTTTATTATACTTTAATTTGCATTCTCATCCAGTTATAAGCTTTCGTTCAAATCTCAAGACTTTGCTCATCAAGAAGCTTGTTTAGAATCAACGTTAAAATGTGTAACGAAATTTTTGAAAGGTACTAAATTGTTGCCCCCCAAAGTGGGCGTTGGTAGTTAGTTTCTGGTTTATATTGCATCATCATCCAGTTCTATCAGTGGTTCGAATTTTGAGTTCACCGGAAAACGGAAAGTTTTTAAAACTAATTTCAAAACTTGTAAAAAATGAAAGAGAGAAACTGAATTTCGTGCATCAAGGTGGCCGTGACTGGGTAGTTAATACTTATCATTGCATTATCGTCCAGATCTGACTTAGAGTTAAAATTTCAGGAAGTTATTTTAAAAGCTGATTCAAAATTTATTACGAACATGAGGAAAAGTTTTATTTTTCGAAAGCGGGCCTAAATATCCCACCGTAATGTAGGAGCTAGTTGTTAAGTTACGCCCCATAGGGTATTATCATCTATTTCTAAGGTTAAAAATTCAAGTTTCTTGCTTATCGGGAAATCAGTTTAAAATCAATATCAAAATTTGATCCGAATCAGATTAAAATCAAACTAATGAAAACATTAAATAAAGTAGAGAATCAATGCACCCCCCAACACACCCCATTTTCAACACTAAATAGCCTATAATGACGGAGAATATTCATGCCAACTTTTATGACCATATCTCTATCCATTCGGCTATTATCGTGATTTCCATAGACTGACAAACGGACGGACGAACATGATTAAATCGTGGCAGTAGGTAATTCTGAATAAAAAACATATAGCTTTCTCTATACCTACCACGCCACGAAGAAATAAATGAATATATTCCTATACCCTCAAGTGTAGGGTATATAAAAAATAATGAAAACGACAATATATTTTATTTTATTTATTTGTTCGTTTGCTTTAGAAAGCAAAGACCTCTTTTTTTAACTGCGCACATAAGTGTGAATACTTGAAGAAGATTCGGACTAATTTATACTATTTTTTATGCAATTGAATGCGCAAGGAATGAAAAGTCATGCAAGAAACAATTTCAAGTTAGAGAAATTAATTTTCACAATTTTTATAATAAAATGAAAACTGCATTGCATTCGCTTTTTTAATATTATCATTGTCAATTGCTTATGACACTATCTAATGACTCTTGATAATGCTCGTTTACAAAATGGTCGTTTTTTTCAATACGATTCTAATCCCTTTGGGTTTTTAATAATTTCGATTCCTTGATTTGCAAAGCTTTACAAAATTCGCGGTCTTGCAAAACCAACGACGGCAAAAATAAATCTATATCATTGTCTCAACGAATTTTACTAACCCCATTTCGGACTGTAAGTGAACATTGTTCACGACACAGCCACCAATACAGTCACTTGTTTGTTTTATTGTAACCAAGAAAACTTTGCAATGCAAATTATTGACTGTTACAACGATTTAAAACTAATCTTCTGAAATTTTTCTAAGTAAAAATCATGTATAAATTATATTCCTAATGCCATCATTTCGATTGCATTAGTTGTTTTAATAAAAGACATTCACTAAAAGCATCATAAATTAAAAATATGTATTGATTTGTAATTCTCATGTTTTGCTATCACAAAACCTTATCAGTTTTGTAGTTGATTTACTATCGATTTACTTTCGATTGATGTTTTCACAGTTTTCAAAAAAAAAATATTATCTATTTCGTAGATAAAGAGAAATTCAATATTAAAACAAAACGGAATGGAGGGAGGACATTCAATCTGAGCTTCCATTTGCAACACATTAAAGAGGATAGATACGAAGGATATAGAATATATATCGTTACCTAAGATTCGAAACGACATATTATCTCTTCTCCTAGAAGAGTTTAGAGAAATCCAAAACGAAATAAAATTAAAACTATTTGAGCTACAAAAACAAAATTATGAAAACGGGTTTAACATGAAACTGAAAATAGATTTTAAAATATATTCTTTATGATGTTTCGCATCATAATCAATAGAAGCAGCCAATTTCACATTTTCGGTTAATACATTTTTTGTGCTTGCGGTGACGATATACTCCGACTCACAATTCCGGCCATGATTGGATTTAAGCCAGATCAGGCTAGCCTATTCAACATTCTCGTCTCTTCATAGGCTTCTACACTTTTCGTAGCAAAAGAATGAACAAAAATAATTTCGTTTTGAAGAACTTTTCTGAATTGTTTAAAAAATAGAGAATAAATCTTATTTATTTCGATTGAATGTCTCAACCAATGAAAAAAAGTCCTTGTTTAATTTCAAAGCCTTTTAATTAGTATTATTTATCCCAAATTGTAGCCTAATCTAACCCAGTCTAGATATGAGTTTTGAAGTGAAATAAAATAAGAAAATATACAAATTGCCATTACATTCAAAACAAAATTATATAACAACAAATTTCGAATTAAACAGAGAAAATTGTATGAAATGAAATTATTTCTCGTCGAACGTACGAACTCAATGTAAACTACTAAGTATTATTATAGCCGAATAAATAAATTTCTTTTAATTAAAATTTATTAATCAAAAGCCTTATAGAATTGTGTGACACACACACACACAAATACAACCATCATAAGAAAACCGCTAATTTTATTATCGCACAAAAGGCAAACCAACAAAACGAATTTGACCGAGCCTGACTGAGCTAAAACGGACTACTATACATGTGCTAAATGTTGTTTTTCCTTATTTGTTGAACATAAAAATTGATGTTGGCTTGTATATAATAAATTAAACCCAACAATACCTCTCGAGAAAATTTTTTATTATTTGTTTTATGTAGAAATCGTTTTGAAATGAGTGAATCACTAGCACTCCAATTTTAACAATTTGAAATCGTTAAAGAGTTCATTGAAAAACTTCCTCATTTCAAAAAAAAAAAAAAACTATTTGGATATGGATTGTTTTTTGTTTTTATAGATTTTTTTATCAATTGATCTCAAGGGTCTTGCTATTAATTCCTATTAGTCAATATAATTTTTTTTAATATACTTACATTATTAAGCGAGAGAATAGTGCGCTTATCATGATTGCAAAGATTAAGCATCTACAGCTTCAATTTCGATTTTAGACTCTCTTTGCTTTTTCCTTGCGCTACATTAAAAAAGCCTTGATATCAAATCGAGAGTGAGAGAGAGAAAGAGAGCTCTTCAATGTTGTTTGTAGTCAGCCTGTAAATCCAAGCGGCGAAGGTAAGAAGCAGCACCGTTGTGATGATCGTTTAAACGTCTCGTCTAATAAAAATAGAAAATCAAAATTGAACAATTGAAAATGTTGTTGGTGTTTTTATGATTACATTGCAAAAGCAAATGAACATTGTTTTGTAATTATTTAAAGTTTATGTTTACATGATTATTGATATTAAGATACATCGATTTTATATAACTTTAAATATCAAAATGAAATACTTGTTCTTAATTACGAATGATGAAAACGCCTACTGGGTAACCATGGTTAAATTAATGCATGCGTAGAAATAAATCCTTGATTTTAATATTTTAGTTTTGTTATTAAAATGTTCTAATTATACCTCTATGATTACTAAATTAACATTTATTTAACAGAATTATTAAACTAATAAATTCGGATTTACAAATTCGAAATCAGGAATTTTGGGAGTATTCGCGAGCGCGCGTGCTTATGAAAAGATAGGACGAAGCAGAAAAGAGGAGACAATACTATTCGAAAATTCCTGATGGCATCACTAGATCATCCTTTTAATCTCTTTTTGAGATCAAAAATCTTTTCGAAAACGCCATTTTAACAGGATCGCTTTTCCGCAACCGCAAAACCTTGTGTGTACGCATATTCAATCCTTGTAAAGTATATACGCATATGCGCTACATTTTGCACATGTGTGAGTATGCATACATATTTATGCGAATAAAAGATTCATTTCTATTGGGTTTATTATAATTAATTATATTAATATGATGTCACATTTAAAGAAAACATTGAAAGAAACTACAAAGCAATAAAACACATTTTAATTAAATTAATGAAGCGTTTTGAATGGATTATATATTTTAGAAATTACTAGAAAATTCCAAATATTCCTTATGACAATCTAAAACATATAAATACGCCTTCTATGTCATATAATCTATTTTCAATTATTTTTCCTTGCTCTAGAAATCGTATAATATATCCTTTTACAAAATCAAGAAACAACTACTATATAGCATATATTTTCCACGTATGTAATAATAAAATATATATGAATCTATTAACACGTATATTTACTTTTTCATTTTTTTCAACACTTTTCATTTATATATCTTTTCCAATTTTATGAAGAGCACCATTGTTTAGGAAAATCAAAATCGATCAGCTGCTCAGTTCGATGCACTACAAAAAGAAAAACACGAGTACACTAAACCCTTCCACTTTTATCAAAGCTCTAGCTAAACAAATCAAATACTGTTTTTAATCAATTCTCCACATAGCACAGGAATCCAAAGTGAAGATTAAAAAATTCACAATTACATTCTTTTGACATTTGAGACGTCAGCGAGGAATACAAAAAGACTAAAGCGAGTTTAGGGATATCAATCTTTCAGTTTGAAAAATTTGGGAACAAATTGTGGTATTTAATTTACACGTTCAAGATTTATAAATCAACAGCAAATAATTAACTTTTTTTAAAACAGGCATAAATTAAATAATCTCTAATACATATATTTACAATAACTGTGGGGAATGATCGACGCAAATTAGCGGAGAAGTTTCAATGAGAGCGTTTTCGTTTTCAAAAAGTTCACACGGTTTGAATAATGGTTTACATAGGCCGTGATGATTTAAGTTGATATTGATTAACTGACGTTACGTGGGAATAATCACGCAAGGCCCAAACGCCATACACAAATTTGTTCTGTTTCATTTATTTTAAATAATAAAGCTACAGTTGTTTAATTGCTATCATTTCAATAAGCTCTTACGTTAAATTGATGAATAACACCTTACGTTGGGCGCACTGGTGTATTATTAAGTTAGTTTTACATCTTGTCACATTTGTCCATTGCAACGAAGGTATATGGAAAAGGTATTGCAAGCAGCGCTGACGTTTTCGTGTAAATTCCCTTAAAATTATTTGCTTATACCAACCCCAAATAAAAACAAACACTTTTCTAAGCGGTTTACACAGATTGTTTTAAATAATTTTTTATTGATTCCATTCGTTCTGCAGATTTCTTTCATTTCCAATATTGCGATTGTTACATACATTTCAACGTCATCACCACTATGGGTGTTTACATGAGCGGAGAGATTATATGAAGAGTATTTTTGCAATGACAAATAAAACATTCTCAATTTACTTTTAATACAGTTGAGTACAGTTAAGTATTACAGTTATAAAATGGTCGGTATTTGAATTTTTCAGAGCAGAAATTCAGAATGTTTTAAAGACATAATACATTTATTAAATCTTAACCAAATAACATTTAAACATTTCAATAATCCAAAATTATTATATAATGAATATAAACAGAATAAATAATTTCAAATGAGTGTATGTACGAGTGCATTAATAATTTGTGGGAATTTTTGCGCCTTGATTTACATATGCACAAACAAATTTAACGGTATATATATTGTATATATAATTTATAGTATGAATATATATAAACTACTAACATTTTGAAAGCAGTAAAATCATTTAAATGGCTTTCACCTTTAAAATCGTAATTTTTTTTGCTTGAGAACAGAAAATTTTCTATAAATTAAAACCAATTTTTTTTACAATTAAAAATAACTTTTTGTGTACTAAATCAATTTTTTCCATTACAGCAACGATTTTTGTCAGTTGAAAAAGTTTTTTAAAATAGATTTTTTTGTATAAAATTGCCAATAATTTTTTTTTATATAAAAATGCAAATAATATTTCCTTTTTGTGTAAAAATGCAAATTAAATATATCAGTACTTTTAAAAAGAATCATTTTAGAAATATACATTAATGTATTTATATGTGTATGTATATAAATGTACACACACATATCTATACACATCCAGAAACGCGTTTTAAGAATTTAATTATACGCTGTTAGCAATAATTTAAATATTAAACATTAAACATTTTACACACAAGTTTTGTTTTTAAAATATTCAATAATATAATTCGTATTTTTTTACGTATACGATGTTAAAAAAATTATTACAATAATTACTTCAAGAATGAATTCGTTTTAGATTTACATGCGACTACCCAGCTTAGATCATTTCGTTTTAATCTTGGTTGGTTTTTTTAATTTATTTAAATCTAATTATTATTTCGCAACATTTCGGGTTGAAAAGTTCGTTCGTATGTTTCTCATATAAAATTAAATAAATGCATTTTTTAAGTTTTTTGTTTTGCTTTGTTTCATTTAAAATCTAACAATAAGGTTTTGCGTGGTTTTTCGATATTCGATTTTGTTTTTTGGTCTCTAAATGCAATATCGTAACAAAATAGTGCTTCACTAATTTATGGTAAGCAATTATTGTATGGGTTCAATATTTGTTTGCGTTGCTTTCAGTCGATTTTTCTAATACAAAGGACTAATATAATGGTTTTAATAAATCTACGTTTACAGATCATCGTTGTCCAGATGAAGGATTGAGGATCAGGGTTAGGTATGTCAGGGTCAGGCTAAGGGTCATCTAAGTATGAAAGGATGAAGATGGCAGAATGATTCTATCAGGTAAGCAATTACGAAAAAGAAAGAAAAATCGAATTTATCTAAGATGACAAGATGGCAAGAAATCGACAATAATACTAAGAAACATAATAATACTCTGCCTATATAATATGCAAGAGTATTATCTATTCTGTCTACTATATATCTGTCAGTTATTGGATTGGTGCACGAGACAGGTGTTCAAAAAATTAATACGAACAAGTTCGAGAGAAATTCGGGTAATTGATTGAGAAAAAAAAAATTGATTTTTTTTTGCGGAAAGTCAAAAACTAATAATATTGAAATTTTGTTTAAGATCCAAGAGAATCATGCATGCGTTTTAGTAAACTTCGATTTCAGTAAATCAGTCGTCCCAGGCATTGCCAACGCATGATAACTCTGGGTAGTATGCAATTATGTAAATACTTTTTAAAGTTTTTCCTTCTGGTTGGGGAAACCGCTACCGAAAAGACCTGGGCTGTAGTAGTTCGGTACCCTAACCAGATCTAATGCTGAAATATTTGAAGTATTTGAATAATGAATACGTTTATGTTTAGTATTGTAATTAGTATATAGCGATTATATGGATTAGTAGTAGTAGTAGTAGTAGTAGTAGTAGTAATAGTAGTGGTAGTAGTAATTGGTAGTAGTAGTAGTGCGAATAATACTATAATGCCTGTCTCAATACTTGCGCGTATTGTACCTGTATAAGTTCTAATTTGTGATGGTTTTGTTAGTATTAGTTAGTAAATACGTGTTAGAGAGAATGAGATTTGAACGTCTTGTGTTAACTTCGTAGTTTCTGGTGCTGTTTGTATTCGTAGTATTTCTATATATATGTATATGTATGTGCATCTAGATAATTGAGGGTATCCAATTGCGATTGCAATTACTTTTCAATCGTATCGAATCGAATCGAATCTACAATCGAATACCCGTGCAATACTACCATTGATGCATCAAACGTATCTGATCGAGAATACGCTGCTTGAAGAATGTACCAAGCATACCAAAGACTGTCGAAATGGCCGCGATGCCCATCATGGCCTGCATGATGCAATGTATACCCGATAAGTCTTCTTCGCTTTGTTTTTGCCGATGACGCATACGATGATGGCGCCGATTTTCATGATCGCGCAAACGTTTCAATCGTTCCAATTCTTCATCGAAATGCGGAACGATTGCTAAATTCACCACCTCCGTTTTCGATAGATCGTCTTCGTGGGCAATTGTATTGCTATGACTGGTGACGTCGACACCGTTAACGTTGACCCTGTCTTGTTGTTGACCCTGCTGCTGCTGCTGCTCCTGTTCCTGTTGATGCTCGATATCCTTATTGCGTCTGCGTTCATCTAACATGGTATGATCTCGACTGAAATCAACATCAAAATTACGACCACGCGTCGATGTCGGATAATCGGCTAGATTGACTTTCGTAAGGAAGTGCAAATTGGTGTTAGCGTTGGTGTCGAAAGCGCCTGTCAGTTGGCGCGGTGTCGATTCGGTCGTTGTTGTTGTTGTTGTTGTAGTAATCATATGATCTTTAACCCTGAATTGTTTGAATTGATTCTTTTTAATGCCCAGCACTTCGGATAGGGGACGATTTATAATTGGTAGTATAGAGTCGGGTGGTCTCAAAGCGAATGTCTCTTTCGTGGTGGCTTCAGTTAAGTCTGTTCTTCGTTGTTCATCAAAATTATGTTTATTGTCGTTTGTTGTCTTCGCTTGATCGTTTTTCTCGTTTTCGTTAGGATACCATTTTCCATCATTGCCGTGGACACTTTCCTCACCACTCTCTCCATCGTTGTTTTTTTGTTCGTTGTTCTCGTCGTCGTCGTCATCCTCTTCGTGATCTTCGTCTTCGTTGGTGGTGGTGGAACTGAATTTCGTGTCTGTTAAATTGTTGTTTTGGTTGTTGAATTTGTGTGTGAGATTCGTGTGTATTGGTTCGTATTTGGAGGTTTCGGAGTCACCTCGGTAAAGCAGTGCAACCTTGCCATCGGGTGTTAAAACCGGCGTGATCTTTGGATGAGACGACGCTAAACGACGACTGCTTTCGGGATCGGGCGATAGGGCATCGAAATCCGTGAATCCGGTCGATTTCTTTTCAGTGTTTTCGACTTTACCCGTTTGGTCATTGTCCATGGGACTTTGTTGGTATACAATACCTACTTTTCCCAAAGGGGTAGAGATGATTTTAATCGCATCGTTATTGTTCTTACGGAAATAACGACTATTTGATTTGCTTCGTTTTGAATTAAAGAAATCACCGAACGACCCCCGTCTGTGCTCATCACCGCCATCCTCCTCATCATCATTATCATCGTCGTCGTCGTCGTCATCATCATCATCGTTAGCAAAATTGCCACTGCCTTCTCGCGAGTCAACTTCTTCACCTCTATCGTTTGTCGTCCATAAATTCTGTCTATTCCTTTGATATTCCTTGACATTCTCTTGATTTACCGAAAATCTATTCGCATGTAAATTCGATCTGCCGTATGTATTAGCTCCTAAACTACCAGAACTTCCTTCTCTAATACTATACTGCATTTGGGGATCCTGCTGTGCAGGAAAATCCTTTGGTCTCTCGCCCGTAATGGCTATCCTTTCATCGTCTTCGTCGTAACCCATGTCCACTTCTTCTTCCTTCCCTTCGATTTGGTCTCTTGCCACAAAACCCGGCGCAGGTTGGCTACTCTCTTCGTCATTGTCATAAATATCGTCATCATCCTCCTCATCATCATCGTCTTCGTAATCGTCGTCGTAAAAGTCTGTACTGGGATGCAATTGCATACGATCGGTAATATCCACATTTTCGTCTGTAGCGTAATCCGAATATGAATCGTGTTCAACGGAATGTTTCTCTTCATTGGGATCAACTTGTTGGTCTAGATCAACATGATGATCAGGGGGGTTAACCTGACGATCGGGGTTAATCTGATAATCAGGCTTAACCTGACGATCAGGTTCGTCTTGGCCTCGTTGTGTTCTGATTTTAGCACCTGCCTCACTACCTTCGTCTGTAAACGATTTACTAGCCGATTCGTCATTGAATTGAGAATCGGACTCTGACTTAATACTAGAGTTAACATTTAAGTTAGTTTGTGTAAAACTAATTATACTACTATTTTCCTTATAACTATAACTACTACTTAATAATTCGGTAATACTACTATTTTGTTTTAAATTTATATCTAAGCTGCTATTCAGCAATTGGGTAGTCGCATCTTTCAGTCAGTAGCATTTCTTCGAGCATCCGCATTTACGCACTATATCCAAATTCTTTATATATTTGCGATTATTATTGCACACCATGCGTACCTAAAAGGAAGAATAATGGACAAAAAAATTGATATTAGTAGAAATTAGTAGGTGTTATTGTCTTAAAGGAAACTGTCACGCATTTTCATTTTGTGTCCTTTTGGGGTGAAATTTCCCGTAGTCTTCTTTTACTTACTTTTCTTCGTCTTACAACTTTCGCGGCACAGCAAAGATTCCCGCAGCCTCCAACACATTTTGCGTATTTGAGAGGCTGACGCGAACGGCAATCATTTTCTGTATAATATTCCCGGACTTGCTCTTTGCGACATGTCGGGGATACTGCAAAAAAAACCATTTAGACACGTTTAAGTCACCCAGAAAGTTTGAAAAACTTTGAACAATTTTGGTTTTAAAAAAATAGTTAGTATTTATTAAATACCCGTGATTGCTGGGGGCTCGGTTATGCCCTCACCTTGATCACAATAACGGCCCTTATAACCCTGTTTACATTTACACTGATAGCCATCTCTAGCATTGTGATTCGGTACGCACCGGCTGCCTCGGCGGCATTTGTTATTCTCACACGGATCGATCTAAGAAGTAGGAAAATTTTGTGTTAAAAATCTTTTTCAATAAATACAAAGCTGTTGCGTTTTAGAGTACCTCCTTCGTATGCGGTGTCTCATCCATAAAATCTTCTTCATCCTCTTCGGCAATTTCATCTTCCAGCAAAGCGCAGCCCGGTGTAATCTTCTGTTGTCTTTCCGCATTGCCGAAATCAACCAGTTTGCGATTGATCCACACCTCTTTCATGCAACCCTTAAAGCTTGTTAAATTTCGAATTTGCCAATTTTTATATGCTTGATGACCCGGTTCGGGAGGCAGTCCACCCAAAAATAATGGAGTATTCAATTTTAGATATTCATTCGAACCTTCATTTATAATCGATCTAGCCAAACCACGATCAACCCTCAACGTAAAATTCTTCCTAATCGCCAATAGTTCAACACAATGATATTTGCCATCCGCTACCATTTCGAAACTGTACATAGTCGAGACGGGATAATTGCCAACGTCGTAACTGACCCTGATACGGCCATTGAAAAGCTCCACCGCCAAATGGGCATTATCGCCATCGTACATTAGTATGCCATTCTGTTCGGTACTGCTGAAAACGATCGTTACATTGGCGTCGGGTTTCGTACGTAACGGTTCCATTTCGACAAACGAATTATTGTGAACGAAACTAATGCTCGTCAAATATTCACACCATTTTCCGGTGTAACCAGGATGACATTTACAAAGGTAGTCCGAGCCGGTTGGTGTGGGTTGAAAGCAAACGCCGTGTTTGCATTCGTGATTTTGACACGGCGATGTTTGCGGATACATCATCGAGACCATATTATGTCCCTCACAATATTTCCCCGTAAAATCATCGGGACACTTGCATACATAATCATTAATCCCATCCACGCAGGTGCCGCCATTTTTGCAAATATGATTCTGACAGTCATCGATGTTGTCGGTGCAGTTGATGCCGTGAAACCCAGGCATACAATCGCAAGTGTAGTGAGTGAAATGATCGTTGCATCTCGCGCCATTCGAGCAAGGATTGAAATCGTCCGTGCAGAAATTAATTTTTGTATCACAAAATTCACCTGTAATGCGAGAAAGAGAAAGAGAAGAAGAGGAAGAGAGAATTATAAGGATCGTGGAAGAGAATTTCTGAAATAATTAATTCAATCGATCGATCTAGCTTACCCGTAAATCCCGGTTGGCAATCACACGTATACGATTCCACACCATCTACACAAGTGGCATTATTTTGACATTTCGTCTCTCCCAAACAATCGTCTATGTTCGTTTCGCAACGTGCTCCCGTATAACCGGCTGCGCATTGACAACTAAACCTGCCCTCCTCGAGGACCGTGCAAGTGGCATTGTTACGACAAGGATTGCCATAGCAAGCATCAATCATGAATTCGCAATGACGTCCGTGATAGCCCGGTTGACAGAGGCACTGGTAGTCTCTTTGCGGTAACGGTATACATTGCGCTCCATTACGACACGGGAAATTATAGCAAGCGTCGCATTTCGAAAGGATTTGATTGGAGAGTTTCTCCTTGCAGACGAAATGATGTGAAGGCGTGGATAAGATCAATTTATCTTTCATATATTCCGGTTCAGCACAACGTGCTATACCGGGTTCAACATAATCCACCTTAATCCAATCCGAAAACCATTTCAATGAGCAATCACAAAATAACGGATTACTGCCGAGAGCACTAAATTAATGAGAAATAATATGTTACTCTCTCTCTCTCTCTCGCTTTTTCTCACTCTCTCTGTGTCTCCATTGCTAACAAAATTGCGAGTGGGGAGAAATGATGTGTTTATGTGTGGGCGAGTAAGTGTGTGTATGCGTGTGTGTGTAGGCATGTGTGCGTGCGTGTGTGTGTAACGTGACTTACATGTGTGTAATGGATTTAAGATCTTCAAATGATCCTTCGGGTAGTAAAGAGATTTGATTGCCATGCAAGGATAAGACTCGTACATTATGAAGACCAGAAAAAGCGTAACGTTGAATACATTGCAAATTGTTGTAGGAAATTATTCTAATATTAAAAAATTAAAGAAAGGATGAAAGAAAGAAAGAATCCATAAGAAACACTTATTAATATCTAATTGTAAATGATCTTATTTCTTTAAAAGAGAAACAACTTACAAAGTGGAGAGTTTTGTCAAATTTGCAAATGTATAATTTGACAAAATTGTAATCTGATTATTGCTTAAATCCCTGTAATTAAACACATTTTAGTCATATATACTAATATAAGTATTTCATAGAAAAGAAAAAAAAACAAATAATAATTTTAACCACGAATGGCTTTCTCTCTTACAGTCTGGTTAACGCTTTCAAATGACGTATCCGATCCATATGAATCATTGTAATTTCGTTCGATTCCAGATAGAGTTCGGACGTTTCGGCGGGTATGCCTCGCGGTATTTCCTTTAGTTTATTACGCGAACATCGTACGACGGTTCCCGTGCACGTACAAGCCGGCGGACAGTAGCCTTCACCCAGACATCCTTCATTATTATCGCTCGAGCATTTAAATTCGTTATGAGGCAAATCCTTGATTTGTACATCGCGTACTTTCGAAGGCAATGCGCAACGGGCATTCCCGCCAATCATCCCTTTTCTACGTAACCAATCTGAGAACCACGCCAGATGACAATTACAATTGAATGGATTCGAGGCTAG
Source organism: Physocephala rufipes (assembly GCA_963966595.1). Lineage (NCBI taxonomy): Eukaryota > Metazoa > Arthropoda > Insecta > Diptera > Conopidae > Physocephala > Physocephala rufipes. The sequence goes on along the minus strand of OZ016505.1, from coordinate 30,804,030 downwards.
ATTTCTGTAAGACGGTGTTATTAAAAAGGTGAAATATTATTATAATTAACGTAGGCGTTGTTGTTGTTGTTGTTGTTGTTAGTGTCAGTGTTGTTGCCAGTGTCAGTGTTGTTGTCATTGTTGTTGTTGTTGCTGACGTTGTTGTTGTTGTCGTAGTAGTAGTAGTAGTAGATATTATTGTAAATAAGAAATTATAGCTTACAAAGAGTTAAGTGAAGACAAAAAATCCAATGAGCCCGGCATAACGCACGATATTCGATTATCATAAAGTGATCTATAAAAAAGAAAATATATATATAAATGGGATATATATTTTCAAGGAAAAATAGCAAATGTTTTTATTAATACGTATTTATTTTAGAATCTCCAAAAGCTCACTTACAATATTTTCAATTGATGCAAACCGAGAAACATTTTATTTGAGATCTCTTTAATTTTATTCTCTGCCAGCTGAAGTTCTTGTATACGCGATGCTCCCTCGAAGGCATTCGGTTCAATCGATGATATATGATTTCGTCGTAAATCGATCATTACTAGATGTGGCAATCGGCCAAAAAGACCATCCGATTTAATACGACCCAATTCATTATCTTGCAATAGTCTAAAATTTGAAAAAATGTCAAAACAAAAATTTGCAAATCTTTTTAAACGAAACGTGTGGTGAATTTACAATTGCGTTGTGTGTAACGGTATATCACGTGGTATATCCTTTAAGCCACGACCCGAACAATCTACTGTGGTACCATCACAATAACAAACAGCCGGACATTCGGTATCCATTCGACATTCATTTGACATCTTTAGACGCATTTCATCCCACGAGCCTGTAATTAAATTTGTATCACAAAAGAAGGTCTTAAGTCATTGCTTCAAAGAGTCTCTCTTTTTCCACTACCACTACTACTACTTCTTCTTCTTCTTTCCTACTTACACTTAAACTTCTCTTCACGAAGTGATTCGATCCGCCGACGATGCATACGTTTTGGTGACTCGCAACGCGCTCCGCTTGTCTCGATTGGATTCTTGTGCAAATAATCGGCCAACCAACGCAGATTACAATCGCATATAAACGGATTCTTTGCCAGATGACTGATCAATGTGAGGATGTTCCCCGAAGGAAAAATGAGAACAAAAAAAAAAAAACAAACAAACGGAATTTAAATTTTTCATAAAAGGAATGAGAAAAAATGAGGAATTATGGAAACGCTTGTGAAATGAAGTGCTGCTTAAAAGGCCCTGATTTTTATTATATATTGTGTAAATAATTTTTTGCATAGTTTGTATTTATTTGTATTTCTGTTTTTCTTGTTTTTTAACTCACAACTCTTGTCACTAAGCCTCTGTCTTCCTCTGTCGTAACCTCGCTTGACTCACGCTCAACTCAATTCGAACACGTAATTCGTTCGTTCCTTTTTTTACAAAAACCGGCTCTGTGATCACTAAACTCCTTCTCCCTTTCTCTTTCTCTCTATCACTTTATCACTCTGTCTCTCTATCTCTTAATCCTTCTTCACCCTCAAATACAATGGAATACATCTATTGAAGAGTTTGAAGAGTACATAACTGACAACAACCTCATCATCCTCATCCAGCCAGTCATCCAGCCAGCCAGCCAGCCAGCCAGCCAGCACTCCACTAGCACTTTCTCAATCCATTGTTCAAACACACTTCTTAAGTGAATCACAACTCATACTTACAGCGTTTGAATACTTTTCATTGCGTCGAATGTTCCATTAGCCAAAGACTTGATGTTGTTGTCATAGAGCGAGAGTAAGCTCAAGCTGTGCAAGTCTCTGAATGTATCTTTGCGTATGCATGAAATCTCATTGGCGTTCAACAGGAGCAGTTGCAGCGATGTTAGTCCCTTAAAAACACCCGAGGGCAAGTCCTTTATTTTGTTGCCATAAAGCACGCTGCAATACGAAAACAACAACAATGACAAGAAAAAAAAACACAAACAATTGTAGACAAACAATCGTCTTAAATAAATGCGAATCACGGCGCTTAATGCCGCGTTCATTCCATACGGGCGAGGGGGAGGGAGGTGAAGTAGAAAGAATGGATGAAACGAAGGAAGGAAGGACGAAGGAAAAGTAAGACGAAAGGAACGAAGGAAGGAAGGAGGGAAGAAAGGAATGAAGGAAGGAAGGAGGGAAGAAAGGAATGAAGGAAGGAAGAAAGGAAGGAATTAATGGTTGGAAGGAATGTATGAAAGGTAGTACGAATCATCGGGTTGGCAAGGAACGAACGTAAGACCATTAATGAGGGACTGATGTTTGTTGCTTGCTTGCTCACTTTGCGTTTAGCAAGCCGTGTTTAAAAGAAAATTACGAATGCCATAAAGTACCATCGAAAACCCAACCAAGAGTTCGTTGGTTAATGCTCGAGGTGTTGATGCTCTTTAGCCATTGGTAATATATATATAAAACGGTCATTTATGTGACAGACACCTCGAACATATTTGTGAAATCATTGAGTGCAAAATCACAAAGCATTTTCGTAGTTCAAAGATCTTGCGGCATTCTCACGCTATTATTCACATCAAAGCACAAGCACGGTGAATACTTACAGTGTCGTCAAAGCTTTTAGACCACTGAGGGCATCGTAAGCGATCCGTGAGATATTATTATTGGATAAATCAATGCGACGTAAACGTCGAAAGTTCGCAAATGCTCGAGGCGGCAATTCCGTGATGTAATTCTGCTCCAGACGCCTGCAAAGATATGAGTATGAAACAAAGGAAGAAGTGAGAAGCAAGTGATCGGAAAACAAGAGAAAAAGTAGAAGGAGAAGGATGCTCGATGTCAATTAGCAGAGTTCAAATGGTTTGGCTTCGGCCAAAAGAGCTCGAACTATTTGAGAATTATATGTATGTGAATCTACGCTATATACGAGTACATACTCATTGTACGCTACTTACAGTTCCGTGGTATCATCGGGCAATGAGACTGGCACACTTGTAAGGCTCTTCTCGCGGCAATCAACGATGCCATCGGCACAACGGCACGGATGAGGACAGCTATTTTCCATACCACACTCCATTGGGGCGTGCTCGGTGAGTCCTATAAGCATAAGCGTATAAATGCATAAATACGTACAAGTGAGTACGTGTGAGTATATGTGGGTGGGTGGGTGTGTTTGTGAATGTGTGGATGTGTATTCATAGCGGTCAAGAAAGGTGGACAAAGGGAAAATTGAAATTGTGGGAAGGGGGGAAATCGGTAGGACATAAGTGTGACGAGCATTGATTGAAACGTGCTTACAAGGATGTTCGTTCATTTATTCGCATCCTCTTTTCTAACAGCAAAGTAATAGAACTAATCTAATTTATTACAAGCAAATGGATTCATTTTGCATTTTGCATTTTTTCTTCTTCTTCTTTTTCATTCTGTTCTTAATGTATTTTTCCGCAACAATTTGAAAAGGATCCTAATTCATTCATACACGTACGAACGTCAACACGTACGAGTTACCACGAAATACTGCATAGGAAAATGATGCACGATAGGCGATGGATGGACGAACGGATGGAACGGCAAACCAGAAGCCGGCGACGGTAGTCAAAGGGGCGGCAATTTTGAGTGCGGAGCGTCACAATTTAATTAACTGTTTCCATAAAGGTACATTTCACAAAGGGTGAAAATGGTTAGTTAGTTGCAACAACAACAACAACGGCAACGACAACAACAACAATAATAGCAACGGCAACACAAGCAACGTCAGCAACATTAATTGAAGACTTTTTTCAGTTGCCGGCTGAATAAAACTGAAAACAACGCTTACAGCAAATTTAACATCATTTTATGCTAATTTCTTTGCATATCGCACGCTCTAAATCTGAAGAGCAAAATGTTCAGGAGTGTGTAGGCAGGATGCAGGGAGAAGTGGTAAGAAGGGGAGGTGGCGGGGAAAGGCGTGGTAAGACGACATAGTGCCAATAGAAGCCGCTTTTGGCAGCGAGTTAAGTTGATGCCGTAAAAAAGCGATTATTCTCACTTTCGAAAGCTTAGGATTATATAATTGCAAAGTATAAACATTATTACAAGAAGAGCCTTTAGTAGGCGTCAAAGGTTATAATGTATCGTTAAACAATTTTTAAACCGTTACAAAAGTTTACAGTCATTTTACATACGCTTCATAACGTGATACAATAAAGATAATGGATAGAAATTATCTCGAGTAATGATGATTTGCTATTAAGACGGATTTATTAAAAGCCTAAATAAAAAAGTTTGACTAATTAAAAACAATTTCTTTTTACTTTCCTACAAGGACTGACCCGATGAGAGAAGAAAAAAGTAAACAATTTTGTTAAAAATGAATATTGAGAAATTCTTTAGTTTCTTTTAAAGCATGATTAAGCTAAATCGTGGATGACTTCAACTCTTCCAACAATTAAATTCATTTCATTCATCATCAAACCCATTGCTGCGGGAAACATCGTCTCTTTAATTATCTTCAGCTATTTCATATAGACTGTTTCAGTCCATCTCCGGTCTTTCATTTAGTATATATTATATATATATATATATTTCTTATACTATAATCATCGTCAATCCATCGATGAAGCTTCGCTTAGAAATTGTAATTGTAATTGTTATTGACCGAACACGTTTTTTGTTAGAAAGCAACCAAAGCGCTTCGTTTTGGTTTTTGCCAACCATTGCGCGCAAACATTTTCTTACCAATACTCGTACGCTGTTTGCTTTTTTGTTGCTTTTTGAACTTACCGGAACATTTAAACTCTTGATCGTGCAGGTCTGCCACGTTTTGGCCCTTTAGTTGTGATGGCGATTGGCATCGTGTGTATGGAGCTAATCGTGGTGCGCTGCGTAGGAAACGCGACAACCAGGATAGATGACAGTCACAAGAGAATGGATTGTCGGACAAGCGCAAAGCACGCAAACGTCCCAAACCGCTAAAGGCATTGTGTGGTAACGTTGTCAAATTGTTGTTGTTAAGCGTGCTGCAAGAAATGAAAAAAAAAACATTTGTAAAAAGTAGAAAAATTGAAAAAGAAATGAAAGAGGAAATAATGGCAATTTTTAAAACGACTTTATACTCGTGGAAGATTCCTCTAGAAGTAGTCAAATGCAATTCATATGTGAATGGATTTCAATTAATACATTATTAATGAGTTTCAATTGAAAAGCTGATCAAATTCATGCGCTCGTACATGCTCAGACGCAGTCATACACCCATACACACATACACACATACTTACTAATACAAATTCAATTTAATTTCTTCTTTCCGACGAATTTTACCAACTTACAGTATTTCCAATTCGATTAGTCCCTTGAAGGCGAACTCATCCATACAAGTTATTTGATTATTGTCCAACTGAAGACTGCGTAGCGATTGTGCTCCCCGAAAAACACGTCTGCCAATCGTCACTATTGCATTGTGTGAAATATCCCTAGAGGATGATAAACAATAGACGAAGTTTACGTGCAAATATTTTCAAGAACTAGTAGTAGTCATCAAACAGTGATAATGATGGTGATAAAGATGATGATAGTCGTCATGGAGATGACGATGAAGAAGATGATAATACAGAATCGATGGTATATATATATTTATATGCAATACTAATGGGATGTTAAATATGATAAAAATATGAATTTATGTATTTGTTCACAATGTGTGGTCGAATAATTATTGCATATATGTATGTTTTCATAGAGCTGCACAAGACGTCATGAACGGCTTTACAGCGAGTACTGCTAATTTCTGTTTGTTCACTAAACTCTAAAAATATATATTCCTCTCAAAAGCTACTTTCATAAAATACATCAAATAATTTCAATTCTTATGTATTGATTATTGTAGAATTGAACTTTTATCCAAAATTCATTATTGATTTTATTTCACCCTATACTTAATTATTGCCTGATTTTAATATACAAATCGCCTCGGATCTAAAGTAGCAATTTATTTCTAAGCTTAACTAAATTATTATTAGCATGATTGAAAGCAAATTAACGTCACAGTTAAAAAGGGTGCGCGAGTTTACAACTATTGGGGTTATTTCTATTTTATATGAGTCTGTATAAATCGGAAAATTGGAAATCTCCAAGGCATAAACAAAACGCAGTCTTTGCCGTAAACTAAATATAGCCTCATCGACTACTAATTGCCCTATGGATCTCATCAACACCCTAATCAATTCCATCGGACCTCTGGGGATCGATATCGGCGTTATTTTAGCCACCCTTTTTGAATAAAAATGAACGGTGAAAACGGAGGGAATTCCATTCTTGGCTCACTTTTCAATTTAGCGCATTTGAATTGGCGCTTAGGTGTCTAAAAGGAAGATCTCCGCTCACATTTTCTTCCACTACTCTACAAAAATATAATACACATACGTTTAAGAACATAAACAGAATGCAAAATTAGATAAAATAAATTTCTTCCTCTTTGCGGAGTCCATCATCATCCTTAAATAAGAAATCTCCATCTTACTTCACACATATTACGTATTTTATATGTGTGCGTGTGCATTTATTGCAATTCATTCATTTGTTGCCGCTCGTTATTTTCGATTTCAAAATAATCCGAACTATGTATTTTTGAATTGTTATCGTTTGTGTTAGAAACGAGTTTATCCCAAACGGAAATGTAGTAGAATTTTTGTGACTTTTTCCAAGTGAGAAATATTTACAGTTTTAAGGATTGTTAGGTTTGGTTAAGGATTGGTCCTTAGTAATCGATCTCAAAAAGAGTAAGTTGTTTGTATTTCATAATTCAATAAATATAATCCAACATCGTTTCTGTTAAAACTGACGGTAAGACAACTGAAGCTTTTCTATTACTTACAATCCTTTGTGTGTCAATATTACGTATTTAGATTTAAATGTCGATGGAGTAAAATAGAATGTTGGGAAGCGGCAATCGTTTTTAAATTCCACAATTGCGTGGCTTGATTGAAAATCTCAAAAAGTTGAACAATAATTATTATATTAGTCTACGCAGTCTTATGCAGTTCTATGAAACTCATAAATATTTTCGGGATGAATTATTTGTCTGGTATTTTTAATCTGTCTGGCGATTAATTTGTTAGCCTTTATTTATTTCCCTTTTATCAATTCAATTTAGGTAGTTGCTAATTGATGAATAAATATTAGCAATTTTTGAGAAATTCTCGATAAATTATTTAATAGAAATTACTTAAGATTTCTAAGAATTTAAGAAACTATTTACTAAATAAATTCACGTGCTCTTAAATTTTGAATTTTAGCATGCTTTGCAGCGTTCCAAATATATGTTCCACATCCTTCACCTCATTCTAATAAAGTTGCAAAACCGCTATTATGAATGAATCATTACCATCTACGCATTTATTACGATTATTTTACTTAATAATTATAATAAATAAAAGCTTATTTAATCAAGTTTATTACAAACCACAAAACCGTAACGGACTAGTATTACTCTAAAAAAAAGAAAACAACGAGAATTGAAAAACTACTTACAATCGTAAAAGACTCGCTGAATTTGTCACAAAGTTTTCAGGAATAGCTTTTAGCCGATTGTTGTTAAGTCGTCTGCAGAACAGCAAACAGCAATAGATTGCGTGCATAAGTTTTCAAATGACAAATTAAAAGAAATCCAAAAAAATAAAACAGTTTCAATAAAAAAGGCCAAACGAAAAACGAACAACAAAAACAACAACGAAAACAATAAAAAATATTTAATATTCAAATTAAAAAAATCTACCGCAACGCGGCAAAACAAGGAGAGAAATGCTTATTGCGCTATCCTTTGCAGCAGCAATAAATCTTCGAATCTAGATACTATTCTACTTCAATACAAGTTCATGGATTAATTATTAATCTAAAAATAACAGCAATACGTTATTAATCAAAATTTCGAATTGAGCTAATTGTTTTCCACTCTACTACGTCTCGAAATTTTTAAATAATTAAAAAACGTTTCGAAAAGCAAGAATTTTCCACTTTCAAAAAATCATGCAAAAGTATAATAAAAGAAAGATTTCGCTTTTAAATTTAGAGATATATATATATAGATATGTAGATGGATAGATAGAATTACAAATACTTACAATCTCTCCAAGGAAACCAGATCTTGTAGAGCACCCTTTTCTATTGTGTGTATCTGATTGTCCGTCAGTTGTCTGTGAAGTGAATGAAGAAAGCAAAGTTTAAAAAACACACAAAAAATAATAAAAATAATAATAACAGAAATTACAATGGAAAAAAATTAATTGAAAAACAATAGAGTTTATAGATGCGGATGGATGGATGGGTGCCTCGTCAATTGTTGTGTGCGTATTGTTGTTGTTGTTGTTTTGTGCGTACGAAAAGTGATTACACACGTTTTATAAGATCTTGTTTGTTTTGTTTATTTTTTGTATTTGTATGTATGGGCCGTACCGCATCGTGCATCAAGCACTTTATGCCAACGATAATGGAAATTGAATTTCTTTGAAAATATTTGTCGATGGACTTATAAAAATTAATTGATTTACTAAATTGAAATGAATAAAAATTAAAAGTGTACGAGTTTTACTTTTGCTTCAGCAAATTTATGATATACAATTTTAATATTCAAAGATATTTTGAACTCGTAGAAGAATATACGATAATTCTCCTTCGAATTCGTAATAAAACCAAAAATAATTTTTTGCTTGACTTGGTAATGTTTTGCGAGATGAAAATCTTTTTATAATATTTTTAAGATATTTTTATATGTAATCATACATTTAAACTGTTCATTATCGCAGTAAAATAAATGGGAGGTGGAAAAAATTCCGAAAGTTAGCATTTGCACAAAATCTTATAAATTCACACCGCACGATCATAAAATGACAAGATCTCGAAAGGATAAATTCCCTAAAGGCGACATCCCAAAACGGCAAGATCTCGAAACATGAAAATTCCGAATAATGACGAATCTAAACGATAACATTAGAATTACGAACGACAAAATCCCGAACGACATAATACCGAATTAATAACGCTATTACGTTATAACGCACTAATAACGAATTAATAACTTTGGATGATTAGTGTTTCGTTTTCACGAAAGATATCATAGAACTATGTGTTGGGCATATCACAATTAATACTAAAATTAATTAATTAATTAATATAACAATTCCAAATATTTAATGTCAAGATTGGATATATAAAATAATTCTAATTTTAAGAAATAGTATTTGCTACTAGAACCAATGTTTTATTTGCAGAGAGTTATAAACTAGGAGCAAAAATTTGCAAGGCGAAAATAATTTTGAAATTGTAGATGGCGCTTTGTTTACTGAGGATTACTGAGAATTGTTGGCGCGGGAGAAAGCCGTCACGCAGAGATGTCATAGACTTGTATATACAATACTAAAAACAGAAAACCTTTGAAGATCATTTAAGAAACTTCTTCGGCTAAATTAACTTTTTAAAAATTCAAAAAAATAAAAGAAATATCACTCTTAAATAGATGCAGATTTTAAAACTTTCCAGTTACTTTCGATGATAAAGAATTCTACAAAGTTTCATTATTACATTTTTGTCGTTTTATCTATTATTGATTTTATTTAAAATTATTGATTCTTTATTTTGATTTTCAACGTATTTTTCTCTCTAGAAAACTCTAGAAATCTCTAACAAAGGCATGATTCTTTAAAATAATAATAAATTAATACGTTCTTAAATAATTATATTATTCAATATGATTTCAATATAAATACTCCGAGTTTTCATAATAAATTTTTGTTGAAAGATTTTCAAGACTTTTATCTCGGGTTTATGTCGTTCGGTATTTCGTATTCTCAAGGTTTTCAGCTCGCTGGTTTTGTCTTTCGAAATTTGGTCGTTTTGACAAACTTTTCTATGATTTCTATTTGTAATAAATTTCAATAATAATGAATTATAAGAAATAATTTATACTCAATTTTTTATAATTTATTTTGAAAAAAATTCCTTAATACTAATTATGTCGACGTTATTTTACTTACAGTATTCGTAATTTGGATAAACGTTGAAAATCCGTTTCGAATATCACGGTGATATTATTTCCTTGAAGGTCTCTGCAAAAAATAATTTTAATTATTTTTTAGAATTATTTTAACAAAAATTAATATAGATGAAATTTGTTAACGGATTTTATTTTATAATGGTTTTTAAATTATATCCTTGCGATCGAGTTTAAAAAATTAAATCTATGAAAATTTGTTTTATAAATATAGTATTAATATAGTATTAATGTATATTATATAAAGAGTTTAAAATACTTTAAAGATATGATAAGTCTCTAGTACAGATATAGTATTATTATATATATACTTATTTATTTTAAGTGATTTTGAAAAAAAACTAACGTTGCGGACTTTTTAATAAAATATCTGTCTTTATCCGATATAAATTATTTTTAATTTAGATGCAAAAAATTTGTGCAATTACAGTTTTTATGTTTTATCTCTTAATAAAATGCATTTTAATGGACAGATTCAGATATTTATCAAACATTTCTGACATTCCGAGGATTATTAAATTTTTCGATTATTCTAAATGTTCAACGTTCGGTCCTGTCAGTGATATCATCAAATCATTGCCCCACCAACAAAACGAAAGGAATTTTCGGTTCGGTTTGATTATAATCAGTAATTAAAAAAAGTCCAAAAAAAAGAACAACAACAGGTAAACAAACAAATAAACATTCAAACGAACCAGAAGAAATAACAGATTTATATCTAGATATAAAACATACGAGAATATTTTATTCACATCATATAAATTCTCCCAAACAACGGCATGTCAGATGCATTCAGGCACACACAAACACGCGCACCCATATTTACACACGCACACACTAACTAACCTCTTTACCAGCAGTCAGTCAACGATTGCAAAGGATGGAAAGGTTGTAATAGCTTACGTGTGGGGAAAAGTGAGGGAAGGGAGGGCTACTACGAAAAATTTTTCAATGTTGCATTTCTTCTCAAGTGAAGCGAAAAATATAACAAAAAGACAAAAGAAAAAAATATGACAAAGCGAACGTCATTAGCAACGTTAACAACTCGTCAGCTGCTGACGGTAATAAAAAAAATTTAAGTAAAAATAAAAATTAAAAAAAAAATTAAAATCGGAAAACAAAAACAAAACCAAACACAAGAAAAAGCAAAAACAAAAAAAAAACAGAAAAATAAAAACAAACAAAAAGCAAGAAAACCAAAAACAAAAGCAAAAGCAAAAGCAAAAGCAACGCACCACCAACAGGTAAACGAGTGAAATTACTAAAACATGGATATAAATGTATACAATATATAGGAAAAAAATTATATATATACCAGTGTTTGAGCAACTGACATAAAGATAAAGAGGCCTGTCTGTAGATCCATCCCATCGTAGTAACAAATTCTGATGAAAATTTTAGATTTTAATGTTTTCGGGAATCACTAATAGTAATTAACACGATAACAACAACAACAACAACAACATCAACAACAACAACAACAACAGCAACAAGAACAACAGCCACAGAACCTGTCTATTATAAAGAATTTCAAGAAGGAAGTAAAAAATTGTAATTAATGAAATTTCTGATCGATCATTTAATACGATAAATACCCTCGGGATTGTCTTAATAGCGCGGTTTTTATTAAGCATATGCTTAAATACGAACAACAAAAACACAATCATTTTTACACGGTGTAATTTGATTTAACGGCACGATCACCCAAGTGAAAGAATAAAACTAGAAATTTATTATTGATATTTTATATATACGCTCGTTAAATATAATCTAGATTTTAGCTTTGGTATTAATATAATATAAAAAGATTAAATAGAGATTGATAAAATATATTGTCGTTTTGTTGAATCAATGGAAAGTCCGTTTGGTGTTCTGCATTCTCACCACAAAGCCTTTATCATACAACGTTCCGTTACGTTTTTTGTGACAAATCCCGAAATTTTAAACTTTTAAAATTTTAAACTCAATCCACACTGAGTCGACTTATTGATCAAATAAGATTAAACAAGCATTTATAACTTAAGCTATTGAACTATACCGTATATTATGGAAACAATTTTAAAGATATTCATATTTTTAGTAGACGATAAGCTTCTAAGACGAAATTATAATACTGTCATACTATAGAAAACTCCAATGTGAACTGATCGGTTCGCAAAGATAACTGCATCATTACTATAGAATACTTTAGCCATCACTCATGATGAGACGATCATCGTATAGGATGATTAAGAAGATGCTACGCATCCTCCTACACATGTTAAATATTAACAGACAATCTATTGCAGACATCGTGCTCATGAGGTTTTGCCCCTTTTGGCAGGCATGCCACAAATTTATATTTGGCGTCGCATGACTTCTGCAAGACATTGAAAAGAGGGTGAAAGAATCTGTGAGTGCTTAGTGAGTCTGGCATTCAAGTGATTCACACATTTTGGGTCTTACAACGAAGCTAAGCAAATCAAAGGAATCTATTCAAAGCAACCAATCACCATGAAAATTCTAACTATTAATGCAAAGAATTTCGTCGTCTTACATGAAGTGCCTGAAATGCAAGTTGTCGCAGTGAGCTCAACGTGGCCTAACTAAGGTGGAATACATCCGACTGCCTAATCATCCGGCTATCCAATACGACGTCTGTTTCAAAAGTATCGCGAAGTTTTTTCTTACAATTTTCTCCGATTGCAGGAGCGTGTTGCATCGTGAGTTTTTAACACAAGATAGAAGGATCGATTAGGAATACTGCCTGCAAGTTATGCGTAATTTGGCAAGCGATCCGCCAGGATTTGTGGAAGAACAAATATTGGCTTTTACACCAAAAATAACACTAAAGCTTATTTAATAAGGTATTACTAGAGAGAAGAACCGGATGATGTTTTCGATCCAACAGATCGATCTGTCATAATATCTCCATAATTTTACAAATTCTATGATTCTTACGAAGAATATTTGTAGTATAATAATTTATTTTACCTGATTGGGGTTATAGTTCATTATTAATCATATAGTTTATGCTTTGTAATAAAATAACCATGGAAAATTAGTAAATGGTTTTCCTTCCAAAATCTTCTCAGAACTAAACCAGCCAGTGACGCTTCCAATAATCAAATTTTATTGGACTTATTTTCCTAAACAATTTTATTAAACAGTGTTTTTTGAAAATTGTAGAAACTGAGAAGGCTAACTATACAGATGTTAAGTAACAATGTTAGTGTTAGTATTTTCTGTCGTCATCTCTCCCTTACCACAATTTAATTCTTGCAATTGCTTGATCGTTTTACAAATCACAAGGTGTTCTCTTTCAAATCTTGGGTTACTTTTTCAAAGAAATCTCTAAAAATACATACGATCCGATACCCCAATCTCTAAATCTACACAAATAACAAAAAAGAGCTGCTAACACTGAATTTTTTATGGGCTATATATAGTCTTTTTTATTGTCTTGATTTAGAAGAAATAAGGAAAGGATTTTTTTTGTTGAGACATGAACAAGTTGTAATATATCATCTAACAAACAGTATGATGAAGTTGATAAAAGCTTTTATGATGACAAATAAAAAATTATGTATCTTAATAATGTTTTAAAAGATGATTCAAAGGTTAATGATATTTGTGACCTCTTTTGTTTTTATAACATTAATTATCTCAAAAAGGTAGATAATACTTTTAGTTCGAATTCGAGCCAATGTAAACTCTTTCTCACCTCGATCACGACAAAACTTCAGGGATAGCGAACATTTTTTCCATTAGGCGCGCCCGAAGAATTTGAAATATTTATGAAATTACTTAAGTGCTGCACAGAAATTATGATAATTGTATTTTGCATATTATTGCTTTTCGTCATCTTTGTATTGTTGATTATTTGATTTTATTTTGCCGTCATTCTCAAAGAAATATTATAATCCAATAAGAACATTATTGATAATAAAAATATCCTTTAAGAAATATTTGAATATGATACAATTTTTAATATTATATCCTTCACAATCCTCATGGCATATATTAATATAATCTTAAAATAAATTTTATCATCTCCCGATTTCTCAATACAATTTTTTTTTGATTTCGTATAATTTGAATATTGGAAAAAGAGGTAATAATTTCAAGTACGTAAAACAATTTATACTTTATTATAAAAAAAATATATTTCATTGTTTATTATAGAGTTAAAATCTAACTAATTAACTGTTAGATTTAGAATTAATTAATAATTTAATTGAAGAATTAAAATTCTCAATAATTATTAATAAACAATTATATCCTTTGTGCAATCTATGGCACGTGGTCTTTCGGTTGGCAATTCATGGTATTGAACGCAATAGGAAGATGGAAGGGAGGTAATATTACTGGGACAGATGGACAGGAAAAAAGAGCGAGAAAGGTGAAAGAGATAAAGAAGGAGAGAGAGAAAGCATACACTAGATAGCATACGCTCCAGAGATTTAACCCTTCTTCCCTTTCAAACATTTCCAAACCGATTAATATGTTTTGATCAAAGCGAGAAATATTTTTTCTTATCTATGTTGTTTAGATATAACAGATACTTATGTGCATGGGCCTTTCAATACAATTTTGAATCTATTTTTAAGTTTTTTCATTTAGTTGTTGATTATGAAACGTTTTTGTTTAATTAATTATTTTTGATAAGAAAAATCAAATGTTTTTATTTACTGCGTTTTTCCGTTGGCTCCAGGAGTCTTTACTACTCGCAACAGACTTAAGCATATTGGCTTTTGTTTGTTTTATATAATGGTAAATAAATATGGAAATTAATAACTGAAGTAAAAAGAGTAAACTGTATTTAAATTGAATAAATTAATTGGTGTGGTTTGGTAAATTCTGAAGAATTTGGTCGGTTTTTTTAAAAATGGAGGAAGTACATTCTTTGGTATATCGAAATATTTAACGATTTACGTTTCGTGTAACTTAAGAATTTTAACTATTGTTAGTTATATAAATCATATGATGGGATTATTTCTTACTTCTTCTGTTTGTAACTTATGTAAGGAGGCGCGATAGATATAGAAAGGTATGCATTTTTCCGTTCATAATCACCTCATTAGTGTCTATCTCTAATTGTTTGTCTGACTGTGTAAATCATGATTACAGACGAACGGAATAAGGTATAAATATGAAATTTGACGTAGTTATTTTTTGTCACTGTAAACGTTTTTGTGTTGAAAATGGTGAAAATCCGCTTAGTGCTGCGCCTACTTTTCTATAAAATAATATTGCAGGGCCTAATTTCTTGGTCTGTGATCAATTTTTTGCGTGTTGGATATTATAAATCCGTATAAAATGGCCGTGGCACGCCCACTATTATAATATACCACGTGTGTACTTTTTTCTCCACGTGTGGAAAAGAATTCTGTTGAAGATGAGTTTGTGGATCTTAATTAAACAAGAAAACGAAAATGTAATATGAAATAGGCGTGTCACGCTCACTAGCTATTGGATTTAAAACATAAATGTATATTACGGGTGAAGGGTATATGAACTTTGGCCAGACCAAAATTAGCGTACTTGTCTAATAATATTATTTTGCTTATTGTTTTCTCGAAAACCTTTGCCGTTTTAAATAAATGTATTTATGACAAATAAATGTATTTAGGAAAATAATCTGGTAGTAGTAGAAAAAATGTTCATTAATAACATTAATTCGAAATTAATATTTTAGTTAATTTAACTACAAGAATTAATTTGAATTTGTTAGTCATTTTATAAGAAATCAAATCAAAGCCTTTACTCACAAATATCCAACGCAATAATCTCTGTAATACTTTCAAAAATAACGGTTATTTTATTAAAATTTCTAAACCAAATTCTACAACCCTTAAAAATATATTGTCCATCTCACTTTCTTTCAATTCGTTTTTGACATTCGACAACGAAGGAAATACATAATTTTCCAAGTTTTACGACCTAAACGTGCCACAATCCAATTCTTTAGGAAAGCTATAGTTATTTTTTTTCGTACAAATAAAAACAAGGTTATATTAGTTTTTCCTTTCAATTTTCACATTTTCATATTAGATAAGAACTTCTACTACTAATGGATCCTTAACACATGAAAACTGTGATAATTTGCTTTTAGAAATATTACTTTGCACGATAAACATTATTGTAAGATTGTGAAGGAGTGGGTGCATCAGATGGATTTCATTTACACACACAGTCATTTTTGACAAACAACGTTCGTTCGTGATGTGTTTTCGACGACGCTTAAGGAAACTAACTAATGGCCCATTTGAGATTTGAGGTAAATGTTTTATATACTTTTTGGCAAAATATGTACGTATGTTTTTATTTATATATAATGTATATTATTTCTCATTGTTGTTTGTCATATATTTTAAAAAAAAATTGTTTTTGTTAATTGACGGTAAAATTTGGCTAAAGAAAAATTCCATTTAGAAATTAAAAACTCTTTATTTAAAATTATTGGCCCGACTTCTTTTTTTGAAAGGTCTTTATGTTCGAACTAACTCCTCAGAGCTTTCTCATTCATATTGCCATTATTTACCAGAGTGGTCCAAACAATGAAGCTGAATAACGAGTTGGGGTCTCCTTCGAAAAAATTGTCAAAGAAAATGCGACAATGGAGAAAAAGTTAAAATGAAAATCATGATAATGACCATTAATTTACTAACTAACTTCAACTCCACTTGATGACAATATTACAAATGCAAAACAAAAAACAAGAGAAAATTTACATTTTTAATTAAATCTAACGAACATTTACAACTGATTAGTAATTAAAAAAAAATAAAAACAATAACAAAAACCCACGATGGATGTTAACTTAAATTAACTATTTGAAAAAAAAAGAAACGAAAATGAAAAATTAAAGACCGATAATACTCACAATCTCTCTGTTTCTGACGAGATCTTCCTGGGAACTTGTGTCAATCCACGGTGCGAACAATCAACGGTTAATCCATTACACGAGCAAACACGCGGACATCGTGACTCGGTAATGACGCCCACGCTGCCACCAGGAATGTGAATGCCAACCGAACCACCGGCGTAGGGTTCGCCGATGACCTCAGAAAACAATAACGTCGCATTCAGGAAAAATGTTAAGAAGACCAGAAAAAACAATCGCAATTTGGGAGGCACCGTTATTGCAACAAGCCACCCAATGCCTACTTTATAACGCGTCAGAGTCTTGAATTGTATCATTGTGTTGCATTAAAGCGGCTTTTCCACTGACATTAAGCCCCCAACGCGTTTACCGTTCACCGTTCACCCAAAAAAAACGCACACAGATAAACACGCGCGCGTCCTCACCAAGCAACACTCTGTCAACAGCAACGGCACCAGCAACAGCAATATCCTCGACCGAGGCAATATCGAACAAGAGAAAAAAAATTGGAATACAACACACGTAAAAATAAATATACGATACGCGCGCGATCTGCCAACCACCAGAGGCACCAGAGTACACTTCACCAAACTGTTTCTGTTCGCACTTAAATCATGTACAGAAGAGGCCGTTACTTTCGATCGGTTCTCACCAACGGCCGCCTATTTCTCTGTTTTATGTAGTGCACGATATTTGATTATTTTTTTTCGTTCTGCGGTGAATCACAACACTTTGGTGATTTCAATACGCGTACCGGAATTGTTTCAATCAGCGGCAGCGACCTACCGGAGTATTTTTTTGGAGTATGACGTAGTGGTTGTGATTATAGTTTCATGTTTTTTCCTTTCTTTCAATATTCCGACCGACTGATTGTTAAAGAGAGAAGCGCTCTTGAGGGGATTTAAATACGATTGGGAATAACTGCAATGATGGAGATGGCAGTGATGGCAGTAGTGGCAGCTGCACTGTTTCCGACATCAATTATAGGCGCATATACAAGGCCAACACCGTACCGTCGCGTCGTACACTACGCAACATAAACAATAAATGCACTGTAAATTATCGAAGCATCGAAACACCGACGCACTTACGTTTTCACACACTGCTCAAATCTTACTAAAATGCCACGAAGGACTGTGAATGACTGTAAGGTAAGTTTGAATGTTGAAATTCTTTAGGGGAGTATGACTGACTGCTAGGGTCGGTCGGTTGATCGGTCGCCCGGTCGCTCGGTCGCTCGGTCGCTCGGTTCGCTCGTATGAAACCAATATGAAGATGAAGAGTAAAGAGGGTTGTAACGAGTAGAGTAAGAGCGGCTGAGTGAATGTGGATCTCAATATTGTATCTTTCAATTGTTTGCCGTGTTGTTCCGGATCGTTGAAGCGACAGCAATGGCAATGTTTACGAAAACCATCTGCAAATAGAAAGAGAGACAAAAAATTAGAGTGAGGGCGTTAGAGAGAGATAGGGGTAGAGAGACAAAAAGAAGAGAGTTCAAAATGCAGTCAGATACTTTATTTGTGTAGAGATACCGTCGTTAGTAGTAAGCACTCACGGTATGTAACAATCCTGCCGTGCTTAATGGTCGACGAGGCGACTAAGAATAAACATTAGTTAGTTAAAAACATGATTGTCGTCGTCGCCGTTTGGGCACTAAGAAATAAATGATTATGTATTTAATTTATGATAAATTTATATGAAACTAAACAAATTTGTAAGCCCGTAGGTAAATGGATTGCTGCTGGAAAACAAATGAAAAAACAAATTTCATAAATCAGTATTTACAAAAGCCCGCACCGACCGACCGGGACCAGGGTGGTCCTATTTGATTTAAAATTAAAATTATCTATTACATTCTTTCTAACCAATCATGTGAATTTGTCTGCCTGCATCAATTTGCAATCAGCAAATTGACAATTGCTTGAGACCAGACTGAAGCCAGACACAGCAATGATCCATCCACACGATTATTACTACGTATGAGGGGTATGAATGAGTGAGAATGCATGTGAATTATGCGAATATAATTTATATGAGAGGAACACTTTCATTTATTTATTATAATTTTTTTCTTTTTGATGCACTGTATGTGAATTTAAATTGCTTTAATTGACATCTTGACAACTCCCCACTGCCACGGACTCTCATAAGAAAATCAAATTCACCAACTGTCAAACAGTTGACAAATTAAGTTGTAATTAATCGACCCAACCAACTAACTTCAGACACTGACACAAACATGCTTGTCAACAAGATATACAATTAAAAAACATTTCGTTTTGAATGCGAGATACGAGAAGATTGCTCTAAAAGAGGAAAAAGTTGAAAAGTTATTGATGTGAAATAAATGCGGTAAAGATTTTTTCGCTTAAATAATTCCCTTTAATTGCTTGTGAATTAGTCTTAAAGGAATTCCTTGAATAAAAGTAACCTTTTGCTTACTTATATATTTTTTTAGATTAATTCCAATAAACGATGTTAAACGATATTTTTTTCGAAGGAACTACACGCGAACTGACTGGACTGGACTGGTGCGAGAGCTTAATAAATACGTACCACCCAAGCACTGTCAGACGGGGAGGGGAAGGGACGCATATAGAGACAGAGATACAGACAGAGATTTTATATCATAAATAATCTTATTTAAGTTTTTTTTATATCTTCAAGAATTCACCGCAACGAATCGCTCCATTCAATTGAAAGGCGAAGCCCTTCTTCAGGATTTTTTTCGTTATTCGAAATATTCAATTAGGAAAGTTTTGAGAGTTAATAGAAAAAATAAATCCATCTATGAATTAATTTCAATTAATTAAAAGGTTAAAAGTCATTTACATTTCGTTATGCATAATTTCTTAAGAAGGATTGTGTGTGTGTGTGTGAAAGATGTTTGGTATATACATATTTATCTAAGAAAATCTTGGATAAAACGCAAAGAATTTAGAAAATTACTTTAAAAAAATTAATATCCTTTTTTTATAAAATTAATATAATTACAGTTTTTTTCTGAGTAATAAAATATTTATAAAAAAATTTTAATTGCATTAATATTTTAGATTTTGTAAAATTATCCTTTAAAAACATTATTGACATTTATCAAAAACTGGCATTTCTCAAAAAAAAAACCATTAATACCATTTTCAGTGACAGACTTCTTTAAAAAAAAACAAAAAAAAAATAAGAAAAAAATTTATATAATTTTCACGGAAACAGTTGGAGAGAAATGATACAAAAAACGATATTCTTCTGAACCGAAAACAGAAAACAGAATGAAATTAATACCACCTCGGGCGTCTTCTACAGCTTATACGATTTTAAATTTTTTTTCGTATTTATGACTCAGAAGTATTAAGAAAGATGGACACGATTCAAAAATCACCTTGGAGAGAGCATCTTTTTTCCTGAAATTTTTATTTAATGCAGGTAAATCTTGAACCTTTTGCTCGCGTGGAAGTAGGAGGGAGTGAGCGTATGAAATTTTAAACCAAAGGAAAGTGTTTTTAAGACACACCAGATTTTTTCGTTGATTTCCGACGTGTCCGAATGACAGAAGGTGAACGGAATTTTTGTGAAATAATATTTATGCCATTATTAAAAATCGTAGTATTATAGAATTAAAAAAACAACAAACAACTGAAAGTGCAATTAGGCTTAAATAAAATCTTTGCTTTCGTAAAAGAGGACTTATCGTTTTGAAATCCTTTTAGATGAATAATTGTAAAAATGGTTTAGGATCTTTTAAGAAAAGTAAAATGATAAAGCTCTGATTTAGAGATTTTTTAAAAATGCTTTAAAGCAAAGAATGGCTTGAAAATATTTTTTTAAATGCTTTAAAGTGAAGAACTCTTTAAGAAACGTTGAAGAGAAATCTGTAAGACTTTTAATGTCGTAAGGATCTTTTCAAATATTTTGAAAGCCATTTGCAGAAGATTAATCAATCTCTTGAGATAATATTTCGCAACTTTTTAAAAGACGTTTTTGTTCAATTTTTGAAAGTTATTTTTAAGAAAGTAGTCACAATTTTAAGACAAGCACTTAGGCATCCATTCAAAAGACTCTTTAAGGCATTTTTGGAAAATACTCTTAAAAAGCAATCACGTTTTTAAGACTAGTCTTACTTAAAATTTCTTTTGAAGCGATCAGTCATATCTGCAATACCATGCATCGTTTTAAAGAGAGACACACTTTTAAGATACATTTTAGCTACAATTAAAAGATCTTTTTGAAGACTAGTCGCACTTTTACAACATTGTTTTATTTTCTTATTGAAATCGTGCACGAATATATTGGTTGGTTTACTCGAGTTTCTCTTCTGCTTCCGGTTCTTTCTAAAACATTTTATTGTTAAAATAAAATCATACGGGCTCTTCATTTTGCACCGAATATTTATCAATGAGAATATCGAACGATTATTCCTTTATCAAAATAGCATAAACTTGTTGAAACATTGACAATATCTGCCCTTCCAACCCTAACGTGATCACATAATTCGAGATACAATGATTATCACGTCACGTTATAAATGTGGGCGTATGATAGTGAAAACGAATAAAAGAGTGCTCGGATGTGTGTGTGTTTGTGTAAGTATGTAAGTATGTAAGCATATTTGTTTGAGTATGAGTTTGTGTGTGCGTGAGTATTGTGTAATTGGGTGTGTAAAAGTGTGCGCTTAGATGTTTATATGCATTTTCTCTTTACAAAATGCTTTTAGCAAAGTAACTGAAGATGAAATAGAAGCCATCGTTTAATTTAACCCCTGAAGTGTTTTTGTGATACTTTTACAAGTATTTTCAAATGGAAATAAGTTTGACAATAAATGAAGAAAGCTTGTTTTACGAATCATTTCATTTTACCAATATTCACAAATATTTCGTATTTAGAGTATGTTTCTATACTTCTATATATATGTGTGTGTATGTACGTATGTATTTATGAATTTGTGTGTGTACGCATCTTCCCCTTGAAGCCGAGCGTGTCTCATGAAATTATATTGTACATAAGTCAACAAATTCTTCAAATTATTTGCCTTTCTTTGTCTTCATCTGTCTTACGTTTAGCCTGCACTGCATAATAATGAAATAAAAGAAAAAAAGAAACGCCTTCAAACTTCGAACAAGACGGCATGGCATGATTTCTTTTATTGTGAACAGGAAGGACTGCCGAACTGAAACAAAACCGAACATCTTCATTACACGAAAAGATAAACAAAAAATCAATACTTTTCTGCACCCTGCAGGTTTTTCGGCTGTTTGCTGTTGTTACTGTTGTTGTTTTCGAACGATAGGGGAGGGTTGAGATAGCTATCTTCATTTTACACCTACACAACCCCCCACCCCCCGCCACACACACACACATCTACACAAACCATTATATCCCTTGAAATACTGCAGCAATTTCTTGTGCAATTGTGTGTAATAGTAGTCGTCGTAGATTTGTAAGCCCTGGTAGTACCGGATACATCGTAGACCTGTTGCAAGCATTTTGGAAATACGGAGGGCAATATTAAAGTTATAAATTAAAATTAGTTGATATAAACCCCAAATTGTTTTTTGTGAGATTATAAAAGAAAGATAAATGATAAAATGTTAAGCTTTTCGAACTCAAGGAAGGATCCTTTTGTTTACACTTAAGTGAATTCCTTGGAAATATTTACCACCGAGCAGGAATTCTTATTCTTCTTTCGAAAATAAGAGACAATAGGAAAAGCTTAGAAGGAGATCAAACAAACGCTTACTTCCTTTCTTTGTTTTTTCCCATTCGGCTTTTCTTTATTGCTTCTTTTAGTTTCTTTGAATTCGCTAAAGGGTCGTGTAATGTAAAACAACTTTAACCTTTCTTCCAAATTTAGTGTCTTATTGTGTAAACACAAATTTCATGTTTTCCACATTTCTGTTTTATTATTTTTGTGTTTGTTTTAAGGAAAATGAACTTTTCGGTAAAACGAAAAGCAAAAATTACATTAATGTCTCAATTTACACGATATATAGACTTTTTAAGAAGACCCCAAATTGTCTAAAAGTAGGTGCGGTTCATATAAAAAAATATGCAAAGAGTAGAAAGGTAAAACATATGTGAATATATATTATAGGACACTAGATGAAGATGTTTTTAATAAAACCGCATAAAAAGATTCCAAATTGATTTAGTAGCTTTTTACGACAATATATGAATACATTATTTAAATTGTCTTTATAAAAAATAAAATATATAAATATATATTTTATATTCTGTGAATAAATATATATTTTATATTTTGTAAATATATATTTTATAATTTGTAAAATATGAATTCATCGATGAAAAATCACTCCGTGAATTTTTACTACACAAAATTGATTAAAAATCATTTGATAATGACTTTAAATAATTTTTTAGATCCATTGAATTTAATATATATATATATATATATATATATATATATATATATATATATATATATATATATATATATATATATATATATATATATATATATATATATATATATATATATATATATATATATATATATATATATATATATATATATATATATATATATATATATATATATATATATATATATATATATATATATATATATATATATATATATATATATATATATATATATATATATATATATATATATATATATATATATATATATATATATATATATATATATATATATATATATATATATATATATATATATATATATATATATATATATATATATATATATATATATATATATATATATATATATATATATATATATATATATATATATATATATATATATATATATATATATATATATATATATATATATATATATATATATATATATATATATATATATATATATATATATATATATATATATATATATATATATATATATATATATATATATATATATATATATATATATATATATATATATATATATATATATATATATATATATATATATATATATATATATATATATATATATATATATATATATATATATATATATATATATATATATATATATATATATATATATATATATATATATATATATATATATATATATATATATATATATATATATATATATATATATATATATATATATATATATATATATATATATATATATATATATATATATATATATATATATATATATATATATATATATATATATATATATATATATATATATATATATATATATATATATATATATATATATATATATATATATATATATATATATATATATATATATATATATATATATATATATATATATATATATATATATATATATATATATATATATATATATATATATATATATATATATATATATATATATATATATATATATATATATATATATATATATATATATATATATATATATATATATATATATATATATATATATATATATATATATATATATATATATATATATATATATATATATATATATATATATATATATATATATATTAATTTTATTAATTAATTCTTTTATTAATTATTTTTAGTTTTTATTAATTTTTTTGTCTATTTAAAATAAAACCTATCAGTTGTTTCTAACGCTTTGGAGGGGGCATGAAAGATATAAAAAATGTGCATATTCTTACTCATATACTCCTCCTGGATCAGTTTTCATGACAAATATGAATTTATTTGTAATTAATGATAATTTTATCAGTTTATAGAATGTTTTTGAACCCGAAATGATTTTTCCCAAAGTCCGCTAAATTAAACTAAGATAGATTTTAAATATAAGCGTCGTTCGTTCATTGGCGACCGAAACCGCGATTACAAGAGAACGAGGCGAGAAACATTATCACGACCCAAAATGAATCTCAATTATATGAGCATTTTTAGTATAAAATAGAAAATATTAAATCATTGGCACCCTTTTCTTTTTGAATGATTATTATTGTACACGTTTTTAGAGTCGAATTTTTTAACTGACAGTCAATACTCGAAGCTCAAATAATGACGGTCAGTTTATTGCATTGGCGAATGGAATTTAACGAAAAATAGGCGTGGCACAGAGTTCAACTTAACGTTCTTGGTGGTTTTATTTTTTCCTTCATTGAAACACTTTTAAATTCATTCAAATCGAAATATTTAGTTTGGAAGAGATAATCCTCTAGTAATGGTTAAAAAAATCGGTAATTGATATGGAAAGGACTTTTTAATTTGCACTGATTATTATCCATTTCATCCTTTTAAAGTTGAAAAATCCATTTAAAGTTGTTTAAATGTAAATATTTCAAAATAACGCAATATTCACTTTTATCCGCCTGATTAATTGTTTTGTTAAATAAGCTTAAAAAAAGAAAAAGAAAAAATATTAGTATATCGGCAGAAGGTATTTTAAAAGTTCATAACCTCCTTTATTATTATTTATTATTAATTATAATTGTCACTAATTTTGAGTCGTGGTACTCGAGTATACAATTTTCTCCTCCTACGGAATTAGTCACAATTCCTACGTGATATTTCATTTACTTATTCTTTCCATATGAATATAATTATTATCATTCATACGTAATTAAAAATATATATATCACACATAATAAATTGATATAATTTTCGAAATAAACAAAAAAACACTCATTAGATTTAATTAGATTACTTCCTCTTCCTTTCTAACTACCTTCCGCCTACTCTTTAGTTCGTCCTCTTTGCTGTCTGCCGCATCATGATCACAGGCAGTTCATCACTTCTGTTTAGAATAAAATTCTTTTCTTTTATTTTAAAACTCGTCCTCAAAAAAGAAAGCAACAACAACAGTGGTAACAACAACAACAACAACAACAACAACAACAACAACAACGGTGATAACAACAACAACAACAACGGAACAAAAACATGTTTTATTTTTAAATCATAAAATAAATAAAAAAATACCCAAAAGCAAGAAAAAAAGACTGAAAGTATGGCATCAGGTGGTCTCTTCTGGTGGAAAAGTGGAAATGTCTCACATTCAAAAGTGGAAAGATATGAATGAGTTATCCGTAGACGTAAGAATTAAATACATATGTATGAATTATCTACAGATGTATGAGCTGATACACACACATACACACACACGCAAACACATGTCGGCCACAATAAAATGAAAAATATAACAGGCTCTTTATCATATGTCACTTTTGCGGCGGTACCCTTGACACTTCATAAATTATATTTTTATGCAGAGAATTTTATAAATTCAGACATAATTTGAATTTAATTAAGGGCTTTCTATATTCGCCAAATGCACAGGGTTGGATCGGAGGTGTGGGGGTGGTGGGGAAAGCACAGAGGGAGGAACGAAGTGATGGCTGGGACGGTGGATGGGACAGAGAGACGAATGAATGGGATAGACGGACGGACGTATGAAGGCAGGGTGACGACTGGATGGATGGATGGACGGACAAAATCATAAATGTGACGCATAGCGCCGCTTATAAGATGAAGATCAAACATAAGCAAACATTTCATTTCAGAAGCGCGTGGTATACGCACGACTATTTGCCACCAGCATTTTTCGCCACACTCAATGGCAATGACTGTCGTGTCAGTGATTTGCAACCGAATCGAGTCGTGTCAATGATTCTATGAGGATCTTGTGAAAGAAGTTTGAAATGTTGTCTAAATTTAAAATTTATACATTTTAATATTTAGCAAATATCGAAAGTAGTATAAATATGCAGAAGAAGAAGAAGAGGCAGAAGAAAAACACGAACTATACGAAGATGAAAAAGAAGAAGGAGAAGAAGAAGAAGAAATTAAGAATAGTCTAGCGTTCAATAACTTTATTTATATAACGTTTGTGTGTACTGCAATAACTTCGTACCAGCAGTGATACTCATTCGTGCCAGGAGGAACGTTGCTGCGCCTGCATAAAATATAAATCATTTGTTTTGTTTTATTTATTACAATTTTTTTCGAAATAATTTCAGTTTTCAACGTCAGAATACATTTTTGGAATTTAGTAAAGTGTGAATCTTGAAGGCAGTCACGCCTTAGTTGGTTTTGCGGAGTCGCACAACAGGCTGTCGACAAGACGTTACATCGCAGATTGTTTTAAATTATGAGGTAAAGCATATACCACGATCGGGTGGGGGACGGGGGCGAGAGAGGAAACTTCATATGAGAATAGAGAGAATGTGCGGTTAGGCAACGGCAAACCGCGAAGTGCGAACTAATCAAATCAATATAGCATTTTTTTATTCCAAAATAAAGCAGCAGTGGCGGCGACGCAACGTCACCGACGCATCGGTTAATAAAAATTGAATATTTTTAGAAATATTTTTAGAATATATATATATATATATATATATATATATATATATATATATATATATATATATATATATATATATATATATATATATATATATATATATATATATATATATATATATATATATATATATATATATATATATATATATATATATATATATATATATATATATATATATATATATATATATATATATATATATATATATATATATATATATATATATATATATATATATATATATATATATATATATATATATATATATATATATA
Source organism: Physocephala rufipes (assembly GCA_963966595.1). Taxonomy (NCBI): domain Eukaryota; kingdom Metazoa; phylum Arthropoda; class Insecta; order Diptera; family Conopidae; genus Physocephala; species Physocephala rufipes. Next base: position 30,776,600 of record OZ016505.1, on the reverse strand, counting down.
TATATATATATATATATATATATATATATATATATATATATATATATATATATATATATATATATATATATATATATATATATATATATATATATATATATATATATATATATATATATATATATATATATATATATATATATATATATATATATATATATATATATATATATATATATATATATATATATATATATATATATATATATATATATATATATATATATATATATATATATATATATATATATATATATATATATATATATATATATATATATATATATATATATATATATATATATATATATATATATATATATATATATATATATATATATATATATATATATATATATATATATATATATATATATATATATATATATATATATATATATATATATATATATATATATATATATATATATATATATATATATATATATATATATATATATATATATATATATATATATATATATATATATATATATATATATATATATATATATATATATATATATATATATATATATATATATATATATATATATATATATATATATATATATATATATATATATATATATATATATATATATATATATATATATATATATATATATATATATATATATATATATATATATATATATATATATATATATATATATATATATATATATATATATATATATATATATATATATATATATATATATATATATATATATATATATATATATATATATATATATATATATATATATATATATATATATATATATATATATATATATATATATATATATATATATATATATATATATATATATATATATATATATATATATATATATATATATATATATATATATATATATATATATATATATATATATATATATATATATATATATATATATATATATATATATATATATATATATATATATATATATATATATATATATATATATATATATATATATATATATATATATATATATATATATATATATATATTCTATTAAAAATTAGCCACTTTATTTTTTAAAGAAATTGCTTTTGAAAAATGTTTCTCAATTTTTAATTTCAAATTCTTAATGTATTTTGATCATGCAGTATTTTGTCATTTCAATATTTACAAAAATTTAGCATTGGCTTTAAGATAAAATTTAAAAGATTGCTAAAAAACCTATTAAGAATTCCAAAATTTTAATTAAAAACATTGTTTTCATTAATTTTCTACACATAAAAATATTGTTTTCATAAATTAATTACTATTTAATTACTAATTACAATTATTGTAATTAGTAATTAAATAGTAATTAATTATAGTACTTATTGAATATTTTCTTTAGAGAAATTCATACAAATTTTTTAGCACACAGTTCTTTCTTAGATTTTCAATATAATCATTTAAAATTATAAAATCCTAATCATTTTCGGATTTAGTGATTAAATCGAAAGCGTATTCGATGTAATCGTAATATATATATTTTCAAGTCAGGCCGTTTCAAGTGAATTTTTCGTTGCAAAGCCTAATTTTCTCCGATATAAATCAATCATATTTTTTATCCTAAACTTTTGTCTTAATCTTTTACTTGATCCCGATTTTAAAGAATTAAAAGGAATTGAAAAAAGTTTCAACATTTTATAAAAAGTAGTGAAGTGCATTTTAAGAAAAATCCATTTATAATTTATGTTTATCGTTCTATAATTCATCATTAATTTAAGATCAATCAAAAACACTGACAAGATTTTTCATTGTTGTTTGTCGTTGAACTGATAGATGTTTCGAATCGGAAGTAGTTCGTTGTCTTTGTATTCTTTGTTGTTGTAAATTATCTGTTTTTTTCAATTTTCTTCTGTTTTACTTTAGTCTCCATATAAACGGCTATTAGACTTTATGCCATACAATAAACACACACACATATACGAACACACATACGTATATATCGTACATTCACGTACAAACGCATTAACGCATTGTTTTACAAGAAAGCAGAAGCACAATGATCTCTTTTCAATTGCTTGCAGTGTTGGAGTCAATTAAGTGGAATTGAATTGATTATTGGCAATGGCGGCGGCGGTGGAAGTGATGACGATGGTGCCTCCAATCAACTCTGATATCCACTTGACCTGATTCGGTAATGAAAATAAATATGATTCAAATACTTTAAAAAAAATCATAATAATTTCATATAAATAGAATTGTTTTTAATACAAATTTTTAAACGATAGATCATAAAACGAGATGGAAATTATGTAATTTCAAAGCCATGAGAAGGATTCTTCCTTAAGCCATAATAGTGTTGGATTTTTGAAATTCTTGGGAAGACATTAAAGACACGGTCGAAGCACAACTAATGAACACAATTATTGCAAATTGTTCACGCAATCAACTTGTTTCGATTCGAAGGTTTACTCCTGGTAAGAAAGAAACTATTGCTGAAAACTCGATTCATCATTGATTTTTCTACAACAATTTTAAAAGGAAACCCAATATTTTTGGCCCATTAGCTCTACTATAAATATATTCTAGGCTATAAACAATAAATTCAGAACGTGATTATTATGATTATTTAATAACAAAAATCTATTCAGCTAGGTTTTTTCATAAGGAAAATATTCATATTTTTAAAAGAAACCAACTATTGGTCCTATACTATGGTCGTTCTACTATAAAAAATATTTTAGGTTATAATTAATAAAATGGGAACGTGATTATCACAATTGTTCAATGCCGAAGAGCTCACGAGCTTTGTTTTTTCATAACAAAAGTATTAATATTTTTTTTATTACAAATTAAAATATAATTGCTTCTGACAAATTTGTGACAAATTTTTTATGTCAGAAATTCTCGGTCGAAAAAAGAACACAAAATTTATAATACAAAAATCAGCAAACAAAAGCCTCAATTCGGTTCGTCTTGTGAAATATTTTCATGGCATTTTCTAAAATTATTACTTGAATAATTAATTTGTATGAAATTGCTTCTCATCTCATTTCATTGTAATATTCCCTAACGATTTATTCATCCTAGAAAACGAATAGCGAATAATTAGATGCAGATGTATACAATCGTATGTTTCATCAACGTAAATATATTCACATACATTCTCAATTTTAATCCCTGAACTCTAAACATTAGCACGTTTCCACCGGAAGCCGGATGTTGAAGTTAAGTTCTTGACGTCGTTTCAATAGACACCAAAAAAGATTGGTTGGCAATGCCATGACAAGGCATATAACACAAAATTAATTTTATCGTAAAACCAATTTGCTTCATTTTAATTTCAAAAAAATGAACGGCAGACTCTAAATTATAAAAATTTGCTATATTTATGTATTATTATGAAATTATGCATAGCTATATATGTATGCGTGCGTGTGTGTGCATGTGTGTATGTGGTACATATATGTAATTGGATATGTATATATATGTGTGTGTATTTGGGTATGTATGTATGTGTGTGTATATGTGTGCTTATATGTGAGTGCACGTTTCGAAAAAACTTTTAATTGGGCCGTTTCATGTCAATAATCATAAATTATCTTTTAATAATTAAAAATCATTACTTTTAAATTGATGCTACAATGAATTTCGTTTAGTTTCAATGGAAATGAAATTACTGATTCATTTTTTTTTAAACTGACTTCAATTAATGCAATTCAAAAATCTTGAATTCCATAAAATTAAAATAATTGCCTTCGACGGAAAATCGATCTAGAAAATGATTGGGTCGAATTTTAATTATAATGAACATTTAATGCTTTGAAGAAAGTGCTGATTATAATAAAATATATATAAAATGCTTTATTCATTCAGTGACAAATTTTTATGGTTTGCTGCTTTCAACATAAAAAACTTTGATAATATTAAAATTAATCTGAAGTCTTAATTAAAAAATTAATAAAAACGTAATTAGAAGAAGCTTTTAGGTTTTAACTAAAAACATAAAAATTGGGTGAATATTAAACATACTAAAATATCTTAATTATATTCTTATCTTTATTGTAATTCGTAGACAAAACCTCATTCAAAAAATTCAATTATATCTCTGCAATAATTAGTTTTAAATTCGAACCGTTTATTGCCTTTAAAATTCAAAAGAAATCTCGTTCTATAGAAAGTAATTAAATAGCGATTAAATATGCATTTTTATTAAAAAAAGGCTCAATAAAACAAGAAAAATCTGGAATTATTGTTGTAAAAAACACTAATACCTTTTCATAAATCTTCTCACACTAATGAAAAATGTTGTTAAAAATTTCAAAATAGATTGAAAGACCTTTTTTATAAACAAATTAAGAAATTGAAGGTGACAACACAGATTGTCAATATTTTGGCTATACTCAAAACAAAATCAAACCAAGAAATAACGAGTTGGATTGTTGATAAGAATTGACGAGTTGAATCGTTTTGAAAACTCGTTCGATCATTATCGATTCGTTTGAAAAAACAATGAATATTAAATAAAAACTGAAATTAAAAGTAAAAAATAAACTGAATTTTAATGGGTGAAAATTTCTTTAGTTTTCAGTCTGAGTAATTCATAAATTTATATATTTAATTTTAATTATCATTAATAATAATAAAAGGAAAAGCTCTTTAATATAATTGATATACTTTTACCAGAAGTCAAAAAGAAAGGAAATAGGGGCAAATAATTATAATTATTATGAAGAAATTGAAAAATTATTTGAAATAAAATTGTTTTGAATTAGTGTTATTGTATAGAGTTTTTCTTCTGTTTGTTTTCCTCCTACAATTAAACATAATAATTGAATAGAAAGAATTGAATTGGCCCAATAACGTGCGTTTTATTTAAATAGTCTATAAAATAATTCCAAGAATGAGAAAGATTTCAAATAAATATGTCTCTAGAGGGAATACTTCCTCTTGCACACAGACACAAAGCCACCCACACCTTCAGACATCTACACACACATATACACACTCATACTATGGATGTGCACATTCACACATACATATGTGTAAACACAGATTCATATTGGTATGCGTGTATGTGCATGTATGAATGAATACACGTATATTTGAATGTCTGTGAATGTAAATATATGTATTTACATTCACGTGAATGATTGGCGTTCATAAATAAATAAATAAGTATGATGTACGCGTATATACTTACATATGCACGTATATACATACATAAACACACACATACACACGCAAATACGAAATCCATGCATGCGTGCATACAAACATACAAACAATTATTGGAACGAACAGACACCGGAGGCTTTTAATCCATAACAGATTGTTATTGTTGTTATTAATACGATTGTTGATATTGTTATTATTGTTGTAGTTGCTGTTGTTTTTATATCCGCGTTAGTTAGCGTTGTTGTTGTTACAGTACATGTCTTTGTTCTTATTGTTGTTCTTGTTATTGTTAAATTTACTTTTGTTGTTGTAATCGTTGTTGTTGTCATTTTTGACTTGGCTATTGCTGTTGTTGTCGTTGTTGTTCTTTTCCTTACGCTTTTCGTTACCGCTGCCGCAACAGCAGTAGTAGACCGTGTTGTTGTTGTAGTTGTTCGCTACTACTACTACTACCGCCGCTTCTGCTTCTACTGTTTATTTGCAGCTCCAACTATTAGTTGCTGATGTTGTTGTCGGCATGGTTGTTGTTGTTGTTTAAGTAGACATTTGATTGAATGAACTAATAAATTCCATTCATTTAAAGCACGATAATGTCGTTCGCCCCTGCCTGGGAAAGAATTTCTCTTTATCGTTGATAAAGAAAATATTTTGAACTTACGAATGACAACAACAACACAAGCAATAACAACAACAACAACAATTATAGGAACAATGAAAATAAAAAGTAATGGATTTTCTTTATTTATGTGTCTTCGCTGAGATTTTTGAAAATATTTCGATATGAAAAAATTGAATTTAAAAGAAAATGAAAAATTTTTATTGTAATAACGAAAATAATAATAATAACAAAAACAACAACGATACCGCAGGATAGAAAATTACTGAGAAAAAGGTAGTCGAAAGAAGTGGTTTAAAAAAAACAAAAATAAATACAGGCGGAAAATTAACGGAAATGCAAGTAATGATAAACATAATGAAGAAGAATGTCAATAATTTTGTCATTCGAAATGGAAAAATTTCTTCCAACGAATGATAAAAAGCATGCCTTAAATTATTCTTATCTGGAAGTTGAAGCGAGTTTTAAAAGTGTATGAAATAAATTGTTACGGTCATTCAAGACAATTTTCTAAGTTAGTTCTTTTCAAATAAATTTTAATTTTTTTTCAATTTTGTATCGCTCAGAAGGATATTTCCGAGTGAAAGAGAAGAGTAAAAATATTTCACCTTTAGCTATTCGTCGCCATGTTGAGTCGACAGCATTGTTCTGAAAGCGTTCACAAACACAAATTTAACAACAACAAAATAATAATATCTGCAAAATGCCTCAGCCGACGTTATGCTCCTTCTGCCGACGTCCTACTAATCCTTGAAGACTGAATGTTCAGCCGAAATCACGCTCCTCTCTTCGCTCTTGTACAGAAATACTTTGCAATTCACTGCAATTAATTGCCACAGAATGTAGAAGACTGACACTTCTCTTCTTCTTCTTCTTTCGTCTCTTTTTAATTCTCTTTTTACAAATTTTATTGCATTCCTGTTTTACTCTGATTTTTCCTACCTTTATTTTCTTATTTAATTTCAACAATTTGAATAACAATAAAATTAAATATTTTTTATTTGTGCTCTTTTAATATTCGTCTTTATTTTTTTAAATCATAATATCTTGTACATATATATTTTTTCTTTTTCTTCTTCTTCAAAAAAATTGGCACTAAAAAAAACTGAACACTATTCCACAGCGATTTGAAAAGTATCGAATAAGCGCGTGTCCACACCCCGTATCGTAACTCGTTGCGACTGCTCGAGCTCTGGAAACAAACTAACAAAACGTTTTGGGTGTCGTACTTTTCTTAGATTGACGCAACGGTTGAACACACGAAGTATCTGCTGCATCCGTGCGCTCGTATTTCGTACCATTCGACGGATCACAAACGAGTTTTCCTTCACTGCGTTGAGGTATTAAATTTTCATTGTTTTTCAGTTAATTTTTTTCTTTTTTCTCTTACACTCCTTACGTTATTTCACGTTTCGTTCAGTTAGGCTGTTTACTCCGAAGAGAACCGTCAGAAAACTCGAGTGAAAGAGAGAGCGCAATCGACGCAACTAAAGGCTGGAGAAGAAAGGTTTTTCGATACATTCATATGTACGAAATTATACGCGATTGAAAAGTACGTAGTAATCCGCAATTATCGCACCGTATCAGGTATGTGTGCATTTTTTTATGAATTATAACCCCAAAGGGTTCTTTTATTTATATTAAAATTTCACAAAACTATCACATCGCAATCAATTGATTGCATTGATTTTATTTTAAATTTGATGATTTTAATGATTCTTTATTCACTCTGACTACCGAATTAATTAATTGTTGAAAATTCCAAACTTGGTTTCTCAAATTTTGTTCATCTCACCACCGTAGACTAACCAACAATAAGAAGCAGCTGCGGCAGCAGTCCAGTCTTTTGTGCTAGCATTAATTTCGTGAACAGTAGCGTTGCCCAAAACAAGTTTTCTCAACTCAAGACGTTTGTGATTCCATCAAAAATTCTCTCCCCTAACTCTCTATATCTCTCTTTCTCTCTGTCATTCTCTCAGATAGTCTTTTATTCAACACATTCGTTCAGTTTCTCAAAAAAACCCAAATAAAATTTAGTCTAATCAAACGAATTTATTAATATTGAATTAAGATTTTTGCCTTTTTATTTTGTTTTAGAATTTAGATTTTTTGAAAATTAAAGATTTAGGATTTCATTTTAAACTAAAATATTTAAAATAAAATTCTAAATGTTCGCTTTATTTTTTTAAATATCCAAAATTTCTACAAAAATTACTACTACTACTACTAAAACTAATTACCATTAATAGTTACTACTACTTAATATTACTAGTACTAATTACTGACGAAATTAATTACTACTACTAATTATCACTGCTTATTATTATTGCTATTAATTATTACAAATTAATAACAACTAATTACCAACAACAACAATTAATACAACTAATTACCAGTATTGATAACTGCTACTAGTTATTACTAGTACTAATTCCTACTACTACTACTACTACTACAATTAATTACCAAATAAGTACCACTACTATTTACTACTACTTATTATTACCACTTTTAATTAATACTATTACAACTATTCTTAAATTTAAAATCAAACGAAATAATCCAGTAATATATACTTTTATATATATTTATTCATTTCATTCAAAAGCATGCATAGAAATTAACCAGAGATTAATAATTAACTTTAGTTTAAGAATAACATTATAATTCAATAATTTCGTAATTTATCCAAATAATAATAATTTATTATTTTGCTAGAATTAGGAAACTAATTTTTGTTAATATTTAAAGAATTATTATTTAAAGAGTTCGTATTAAAATAATTATTTTATTTTATATAATGTCTTTTAATTTCTAAATGAATATTCTGCAAAAATTAATAAAAATTACTATAAAATTACTCTTCATGGCAAACCTTATATTAGTTTCTTTCGAATATAAGAATTTATACTGCTTCTTTCATATGCTTTATCATTTATAAAAAATTGTAATTTTATTGAGATTATTTAAATAATAACATATTTAATAATTTATAAAATATTTGATAATATTTAAAATGTTCGTTATTTTAATTCGGTAGAGAGGATATTTGAAGAAAATTGTATTTCTACAATTTAATAAAATTTCCTAAATAAATGCAAAGTCATGTCATGAGTTTCAACAAATTTCCGAATAGGATTATTTGGACCTCTTCTCTGATGATAATGAATTCAATTTCCTCTGTTTAATCTTAACAATATGTATAAATGCATTAAGGCTAGTTTTCATAACCTTTTTTTTATTCCGTGGATCTGGAGAATTAATTCAATACGTTTCCTTCTCAACTGCTACACGAAAACCATTAAAAAGAAATACGTGAACGAAACAAAAAGAATTTTACAATAAAGTATAATTTTTTGATATATATCTCTACATGAACGTGTTTCACAAAAGAATGAATGGTATTTAAAAAAAATTTTTTTGTATATTAAATTGAATTTATGTGTCAGATACTGACTCAATTTTATCTATTAATAGTTTCATCGAATACTATTCCTTAAACGGTTAAAGAAAACATTTGAATTTTTAAATAATGCAAAAATTATACGCGGACAGTGTGAACTACTTCAACATTTTTAAATACCATAAGAATAAATAAACACGACACTTATTAGAATGGAAATATAAAAACCAAATAAGTTGCAAAGCCCTATAAGAGATTCTTATTAAAATTTATTTAATTCGTTATTCAATAAATATCTTTATCCCTCGCATTTATTAAATAAATAACTAAATGAATTGACTATTTTAAAAATCAATTTAATTAAAATCTAATAATTTTCAGAGTTTTATAATCTAATACAATTTATATGCATATTTTTCTTAAATAATTGCTGAAAATTATTCTTTTATTCGATAGTTTTTAGTAGTTCGGAAATCATTTAACGAGTGAATTTGCCTCCCAGAATTAGTAATTACAAGAAACTATCGAATAATTTAACCATTATATTTATTCGTTATTTTTTAGTAATTCAGAAACCATTCAGCGAGTAAATCCCCATAACCAATTAATCAGACAAGAACAAAGAGTTAGTCGATTATGTTATAAATCCATGAATATGCCCGTATTTCTGTGCATAAAGCAAAATAAAAGTATAAGTGAACACGATTGAACCGAAAAATTATTTTCTTACGATTTTTTATTTAAAAATGCATGTACCGAATATTAGCGGTTCTATCAATATTATTTTATCAGCAAAATACCAGTAGTTGAAATCATTCGATAGTTATCAACACTATTCTCTATAAGTTGTTATTGCTTGGGAAAAATTTCCCTTTTTGACAAATTTCCCAACTGTGTTTAATACGATGCGTTCGCATAAATTTCTTATCGAAACTACTCAAATTTCGTGATTATTGTTGTGAACTATAAATGTTTGCAAATTGTACAACCCTGCAGCAGCTGTATTCTCGAAATTTCCTTTATTAAAAATTTGACAGCGAAGAACATTTTTCAATATTGTCAAAAATTTTGTAGAGCGGAGTTCGTAACGTGATCTTTTCTATAAACCTTCGAAAATATTTTAAGCATCAATTAAATTATACATAATACCTATTACTAATTAATTAAACAATTAAGATATATTTGAATCAAGGAAGCGTTCGCATTTATTCGCGTATTAAGAGCATCAGTGAAGTTAGACGCTTAATAAATTCCTTAGCGTTTTCATTTTCTACACAAAAAGAATAATTCAAGATGGCTCGATGGGGAGAAGGAGATCCACGTTGGATTGTAGAAGAACGTCCAGATGCAACCAATGTAAACAATTGGCACTGGTCAGAGAAAAATGCTACGCCGTGGTCTAAGGAACGGCTTCAGCAACTGCTTGAAGATCTGGAAATAGGTACAATAACCAAATTTTCATATGTTTAGACATGACGATATCGTTTGTATATTTTCTACGACACATAATTTGACAGCTCAAGGTGATTTTTCGTGCACAATTGAAAAAATAGATAAATGTGCCGGAGAGGCCACGGCAAATAATCGGAAAGGGAAACTCATATTCTTTTACGAATGGGAGCTGGTGTTAAAATGGAAGGGTCAACTTAAGTCATCTGACAAGAGTCATGAGGGAAAAATTACTATTCCTAACCTCTCGGAGGAAAATGATTTGGCTGAAATTGAGATATCAGTCACTATTGAGGAGTCCAATGAAGAATCTGAGGCACTTAAGGTCTTCATGTATAACATTGGGCGAGAAAAAATACGCCATCAGTTGGGAATATATGTTAAAGAATTGAAAGAGGAGTTTTCTAAAGGTCTTATACTGCCAAAGAAGGGCGAAGAAAACTCTGATGCGTTAAATAAAGATGAAATTAAGAAATCATCTAAGGCGTTCAATAATAGCATACATCAAGATGGTAAAACGAACGATTGCAGTAAGCAAGTTGGTTGTAAATTGAACGTGCGGACACTAACCATGCAGGAAGAGTTCCACTGCCGAGCAAATGACCTTTACAACGTGCTCACTAAGGCTGAAATGCTTACGGCCTTTACACGTTCTCCCGCCAAGGTCGACGCGAGCAGAGGCGGAGAGTAAGAATAGTTTTGGCAGTTTAACAAAATTTGAATATTAACATTTATGTTCTCTTAGATTTTGCTTGTACGGAGGAAATGTTCAGGGGAAATTCGAACAGCTTGTGCCTGAGAAGAAAATTTGCCAAATGTGGCGTTTAAACAATTGGCCCTCCGGCCATTATTCGAATGTTGAAATCGAGCTGGAAGAGACGGTATGTAACAAGCCAAACACAGCTTCCAATAATGTCATTAGTTAATAAAATAATCATTTTTATTTAAACATCAGAGTACTTGTACACGAATGACTCTTATACAAACTGGCATCCCTTCGGAAGAATACGACTCTATGAGGAATAACTGGAATAGATACTACTGGCATAGTATTAAGCAAACGTTTGGCTTTGGCGCTGCGCTCCTCGATGGCTTTTAAAATGAAACTTTGTTAAAGATGCCAAGGATGGCCCATCACGAAAAGCTGAAATGCAATAAATAAGCAAAATACTATCTTAACCGCAGTTTTTAATTTTATTTCACTTTCGAATAATCGCAATAGTAATCAAATTATTAAGCAAAACTCAAACCAAATCATACCGATTTATCAATTTTTATTTCAAAAATTTTGAACAATTTTATGACAAAAACAAAGGGCGCAAGTGTATTCTTTTGTTGGCATGCGCGACTGGTTTTTGCATTAAAAATATCCAAATTGGCTCTTCACCTGTACTAAATAAATCTTAATATCAACTACTGAGTTTTATGGTATAACTTGTTAACCTTCTATAACAAAATCGCAACGTGCATACCTTCCTAATAAAGTATATGACGGAGCTTGCACAAATTTCAGCTCTTCGTCCAAAAATATGAGATACACAAAAAAATTAATTCTGTCATCCATCAGCTGTTGAGCCCTAAAAGTTATATTATCAGTAGCATTAGGAGAATTCACAATAGTTTGCTGAACAGCTATAGGTCCTGTACACCCTACTTGCTTATCCACAATATAAGGGCCTCGTCATATGACGACAATTCGAATTCATGCGAAGCTGTTTTTTTTAAAAAATATTCCTAATAATTTTTCTTCCAACTATTCTCTACTTTTCCACCAGAACTAAAAATGTATAGCCTAATATTGGCAAAAATTAAATATATTTAATGAGATGATTCGTTATATTACTTAACCAAACTATAAAAATATAATTTGAGGTGAGCCTAACCTAAGCCGTATCAACTGCTTAAGTGACTTTGCGAAAACATCTAAAAAATGGGGTGATGACACCGTCTCGACTAACCAAATGACTTTGGGTATGTGTATTAATTACCTTCAGCAAAAAGTGGTTCGAACTAAATTTTCATGTTTCTTCTATATACAACACACTATGCGTGAGTGTATACCATGTTGGCATGTTTATTTGCTTTTATTAGGTAGAAAATAACGTATTTTTTCAAAACACGAATAATTGTTACGATTTTTGCACTTGCAAAGAATTGAGTATGACAGTAAGTTCTTTGATTCAATTCCAGGTATACTTCTAAAACTTTAAGGGACTATTACAAATACCCAATTTTTATAGAAACGCTTTGTTTCATTATTAAACTCTTTTTTAACAATGAAAAACTAAATGGTGGGAAATGCATATCAATTCTCTGTAGATACAATCACATTCTCAAAACCTTTTGTGGTCAAACATGAAAGCATCCTTCGTTCGAAACCCATCTTTTCTATTGCTGCTGTTGCTAAATTTACAATTGCATCCGTAAATCGAATGTATGTAGAAATCGAATGTGCGGATTATTGAGATCTATTCTGTGCACCATCTATTCGTCTTTCGTCGTGCGAGTCCTTAAAATTCTTACTAATGATGTACTCATTGACTCTATGACAAATAGCACGAAAAAAGCGGGTAGAAGGATACCTGTGCCCGTCCACTTTCCTTTCATCCTGTTACCGAGGAAATCAAACTTCAAGTTCCAAATTGAAAGAATTATTCTGTATTAGATAATACAATGTAGTCTTTATACTCGAATACGATGTTCACATACACCTGATTGTACATAAGTCCGAACTTCGAATACGTTACCTTTTATGTTAAAAAATCCTATTTACTTTGAAAATTAAATTTTGCGACCAGCCAAAAAAAAAATAGAAATTAGAACATCAAAACGCATGACAGTAATTATAAAATAACCACTTATTATAATTCATTCGAACTACTTCGCAGAGAATTGAACACCTTCCCTTACAGAAATTGAATGACAGGCTATTTGACAAACTACTTAACCAAAGATTTCACTCACATTCCAGAAAATGTCCAGTAACAAATTCAATGGTGCCAATCTGATTTGTTTAAATTTGGCTTCTAAATTCAGATCTGACAAAGACCAACTAAATACGTTAATAACTGTTTAAAGTAAATCATTACAATAGTGGTACATAATAATCACTGTCAACCGAAATCTCATCAATGTGCAATGTGTGTATGAACATTCCTGATATATTTTTGTTTATTTGTTTTGTCATAAATATCAACCCAAAAGAGAACTTAACTATTTTTATTTGGGAACCTTTTTGATAATCATCTGCCTTGAGGACTGGTAGATTCGTAGAGTATCCCTAATAAAATTTATCTCGTTTACAATGCCACAATACGACAAATTTACCGTTTCTTTAGAATCTTAAATTTATTTTCTGATTAAAACATGACTGTAGTAATCAGAAATTATGTATTGGAAAAGGAAAAGAGGCTAGCAGAAAAAATAGAGAAAGAGAGAGAGAGGGACACTAGTTTTTTATATTGGGAAAATAATGTATTTTTATAGGTAAATTTCTGTACATGGCACACGAGTGTTGTGTGAATGTGTGTCTATCGTATTTTAATGTTATTTGATATTGTAGTAGCTGTGAAGTATGTAGTAAATGATTATAAATTGCCTCCTCTCCCTCTTAACCTGATAAATCGCCATGATCAAACAGTGCTTGATCGTAAAGCTCTGCAATCACACGGCGTCCACCAAAAAAGCGGTCGTGCAGAGCGTTACGAGCACGTATCGCCTCATTAGCGTTTAAAAATTCAACAAATATTTTCACTATTATTTCCGCCTCATCGTCATCCTCGTTTTCCGTTTGTTTCTCATTAAATATTATGACTCTACTGACAGTTCCAAATTTGGTGCATTCTTCTTGTATCTCTTCTTGTAAAGTTTCATCGACATCTTCGGGACCAACCATATTCCGCAATATTATGACTTTGGACTCTTGAGGTCGCATCAAACGTTGCATTACTAATTGTCGTGCACTTTGACCCTTGATGGACATATTCTCCTGTTGTTGAAGCGTTTGAGTTTCACCCTCTTCCAGCAATTTCTTTTGAAGTTCTTCCTGCTTCTTCTCGTGTGCCTTTTTAATCTGTTCAGAATTGTTTTGTGCTACTACTACTGCCGCGGCTGCAGCTGCCACAGCGGCCGAAGCTGAAGATGTATTTATTTTAGGAACAGAAATCGCATTACCCGAGGCATTCACTTCCGTAGCCATATTGGCGGCTGCACTGACAGGCGTTGGCCCGGCCAATGTTGTTTGGAGTAAGGTATGTGCGGTGGTAACTGTTGGCAGAGCGCTTGTTACATTTATTATACCGGGAGGTGCGAGAATGCCTTGTGCAACAACGTGTGGTGTTTGAAAAAGAGCTGCTGGATGAAAACCGGCACCAGGAGCAGCAGGCAATGCTATTCCTGGAGGATGAAGTGCACTAACCGCGGCAGCATTTGCAGTTAATGGGATGGCTCCCACTTTGGCAACAACGTTCGATGCGGCCAATGGCGATATACCCATTGCTGGAGCTGTAGCAGAGAGGCCAAGTACAGCATTACTGGCGACTGCATCCAAGGCTTGAATTTTGGCTGTAGCTGCTGCCGCTGCTACAGCAGCTGCTGTAGGCATTGTTGAGTTTGTGGAAGGACCCATCAAAGCGTTGGGCGGGGTAATAGAACGTCCCACTCTATAAGAAAAAAATAAATTTATAAGCATTCTTTTGAAGTCAGAAAACTTGATGTAATTTTTGAACCAACCGTAATAATTGGCCACCTAAATCAAAAAGATTCATGCTAGCGATAGCTTCGTCCATAGCCTGTTTATTAGCATATTCAATGAATCCGTAGCCTTTATGAGTGTGCACCGAGGTGCCTTGTGCCAATTTGCAATACAAAATCGGACCAAACGCTTCAAATACGCTTTTGATGTCCTCTTCAGACAGATCAGGATGAATGGAGGCCACATAAATGCGATTATAACTTTTTGCTTCCTCTTGAATTTCGTCGATGACCTGTTGTGCTTGTGGCATATTGCTAGGACGTCCCACCTTAATATTTCGCCCACCCATCAGTGCTCCATTCATTTGTTCCAGAGCTAATTGGGCCCCCTCGGGAATTTCATATTCGACAAAAGCGAACCCTTTATGCTTTTGCGTAATAGGATCCCAAGACATATTGATAGATTTGATGGGACCGAAGGGAAGAAATGCTGCGCGTATAGTATCTTCTTTTAATTCAAAGGAAATGCTGCCAACGTAAACCCTACAGAACGTATGAATCGAATTTATAAGGATGAACAAAATCAATACATAAATTTCAATTACTAAAAGTAAAACTAAAAAGTTACATAAGAAAATTAAAGTATATGAAAATAAGAATCAGATCTTATCAGCAAACGAACCACATAATTTCCGAATTATCACTGAAACAAACTTTTTAACGCAAGTTCGAATTTAGATAATACTTAAGGAATTTCAGTTCTTTTTTTATTCTACATCATTTTGCTCCACCTAAATTACCAAACCGAGAGCTGCCCAGATACATTGGGTATGCTATAAAATCATGTCGAAAATCAATTCTGACTCTCGTAAGATTTATTGGACCGTTCTATTATAGTAAAACGGACACGAAAATCAGTAAGTATTTATTCATACATTCTTTCATACATACATAAATTCATTATTTCATACATACATAAATTCTCCTTGCGACTTACCTACACATTAAAGCTAAAGCCTGTTGTCGCTGAACTTGAGTACGTTGTGATGCCAATTGCTGTCAATATAAGAATTGCAAATATAGTATCCGCTTTCATACTCTAAGTATGCATTTTCTATTCATTTTACCTGCTGCTGATGGGCCAAAGTCTGTTTCATTAATACCATTTTAATGCTTTGTTCCATAGCATATTTTTTTGCTTTGCTCACAGTGTCATGTTGCTCCGAGCTCAATTTTGGTAGCGCTCCACCCAATAAACCTAGAAGGGCTGATCTTGTACCGGGACCAAATTTCACATCGCCCGTCTGTTTCAAGTCGTAAATGGGTTGGGAAATGTACGGAATTTTCGGTTCTGAAGATTTTCCTATAAATTTGTCAATTATTAATTTTATTTATTTTACATACGTATACAATTGATCGGGCGTTTTATATTCAGACATTATTGAAAGAGAGAATTCCATCAGGTGAATTTATAACCATTGTTAAACTTTGCAACTAATTGCAACAATTCTTTTTTTAAATTGGTTAAGCGTTTTAATTAACGGGAGTTATTAACGGATATTTTATTTTAAAAATGACATGATTTTTTTATAAAAATCATTATCTAAAATTATTATGTTTGGAAAGTCGCTTCGTTTCTTCTTATTACAATTATTGTATTTTCCACAACTTTGGATTTTAAATAAAATTTTCGATATGTGAATGTGTCGACGTGCCGAAGTATTAAGAACACACCAGCGCCAATCCTTGATTATAAATCTTCGTTCCGGCAACATTGATGTTGAAGAATCACCACCATGGTTCCACCACTCAGGTTCTCGAACAATACTTGAAAACGAGATAAAAGGGCTGAGTAAACGAAGCAATGCGCAATCTTCTCTTCGAATTGATGAGAGAAATCAACCTAAACAGTTTTCGCAATTGATGACGGAATAAAGTCATCCAGCTGGAATGGTCTTCATGATATATGTTTAAATATTTTTTGGATATAAAGATAGACGAAACAACTTTCCGAACAATATAAAACTTTATATAAACATGTGTACCAAATACCAAATATTTGGTATAACACTTAACCAAATTTTGTTTGAGTAAGTTTTTAAATAAAAAAGTCAATGCCTGTAAAGAAGACAAAAAGAAAAGAAAAATGCATTAATAATCATATGATTTTATGCAGTCAGGGGGATGATAGACTTCACCCCATTATATCGTCCTTTTCCGTCAATCATCTTTACTTGTAATGCTTTAAAAATATGTTGACCTATAGAAGACGGAGGTTATCGAGTTAATTTCCATATCTCGCCGATCTTTGAAAAACAATAAAATCCTATTTGAGAAACTTCGAATTTTTTGGTCTTATATTTTGAATAATCGTCCAGTAGACATTCCTGAGAAGCTAACGAGTTTCTTCTCGAAAATTATTAGGAAAAACAATAATCATGATCTTATCTCACAAGGTAAAATCGTTGAAGTAATTTGTTAAAAAAGGAAGCCTAAATTATCTATTGATGAAAGTCTAGCAAATTTTATTGACACTTCTCTAATATTCACTGTACTGTAAACTACAACTTACTAAACTGAATTGGTTGCAAACTACATCACCAAAAAAATGATAATCGAGGACATGGGAGTTAAATTGCTTAAGACATTTACCCTTGTGGATTAAGGAAGAGTTTGTAAAGCTAGGAGTCAAAATAATCAGTAAATTATTTCCATTTAAACCTATGGCTTATACACTATCTATTTTATTACTTCAACACCTCATTACAATTATTAACTATATAAAATTTATAATTGCATGTATTTTTAACTTCCAAACCAAGAAAAATTATAGTTATTTTAAGCCTCAAGGAAAAAACAATGCTTTAAAATGTTTGGTATTAAAAAACCCTTGAAATATGAAGACATACACATATCGTGGAACATTGAACCTTGGAAAGTAGAAATTATAGCGACGCAAACATGCAATACCCTGCCTCCTCTTGCGTGCGTGACATCAGAACCCCTTTCACGGTTTCTATCACTCCTTCAGGACCCTCAAATTGTAGCAGTCCTATTGATATACTACACAGTAAATAAATCAGAGGTTAGGCCACTCTAGGTTTTCGAAATTATAGACCAAAAAATTATGCATGGACAAAAATTGAAAAATACCGAAATTTTTTTTTCATAGCCATTCAGTCAATCTCCTCAGGTAAAACAGAATCTTGCAGTGACTGCTGCAGCAACTCTTTATCATTCAGTAAAAAAATTAATTCTTGTAACAGTGACTGCAACAGCAAATACACACATGTTGACAAATCTTGCCAAATTTTATCTTTTGAAATAATATTTTTATAATAAAGTCAAGAAATTCTTTTATGGAATTAGGTTTTCAATTAGATTTAACTTTAAATTAATTTTGAATATGAAATGTAACAATTTTTTCAATCGAGTCCGATTTATTTCTTAGTCAAAAAAGTTCCCGAAATTCCCCTTAAGGATTTAAAAAATTCCCGAAATTTTACATAGAGTGTGAACATTTTCTTCGCTCCAATTTATCGAAAGGGTCCATTTCCCTGCAATGGCTAGAACCATTTGAATAGCCTTCCAAATTAGCTCGTACAGAAATTTCTGTAGATACTACATAATTTTTATAAAAGAATCTGAGAATATCTATTTTATAAGTTTATTAAAAGCAATATATTTTTTATATAATTTTGCTATTTTAAAGATGATGAGCTTTACTGCGCTTGCCAGAGTGACCTAAACTCTTGATAGCTTAATGTTTACAATTTATAAATAACTACCAAGGAGCTCAATACTGTAGATTTTGATCGTATGTTAAAGTGCCGCAACTATATTGGATTATAGAATTCTTCTACTTATCTCAACAGAAGACAGTTAAACTTACCAGACTAAATGGAGACTAATAAAATGTTAAATCTTTGAATTAAAAAATTCTTCCCTTAACTTTTATAATTCTTCAGTTTCAGTTACTAATATTTTTTCAGTTGCTAATCATTAAATTTCAGCCATTTAAATCAAAAAATAACTTGAATTTTGAACAAATTTCGTACATTTCTTAATAAATTAATTGTAGAAAAGATTCCTGTTTCGGGAAAGTCGAGTATTTTATGCTCGAAAATATTTTAAGGCTCAAATGCTTTCCTTTTTGGAAATCAAATTTTGGAAAAAATACCAAAGTTAATACGAAACTGTTTAGGGGGAAACGCGTTATTTAATGATTATAAATGACTCCGACATGGGACAACAGGATACAATTTCCAAGCGCTTGTATCGTACCCCACAAATCGGCGACGTTCAAATGAGTTTTGATGATTAAATGAAATTTGACACGAGCAGAAGCAAGGAAACTCCTTTCTGGCGATGTTGTTTAGAGGCGAAGTCGGATTTGTAGTTAGGATGTCTTCGTTTTTGGTGTGTAAAAGAGAGAGAAAGAGAGAACTTAAAAATGCATACAAAAAAGAAATAAAAAAAGAAAAGAGAGAAGAGAATCAATAGTTTTCATTAGTTCCAAACTGGTACCGGTGCTGCCAAAGAATCCGCCAAGCAATTTCTATTTTTTTTTCTTTTTGCTAAATGTGACGGATCACATGGAGCACTTATTTAATATTTCAAAAAAAATTGCAGGATACTCGCCCTCGTAAAAAATTCTGGTTTATAGTGCGTTTAGAAATCTGTCAAAGATTTTGTTTCTTAATACATATATACGATACGCATGTATGTAAATATAGTATATATGTATGCAATTAATATTTTTTTAAATCCAAACGAATCTAAGAGCTCTGAACGATAAATATAGTGAAAATGTACATTGGATTACGCTGGTAATTTTGCAGAGAAATATCGTTTGTACACGGGTAACAGTTTCATACTCAATTGAATGGAAAAACACACGGCAACTACAGTGGATCTCACCTGACATCGTCTTGAGTACAAGTCTGCAATTACTTAAGCAGAACAAAAAAGAAAAACCGCCAGATTAGTTAAAGTTTCATTTACATATGCACATATTTTTGTTTGTTTGTTTGTTTGTAGTTAGTAATATAATGGAAATGTTAAATTTTTTATTTTTACTTATGCAAAATAAAATTTAGTTTAATTTATGACACAAAACTAAATTGTGTTCAGGCTCAACTGCTGTTTATACTTCAATCCACTGTGTTCATTTGCGATTAAATTTTCTTATTTTAAAGAAAAAATTGCTAAAAATCCATCGTAAATACAATGTATAAATATATTTATGATTACTTAATTATTATTTAATTAATTAAAATACATCCTATTTGAAGCCATTTCTATTTCAAGAACAAATTGGTTGCAAATCAGTAAATGTAGAATATATTATAAAAAAATTACTAAACTTTCATTTATATTTACCTGAATCCGAACGAGGCTTTTTCATAGGAGACACACCGTCATTTATAGCCTCATCTGAACGCGGCGATGATCGTGATTCTCTCTCATTGGAACCCTACAATGATGAATGAAATTTGAAATCTGTATAAAACCTTTACAAAATATATTCATTTATGATAATTTAAGCTTAAGTTAGTGTGTCTGAGGTATATTTCAATTGTGTTCATTCTTATAAAACTTGGAATAAAATTTTTATAATAATCTGTGATATAATTAATGAAACCGTAATTCCGGTTAATCGAAAAATAAAATTACTCTTCAGGAATGACGACGTTCGTAGTTCATAACCGGGTATATGGGCATATGGGTAAGCACAACGGCAATTTTGGGGCTCAGCAGTATTTAAACGTGGCATAATCCAAAGTATATGGAGACACGTTTGAAGAAGGGCTTAACTGATTTGATGCATTTTTTATTGTTTTATTTTTAAAAATTACTTTGTAATCTAAAACAGATCGAATTTTAAAATCGATGGCAATTAGAAATTATATGCCGGAGTTATAGCCGGTGGAGATAAAAGCACTGTGGTGCATTCTGTACAGTTTCTTAACACAGCCCGAAATGAATGATTACTATTAAAAATATTTGTAGTCTTGAAAATTTTTATGAAAATGTGTTCCATACAATTGATTTAAAACTTTTATACGACCCATATTGATCAAGGTCGAAGAGATGAACAGCATCCAAATGTATGTGAGCAGTTTAAGATCTTTATATTGTACATATATACATATACTATATAGACACCTCATAAAGCATATGTATGGTTAGATTAATAAAACCGTGGTATACACACTGATGCTAAAATTACCTTACAAAATTTTAAATTATTTAGCTAAACATATATTTTATATGGGAAATATATATTTTATTTTACGTTGGTTGTTTTATTGAACGGTTGGCTTTTACCTATTTTGCAACAAGCTTTAAATTTTCCAAGGATAATTTTTTCAAGAATTTTTGCAACTCACCATTCTTACCATTGTTATATATTATTTATCCAATTATATTATTTTGGTATTATGTTTTCTGCGATTGTAAAATGCTTATTGATTTATGAATAATTGCGGCCAACTATTTTAGAAATGTTTTGCGGAAAATTTCTTTTATCCACGCACAGGTCTCCAGTATCAGGAAAATTATGAGTTCCATTTGCAGGGTTGCAAGCGCTCAATTAAAATAATACCAAAAAATATACGTAAGTTTGTTATGCTTGAATAAGTTCCAAGCAAAATTTTAGGGCCTTATAATGAAAAACGAAATGAAGGCGTTTCTTCGTTTCCCTTTTGCGTTTTCCTTAATTTTTCTCTGCTTTCACAGCTTGTAAATAAACAGCAGGGAAAAATTCGGCTGACACGAAAAAACATATTGTTAGTGCTTATCAGTGCATTCCAGTCGAAAACTGGATGCCGAGCCGAAAATTGCTGAGAGTCGGTACCGAAGCAGCTAGTAAATAAAACGCGAATAAGAAACCTTTCGCTTGGGTGTGAGTGAAGCGGCGTTGTAAAAATTTATTCAGTAATATTCAAGACGTCGTTTAGCGCGGAGAGTGTTTTTATTGCACACAAACAAATGGAAAACAGATTTTAGCTGATGGAAAACAGACTGTATCTCAGGACGTTGACGGAAGTTTTGCTTAATACTAAACTTTTGTGTGCCCTGTTAAATCCTGCGTCGCAGCCTTTCCATTCGATTCATGTTACATTATAATGCCTTTAATTTTCTTATATCAGGCTTCGAATATATAAATGTTTTTTTGAATGTTTTGACTTACTTTTACTTAAAAGAGTTTTTTAAACACGTAAAATAAACGAACTTTTCATTCTATATTCTAACTAATAAAATACCCCTTATGCGTTCAAAATCGAGAATTTTAATGGTAAGAATGGTTTACATGAATTTCGCAAATTTACAATTTCTTACCATTACTAAGGTAAACTTACAACTCTCAGAGGTAATTGGTTAAAACTTTTATATTTTCTTTTAATGTTGAATTATAATTGAAACTGAAGCACTTAATTTCTACATAATTTTACAACAATTTATATTTTGCTTGAAAAGTTGTGATGTAATTACTAATTTTAATCACGACATGTATTTGACACTTCTATTTTATCTTAATTTAAAACTTTTAAAACACGTTATAAAAAAACGTACTAAATAAAACTTCTAAACTAAATGAGGTAATATATGGATAAACATATTGAGGAAGATGAAATTCGTTTCTTAATATATCTCAGAAAGCGTTCAGGAAAGACAGATAATTGCCTAAGTTTTTGTCGATATACTATCATAAATATATTTTCATTTTAAAAGTCGACTTGTATAAAATTAATACCAATAGAATCATAATTGTATTTACTCTTTTAAAGATTATGCAATAATTAATATATTTAATTTTTTTTCTGTTAATGTTAAGGATTAGTAAGAAATATTTTGGATCAGACTCTGTATAACTTTATACTACTAAACTCAGGTCTAAAATTAATTGAAGGACATTAGAGTGGTATATGGTGCCCTTAAATTAAATCTGAAATCCAAAAATGGTGAATTTCTCACTTTCGTTGGGGTGGAATATCTGTGGCTGTCAGTTCACCTCATTCAACAAATGCGACGTGGTTGTCCTTTACTTTTTGCGAAAAAAATATACTTCTGATAAACGCATCCATTTAAATTTTAATAAATAGGCCTAATCGCATAATCGGTTCATAGCGCATTGTTTCCGCAAAAGTTAAAAATATGGAAATTAGTAAAAAGGAGTTGTGAAAAATATTCGCCTTAAAAAAACGAACCGTTTTCATATTGCTTAGAAATGTAGCAAAGTAAAAAAGTTGAATGTTTTCTGGCTTCCGAGTCCGATAAATATTTTACAACAAAATAAAGTAAAATTGATTTGTTCAGGTCTATCGCGTCTTTGGCGAGGACAAAATGATATCATCAAATTATTTGTTTTAGTGATTAATTAATTATCTGCCTGCATACATGGTCTCAAAAGAGTGCTCAGAATTCCTGGAAAACTACGTTTACTTTTACTTACGTACATACATTTCAAAGTCTGAATACCGTGAAAGTGTAATTATTTGTAGCCGGGTTTCTAAAATTGAGCAGTGTTAGGAGATACGTAGTATTTGGCCCTAGTGCTCAGTGAAGGTCTTATGGTATATCGCCATAATACTTGACATAGTTATGTAATGTCAAGTATTTTTGTTAATAATTTGAGAACTGTTAAAAATTATCCTGTCATTAATTGATCCAGCATACTGAACGCTTTATTGCAGTTTTTTTATATTTTTGTTTTTTTTTTGTTTACTAATTTCATATCGTGTTGTCTTCCTTGCACGCGAGTGTGAAATATATTAGATGAGAAATCAAATAATCATCATCTGACTCAATTTGTTGCATGAATGACTAACCGCCATTTTCTTCTGCACTTCACCTGTCATATTAGGAAGGTTATTGATAACACGAACTGCAAACACCGAGCATTACATTACATAAATAGTAGTACTAATGATGAAGATGATGAAATAATAAATAGTTTGACAGTTGTGCAAGTATGTTTATTTGTTTTCCTTTGTACTTAAGGAATGTTAAAAATAAACTGGTGAGTTCCATCACGGCGTTACTGACTCTGTTAGTAACTTGGCGTGATATCACAATAAAATTTATTAAAAAGGGTTTGGTTTTGTCTTCTATTTTAAGCTTCATTCATTAATTATTGTATTGAAGCATTGGAAACAATTGAAGTGGGATAAAAAGTCAACCCTTGCCGAAAGTGTAACGATACATTTATATGACATAATGGTTAAAGAATGTGGCGATAATTTCGAAGTGTCAAAATCAAACTCATAATAAACTTTTAAATATATTTTTTTATGTTTTTTTAGTTTTTACAAAAATTCTTACGTTTTCTACCAAAGGTCATTCCTAAATATGCAAATAAAATACTAAAGTATACATAAATATCCCAATGATTAATCTTTTCTTTTTCTTTGAATGCAGTTTTCGCTAAATCTTCGTATGAAGAAAGTAATCTCTTAATTTAATTAAAAAGTAAAAACAGACGACATGAATTTGGTGTTACTTAAAAGAGAGAAAATTCAAGAAAATAGAAGAGGCATATCGTGAAAACTACGAAACAATTCTTTATTAATACAGTCCTCCAGAGATTGAAGCAATATCTACTTATATACAAATATGATGACCGATTTTGAAGAGAAACGCATTAGTGTTCAGGCTTTGGAGCTCTTGCTGTCGTAAATAATTATAGAAGTTGATTTGTAACCGATAAAATGTAAAAACCAAACATCAAGAATCAGATCTTAAAAGAGGCTTAAATCCAACAAAGTCGAAGCCGACAAAATTGATATAGAAGAGACGCCTCGATGTTCACATCAGTTGAAAAGAGAATATAAAACTTTTCCTCGTTTGAATTTGTTTACATTTGAGTTGATTAGGAGGCAGAGGAGCGTCGAAAAGGCATAAAATGTCTTTTATAAATAATTTAAAAAAGGTCTTCCACCTTGGTGGTGGAGAGGCGAAGAAAAAGCGATTGTTTAATAATATTAAAATGGATACCGATCCAACGGAATACTGGGAAATGATCGGTGAATTAGGAGACGGAGCATTTGGTAAAGTATATAAAGCTCAACATAAAGAAAACAAACGCTTAGCTGCAGCAAAAATGTGTACACTCGAGGATGAGGAAAATCTTAGCGATCATATGGTCGAGATTGATATTTTATCCGAAATAAAACATCCAAATATTGTGGCATTATATGAAGCGTTTTCTATTGAAGATAAATTGTGGGTAGGTTATTGGGACATATTTATATCTAATAGGAGAAATTAATATATAAACTCTTTTATAACAGATGCTTATTGAATATTGTGATGGTGGTGCCCTGGATAGCATTATGGTCGAATTGGAAAAACCTCTTACCGAACCACAAATAGCCTATATCTGCACGCATATGACAGAAGGTCTAAATTTTTTACACAAAAATAAAGTTATTCATCGTGATTTGAAGGCCGGAAATGTTCTGTTGACTATGGAAGGCGGTGTTAAATTGGGTAAGGATTTATCTTTGATTACCTAAGAATTGTTTAATGAATTTAGGTATTTTCCTATTTTCACGTAATTTGTTTCGATTTGAACAAATCAATGACTGACTAATTAGATACATTTTATTTTCATTTCTTCTACAGCCGATTTTGGAGTTTCCGCTAAAAATAAACACACCCTTCAGAAACATGACACCTTTATTGGTACGCCCTATTGGATGGCACCCGAGTTAGTCTTATGCGAAACGTTTCGTGATAATCCATATGATTTGAAAGTCGATATTTGGTCATTGGGTATAACGCTAATTGAATTGGCGCAAATGGAGCCGCCCAATAGTGAAATGTCCCCAATGCGTGTGTTACTTAAAATTCAAAAAAGTGATCCTCCAAAGCTTGATCAACCATCGAAATGGAGTAAAGAGTTTAATGATTTTCTAAGTAAAGCTTTAGTTAAGGTTTGTAGAATGCTTGAAATTTCTCTTATCAGAATAAATGTACATAATATCCATTTTAGGATCCCATTCAAAGACCAACGACGGATATTCTACTACAACATCCATTCACAAATCGTCCATTGGATTCAAAACCTATCAAAGATTTACTACTAGAGTACAAAGCAGAAGTCGTGGAAGAAGAACTTTTGGATGAAGAGACTGAGGTGAGTCGGTTTTTGTTGGTGTTTTTAATTAGAAACGTTGTCCCATTTAAATAATTATTATACCTTTTATTACACGCTGCGTTTGTTATTTCATTTGTCTTCTAATTAAATTGTCGCAAAATTAATTCAATACAATACTTAATTTTTTTGGCATATAAATAGAAGTTAAAACGTCAAGCGAAGCGTCGTTCTCTTTATCAGAGGGTTGGTAAGTCGTCAGACTAGTGTGCAAGTGCAAAATTGAAAAAAATACAGGGTACCATCATGTGCTTGCATTGAATTCTTCTTTCCCCTTGGTTAATTGTTTAAATATTAATGGAAAAACATTTTCATTTCTCTCATCATTATCGCAAAATTAATTCAAATTAAAAAGATTCTATATCGATTGCATATAATCGATTGCAAAAGATTTTTTGTTGGATTTCAAAATTTTGGACTCAGACTAGTCTGGCTGTTACATCGAAGCATAAACATCATTTAATGAAAACATAAACGCATGTTAATTTTAAATTAATTAAGTAAATTAGTTTTTATTGGTAGTGATTAGTTGCATGCAGCGTAAGGAGTGCTATAAAATTATCACTGTGCTACAAATAGAAAAAATTTTGATATTTTAGAAATTAAAAAATTAAATTTCATTTTGAATTAGAAAAGTATTTTATTTTTAATGATAAATGTTTTAATTTGTTTTAATTATTTATTTAATAAAAAATTAATATTTAAATGCATAATTTCTTAATTGTAGTTTATTATTTAAATGCTTTTTTATTAAAATATCGCGATATATATAAAACCGAAATACTTATAAAATTTCATTATTTAGGAACCCCGCAACTCGGTGCACCCACTCGACCTGGACGATGATTCTTCATCACAGAAGAGTCAAGAAATTGATAAAGGTTTTTATAAAAACATATTGTTTGGACCAATTATCTTTACTCTCAATTAAATTTAACTACAGTTAAAAGTATGACTTCGTTAACAAAATTTCTTCGTTCGCAACTAAGACTTTTAATTAAGGAAATGATAATTCTTTGGTTTAGGTTATATGTTAAATTAATAAATTTGAAGCATTTAATCAATTTGAAGAAATTAATTAATTAGAGTCAATAATTAAAGGGGGCTTAAATTACCCCCATTAAATTAGCTTAAATTAGCGTCAAATGAGATTTTTCAAACACCATAAAATATATATTCTTAAAGAATTTAAAACTTTTAAAAATTTAAAAATTAAAAATTTAAAACTTTTATAAATTTATTTGTATCTTAAAAGTTTTATCGGACGTGTAAAGATATTATTTCTAGAAAACTAATTCGAAACAGAGAACATTCGTTTAATTGATGCCTCTTAAATTAAGTACGCTTTAATTAAATTTTATGTTTAGAATTATAACTTTTAGTTCAGCTCAGTCCATTTTTTTGGTCATTTAACAAATTGAATTTTATGAACAACTTCCATTGAAGCTGAAAACGACGGAACTAATTCCAGCACATTTTGTATTGCAAATATTTCTTTATAGTTCCAGGTATTTCAACAAACGTTCCGCCAATACCAGAGGATTATAAGGAACCCTCCAACACACCAACTCCTAATTCTCCTTCTTCAATTCAAACATCACGCCAACCACAAACCGTTGGCCAAGCTATCATATCCTCGAAAACAGATAATTCTTCAATTTCTGATGTTTCGCAACCAATACAAACAATATCATCAAATCCAGCTGAGCCAATTGATACCAACATTCCGAAACAACAAAAAGATCAAACGATTCCTAATAATAAAGAATTAACAACCATTCCTTCACAAACCCCAGAGTCTATAGTTTCGATAAAAGAAAGCGTTGAAACAGAAAAGAAGGTAATTTGTTTTAGATTAATGTTTTCACATAAATACATTCATGAATTCTTTCCTGGATATTTGTTACAGATTATTAAAAAAGAGAAAGGCAAAGCGCCCCAACCGCCGCCACATGTAGAAGTTAATACCTCTGTCATTTGCAATGCCAATCAACCGCAGCAAGAACAACAACAACAGCACCAACAGAAACAGAAACAACAACTACAGCAGCAGCAACAACAACAGCAGCAACAACAAAAACAACAACAACAACAGCAGCAGAAACAACAACAAGATCAGCAAATAAAAAGCATACCAGAAGATAATATTATAAAGCCACCACCTGAATTTGAAGAGCCGGCTCCAAGTGATGATGCGATCACTGTCGAATTCAAAAATAAACAAATTGAGAAAGATTTAGTGGCTCAAATCCCTGTAAGTCGTAGCGCTTCAGTCGAACTGGATATAAAGCAGCCGTCGTCTCCGTCTACGTCTTCCACGGTATCGATAACTTCTGATATGTCTTCTGTAAAAGGTACAGGGGCAACAGTTTCGAGTTCAAACACATCGCTGATTACCATCAATAGCGATATGACATCATCATCCTCATCGCAAACCCCTCCTT
Source organism: Physocephala rufipes (assembly GCA_963966595.1). NCBI lineage: Eukaryota > Metazoa > Arthropoda > Insecta > Diptera > Conopidae > Physocephala > Physocephala rufipes. The sequence goes on along the minus strand of OZ016505.1, from coordinate 30,747,695 downwards.
TGGATGAACGACGTCAGAAAGCTCAAGCGAATGTTATCCTGCCCAATAGTTTAGCCGCAAATGTAAGCCAAATAACAGTCGTCACCAGTATGCATCCGCCTGTTATAATAGACAATTCAATTTGTCAACAGACACCAAAACAAAACGAAGTTATTATTGTCTCAAATGAGTTAAATAAAACAACGCACGTAAAGGACCAAACCACGGATGATGACTATCCTTTACTGGATGATAGTTTGGACTATACTGCTTTGCCACGTAAGCAATCATCTATGATTGTAACAATTAAGGAGGTCGACGAAGAGCAAGTAGACCATCAAATCTGTTCGAAAAATCCGAATAGCCGACAGCGTCTACCAGCGGATACTCCGCGAAAATTAGATGAGAGTGAAGTACTTATTGTAAGTCCATCATTTATCGATGAAGATTCTGCTTACAATACGGTTTCTGTTGGACACGAAGATGCGGATCGAATCATAGATACAAGTCATGTATCCGTAGTTACTGTCGGTGAGGAAATCAAGGTCAAGGACAGTAGTCATATACGCACTAATATAGATTCAAATAGCGACTTATCGTCTGCGGGTGGCAGTGCAATACTTTCAGAATCAAGTGACGAATTTTCAAGTAAATCACCGCCGAAAAAGAAAAACAATAATGGACCGTCTCAAACATCAGCGGAACTATATGAAGATGTTAATATCATAGTGAACAGAAAGAAGCCTCCAACATCTGTAATCTTGCCATCAGGGGCTGCCGTTGTTATTGCTGATAAACCTCTTGTCATCGAAAATAGCGCGCTCGATTCTGTACATTCGCGTACGCAGAGTGAATCTGAGTCCATGCGTTTAACGGGTGGTACGCCATTAGTGCGAGGCCCAAAAATAATCGGAACAGATCGAAGTGATTCCGAAAGTGTCACAACAACAAATAGTCACGATAGTCGAAACGAAGTCGAAAAAACGAATAACGTAAATGTTGTTCAAATCGATGATGAAGTCGTTATAAGACAAAAGCCGAAAATGCCTTCAGTGCCAAAGAGTGTTAAAACTGCACCAGGGCCAACAAAAGAAGAGATTGAGTTACGTAATTTGCGTAAAAAGACTCGTAAACGTACACGAAAATTCGAAATTGATGGTGTTCAGGTAACAACAACAACAAGTCGTGTAATTTATGGCGATGAAGAAACGGGTCGTATATACGATGATCACGCTCTGCGAAAACAAGAGCTTCGCGAATTGAAAATGCTGCAAAAGCAAGAGAAGAAACAACAGACGGATCTTCAGTTGAAAGAGCAATTAGCGAAAGAACAGCAGGATCGACGATTCGAACAGGAACGGATTTCTTTGGAAAAGACTTACGAAGCTGATATGGATACATTAACACGCCAACAGAAGCAATTAATTGAGAAAACCGAACAGGCTCAGGAGCACGAATTAAGATCTTCTTCAAAACGCATACGTTCGGAGCAAGAGCAAGAGTTGAAAATTTTCCGGGAGAATTTGAAACAAGAAATACGTTTGCTTAAGCAAGAAATTGATCTACTGCCAAAAGAGAAAAGAAAGGACGAATTTAAAAAGAGACGTGCTGCAATGGAACTCGATCATGAAGAAAAGGAACGTGCATTTTTGGATTCTCTGAAGGAACGGCACGAAATGTTACTTAGACGCATTAGCGAAAAACATCGTGATCATTTGGCAACGATAAATAAAAATTTCTTACAGCAAAAACAGAATGCTATGCGTACTCGCGAAGCTCTTCTTTGGGAGTTGGAGGAAAAACAGTTGCATGAACGTCACCAGCTATCGAAACGTCATGTTAAGGAGATTTGTTTTATGCAACGTCATCAAATGATTGTACGTCATGAGAAAGAGCTCGATCAGGTTAAGCGTATGTTTCAAAGGAAAGAAGAAGATTTACTTAAAAAGCAAGCTTTGGAAAAAAGAGCTTTACCCAAAAGAATACGAGCTGAGCGCAAAGCTCGCGATTTAATGTTTAGAGAATCTTTACGTATATCAACAAATCTCGATCCGGATGTTGAACGCGAAAGACTAAAAAAAGTAAACTTTAATTTGATTTTAATGTACGAAATTATTTCTGACTGTTTATTTGTTTCTTTTCTTTTAACATTTAGTTCCAAGAGCAGGAGAAGAAACGTTATAATCAAGAGGAACGTCGCTTCGAAGTTAAACATCAAAAGCAATTGGAAGAATTAAGAGCTACCAGGGAGGGGGCTATAAGGTTGGTTTCACATTTAATTTTATTTTATTTTTCGGGGGAGGGTGGCGATAATTAGGATGCAATTAAGACTACTGCACTATGCGCAGTACATTTGGTCTGGTTGCAGCGATTTTGTACATACATTGTGAACTTGTTTTAGCTTTGTACATACTTTGGGGATTGTCATTTTTGATCGAGAAAGCAGGGAACAAAAATAGTTGTGAGAAAGAAATAACAATTTTTCACAAACAAGCTTTAAGGGCTTGTGCTTAAGAATGAAGTTTGGTGCAGAGAGACGTAAGAATTCTTATTACGGAATACTTACTTTTGAAGTAACAAATATATTTAAGGCTTACAATCAATTCTAGACTCATAGATCCGTCATATTGTAAAAAAATTCTAAAAATTTTTCCCACACTAAAACCAATTTTATTTATTACTTCCTTCAGGGAATTGGAGCAATTACAAAATGAAAAACGTAAGGCATTGGTGGAACACGAACACGCCAAATTAAGTGAAATCGATGAACGGCTAAAAGCTGAATTACGCGAATGGAAGGAGCAGTTAGTACCACGCAAGCAGGTAGGTTTTTCAATATTGGAACATTCGTAACGAACAGCTTCCGCGATATCATGCATGAAAAATGCTGGGCTATTGGTGATAAATTGATTGATAGTTATTATTGGAATGTTTTGGGTGTTTTCATCATTAAAATTTTACCCTTTGACGTAGATCGATTGTATAAATTTTGAATACAACAATAATAATTTATTTTTCTTCTACTTATCACAATTTCAACCACTTTTTGGCCTAATATTTGGAAAAAATCTACTACTTGTATCAACTCTACTACTTTAAATATTTACTACTACTAACCTACATTAAAAAAATCAAATGTATTGAATCTACAAAACGGCACGCTGATTTGTTTTGGGTTCATAATGCTTTTGCGCTTTAAATATAAAAAAATCAGAAATTATTAGATAAATTGAACAAAATGCTGAATCAACACGAAGAGATTTATGGGTCAATAACGGATCGCTGGCTTTTTGAGGTGGAAGATATAGTAGTGCCTCCGCATTTACGCAATGGCAATGGCAGTTTGCGATCAATTTCACGCGGCACATTTTTAAGCGGTTCTCAAATGACTCGATCCAGAACATTCCTGTCATCTCCTAGTGATTATGGGGCAATTAATTTCCGCAGTTCTGCTCCCGATCTAACACAGAGTGTACCGAATACACCGATTCTGCACAAACAACAGCGTGCTAAAATTATGAACACCGCTCCATCGGTGGAATCGGTTTTGGAGGAACCTGCAGGTGTTGGAAACGATACGGCGTCACCAATAAATAATCACAAAAATAAAACAATTGTCATACCACCACCTCCTTCCCAAACTTGTGGCGCTTCACCGCCACATGGTGCAAATGGGGAACTTGTGGAATTGCGTCGTAGGCAGGAATCAAATTCAATGGCGAGACTTTCATCGACTCTACCAAATAAGAAATATGCCCGCGACAATTATAGTATTACAAGAGTACGCATAAAAACACCATCAACGGGTTCAGGCAATCAAAAGCCGGATAATCTACCGGTATTGCAAACATTTCGTCCAATGTCATCGTCGCAACGTCAATCATCACGTCCGAGTACACTGGATGACGTCGACGTTGTGGTGGATCGATTTAAGAAGACATTATCAGCAACACCACCAAATGCATTTGCTTTACATTCCCAAGCAAGTTCGCTTCTTCATTCAACATCGTTCACCATAAAACGACCTTCGTTATTGGAACGACAAAGAAGATCAATGAATGCAGCACAATCGCTACATAATATTTATGAGGCATCTGCTCATGATTACGCCAGTGCCTCGCGTAATTCGAAGAAAATCGAAATGTCTAGTTTTGATGCTTCCCGTCAAGACATAAATCGTCTTGGAGAATCATCTACATCACAGAGTCTTAGTACCCACGGTGCTACAAAGAGTTATATCAATCTTGCAGAAGACTTGTCACATCCTCAGTTTTTAAGCTTTACCAAACCAACAAAAGTGCCTGTGCCGCCTAATGCTGACGAGCAAAGTCGCAAGGAAAAGAAAGAAAGAAACAACAAATCCGAATATGATTCAGCGGCATAGTAGTCTAGTTTCCTACAGGTTTCCCTTTGCGTTCCCAATTTCATGCAGAATTCCACTCATTTTTCATTTTTCATTTGAGCTTTTAAATTTTGAACGCGTCTTCAAATTATTTATTAAAGACCTGCGTGGAAAATGTGTAGATAAATTACATCTGCAGATCGTTCTGAGGATTTTAATTTGTATTGAATTAGAAACTTTTTAAAAGGAAACAGTTGAAGGAACAGTTGATTACTGCAGATAATTTTTCCAGCGAAGGTTTTTCAAATTGATACCCGTTTTTCTGCAAACAAATTATCTGCACATATGTTTCATGCATAAGATGAAATGTATGCGTTAATACGAAATTTGGAAAATAAATTTATATTATTAAAGCTTTATTTTAGAATACTGAAGTGCTCAGCTTTGCGATTGGGATAAAATTGTATTAATAATTCAAACGAATTATCATTTTAAAAAATTGCTACTTTCGTGATGCGGTTTAGTAAAGTTTTATAAATTTTTATATCAAAATTTGTTATGAATTGAATAGATTTTAATAGTATTTTAATAATTTCTGCCATCTGGAATGTTGCCATGCATATATTCACACATCATTTTCACTCCTCTTCTCTAAATTTTTATCTGAATATGCTTAATCCTAAATTATTTGCATACAATTGCGGCGGTCCGTTGCGGATGTTTAACACTTACGCTACGTTGCCTCTGGATGGATTTGGTTAGTTAAAAAACTTATATTATGTAAATTTAGAAATTATGTAAAGTTATAAAAGTAATGAAAATTGCTTAATTGCTTCTATTATTTTTTAAAAAATTTGCGCAAATATCGAAATTTTTAATTACGTTAACACTTCAGTTTCAATTCGATTCTCATTTATTTAAATTTATCCTCATTTATATATCAATTAATCATGAGATGTCATAGGCGTTTTTCGAAAGTTTTTTGAAGCGTAGCGCAGCGTAATATGTATTATTTAGTATGAAAACATAAGCGTAGTTAAGTGTATAAAGTTGCAATTTGAGAAATTGTTACACCGTAATGATAAAACACATTAAGAAAAAATAGTAAAAAGGCATTCCAATTAATTTGAATTCGAACTGTCGTTTTCTAACGACGTAAGAATGCAAATCAATACTGTGATTGACATTACGCTTGTTTACGCTACGCTAATCAATCTGCGCTACGCTACTTATCTTCGATGCGTTTTGCTTTAATTAGGTTTTAACAAAAACCGTACAGAAGCTAAGGAAATAGTTTAACCCTTGATTACAATTAATTACAATTAATAAATTAAGATTTCCGTTTTACTTGTCTAAAACTTATCCTTTCCGTTCAGGAAATCCAATTGGTCTTATGCAGTTCTTTTCCGCTGTAAATTTCGCGACGGCGATTATAATTTGTTATATATTTTGTATACAATTATATTTTGTATACATTTGTATATACTTTTCGTGTGGCACTTATAAAAATCAGCGAGATCATCGCTTGCCCGATCGCATGTAGTAGAATGTTGCAGTAATGCCTCACCGGACAGCAGAAAATGCTTTCCGTTGTGTAAAGATTTGGTGTATTCATTACTGGAATTATATATATTCCTTATATTTCGACAAGTTAGAACATTATAAAACTTAAAGCCAAATTATCACGTTTTATTATGATAAAGGCTCTTAGATTATGGTCTTATGCATGCACCATTTAGTATTACTCACGTGCATATGTCGCCTATGCACGCCTAAAGAAGGGATTACCGTCATATCAAATAAAAGTATTTATACATTTCGTATTAGAATCAGCTATTGATGCATTTTAGCCCATCTATCCATCTGTTTCGATTGGCTTAGTGGTTGTGAAAGTGAATATTTGCTGGTTTTGTGTTCGAAATTAGAACAAATTACAACCCACGCCACGCCTACTTTTTTATAGGGTACATTAACTTATTCGTACATATGGCTCAATTTCTCAATTTGTAGAAATAATGTCATTACTATCTCGGGTGGTAAATATATAGTCAGAAAAAGTGGTTAGGGTTCACCCACTAATAAAATATTAAAATAGAATAACAAATATGTCAAATTCGCCCAAACGCCAGTCAGGATTTTTAAATGTTTTCTTTTGTATTTTTTTTAGATTTATACTAATATTAAACAAATTTTCTTTTCATTTCTTTTCTTCTTTTCGAAAATCATTGATTAATTTTTATGCAATAACGCTTTTATGCAAGACACATATTTTGCGTAGTTATGATACACAAATGGCTTACGCTGTGAATTATAAAATATGCTTTTAATATTTTGTAAATATTATATCCTGCAATTGTAAATATTGTAACATTGATTGAATTATTTTTATTTTATGCCAAAAATATATCATTATTATTATTATTCATTCTGTAGTTTTATTTAAAATATACCAAAGCTAAACTTTCGCTTCTATTAAACAAATTTGAACATGTTTGCAGGGATTAATTTATCAATGGAATGATTATTTACTACAATTTTCTGCACTGTTTTATATTGTTTTTTAAATTTTTTATTTGAAGATAAAGAAATTCTTTGAAAATCAATTATTTTTTTATTTATTTATCCGTATTTTGTATTCCTTTTTTTAAATTGCATGCCTGGCTTTTAATTTTTACTTTAACGGTAGTTGTTGAGCTTTATTCATAAAATCGCTTTCTTTTTCATCTTTTCATTAATTATTAATAATTGTATTACAAAAAAATGCTATAGCGTTTGGAGGAAACATTTATTCAACAAATCGACGAAATGGAATCGATGTACGGTGGTGGTGCATTCATCGTTTCAATACCCGCAGATACATTGCAGCGTGATCAATTTACTGGATCTACACGAAGTAGCTTATCTTCGTACTCCGAAGGTTGAGAAGTACAGAAACGAATATGTCAAAAACCGCCGCGAAGAAGTCCTTACACGAGTAAGAATAATTTCGTTGGAAAATTAAGGCGATAGTTTTATTCGACGGGATATAAGTGGTCGAATATATCGTAAATATATATCGCAATATTGTATATGACAAGTTTATGAATGTTATTCAGTTTATTGTTACGTAACATTTATTATCAAATTTTTTAAGATTAGAATTCATTTAAAAAAATACGATATTGTATTATTTTTATTGGAAAAGTTTTCTAAAAGTTATTCCTTTTTTGAGAGTTGTTTAATAAATTCTTGTTTTATTTTGAGAGAAAAATTTACAAGGAAAGAAAAGAAAAATTTGGCGAAAATCTGTGGAAAATTTATAAAAAGAGAAATATATATATAAATAAAAAAACATATACATAAAAAATATTAAACAATAGTTATATAAGTTATTATTGAAACGTAGAAAATTTTTAAATGATAAGATATTTCGAAGCAAAAAAAAAGTCATTCGCTTAATGAAGTTACGATACAATAATAATTACGAGGAATGTCCAAAAAATATTTATAGAATATTATAATATTTTGAATAAATATTTCATTGAATATTTATTCAAATTTGTATTTTTAGATCATAATGACCATACAAATATAAGAATTAAACGAAAAAGGCATAATAGAAAATAATTGAAAATTATTGAAATATTGCAACAATAATAACAAAAAGAAACCAAATTAAAAGAAACTTTATTATCCTTTTCGACCAAACTAAATCTGATGAATTTGTTATTGATATCTTCTATACAAGTGCTATCTTGAAACTTTGTTCACAAGTTTATCGAATACAATTGATTTAACGTTAAATCTATTTTTAAAACTTGCCTGCACTCTACTTAATGCACAGCTATGCCTTGCTAAACGTAAACGTATTTAACGTAATTAGGTTTTGAAAACTTTTAAAAGCTAATTTCAAATTGTACTTTTCAATTTCATTTATATTTTTTAGTTTCATTTTTTCTCTCCGTGTATTGAAAACGATTGTTTCTCTTTTGAGAAAGTTAGCGAGATATAAGCAAGTTGAATTACTGTTTCTTCCAATTTTGAAAATTAGAAAGTTATGTCTCGTATATAAATAAATCATATATATAAAAGTATTTTGCTTATTTGAAATATTAGAAATAAGAATAAGGATATATAGTATATGAAAAATCATGTATATTTTTATATTAAGTTATATTTGAAAAATAAAAGAAAGTTTTTCTTAACAACTGCGTTATCATTATCATTATCATTATTATTATTATTATTATTATTATTATTATTATTATAATTAAAATTATTATTATTACTATTATTATTATTATTATTATTATTCATACATAATTTTTCTTGATTTCTTTTTGTGATAAAAATAAAACTGAATTGAGTTGTTTTCTGGATAGTGATAGCACATCGATGTGGTTAATTTCTTATAAATTTCTGGGAAGACCTTGTCCAGATAAAATCTATACAGAAAATGAATCGAAAGATATGAAACAACGATTACCGAAAATGTTGAATTAAAGTCAGAGTCATAATCAATTAGAATCAATTCCGATGCATGAGTGCATAACGATATGGAAATGCTTAAATAAAGAGACATATTTTGCCTCAGATAATCTGTTGAACACGGTGGTCGGACAGACAAGGAGTCTGTCATACAAAAACCTTCCTAACCTACCTAACTAAAACACAGATAGATCACGGTAAAGGTAGTGTCAAACATTTTTCGGTGGCTAATGAGTGTTTGTACGTTTATCAGTTTCAGCAGAGGCTGATAAAACGGTAAGTTAGCAGATTCGTCTCAGTAGAGATTACGAAAGCGTAAATGGTGGGATTGCTTGAGATGTGAAAAGTCATAAACCACTATTATATATATAATTATTAAATAAATAATTATTAGTTGTTTTAATTGCTTTATAATAAATTACGCGAAACTAATCACAAATAACGACGTGAAATATAGTTTAAATAAATGAAGTCCATTATCTTATGTAGCAGACTCAATCTTGATTTTTTACAAAGCCTATAATCCTTTGAACAAATATCACCTCAATAGTAAATAATTTCCCTACTGGGTGGTCTAATATAGCTACATGCTTTTGGGCATGTGTTCATTAAACTTGAAATGCATTTATTTTGGAAAACATTGTTATGTGCATTTTCAAGAATTCTGAGAATATGTCAACATATTCTCATCCAGTGCGATTCTCATCCACTACAGATTCTCAATCTACAGAATTTTTTTTGTAGAATTCCCGCTCTCTCAAATTCACGTGACGCGCAGGATTGCCGCGCCCATCCAAAGTAAAATGCATATTCAAAATTTTGTGAAGGAATCATGTGTGTGCGTGAGTGTTTGCGTGTGGGTTTGTGGCTGTGTGTAATTGTATGTTAACGCGTATTAGTATTTCTGTTTTTTAATAAATATTTAAAATTATTTTACAAAAAACACCACAATTAAAAATAATTAAATTCAATTATTTTCTATTTTAATTTCTCAGACAAAAGTATGCATGCATTTCCAAAAATATTCAGTAATTTTCTCATGAAATTTTTCATAACTTTATTATTGGGTCAATAACTTTCTCCGGTATTCCTAGCATACATTATTATATGTCAAATATATATCTTCTTAACTGTTAATTTTTGCTTTGCTGCGAGATAAAAGTGAACAGAGAAAGAGAGATTTCTCCTATTTGATAAATTCCCTTCACTCAATGAAGAAACCATTGGGAGCACCAATAAGTTGGGAGGATGTAACAGAGAGAAAAAGTTTAAATTGTGTTCAGGGTGGCCAACGCAGTTTTATATTCTTTCCGAATTCTTCGAATAAAAAATATTTTATATGCGATGTAATTGCAGTTTATTTCGATTTCGTTTATTATTTCATCCTAAAGAAAAATTAAATAAAAAATGCATTTCAAAATTTAACAAAGGTGAGAAAACAACACATTCTTTAAAATTCAATGAATTATCTTCGATTCGATTGAAAGCTATATTGCCGCATTGTCACTTCTTAGTGTGCAAATGGATATAGATATCCTTTCAAAATTTGATGACCGATTGTAACGATAAAAAATTTGAAAAATGCAGTAAAAAAGAGAAATAATAATATAATATATTTTAAAGCATAATTATTAACACCAAATTTAAGTTATAAAATGTCTGTCATTTACTTGCTGAGAAGTTGCAAAGCTCAAAGCTCGAAAATACAATTAATATTAGGTTTTTCAATAAGGATATAACAGTTTTGTGTCTAAATAAAATACTAAATTCTTGAAAATGCATTATGGGTGTAATGTGGACAGCCATGGACTTCAAAGTCGTTACATCGTTAATTCGTTTGAAATCAATTTCCCAAAACAAATCAATCGTATTAAAATGAAAACTTGTTATGTGCCCATTGGAAAAGCTTTTATATCACTATCCCTTTAACATATTTCTCACAGGACTTTAATAGTCAAACTTTTAAAAACCAACAAAAATTAAAATCGTGGCTCATTACGTTGGCAACTTGGATGAAAAAAAAAATTCGTGCATTTACTAAAAAAAATTAGTGTAATATTTCATTCATGATTTCAAATACATTTGAATCAATTGTTGAAAAAAGGACATACAAAAATTGAGATTTCTCGAAACAAGCATGCAAAAATCTCCAAGAGAGCACAGGCTATCCGTGAGAATTGCAGAAAGTTTTCACGAGAATTCATTTAATTTGAAAAAGGGTAGGAAATATTTGTATAAAGATAGCAGTGGACCAAATTTCGTAGGCAGTCTCACATTTGGTTAAGTGTACTCTGTTCCTCTTCCGATCTGATGAAAGTGTGAATCTTTAAAAACATCTACGGATTATAATAAATACAACATAATGAATTAGATCGTTTTAGTGATGGAGCATTTCTCGAAAACGGAAATTGTCGAAGGAACATTAAAATTAAATTCAAATTTAATCTGAGCGAAATAATTGCAAAGGATGCGAAATGAAATGATTGGAATAAATAGAATCCTTTTTGTGGCAGTCATTTATAACAAAATTTCTTACCAATAGTCTTGAAATAAATTGTTGTTGTGAAATAAACAACAAAGATGAAAGGAATAATCGAAAACAGAATTTTTATTAATTGTACAAATTAAAAGCATCAATTATAAAATTTAACTACGTATTAATGAAAGAACGTTTGAAACAAATTCATATGTTGCAAATCCAAAGAAAAGCAATATCCTTAAAAATCAACACGCAGAGCAGGCTCGCGATCTGCTGCCGTGAGTGTCTATATTTTTCAATTGTTTGTATGTATGCGACTTTCTCGGATGTTGTGTATAATAGAATTTGTTAAAAGAGAAATACGACACACCGATATATTGTATCACAAACAGGAAGAGAACGAGAAGACGAAGAAGAAGAAGCAAGAGCCGCCGAAGAGGGTAGTGTTGGTAGAGGAGGTGAAGGAGGAGACATTGAAGAAGGATATCGCATCACATCGCCCACACCCACACACCCATTTATATCCTACAAGTTACAAATAAAAAAACGGCGAGATACGAACGAGAACAGATACTTGGACTAGTTGTGATACCAGCTGGGTGGAGGTCATGAAGCGGCAGTAGCGCGACCTGAACTTTATTCTCGGATTTAGAGAATTAGGTAAATATATGTAAAAGATATATGAATATATGTATAAACATATGTACTACACATAGACAGATTATACGGATGATTAAATGTATAAAATCCTGTATGAATTTAGTGCATTAATCCGAGAAGAGTAGTAGTAGTAATAATAAAAATAATAATAAGGAGAATTTAAGTAAATTAAATTGAGTAAAACATTCTTCAGATTGACAACAAATCGTTAATGCCGGCAAAAACTTCCGAGAGATGGAAATTTAGGAATTTATTTTGTTTTGTCTGCATCGAAATAATAGATAGAATATTTATATATTCCAACATATACATTGAATAAGATATATATGCATGTGTTGAATGTTCTACCATGTTTGTGTATGAACACTAACACACATGCATATAAAGGAAATAATTTTTTCATGACTATCAAAATATGAAAATTATGAAAATACAAATTTTTGAGGAAATTATCGACCTAATTTAATTTCAAAGTAATTTCAAAACATTTGTGGAAATAATATTTCCGATAGGTTTAATTTAATATTAATCAATATTATCTAATGTTTTTTTTTAATTTTCCAATTTAATTTCAATAATAGACAATAAGATACAATTTTAATAATATTTTAATCTTGTTTGAATATATTTAATTTATTTACTATAATCAATTTTACAATATATTCTTCTAGTTTACAATTAGTGTATAATAATTATTTTAATTGTTATAATTATTTTAATTAAACTTTTTCGTAAAATTATATTTTCCCTTTTAAAATTAACTGCTTTTATTAAAAGACGTTTCCAAGTCACTTAATTTTTTTCATTGTATTGTATTTGTATATTATTAATATATTTGAGTTGTTGAATTACATTATAATTATTAAATTTTCTTTTTAAATTTCAAATTTAAACAATTCTGTAAAGTTTATTATTTATTGATTATAATAACTTTTTTGTGAAATTCAAGATTAAAGAATTCTGTAATTTTTTTACTTCTCGGTTTTATTTAATATTTTGTAAAATTCAAATTTAAACAATTCTGTAAAGTTTATTATTTAATGATTTTATTTACTGTTTTTAAAATTGATATATAAACAATTCTGTAAAGTTTATTATTTATTGATTATAATTACTTTTTTGTGAAATTCAAGATTAAAGAATTCTGTAATTTTTTTATTTCTCGGTTTTATTTAATATTTTGTAAAATTCAAATTTAAACATTTCTGTAGAATTTATTATTTATCGCTTTTATTTGTTATTCATTCACCCAAGTATTATTACAATAAAATTGTGCTTCTGTTTTGTTTATTAATTCAAACAATTTATTTAGAATAAATTTAGAATAAACTCAAAACAATTAAAGAAAGCATTATTTTGGGCTGGCCGAAATTTATACACCCAATACCCGTAACATATATCTAAATCTATAATTTAATTCCAACAAAAAGAGGACAGACGACGTCCAAGCTCGGCAGATATCAAATTCTTAGATCGTTAAATTTAAAAATACAATTTTCACTTCAATTCGCCGTGGCAGCTGAGAAACTGGTGTAAAATCGCAGATGAATTCACGTATTAATTTTCAAAAACAGGCTTGTCCGACTTCACCCATTTTCACTAAAGCAGCAACAGCGTTCTTTCAGCAAAGTGTGAGTTGGAGCATATACACTTACCTCTATCTATCATGTATTCTTAAATACGCCACAAATGGAAGCACAAAGTGTATACAATTTATTCATATGTCGTGTAGGGTGTAAGTATATCTAACCAATATCACGCCTTGTGTTGAAAGTGAATAAAGAGTTCATTTGTTCGAGCAAAAGTGACCGCCGGCCCCCGCCAGTTCGTCTGCCTTACCGAATTTAATTCCACCGAATGTGTCCAGAGGGATACGACCATAATAAAAGTTTAATAAAAATTCTTCATTAAATTTTTCGTAAATTTCTCGTGACCAAACTTTGTGTTTGAAAAAAGACCTTGAGAGAGTTGACTCCACTTGTATTGCATTCCAAACGTTAAGGGCATAAAACTCGTATCAGTTTTCGCCAACAGAGCATTGAAATTTAATATGAAAAACTTAAAAACAATTTAAAAAAAATATAGATAAAACTTTTCCATAAAGTAAGAGACATTTTTATTGTTAGGAATTTAGAACTTTTCTAAACGATTTCGCAATGAAGGAAAAAACTTTTTAATAAATGCGATTGTACAATAAGTATTTATATAATTGAGTTAAAAGGCGTCAGTGTGAGAAATTATAGTATAAAAAGTTTCCTAAAATGGTTAAAAGAATATACATTGTCAGGCCGATAAAAAGTGTGCATCGTCTAAAGAGAGTTTTGAATGAATTAAATACGAAAAGCGGAAGGACGAACGAGTTTCTTTTAATTTATTTCTACTGAGCGTTGGTACACATATTGATATACAAGTACACATACACACATACATATACACACAGGTGCACAAACACAGAGAGGGAGAGATACATCCATGCAAATACAAATACATACACACAGACACATACACAGATTCATAAACAGACACACACACATACACAAACGCACACACACACACACATACACAAACGCACACACACACTTCCTTACATACATATGCATATTTACACTCACACATATTTTATTATTTCAGTTACGGTTTATCTGTCTGTCTGTCATTTTTTCGATTGTCTTGTCATTCAAATTTAACATCGACAGCATTTCCTTTTACTGATTACGACTCAGGGCGGAAACGAACTGAACGCTGACAGCGTCGGTGGAAACCGTTAAATAATATTGTATTTCATAGATGTGAGAACGAGCACGAAACGACGAGTAACGGCTGCTCTTTAGACGTTCAATTCACAACTTTTCTTCTTCATTCAGTTGCAAAAGTATTTATTTGAATTCATTCATATTATGATAAACAAGAAAGTGTGTGTGTGTGTGTTCGTGTTTGGGGGAGTAGTAGGAGGTAGAGGAATAGTTTTTATATTTTTTCATGAAAAGTAAAGCACGTGCTTTCGTGTGATTGACTGACTGTATTGTAAATAGATAATAGTAAAGGCTTAACGAAAGAAACAAAGAACTTTACTTTCACTTCCGTTTAGAGGAAATAACTATATTTTCGAATTACACGTGTATGAGAATTGAATGCATACAAATTATGCTTAACACAAAATAGCGTTTACAAGAACCAATTAATGAATTAATAACGTGATTAAATTCAAAAATAATGTCTTATTTGATACGTTCTCAATTCCATTTCGTTTGTTTCAGATACAAAACTAATTGAAAACTCAACAACGTTTGCTCAATCATCAAGCCATATCGAGTTGCTTTTTCTGGCGATTGATTTGGTCTTGTGATTTGCCATTACAGTCAGCTTTTTCAGATTAATTGCTAAAAACGCTAATGCAATGGATTCATTTAGAAGCTTGGCTTTAAACGCCCAGGCGCCACCAAATATTCTTGCACCATTAGCTCCATCGTTTAGAACAACAACAACAACGACCACTACTACAACCAGCACCGTGGCCACTACTACCACCACGAACACCGCCGCCAGCATCGCAGCCATATCAGGCACGCATTCGCCTTCATTGCACTTGAGCGAATTTCTAGAGAACGTTACAAATGCTTTCATAACATTCGATTCGGACGCGATAGCGAATCAAACGAATGGTACTGATTTTTTCCGGAATCGTGGCCCGCGTTATTCGGTCTCGTCGATGGTGGTGATGGGTATTATAGCCGCCATACTTAGTATATTAACCGTGGCCGGGAATGTCATGGTCATGATATCCTTTAAGATCGACAAACAATTGCAGACCATTAGTAATTATTTTCTATTTTCATTGGCTATTGCTGATTTTGCAATTGGCTTGATATCGATGCCATTATTCGCTCTGTCTACCATTCTCGGCTATTGGCCTTTGGGGCCGCATATCTGTGACACTTGGCTCGCTCTTGATTATCTGGCCTCGAATGCATCGGTATTGAATCTGCTGATTATCAGCTTCGATCGATTTTTTAGTGTCACTCGACCTCTGACGTATCGTGCCAAACGTACGACTAGTAAGGCAGCGGTTATGATTAGCGCCGCTTGGGGTATAAGCCTGCTGTTGTGGCCACCGTGGATTTATAGCTGGCCCTACATCGAGGGTAAACGTACCGTGCCACAGGATGAATGCTATATTCAGTTTATTGAAACTAATCAATACATTACATTCGGCACGGCATTGGCCGCTTTCTATTTTCCCGTGACGATAATGTGCTTCTTGTATTATCGGATATGGCGTGAAACGAAAAAACGGCAAAAGGATTTGCCTAATTTACAGGCAGGCAAAAAGGATTCATCGAAACGTTCCAACTCGAGGTGAACCGACTAAAACTTGATCTCTCTGTCTGTGTCATTGTTTTTTATTTTTGTTTTGGTATTTCCAGTGATGAAAATACTGCGGTCAATCATACGGGTTTGATGTCAATATCGCATGTCGCAGCCGCGGACCATGGTGATGGTCATCATGGCTGGAGGCGACCACGTTCTGAATCTTCGGCCGATGCAGAAAGTGTTTATATGACGCATACGGTTATGGACTCTGGATATTCTGGCATACTTTCGAGAAAATCCAGTGTACGTTAAATTTCTTTGAAAATTCGTAAATTGATTTATTTGATTAATAATTTTAAATTAAACGTTGTTTTATTTTTTGCAGACAAAAAGCACCAACACCGCGAACAAGTCAGGAAGCTGCTTTGGCGGCATTAAGGAATGGTGTATAGCGTGGTGGCATTCCGGACAAGAAGATTCTGATGATTTTGTTTATGATCAGGATGAACCATCAGAATTAGGGTATGCAACAACACCCGTAACCATAGAAACTCCTTTACAAAGCTCCGCCTCCAGGTAGTGAATTAAAAGTCTTTAAGAATTTAATGAATGCAAGAAAAGATAGAAAGTATAAAGCACTTCTGTAGAAGCATCGGCAAAACATTTCATTTATAATTTTATTTATTTTTAATATTAATATTTAATATTAATAATAGTATTATTTATAATATTATTTCAAATAAAAATTAATTTTAATTTGGAAAGATTAGGAAATATATAAATTTATATCATAATAATTTCTCAATTTAATTAATATTAATTTTTACAATTTAGTGAATAATTTATTTTTCTAAATAACTGAAATTTTTATTTTATAAAAATGGAAGCATTTTAATAAAAATTGTTTTAAATCAAAAGGATAAAAACTGCGGGTTTTTATTCGTTTCGTTTCGTTTAGTTTCGTTTCATTATTAAATTAATAAATTTCTAAAAAATTTTTGTCAAAATATTTGGTTAATTTTATTCTTAAATTCGAGTGAAATTTGAATTTTTTAACTATTGATTTGAATAAATATTTTATTAATACTAATAATATTTATCTATTTTAATTAATTTCTATAATGGATTTATTTGAAAATATTGTTGCTATAATAGGTTTAAATATTTATGTATTTTTTATTATTTAATTTTTATGTATTTTTGTTTAAATTTCATTAAAATTCTATTTTTAATAATCATAAATTGTTTGAATTGTTGTTTGAATTTTGCGCGTAGTTGTCTAATTGTGTTTAATTGTATTTATTTTTAAACTTATTGAGATTTTTAAAAGAATGTGAATGTGAATGCTTTATATGGCATTCTTTTCAAAAAAAGAGAGAATTGCAAAACGAATGCAGGTAAAGATTTGAAAGGATCTTTGCATGTAAACACTTTGCGAGATGTGTTCAAATAATCGTCAGTCTGATACATAAACATTGATGGATTAGCAAATTTATTAGGTGGCACCAACTTCAGAAAGATTAAGTTTCAAACATTACTTATTCGACAGTTATTAATATTTCTTATTTGATAGCTACTAATATTAGTACTCTCTAGTACTAGTATTATTAGTAATATTTGTACTCTCAGTGAATTTGGGAAAATGGTCCAAAATTGGTTAACGCTATGCGATTCAACATACATATTCGTTTGAAGAACAAGCCATAACGAGCATAATTTAAATTATCTGCAGGAGTCTGCTATTTCTCGCTGAAAACAAAAGAGTATTGGGGAAGTAGTTAGAAGAGAGAAGTAGCGAGAGAAACGAGCGACAATAGTGATGGTCAAAAATTATAACGAAAATTTACAAAACGCGACACTGGACGATTATCGACTGAGAAGGTAGTGTGCGAACTGGCAGGTGTGATACGCCTTTAAAAATGCGCTCTACATCTTAAATTGTCAAAAAATTCATATGTGAGAGCTTGTATTTGTTCGTAATTCAACAGATGTAATGTCATGAAAATGATTTCATCGAAAGCTTTGGTATGTTTTACCAGAATAAAGCTAAAGTTTTCCATGGATTCATAAGCCTCAATGAATTGATAGGTTTCAGCACGGCTCAACCAATCTATATCAAAGGAGAAAGTA
Organism: Physocephala rufipes; assembly: GCA_963966595.1. NCBI lineage: Eukaryota > Metazoa > Arthropoda > Insecta > Diptera > Conopidae > Physocephala > Physocephala rufipes. Next base: position 30,729,327 of record OZ016505.1, on the reverse strand, counting down.
CGGTCTAAATGAAGACAATGTAATGTTGTTAAGAGCTGTTAAATAAGCAGCTGTTTGCAGTTAAATAAACAAAGCGACGGTTTTAAATTTGACATTTAATATTTCTAAGGTTGGCGCTATCTGCTGTTACAACAATTTTTTTAAAAATATGTTGCTATTTATGCATCAGACTTAAGAGGATGAACCCTGTCCTCGTATAATACAATGATATCTCATGTAGCAGAGTCTAATGCGTCGGCAACGTGTTTGAATATTTGAAATTATATTAAAATTATGAGAATGAACTAAATAAACTTAGAAAGTATTCCAAATGAATGTTTTTGGGCAATAAATATTTACTCCAATTCACATCCTTTCCCGTCACTTCTGTTCGTTCGTTCTCGTTCCTTTCGGTCTCTCTTATATTCATTACATTTACAGATGCACCTCGATGAATGTGATACGTGATCCGTATTTGGCTGGCAGTAGCAGTATTGGTGGCCTTCGACAATCTAGTTCAATAATGCCTGAAGTCTCGCCGACACCATTACGAGCACCATCATCACTAACACCACTCTCGCAATTACAAGAAATATCATCGAACTTATCGGGACCACGAGATAGTCGATCTCTACCAAATAATAATAATCGTCTTGGTTCACGATCAGTGAGTCAGGATTCCGTTTATACAATCCTAATACGTTTGCCGTCGGACGGGGCGGGCAATTGTAGTGGTGGCGGTGGTAGTGGTGGGGAGAATGTACCTTCTATTAAAATGATACACGACGATATTCCTCCACCCATATTGACGGTACCATCGCGACGACCTTTGCCATCGCGCGATTCCGAATATAGTTTACCGTTGGCTCGACGAAGCTCACACGTTCCTCCGGATATACGTATTCCTTTGAATGCAAAAGTTATACCGAAACAACTTGGCAAAACGGCCACGAATGCTTTGACGGCGCGTCAACAAAAGAAGAAGAAGAAATCGCAAGAGAAACGCCAAGAATCGAAAGCGGCAAAAACGCTTTCAGCAATTTTGCTTAGTTTCATTATAACTTGGACACCCTACAACATCCTAGTATTGATCAAACCACTCACCACTTGTTCCGACTGTATTCCCAACGAATTGTGGGATTTCTTTTATGCGCTCTGCTACATCAATTCGACGATAAATCCAGTTTGTTACGCTCTATGCAATGCATCCTTTCGCAGGACGTACATTCGTATATTGACGTGTAAATGGAATACGCGTAACCGGGAGGGTATGGTGAGGGGTGTGTATAATTAAGAGAGGTCACGTTAGAGCGTGTTTGGGGCATCAGAATCAACGAGAAAGAGCTTATGATTTTTCGTAGAAATCGCGTAAAAAAGTAACTCGCATATCGTAGAATAAAATTTTTGGAACGAGAGATCGTCGGCTGCGGAGCCGCTGGCGTTAGTCGTTTGAAATTTTCACAATACATACACATATGGTTTGGTTATGTAGGAGTGTTTCTAACCACTATACAGTCTGAATAAAGGCTATGCGAAAAGAAGTAGAATGTTATTTAAGGTAATACTTTTTAAATTATTTATTCATTTGTTTATAGATTTTTTTAAAAGAAATTTATACCTGTTTATCGAATCGTTAAACAATTGAGAAATTTTGCAACTAAAATTAATATATCCCGAAGACCTCTAGGAAAGTAATAAACGTTTATAAAATGTGTAAATTTAGCATAATGACTATATACATATATAATCGCCAAATAAATGTTACCCAAATCATAATCCGATGAAGACAAAACGTCTATAGGCTCGACTCGATTTTTTTTATAACATCGATTAACTCTACAAAGAAAATTTAATTAAATATATAAAAAAATTAAAAAAGTATGACAAACTAAAAAACAAAAATTGCTTATTTAAAAGCAAAAATATACTATTATTATATATAATTACACACGATACTATGATCATGTACAATATACTGATTCGAGTGATGCCACTAATCCGAAGAGAAACACTTAATGTTATCAAATGAAAAGCGAAATAATCGAATGAATACCAAAAAAAATCGACAAATCTTACAAAATTTTAATTTAATCAAAATGGAAAATAAAAGCTTTAATTATTTTTAGTAAAATCAAAATCGTGTTCTCACGAGTACGTACGAAAAAACTGAAATCTGCAAAAAAAGTCTATAAGGTTTAATTTATCAAATGCTGAAGAAATTGTTCTTAAATCGATTGATTTTGTTTACATATCGTTTCATAATTTACGAATATTTATAATTACAAAATATGTTTTTGTAATTTTTTAAGAATATTTTGAAGCGCAATTAAATATTTATTTTATATATACAAGTATTCATTAGTACAAAGGATAAATAGCATATAATTTCAATTATTTAATTACTAAAGAATTAATAAAAATATAGTTTTCATATTTCGAATTAAAATATTTGACAAATGGCAAGTTTGTTTCGCAGAAATTAAATCTACGTCTAAATTAAATAAAATCAGTATACTATTAGTGAAAATCAAAAGTCCATAGAGAAAATTTTTCACTTTCATTTTGGTATTCGATTTAAAAAATGTATGTTATGGCTTTATAAAATTTGTAATTGTAAATTTTTATTTATAAAACTAAGTCTATTGAATGGCATCTGATAACTTTTCAAACAAATTGTTTTCAAAGATATTATTTCAATAATATCATATTATTATTATTTGATATTATTATTTTAATAATACATAAACTTAGAAACTGTAGAGAAGCAATCGCCCCGACGCGCATAAATAGCATCAGGTTATAAATTATGTTTTTTATTTGAAATCGCCAAATTTTTTATAACTTATTTGACAGCTGTCAAAAAAAAAACAATGAACTTTATAATCCAGCGTTTCAACAGTATCTTCGAATGATATGTGAAGTGGTGAAACAGTGTTCAAACTTTAGCCATCGATGCTTAAAAATTGACGCATAGCTTTATTTCTGTGAGATAGACTTTATTTCTATGAAAGATCGCCCGATTGATACATCATTCCGACGCTGCATTTGTGCCGTCGTGAATGAATGCAGTGAATTCTCACCTTAAAATGAATACTTTTAGGCATGTTTGCGCTATTTGCAAGCTCACATAATTTCTCACTACGATCTATCGGTCAATATCCTTCGTGGATATTCTTTATCATTCCTGATTATCGCCAATATCGTTCACTTTATGGCTCTGACAGCTCGTGCGCTTCATTTTAATTCTACTAGCGAGTACTTAATTGTTGTCAACGAGTGGGATTTAAATAAAATTTTCATATTGGTTGGACTTCGCACGAAAAGATGAAAAAAAACGCATAAATGCACGATAAACTGTCTTCATTTTTACAAATTCGCATTTTACATTTCGTAATTATCAGCATAGCTTTTTTGACTTTAATCCTTCTAAAGTTAGAACTATTTCTTACAATCACGATACCTCAAAATCTCTTGCTATTTATGGGTAAGGTAATTGCTTCTGGCAATACTTCTGTGTTTTCTTTTGAAATATTTTTCCCATTTTCTTTTGGATAATTTTATCATATTTTTTTAATGAACAAAACTAAAGTATTACAATATTCATTTATTAAAACTCTTGAGGTTGATAATTATTAATGACTGTTAGATCATTTGAAATATGAAAAGGAATACAATTTGAAAGAAATATTGGTGTTAATGCAAGCACAAAATTTTTACACTCAGTGTATTGTTTTTTGGAGAAAAATCATAATTAAGAAATATTTATATATGTCTCTAATTAATTCCTTTTGTATGAAGTACTCAAATAAAAACATTTCATAACGATAGAAAATGAGACTTTAGGTTGTTAAAATTTAGATTATTTCTAAAAATTTCAAAGACAATAATCGTTCTCTCTGCACAAATGCTCAAAGAGTTACTTTAAGTTATTTTTAGATATAAAAATAAATATAATAAACCGTTTCATTAACAATAGAAATCATTTAGTGGAAAAATAATAAAGAATTTAATTTTTAAATTTTTTTTTGGATTATTTGGAATTATATTGTTATCATCCATAGATAAATAATATTTCATAATTATAAACATTTAACAAATGGTTTTTTATTAGCTCTTCTAAAGAATTATAAACAAATAAAACGTTATGTAAGACTTTTGTAAAGCTTAAAGGTTATGTAAATTTTATAAATATTCTTTAGAAAGAAATTTTAAATTTCATTGTAGTTTTTTTAGAATTTTATAAAAAACGGGTAAAATGCATTTCTAGTAAAAAATAAAAATTGTAAAATCTATTCAGTGTAATTTAGTCTTAAGCAGAATAAGAAGAAAAGCCATAGAAGGGAGCCAAATTGTATAATTAAAATTAAAGTTCGCGTCATTCTTAGAGAATAATTAAAAAAAGAAAAGAAAGAAACAAACAAACGACTACACGCGCTTGTAATTAATAGCTAAGAAAGAGAAATCTGTACCCACCTAAATAAAATATATATAGATACTATAGATGCATATATGTACATATCTACAGCTAATTATGTACGTTATGTATTATCATTGGTGCTCCACGAAATGAAACAGATCAGATTGGACACCTCTGGAGACTTCAAAATTCCTAAAAATTGCCAAAAAAAGGAAAACTCAAGGAGTTTTTATTTTAAATAAAAAAAATTAGTTAAAATAAAAAATAAATAAAATAAATACAACACAAAAATTCATTGAACAAAAGCTCATTCGATAGATGAAATATCGATAAATTGATTGTTATTCATTCTCAATTTCTAAAAAATTCTAGTATTGAAGAGATAAAAGAAATTCATGTAATTGACACTTTACCAACGTTATTTATCGAAATAAAACAATGCAATATTAAATGTTTGTAATGTATATTTATTAAATCGAATAATTGGGCAGAATTCAAGTATATATATATATATATATATATATATATATATATATATATATATATATATATATATATATATATATATATATATATATATATATATATATATATATATATATATATATATATATATATATATATATATATATATATATATATATATATATATATATATATATATATATATATATATATATATATATATATATATATATATATATATATATATATATATATATATATATATATATATATATATATATATATATATATATATATATATATATATATATATATATATATATATATATATATATATATATATATATATATATATATATATATATATATATATATATATATATATATATATATATATATATATATATATATATATATATATATATATATATATATATATATATATATATATATATATATATATATATATATATATATATATATATATATATATATATATATATATATATATATATATATATATATATATATATATATATATATATATATATATATATATATATATATATATATATATATATATATATATATATATATATATATATATATATATATATATATATATATATATATATATATATATATATCGTCTAGGCATATTCTTCGTATGTATAAATTTGCAATTTCTAAACTAACTTTTATCTATGGTAAAAAACCAAAATTAAATAAAAAATTATTAAAACATTTTTATTTCAAAATCTTTTTTACTTTATTCGAACTCCATTGGAAATGCTTTTTTGTGATTTTTCCAAGAAAATTTTATTCAAAACCAAAAATTTTTTTCCTAAAAAGTCTTTAAATGCATTGACTGTCATAAAACCTTGACAGATTTTCTAAATATGAAGAGTATTCCACGTTGGATGTATTGTAGGGTTAAGCTACAGGATTGAAACTGAGGCAAGATTAATTAAAAAATTAACCTGTCTGTAATTTTAGCCCATACTCATTATGTATTTTTTCACTTTTTTTCAAAATAACAAAAAAGGAAATTAAATAAATTGTTTTTGAAGGAAATTGTTATTGTGGAAAATTTTTTCACAATAAAACCAAACAAATTCCATTAAAATGTTTGTTTTCAATTTAAACCTAATCATTTATTAATTTTAATCAGTTAATTAGTTTTTTAAATAGCTAATTAATTTTAATTACTAGAAAACAATTTTATTTTAGAAAAATATTTAGTTTTCCAAGGATACAGATTAATTCGTGAATATATAAACCGAATACAGAATAGAAATATTCGAGATATTTTCGTAATTTTTGGTAGAAATATTTGTATGATATGCTTTCGTTCCGAACTTTATACCTGTCAAGTTTTTTGGTTTCGAGATAAAAACAACTAATTTTAAAGATAATTCATTTTGAGGACAATTGATTTTTATTCTTAATATTTTAATTTAATTAGAAATTAGTATAGAATTTAAATTTATATAAAAATAAATAAATTGAGTTTGAATTAAAATCGAATTTAATTGGAAATGGATTAATTTTGATTCATAAGTTAGCAAATATTAATGCTATTCATTTTAACAATGAAACCCATTATTAAATCACTGGATTAAATTTAAAACAGATTTGTATAGAATTGGTAAAATTTTAATCTTACTACCTGAAGTCCTGAAGTTCTAAAGATCTGTCCCGAAGCCCTTCAGAGGATACAAATTTATCACATCCCATCCTACTGTTTTCCAAGATCTTCTATTTTACGTTCTATATTCTCGTCATTATTATTTTCTCGACTTTGTTCTATATCTTTCATATAGTGCATTTGTGTACTTTTTTGAATAGTATCAATTTTTTGTTGTAAATAATTTAGTCGTCTCTTTTCGGCTTTATTTAATTTTTCTTGAATTTCTTCTGCAGTTTTTAAAGATTCCCCATTTGAGGAGAAGGAGGAGGAAGACTCTATTTGTGCTTCCATAAGTTTTTGTAAACGTTTTGGTAGTAACGGATTTTGTTTTTCTTCTGCTTCATTAACGTATTTACCGACGGTTGTATCACCTAACGGTACGATAAAAGTCTCGGATGGTGCTTTTTATGAGGCGAGAATTTAAAGAGGAATTAACTTTGATTTCTTCTTGGAAGAAATATCACAAAAAAACTTACGATATTTCAGATTAAAATTTGTAACTCTTTCTGATGAATTCGTTGGAACTTCTTCAATATTTTCAAGCGATTCAGCTGTTGTTCTTTCCACTATTGTTGGTTCTTCAACGTCGTCCGAGGTTCCTATTGTGTTCTTCGAATTGGGGCAGCCCATTTTTTGCACACTGTATTTTCTTTTTCTTCTTCTTCTTCTTCTTCTCCGTTTCTTTTCACTTGATTGTTTGAATTTCCTTTTACGAGCTATCACTTTCTCTTTGGACTGGCTATGTTGCATCCTGCTAATAAGTTAAGTTAATGAGTCTTGAGATATTTACAAATATTATACTTCCGGCTTCAATTACTAACTAATGCTCATTTCTGCTCATTCCACTTAATACCGTTTATTTCCGTTTTCTTTTATTTGAGTAAGTGTTAACGTTACGAAATGATACGTTTCGTCCATAAACGTCTCGTTGGAGCTTAATTTCCGTTAATCAATGAAAACGTTAGCAATGAATAATTTTTTCAAATTCTACGACGCAGAAAACGGACGGATTTGCCGGACGGAACTGACTCGCCACGGCTAAATCTTGTGCACACTGATATTTTCAACTAGTAGAAAAAAAGTTATTGGTATTGAAATGGCGTTATCCGTAGCGAGAAATCATTTACCACCACCATGTCGTGGGAGGGTGGGCGTTGTCGTCTTGCCAATCGTTGATAATCAAATGTCAATGGAAAGGTGAAGAGTGTTAGAACGTGTTCGGACTTACGCGTCGGAGGTTCGGAACGGGTAGATTTGAAATATTGTGTGAAATAGAATTTCCGTTACTAATGTTCGTAATGACTTGATGTTTTAGGAAGGGGGTTGGGTGGCACGGGGAGTGGTTTAGCCAGATGCACATGCAATCCTTTCTTCTTTTTTCAATTTGACATACCTTCTCGATCTAAATGTCCTAAACATGCAAAGGACATTCGTTTTTAGTGACACGAACATTTGTTGGTCAATGTCGCCAATTAAATGTCCGCCAATATTGCCAGCGTAATTTTATCAATCTAAAGCAAATAATTATTTTTAACTCGCCATTATAAAAAAATAATTTACTGCAAATGCATTAACGGAAATTCCGCTAGTATAACCTTGCTGTTTAACTAAAAAAATTATAACACTAAGTAAGTTATGGAAAACTATATATTTTTTTAACTTTATATGGGATTCTTTGCTCCTAATTCGGAAAGGAAATGAATTGAAATCTTCACATTTTTTTAATTCAAATAAAAATTCTAAATTAATTCCTAAAAGAATTTCTTTATAAAAAAAATAATTCCCTGATATTTCTTCTATTAATTAATAATTTTTGAGACAATAATTCTTGAATTTTTGTTTATTATTCAACAAATTCGCGATTTGTTATTATGGTTTAATTGTTTGCTTGGAATTGAAATCAAGCGACGATCATCGAGCGAACACCGACGCTTGGAAACGACGGAACAGCTCGTGGCAATCGATTGCGTATTATAATAAATGAATTAATAAATGAATACACATTATTATTATTTCTCAAACGTATTTATGAATTGAAATGTGAATTGAATTGAAATTAGTAGTCAAGTCTAGAGAAGTCTTATAGGTTTCAAAGAGCAAGAAACAGTTGAAGAGACGGAAGAAATTAAAGTAGCGGATATAAACTGAAAATCGCTTCTGTTTTTGTGTTCCTCGGATAATTAATAAAGTAATGAATTTTTAATTTTAATCTGAATTTTATTCAATAAACGAAAAGGGCGGGTGGTTGGTGTGGGAGTGTGCGGGTAATAGTTTTTTGTGTTGTTTATGTGAAACTCGTAGAAAGTTTATGAAGTGAAGAAGTGCGTGTAAATTTAACGAAAATGTATAAATAAATAATAAAAAACAAATAAAAAATTGTAGAATTATAGAAATTATCAATAATTGCAAGACTTTCTAACGGAAGCGGTAATGCTTGCATTTTATGATAGCTCGATATCCGGTGAGAATTCACGTTGTAGCCGTTCGATTATTTTCCCCTCCGAGCTCAGAATTATATTTAATTTTTATTTAGGGCAAATTTATTTGCAGAAAATATTTTAGACTACTAAGTAAAACAAATTTTCATTTATATGCAGACGTTTATTTTCGGCATTTTTAAAATATATTTTCGTTTTATTTCTTCGCAAAAGCTATTAAAATTAAAAGTATATACCGGTATGAATAGTTGACTCCATGAATGCGTACATTCATACATACGCGTGTCTCGACGGAACAGCTCAAAACGGATTAGCGGATAATCGAAATGTCCGTCCTGTTCGAGATCAATTTCGAATTTTTTTGCGTTTAGAATACTTTCCGTACTTTGAACAAGGATGTAAGAGGAGTATTGGGTCTCCTTTCTGGGACATTAATCTTTTCAAAATCTATAAATCAAAGCAGACTTTCTAGAAACTTTCTTTCTTTTTTTAGAATATTTGTGCATTAAAACAATTAATAAATATATTTAGAAATTTTATTGTATTTTTTCGATTTTTAAATAGTTTCTTTTTTTTTAGAAATTTAAATTATAACAGTAAAGAACATTAAAAAATATTGATTAATATTATATAAAGAAGATAATTTTAAGATTAATTTAATGATTATGTGAGAAACTATTAAAATAGTTTGCAAAATAATTAAATTAGGAAGCAAGCTAAACTCAACGACTAGCTTTAAAACTATATTTTCTTAATAAATATATACGATAATTTAGATAATTATAATATTTTTCCTTTTATAAGTCAATAGATATTTTGTATTAGAAAACAATTTTGGCATGGGCAGAAAAGAGGCAGAATAAGTAAGCTAAAGAAAGAAATGAAGCGTTAAAAATAAGAATATGAAAAATTTACAATTTAATTGTGAATTAATTTTGAATTAATTGTTTGCCAACGGCATAAATTCTTCTCAACAAAAATTCGTAAAAACAAACGAGAGTTTGAAAGATGCACTCGCTGTTGGTTACTCGTTGGTTAAATCAAATTTAATCCAAAAGGCCAAAACCAACAATTAAATAGCTCATCACTCAGGATTTTGATTATATATTGCATGTATATATATTTCTCAATATTGTGTTTTCAAATCCAAGACAAATCTAGCAATGATTCGAACCATTTCTTTATTTGACACTGAGCTGCTTGAGGTTAGGAACATTTCTGCAGACTGCGCTGCAGATATTTGATGATAATTCAAGCTGTTAGTCTATAAGCTCCTCCTTGATATTTAAATCGGTCGCTATGGATAATGCATTTTGACGTGAAACTGCTGACGTTACGCCTTCAATTGCGTTGGTCTTTGCGTTAATCGATAACGAGTCACGACCGTCAAAATCGGTTTTTGTATTGCCGATGGTTCGAAAATTGGATGAAGTTAATGGCGCTGAAGAAGAAGATGATGATGATGGCAGTGACAACGGTATTGTTATATACTGATGACCGCTTCCATCTAGAGAAATATTTTATTAAAAAAATAAAGTATTTGAAAAAGGAAATTCTATTCAATCGTAATTAAAAAATCTTCTTTGGAAAATATCTCTTAAACCTTTTATGTAATAAATCAATCATACCCTCTTCCGTATGCACTTGCAAGTGACCCGATTGTATTAATTGTAGCAATACTTCTTGAGGTATACTCGATAATGTTGATGATGGATAAACGATATTATTGTAGGAGTTCACGCCCTCAGCTAATGCATTTTGATTCGATTTATTTGCAACAACCAGAGACTGTCGATTCGATTTAACAACATTATTGTTCTCATATTGATTGACCGATAATGACGTTGATGTTGATGGATTTGGTCTCATCAGTGGTAGACTCTTTGCATCAACTAGTTGAGTATTCTGTTGTTGTTGTTGTTTACTGTGCCCATTTGCGACTGTTGTTGTAGATGTTGCGGGAATAGCACTTGATTCTGATGCTTTATTACACGAGCTGCTATTGATATGCGTCGATACGATTTGATCGTTTTGCAAAGGAGACTCAACGTCTGAGGATTCATCGGATTCATTTGGTGACGATAGAGAAGAACGATCGTCCTGTAATGAATGCAAAAGAAAAACAAAACAACAACAATGTAGTGGTTATGAAAAAAAGAGGAATAAGAGGGGGAAAAACAAACAACAACAACAAGACCAACTATTGTACATCGATACAAAGCAATGCGTCTAAAATGCAGACTAAAATGTGACTGAAATGCAAAGAGACGTTGTAAACTAATAAATACGCAAGAGTATGGCGTAGAAATTCTTCTTCTTTTACGATACGTGTATCATCGCCATCATCATTAAAATCATGATTGGAATCCTAATTAGAAAATGAATTCCAAGATTTGTCTTCTCATACCACTCGTTGTCTTCTCCTCCTCCCTTCGTCCCGCCCCACTCCTCACCAAACTCTTTTTCTTGCCTATCAAACTCACACTACCGTCATTGCCCTTCCTTATCAGAACATCTCACTAATTATGTACCAATAGAGTATTTTTATTCCACATTCGTCATCTTGCTACAGCACAAATCAAGTACACAACGCTTTTTCTACGCACTTTCTTGCGCACGATGTTGCATAAATATTCTAGCATTTTCTTCTTCTTCGTTATCTGCATCATCACCATCATCACCATCATCATTATCATCATCTTTTACCTAGAATTGCCCAACCATTGCCGAGATAGAAAATACGTAACGAGTTATTAGTTACTCGTACTTGTTTCGTTTGGTCGTTGAATCCTTTTATTGTATGATGACGATAATGATGATGATGACGATGATGGAAGCAAAACAAACACTCATCGGTTTTTTGAGATGTTATTTCAACATTGAAGACTAACTCTGAAGATAACATCTTTAGATATATCTAAGCGTAAGCGCAGGCAAACACGTCACAATTAAGCTTTATTTTCCATCCTTCGAAGAGAAAATTAGACACCTTTAAAGGACATTGATAGGCTTCAGGTGTGGATAATGTTGCTTTGTGGAAAAGGTTTACGAAGGCAAGGATGATGATAACAAAATGATAAGGTCAAGGTAAGGCACTAAATGAAAATTGCAAGAAAACACGTTGAAATCTGTTAACATTTTTATAATTTCTAATCTTTCAATTAGCTTGGAAAATTGAATAATTATCTATTCTCAAATAAAGTTCTTGATTTAACTAATAGTTCGATATATTCCTAATCGCTCAAATGCTTACGTTGGTTCGTTTGTTCGTTGGTTCATTCGTTCGTTTGTTTGTTTATTTGTTCGTTTGTTTATTTGTTCGTTTGTTTATTTGTTCGTTTGTTTATTTGTTCGTTTATTTACATTCGTTCGTTCACGTTGACAGATTTTGAAATGAAGCAAAAATAATTACATTAAAATCGTCTCGTCTAAAAAGCAATAACGTTTTCAAATAGAATTGACAACTAGTTGTCTGCAAGTACGTAATGTTTGTTTACGTCGACGTCTTCGAGTCTCTTCAATTTTCTTCTGAAATTCCTACGAGTTGTGGCTACCGTTGGTCTAGTAGAACGGGTATAGTATAGAATCAACAATCAAGCAAAGTCCATACATTACATACTACATGCCATAAGCGGTAATTTACGCGTAACTCAACCAGACTTCTTGTCTTTCTTGAGCTGATGCTTGGAAATCATGATCATCATCATCTTCTTCAGTTCAGAATCAATGTTGAATCCGCGATCCGCAGCTGAAGATGAAGCTAGTGGTGATAGTTGTGCCAATTCCAATACGAAACAGCATTACGCAGCTTATGCAATCTATCTAGCCCGCCGTCTGATGATCGGGCCGGTCGTTCATCGATCAGACGCCAAAGTGTCTTCTGATACTCTTGCGTTCCTTTACGTTTCTGCAGGGAATTCTAAAAATGCTATCTGCAACTTTTTTTTGTACTATTTTCATATTAATTTTTCTTGAACATTTTGTAGAAACTGTAGAAATACGGAAGGAGAATAATAAAATAGGAATAGAATAAGAAGAGGGAGGGGGAGAACGTTGAGGAGGAAGAAAAGGCCAAGGAAACACATTTAGGGGGAAAACAATTTCAAGGAAAAATCTGTCTCTGTGCAATCTTAACAAACACATAATCTAACCAAAAATGGTAAGGAAAAACTGCATAAAAAGTATAGCAGAAGAAGAAGAAGAAAGGTAGGATCATTAAGACTTACAGAGTGTCTCAGAGTTGAAGAAGCATTTCAACCAACAAACGCAACACAATTAAGAAATAAAGTAAGAAATTATTTCTATTAAAATTAGTACTTTTTTTAAGGAAAAAAAGGACAAAAAGTACTCAAATAATTTTGGAGAGACTTGGCGGGGAATTTGTAAATTCCGAGGAATCCTTTAAAAACATTTTAATACTTTTTTGAAATTTTAATATTATTAATTTCTATGACATAAACATTCGTGAATTTATTTTAGGTTTTTTCAATAAATAAATATTTAGTTTTAAATCTTCGTGTCTTGAAATTTCTTTAGAAAATTATGTGTTTTTATAAAGAATAGAATTGTCTAATTATCAAAATTTTAACTTTCTAAAACGACTTCATTGTCGTAGACGCTTCTTGACACTTCGAATTTGATTTGAAGTATTAGTCGCGCCGTTCCGAACGACAATTCAAGCATTCCTCTTGTTTTGGGCGACTGCAAGGTTTCTGCTCAAGGTGGATCAGCAATTGTCGCGCACCATTTTTGGGATTAAAAAAATCTCTACGATTTTGAAGCGTATACATTGCAATCTAAACAGGCTAGAACTTGCAAACCACAGGAGATAATGAAACATCGAGTAAAATGTTGAATTCACAAAAAAAAAAAAAACAAAACAAAACGAAGAAGAAGAAGAAGAACCAAGTAGCTCCGGGCAGTTGAAGATCTCCGTTGACAGTTACTCAGTATGCAGTTTGTGTAACGACAAGTTTTTGGAGCGTGTTCTCCTGAAGCTAAGAACGAGCAGCATTTTTTCAATTGCGATAAATGGCAATTTGTGCGAATTCCTTTGCTGTTTGCGATTCCACATTTGAGTGGCGATGATGCGTTGCATCGAGTTTATGAAACGCATGTGCTTGCAGAGCTTGAAGAGCGAAGCGTTTATCCGTTTAGAAGTGGCATCACCCGCCGTATGGCCAAGCCGGCTGCGGGGTTGTGCGGGGCTGCAAGACAGTCAAAGAAACGGTCAATCGGGAATCAATGACCGAACGAACGAACGGTCCGATGCTTGTAACTAACTAACTGTCTACCACTCCTCACGCTCATCACAAGAAATCCGTAGAAGTTCCAGTTAATTTCTCACATACACACACGCACATGATGAAATAACAAAGCAAGAACAATGTAAAACAACAACAAAATAACACTTTAAAAACAACGCTTTAAAAATGTGTCAAAAATGTATCGAGGAATTGCAATGAGCCAGACAGACAGGCAGGCAGGCAAGCAGGCAGGCAAGTGCAATGTTAAAATGGTTTAAGCTTCAAAGTCATTATTAAAGTCATCACTATTAATTAGCTGAGTAATAATTAACCAAGAGCCCCTTGGGATGAAATGATAGGAACAGCGCCATTGCACGCTCGTCCCGCCCCTTTTCAGTAAATCGCCATCCGAGCAATAAAGCCGCGACTCAATTAAATTAAATAAGAAACAAACTAAATGCAATTTTAATGCAAATGCCTTGCGCGGTCCAGGGAAAATCGTGCTTGAGACTCGCAACGTCGATGACGACGACGACAATGACGGCGACTAACGTGCCCTATTAAATGAAAATTACGCCAATCGTATCAAAAGCACAGGCACTATATCGTCGTCACCGCCACCGCCACCGCTATTGCCCTTAGCCGCAAATCGTTCTTAGCCAGATTTTGACTTATATTTGATTTCTACGGACGTAGCTTGCGTTTCGAGATATCATTCGACTCACTTGAACTCTGAAAGTATTGGCGGTGGTGAAAGAATGCAGGCATTGTTCCGGCAATGAAACTCTCTAGCGTTATAACGATGGAAACTGTTTAAATAAATCAATAACAAATTCAATGAGGGATGTGGCCATCTCTGTCCATTTTCAGACAATTCCCCGAGTTAGTTTCAAGACAAAAGTTTCAGGAATTCCAGCCACATTAGCCACAATTACAGCGTAGAATCGCAGAGGCGGCAGCAGTAGTAAAGGCAATGGTAGTGGTGGTGGCGGCGGTGGCGGCATACGATGCATGCGTGCCATGCGATCTCGTCGCCATAGTCCGTCGAGTAAATCACATTCCAGGTTATTTTTAACTGCCAACAAAACAGCCCTCGGTCTGGCGAAACTGACGAAAATTGTTTTGTCAGAAAGAGAAATACGTACGTTAAAGCTCCGTAGCGGACATACATACGAACCCACACACATGCATGCATACATACGCGAACACATAAAAAAAGGATCGAACCTACATAAAACACAGACACATTCACAAACAGACACACATACAAGCGAACATTTATAAAAATTAATTTCAGTATATGAGTTATAGACAAAAACCATATCAATTCTAGCTTGTGTGTATATGTATGTGTATGTATTTATAACACGTATTTACGCATGGCTTAGAGTAGAATACACATTCATTTTCATTTTATTTTACAAAACGAAAAAGTTTGCTATTCAAACAAAATGGACGACGCAGAATTTTCGTAGTAAATGACGACGAGTGAGTGAGAGTGATTTATCGCGTTGGTACCAAAACCCGCAACCACCGGGCTTCTGCTTGTGTTTGAATTACATAAAAAAAAACTTTGGAAAAATTAACAATCAACATTTTCAGCATTTTATACGTCAGTCAAGCAATCCAGCTCCAGCAAAACGCACGAGTTCAGCACACACATCGTAAATTTTTAGAATTTTAACGTTCCAACAAGTAAAAGGCAGGCGTACAAATACACACGCATGTACACACATACGCACACGTACACACATACACATGCACACACTTACACACACGCACACAAAGTAATTATGGTATTTTATATAAATGCGTAAGTGGATTTCAGGGTTTAACACCTCTCTCCAAAGGCTTTAACTATTTCATAACGAAATAAAACTTTTTCATAGAATTTAAACTTAATAGAATTAATAAATTTTATTTTATGTAATTAGACATAATAAAAAAATTTTTAACTATGTTTAATGTTCTTAATGATT
Organism: Physocephala rufipes; assembly: GCA_963966595.1. Classification (NCBI taxonomy): domain Eukaryota; kingdom Metazoa; phylum Arthropoda; class Insecta; order Diptera; family Conopidae; genus Physocephala; species Physocephala rufipes. Next base: position 30,713,113 of record OZ016505.1, on the reverse strand, counting down.
GATCAAGAGGCAACATTTTTGTCATCCGTTTGTATTTTGTGTTTGTCTGAATTCAATTTTTTGAAATAATTTAGAAATCGATTTTAAAATCTCTTCGAAGTCTTCAGGAGTCGAATTGAAAGTTTTAAATTGACAATATGTGTTTTATTGTGGTTTAGCCTTTACATTAACAGACCAATAAATCTATTCGCACTTTATGGCACGTTCAGTATATTGTCGGTATAGTCGGTAGTAGTTTATATTGTCGGTGTCGGTGCGATTTGCTAATAATATAAACAATATTATTAATAATCTTATCTGTGTCAATGTTTGAGGGTAAAGATACAAATAATCATATAATAAGTTTGCGAGAGTAAAACCCTTTTAAAAGTAAAAGAAAAAACCATCAAGCTTTGAAGAGAATTTTAGGGCTTTCTTGAGAAGTTCGATCAAATATTTCTGGAGATGAGATCTGAGAGTATGATCCTGAAAGTAAATAGGTGAGAGGAAAGATAGTTGTATTCAGACGTAATACATATATTATTTGCATAAGCGTTTTTTTTATCATGGTGATAACAGAATACTCTGAACGTACTTCCAAGGATTCTTGATTTTTTAATTTTTATCTAATCGATTAGTAATCCAAAACCAAGCATAATTTAGAATAATAATTTAGAATTTTTAAAAATAATTTAGAATTTTTAAAAATTTATGAAAAAATTTAATATATTAATGAAATATATACAATTAATTTTTTTGAAGTTTTGTTGGAAAAATATCTGTTTATAGAGCGCAAAGCTTCTTGGTTCAGATTTTTAAAAAATCAAAAAATACATTTCTAGAATTTATTCACGCAATATTTTGGCGGAAAATGTTTGCTCAATATTTTATAGTAAGGAAATGACTTGGAAGGATAAGAAAGGCGGAAAAATAGGATGAAATAGCGTAAGTTTAGATCGTGATAAATAAATAAAAAACTTTTAGCCTGGCCGATGCTTTTTATACCTCACACATGTAACCAAATATTGAAGTTTAATTCTAACACGCGGGACAACTCGCCCATTTTTGTAAGTCACATTTTCTTAGACGACAAAATTTGAAAAAAAAATTTATTTGAAATTTGACTTTCAGCTAAAGAAATTAATTCGAGTTGCCGAATCAAAACAATTGCGCGCATTTGTAATATCGAAATCGAGAAATCAAGCACGAAAAATGAGAAATTTGATGAATGAATCTCTTTAAAAAAATTGCAATTTTCCTCAAAATTGTCTCAATAATCCTATTGTAAATATTGTAAACCATTGTTTTATTTTTTTTTTATTTCGATATTAGTTTTTGCGGCCAGATATTCTTAATCTTCATAAGAAGATTTTTTTCCGCTAAACAATTTTTTTAAAAGCTCAAAAATGCTAATATCGTGACTAACTTTAAAAACAAATATTTTAAACTAATAAAAAAATTCTAGAATGAAAAAGAGATAGAGATAAGGAGGAGAGCTATACATCTCTTCAATAGCACTTCATTGGCAGGTGTCATTTGACCTGGAGTCCGATTGATTGATCGATGATGTGTTCGTTAGAGTATTTGATTGATTTGATATTTACGACTCATCTATTTGCCAACAACCGCTTATTTCCAACATTTATTTTGGCATTTGGAATTCTTTCTCATAGCTAAAGCTTGTCACTTAAGTCAGCCACCTGCTGCCTGTCGATTGGGGGCTGCAGTAATGTCATCGCAACCACCATCACCATCATCGTCATTGATAGCGTGTCGCATCAATAAAAATCAGAAACAGCTTCGCATATAATACGCCTCCACGCTGAATGTCAACAATAGCACTGATCCCCACCTCCCTGCCTACCTGCCCACCCCCTTCCACCAAAGACTGTGTCTTTAAGACAAACAAAATCGTATCGTCTAACGAAAAAAAAGAAATAATCGAAAAGTATCGCCTTTCTTGGGAATGTTTTGCTTTTGTATGAAAGCATGCTTTAGTGGAAGCAAATGTTTCAGTTAAAAAAAGTGCCGAAATCTTACTCTACGCTATTCAAAAACTCCAACGATTTGATACAATTGCCGGTCAACGGTTGCTTTTCTATACATCTGCCGACAAAGATATTGGCCCAAACCACAACAAAAAATGAAAGAAACAGAAAAGAGTTAAGAGCTAATAATATTGCTACCACGACCGACCTGGCGGAAGCTCGCTCATCCCGTGAAATACGACGGCGCTTACAATGAAAACATAAAAATAAAAATGCAAATTAAGCTACCTCGCAAACACACAAATCTAGCGCACATTCGGCACAACTGGTGATGGAGGAATGAGTTGGGGAGACGAATGTGAGAGCTACCGGATCGAACATTATTGCCTTCAGTGAATACAAGCGTAAGCGCAAGCATATATCGCGCAACCAGAATTCTTTCAAAAGACGCCGACTTAGGTTTAGTTGTTTGGAAGAAAATAAGCAAAAGGAAAAGGTCAATGGTGACCGAGAAGAGAGCTATTTACAGGATGAGCTCGTTTCACTGACGCAATTTTTTGCATCTCCCACGAGTCGGAAACGGTGATGAGTTGCGAGTGGTGCGGTGAATAGTGAGTAGATGAGGTGAATAAAATTGAACTTTTCCATCGGCTTTTCCTTCACTGAAATGACGTTTTACAACCCAAAGGGGTTTAGGGTATATTAAGTTTGTTTGTCTGTTTGCATCACATTTAAGGAAGCGTGGCAGCGATAGGAAAGTACATATCTTTTGGCTCAGAATCATCTGAGTCGATTTAGTTCTATCTGTTCGTCTATCTGCCTATCTGCGGATAAGTAGATCTAAATTAAGCGGGAAGAGGGAAATGTAATACTTATAGGAGCGTGTTCCGCTCAATGATGATTGGATTTAAATCATAAATTCTTATATAATAAGTGTAGGGCATATAAGCTTCGGCCAAGTCAAGTGTAATGTTCTTCCTAGTTTCTATTTCTCAATGATTTTTGCAAATCTTGTAAAGGATTCATGTCATTATCCTTGAATATAATTAACTCAAAAAAATATAAAAAATTTCTTTTTTCTAAAAAAAGGCTTGTAAAATGGAAGAACAAACATGACATGTTTCTAGCCATAACCATAACGATAACTATGCGATAAGATGTTAAATGTTCCGCATCATCCTGAATATTGTCTCAACGAGTAACAATAGTCGTTGCTGTTCAGCGATTGACAGCGATTATTGTTATTACTGCGTATTAGAAGATTACGCCTGGACGAGCATTAGTAATGTTGTGTCTGGCTTGTTTCGCCTTGTCCAAACAATTATTTTATGGAATATGAGGAAGTCCCTAGCGTTCACATTAATACAATAAATGATTGCTTGGTTGGTTGGTGTTCGTTGGTTGGTTTTTAGATCTGTTGATCAAGTTGATGGCGATGTTATTGGAATTGGTAGGCAAAGTCTATTTTGTTTAATACGATACGTAGTTTAGCAGTTCAGTGAGATACGATGCAAATCTTAGACGTAGAGCATATATAAGCTGTGTTTGAAAGCTTGCTGACGCCATTACGCGATTATACGCTCGCTACAGACTGACTGACTTACACGTATATGCGCAACTTACGCGCCCCCGAATTCCTAAAGGCCTTTCTAGGCTGCACCCAGCTGCTGAGATCTACTTTAAAGCTCGTACGAATGAACGAACGAATCAACCAACGAATGAACGAATGAACGGCGCGGAGTCGTACAGCGTATGATAAGCCCATCTTGAAAGAGCAGGAACTGGCAGCGGTAACTGGACGTGGATAATGACGCAATAAAACATTGGCAGAGGTAGAATGATGCGGGTTGTTACGGCGGGGTGAGTCGGTTAGGTGGACCGAGCCCGGGGAAGGGGCGGGGTACATTTGGCCATAGAGTTTGGTTTAAGGACTTGTTGAAGTTGACCATTTGGATAATTTATGATTGCTAAATTGTTTTGCATTTCAAATTAATTGTCAAGCAATGAAAAATAAAAACAAACAGGTTCAAAGAAAAACCGAGCGGTTGTGCTTGGTTGGAAATAGAGGAGCTTAAGGATCGATCGATCGATCGATTGCAACAATACGCTTAGTTAGAAACTAATTTATTTAAAGCAAATGCTGATTGTTTATTTGCAGTACGTTCTTTTTGTCGTTGGTTTTTAGTAAATCTACTTTCAGAGACGTTTAGTTCGGGCAGGAGAGGAATTATAGGCATAGGCAATGCACATGCAGTCCCAGTCACTGCGCTATGCACGTTTTCGTATCACCGGCTAAGTTCAATCTGACGCAACTACGTCGAATGCCATTGTTCCAATAAAAACATTCCACCATTGACGTTGGTTCGTTGATGTAGGAGTCGCCTGTGTGCGTTCTGTGCGCTATCATGGCTCCAAAATGACAAAATGAACAGACAAAAATAAAACAAGAAAGATTTCTTCTCTTGAGTTGCCAGAACTTCTCCTCTTTGTTTTTATTTGACCCTCCCGTAATCCTCATTTCGGTGCACTCAAACAACAGAAGCAGCAGCAGCATCGGTAGCAACAGCACAAATCGGTGAAGTTTCACAATAATTTATTTTGAAAATTATTCTCGCATTGTTTTGTCGCGCACATGAAAACATACTGATAACTTTGGCAAAACATGCACTTGGTACACACAATTCGAGAAATTGATACAAAGGAATTAAGCTTAACCGCAAGAACAAAAGATGACTGCATGACTACTACCCCTGTTACCCACCCCTTACCCCTCACCGACCGGACTGCAATAGTACTATATTGTTACGTCTTCCGGACTCACGCAGTACGCCAAATCGGTTACCGATTTCAGTTTCAACGGCGTTTAATCATGAAAACTGAGCAAGACATTTGAATGAGAAACGTAATGAGCAACGAATCGAGCACTCAGTAACGAACGAATAAACGAACGAACGGAACGTTGCGCAAAAGTATCGTATCGTTCTTCCTCGCATCCAGAAGATGCAATGCCATTTTTACCATCCAGACCACATTTCACCGGTAGCCCGGTTTCAATGACATGAACAATTCAATTTGTGGCATGTAACAGACACACATCGTTGGTTGTCCGTCGTCGTTCAGCGATCGTACCCGTACCGACGATTTATAAGTTCAGCTTCTTCGTAAATCAGACGATCCGACACCAACAAATTGAAACGGTGCAGGAGGAAACCTGCACCAAGGTTTATTGGTTTATGCCATTTAAGTTTTGCTTAAGTGAATCAAAGTTTCAAATTATTGACAATCCTAAAAAATCAATGACAATTTTAAAGGTCAAAAACGAATTTTTCAATGAATTTTATTCCTTTCCTTTGCTGAAAAAAAATATTCAATTCGACGTTTCTAAATTTTTAAATTGTGGGCGACAAAAACTTTCGAATGCTAAACGAACGTTTTATATTCGTTAATTGATTCAGTTGTTATCGTCGTTGTCGTTGTTGTTTGTGTTTCAATATAAATTTCATGACTTTATAATGAGAAGCAGCAGCAAGAAAAACAACAACAACAACAACAACAACAAATGAATTGTTTCTAACCATGCGATAGCGATATGAATGGTGTTGCTAATTATTTTTGTGAACTATTCAAAACAGTCAAGAGTCAGAAGCGTTGAGCACCAAGCATCGGACTCAACCAACGAGGGAGCACCTTTTACGGTGAGGCTGTTGATGGCCTTTTATGGCTGGCCTGCTTAATGGCCTTTATCCGTCTTTAACGGAAGATAAAACAGAGACGACAACAGTAGTCATCACCGACTGACACCACCACCACTACTACCACCACCACATCCACCACAATCACGGCACCCCCCCATCACGTCACCCACCCCACTCATAACGTCGCCCAGTCAAATGTGAGTCTGTCAAGTCAAAGCAGTCACAACCGCCACACTTCGTGGTTTTACACTTGCTTGCACCTTGCAATTCGTTATGACACTTTGTCATTTTGCTGTTTGGCTGTTTGTTAGTGTGATGATGCTGGTGTGATATATACGCCTTCTCAAATTCTCACTCACAATTTCGTGAGGAAAAGAAACGACAACAGCAATTAATTTGCAGTCAGTGTGAGTAATCAAAAATAATCATAATAACTAATCAGAATTTTATTAAGTTTGAGATTTTGAGTTTAATTAAAATCAATTTTCAATTCTGACTTGGCTAAATTTGAATTGTGTTAAATAATTTACGTTTTAGTGTTTCGTTTATTTTTTAATTTTGTTTTTAATTTACGCCAAGTCGGGACCCGTAAGAAATGATTGGATTATGATTCTGGTGATATTTCCTAAGCAGTGGAATAAAAGTACAACTCGTGTTAAGAAAATTATGTGATAGATGGTGGTAGTAGCGAATGATATTGGAGGAGCATGTTATACCATCAGGTTCACAATTAGTTGGCCTAGACTTTATTTGGCAGCAGAATAATGATCAGAAATATAGTTCGAGGTTATCCTGTGGGGTCCTAGGACTGAAAGGAAAAAGCAAGAATATTGAAAAAGATGCTGCGATTCGTTTAATTATCGAATATCAAACCAACGTTGCTTCTATGAAAACAGTTGGGGTGGAACGATGATCAGAAGTGTTCCAACCCGAAAACGGAAAGGGGAAAGCTCTATTAGAAAAGCAGGAACGATGTACTATAAGAAGAAATTGAAAAAATTAATTATACGAATTTCGATATTGGTGCAAATATTAATTGAATGCAAAGGTACAAAGACTCTTTTCAACGAAAGCTCGATTCAAGCATTAATCTTTAATATACAAAAAATATCGTCCATAAAACCGAATTCCTTAGCATAATAATTCTTTGGTCCATGAAATATGCCACGCAAATTATAAAATTCAATTCTTTATCTCTAAAAAGTTCGACTAACTATTTACAAACTTTTATTTCACAAGATTAAATTTACTTTTAAGTATTTCAAAAGTAATCTGATATCTTTGAGCGGCTAGTGTAAATTTGATCTCAGAATTAGTCACTGATACGATTAAACCAAGTTCGCCCGTCAGTCTGTCTGTTTACGTCACGATTACTGGAAAACTGATTACTGGAAAATGACATGAAATTAGTCTTAAAATCCGGCATGAATATTCTGTATCTTCTTAGGTTGTTTGTTAGTGAAAATTAGTGAAATGAGATTTGTATTAATCTTTAAAATAACATGATTTTATATTGTCGATTTATAATTCGCTTGATTTTTAAGCTTTTAGAGTAAATTTATAGGTCAAAACGTACCAATAGAATTATGCATTTAAGGAAGAGAATCAAATCAAAGGGAGAATCAAAATGTGCATTATCTTCCTTTTGATATTTAATATTAATATTATCAATTATATTAGTTAAAAATAAAATTGTTTTTAACATAGAACAATAAATTTACTTTACGGATACAGGCTCCGTCCAAGCCGAAGTTAGCTTGTCTACTTGTATTTTAATTAATTTTAGTATTAAAAATTTATTTTGAGTACTTGAGTATTTGAGTATCTGAGTAAAATGGAATAGATATTAATGTAAATAATTTGTAAAAAATATGGCTTTTAAAACAATGTTATTTCAATGTTAGTGCATAGATTTTTAGAGAAGTGTCCGCGAACCCCACAATGTTAGCTTTATAATTCCCAACCTTCAGCTTTCATTCAAAAAACTGCGAATAAAAGTCTCCAGCATAGAGCCCGTTTCTGCTTGAGGTTCTAAGTTCAAATTTAAAAGATTATTTATAGAATTCTATTCTTATTGATTTAGCCATGTTTTGACAAGTGTTCAATAAAGAAATTTATGAGTTTTTCTTATTAAATTCTTTCTTTCTTATTAAATTCTGATTGGATTCCTTTTAAATTCTTTTGAAATCTTTTGAAACCTTTTATAACGACTATTTTTATTCTAGAGGGCAATCAAAGTTTTCATTTCTTTGATTCGCACCGGCAAAGGACTATATGTTTTAGTAATATCCTTTACAAGGCAATGCTTCTGCGATTATTGAGCCAGAAATTAAGTCTCAATAATGAGTTGGACCCATTGTTGGACTGTTATCCTTCAACTATTAATGTTTTAATTTGAAATTTGATTTCGAAATTTCAATTCGAATACTTATCGTAAATACGTAAACAAATACGTACGTCTTGACAAAATTTTAATTTTAACTTCATGCATCTTTAACTTGAACAGTCTTGGATTATTTAAAGGCCACGAAGATTTAATACTTAATTTAAAAACTGTGTTAAAATCGGAATAAAAATATTGCAAATCAGACTCGCAGAAGGGTTATTTTTTCGTATTATGGATTCAAGGTTTGCATTTTCTAAAAACAATAAAATCGTAGTTTTAAATGAGGTTTAAAAATCTTTGGAGTATTTTTTTTAAATAATTATAAGTATGTTTATTTAACTTTAGTTTTATCTCTATTTGATTTCATTGAGTGTCTCGGGTTTTGAAGAAAAAATTAATTCTTCTCTTATCTTGATTCCATTTTAGTTTATTTCTTTAGATATCAAATTAACTAGAATACGTTTTATATAAAAAATCCATATTCCATAAAATTCTACAAAACCTAAAAAGTCATATATTTGAAATATGTCGTATATACTTATATATAAATGCGTATACCACACCCATATATTCTCATACATTTAATTCGAAATGTATAATATGATCGAAGTATTGGTGTAATTCAGTTGATTAGAAACGATCGTCACACTCACGACAAATGACTAATTTACTAAGTCACGCCTTCGAGCCTTGTTTTAAAAGTTTTTTTAAGAGAAAAAGGTTTGCATTTATTTAAATTTCTTGAATTTTTTACTCTTTTCATTGAATATTTCTCTTTCGGAATCTCTTTTAAGCCTTTCTCTGAACGTCATATTCTCTCTCACGCTGTTTTTCTCTTTATATATCTTTCTCCTTTTAATACCATCTCTATAGAGGTTGGAGCGAAAAAGATGTTTATATAATGCACGAATTTAAGTCAGAACGATTTGAAGCAACTGCCAAAAAGGGACAAACAATGAAGTTAACTTTAAGCCAAACTTGGTTATAGACTGGTTGATTCGATTGCTTCTAAACGATCGCAGATACGTTTATAATTTCAGTATCTTGGCTGACTTCTTTTAACGCATTTCAAGAAACGGTTGCTGATCGAGCAAAGTTTTAAATTTTACTATTTAGTGTTTGTTGGAACTGTTAGTTTTTGTTGTAACTCAGTGAAAGAAAAGCTTCGTTGAAACGGAAATTATATTATGAATAGTTTATTAACTTCCGGTAAAGTTAGAAGCAAAAAAATTTGCTACCTGTTTTAATTTGACGCGTATCTTTAAAATAGTGTTTTTAATACTTTTTTAAATTTGAAAATTTCTAAATTAATTTCATGTAAAAAAACATGTGCCAGAATGTAAAGGAAGAACATTAATAAGAAAACTAACTGAACTAAACTGAAACAAAAAAGAAAATGTAAAAAATGATATGACCTCAATTCAGGAAGAGAAGAACAAAGATTTCCCAGACAAAATGGTAATTATATAGATTTTTATATAAATTTAATATCTTAATGATTTAGTAATTGTTTACTAAGGTTTTGATTTAAAAAATAAGGATGAATATCTCAAATAATTTCTAGAAATGTGAAATAAACACTTTCTAAATTTATCTATTAAATTCAACTGTAATGCCTGAGACTTTATCTAAAAATGTTTCTTTAATTTTTGTGAAATTAAAATATTTTTAAAGTCTCAAGAAAAAAAAATCAAAAAAATTTTTTAAGTTAACGTTTTTCTAAAATAATAAATAAATAATATATTATTACTTTAGAAAAAATGAAGATTTTTTCTAAATAATAATAATAATATTAAGAAATGTTTATTAAATATTTCCTAAATTGAGATATTTAAAAATTAAAGCCGGAAAAGCACTAATAAATATATTCGACCATTTTAGCTTTAAAGTATGATAATAATAATTGGCTAAATTATTTAACATTAATTACTAATAACGTGTTTAGTCACTAATAATTTAATCATAATTTTCTATTTAATTATTTAAAGAAACATGTTTTTTTGAATTTTGTAATCAACACTAATTCAGTTTATTTTATGAATGAATGTTAAATTATCTAAACGTGTATCTTAGATACTTATTTTAGAATACACGCCATTCGAACTTTGGTGTTTGGATATATTCATATTCATGCATACATTTGCGATTTATTCTCTTGATGTGGAAGATAATTTTCTATTAGGAAAAAAGGAATACCTTCTCCTTTTTCCATATCTCGTGATTCAAATACACATTCCCTTCCGTGAATGGTCGTAATTCCCTCAAAATTCAAAAGTTATTTCAATTTCAGTATTCAGTATTCTTAAACCAGACATTAATATCAATTCAAAAATGGTTGCTATTCCACATTTTGCATATTAAAGGCTTTCAACTGAAAGCGAAAATATGTTCCTAACTTCGTGATGGTAATAATCTAATTAAAATGTGATCTGATCTCATTTGGATCTGATGTGATTGTTTTCAATCACATCACTATCGTATATAAAGAGACGCACTGTATAAAGAGATAGAAAATCGTCCACGATATTGGTCACAGCGACATGTCCGAAATCTGAAGTCAATAACGCCAGGAAAGGAGAATAAAAGCGGTTATTCGATTCCTCGATTCCTATAAGTGCCTACGATATTTTGACGTATCGCTGGGACACATGTACATGTTTTCACTAGCAGCAGTTATTTTTATTTTTATGTTTATGAAATTTTGAAATGCTTCCAAATACTTCCAATGGCTTGTAGAACAAATCATCATTAAAATAAAGGATCTTCCAGGACAATTTCAATGTTTAGAAGATATTAATGAAAGCTGGTCAGAATGCTAAACGAAAGTATGCTATGAAAAAATTAATAGTTTAGTATTTTTCTGCAGCTGTCCGAGCAGTTCGCTTGAAGTTCTAACGATCTGGAAGGCATCGTGGCATTTTGACAAAATATGATTTAAAATAATTTCAAAAGTAATCGAATAATTTTAAAAATTTGGCAACTATTTTGGCTCAATCTATGCCTGTAGAATATATTTAATGCGGTGATATGCTTTTACAGGTGCATTACATTTAGAAGTTTGCTACTTATTTCCGATCGACTTTTAAGTTGCCTGAGATATTGAGCTCTACCCGATCCACTTAGGCGTTATATATTATGAACTTTGTCACAGTCTTTATCATTATTTATGTTATTATATCTGTCATTGTTTTGCTTATGGCTTAGTTATTATTTTTATATTCGTACTTCTTTGACATTGTTTTTAACTTTGTCTTAATTCTTGTATTTACATAATTTTTGCCTTAGGTGTGTCCTTATTTTTGTATTTGCTCCTGTCTTTGCCTTCGTCTTTGGTCTTCGAGATTTTCTCTATCTTTTTCTTTGTCCTTAATCTTTGTCTTTGGTGTTGTTTCCGCTTTTCCTTTGTCCTTGTCTATGTCCTTGTATGTGTCTGTCTTGATGTTTGCGCTTACGTTCGTCTTTCTCTTTGAATTTTAATAAAAACATTATAACGTATCAATGATATAGAGCTATTACACGAAATGATATTCAGTTGGAATAACATTATTATTATTATTATTTTCTCTAGCGAATTCTATTATCTGCTCATAATATATATGATAGAAATTTCTTCAATTTTCAAAATTTAATATTTGAAAGTCGATAAGAAAACTATTCGATTTAATTCATGTTTTCATTGAGATGAAAATTACAAAGCAAAAAAATACGATATTATATATAAACAGTTTCCAAATTTGTCGTTGACGAACGCAAAAGGCTTCAACACTTGTTTGCAATACCGATCATTTTATGAATGAAAATTGCTAACAATAAAATTGAAAATGTGAAAGAGTTGAAGCCGGAGCAAGAGGTGGGGAGACAGATCTCGAACAAGCAGGTTGCGGTGAAAGTAGTGCAAAACAGTTCACTTCAATTGAAAACCAATGATAGAGAAAAATCAAATAACTTTCCGCATTTTTCTGCGAATTTTCGAATAAGGTGGAGTAAAACGTATATTATGGTTATAACCACACGCACACAATGATAGTTTCTACTATATATATATATATATATATATATATATATATATATATATATATATATATATATATATATATATATATATATATATATATATATATATATATATATATATATATATATATATATATATATATATATATATATATATATATATATATATATATATATATATATATATATATATATATATATATATATATATATATATATATATATATATATATATATATATATATATATATATATATATATATATATATATATATATATATATATATATATATATATATATATATATATATATATATATATATATATATATATATATATATATATATATATATATATATATATATATATATATATATATATATATATATATATATATATATATATATATATATATATATATATATATATATATATATATATATATATATATATATATATATATATATATATATATATATATATATATATATATATATATATATATATATATATATATATATATATATATATATATATATATATATATATATATATATATATATATATATATATATATATATATATATATATATATATATATATATATATATATATATATATATATATATATATATATATATATATATATATATATATATATATATATATATATATATATATATATATATATATATATATATATATATATATATATATATATATATATATATATATATATATATATATATATACATAAAAAGAAAATATGATATCAAGGGGACGAAAAGAAAGAAAAAACAACTAAGAAACAAATCCATAAAAGGATGCAAGTATTTGAAGTATTTAATTTTGTAGTAAATATATTTATATTTTCAGATGGCTAGATTACAATTTAGTTAAATGTAATCTGAAATAGTTTTTTGAAAACATTGAGATATAAAAACTATGAAGATAATAATGATTTTGAGAACGTTTCTTGTCACCAAAATTGAACAAAGAAGACTTTCAAGAATTGGAGTAATTTTTCCATTCCATTCCATTCCGTTTCGTGATAATTAAAAGTAAAGAATTTCCATGAAATTAACAAATAAGTTTTTTACAAAATGAAATGAAACTGTTGGAAATTTATTGAAAACGGAGTGAGAGATAGAAAAAGAAGAGAGGTGTTCAAATTATACATCCGTCGCTCGATTTGTACAGTATTTAAATTAAACGATTTCGCATTCATCAGTATCATATTGATTGATTGGTGAATGCATGCACCCTTTAAAAATCTCGTTCAAGGTTGTCAAGCGCACCCTTATCCAAAGCTTCAATCGCAAACATCAATGTGGGTGGATTTGTGGGTCTTTTGCGTGCAGGACTCTTGCTTACAACAACCTCTTTTTTTTGGTAGGAGAAAAACAAGGATAAATTTCAAACTAACTTTTGCTGATTGAATTCCTATGACAGGTCAAGTTTGGCCGGCTGCATGTTATTTTTTTTAATTCTAGAAATTTATTTCGCAATAGTGTTTCTCCCTAAACACTTTTATTATTCAAACCTTGTCTCATTTTACACGATTGTAATGAGCATACTTTCGACATTTCTTTGATCTTTCCTTTTTTAGATAAATTTCTTTAAACTTAATATACTCTTTTCAGATTAATTGGACATATTCGTGTATTTAATACGAATGATGTGTCTCGTTTTACATGGTTTCGCTTTGCACAATTTTTCCAAGAACGTATGTAGCCTGCCAATCGAGGGATGAATGTATTAGAGATCTTGAGAATATAATTCATATATAATTTATAGCTTTATATAGTTTGTGATTCTCTCCTCCCTAGAAGCGTAGCTAATTTATTTTAACCCAACTTCTCGCTGAGCTAAACGCTCGAAATTTGAACCGCCCTTAGTACTGAATGGCAATACAATATACACAAGAAACTGACCTCTTTGAGGACAGAAATTTTGGACCTTCCGAAATGTTACATTATAAGTTAAAGAGAGGTCTCGCTGTAGAGTCGAAATTTTCACCATAACTCAGAACTGAATGAGAATACAAGGTAAAACATAAGCTAAACATCGATGTACAATCTGTGGTAAGAAATTTAAACAAATTATGTATATTTAATTAAAAAAATACTTTAAAAAAGTGAAATATATTTTACCAAAAAATGTAGCAAAAAATGTTAGAAAATGCGTAGTAGATTTTTAATTTTGCATATTTTGTGGTTTGACACTTTTCTGCACTAAAAGGCTTTTACTAGCAACTTTGTATATCATTGATAAATTCGTATCATATTCGTATAAATGTTTTATATAAAAAATATTTTATCTATTAGCTTACTATTCTTTTTGTTCAAAATAAAATTCCACAAAAACCATTTCCGGGAAGCTTTTTAAAACAATACTACCCTCACTGTATCTCGAAAAATCGCACAATGGTCGGTCTTTTTTAACATCAGTAAAAAAGTCCTAACGCACAGCAAAAACAACATCGAACTTTCCATTTAAAGTTTTATTGCTGTAAAATTGAGTTTTATTTCGGCGATTAATCATAAACGCATAAGAAGAATCTTTCACAACAATCTGGACTTCGATTTCAGCTCAATTGCCTCAACTGGCAAAGGGTCAGACTATGTAGCTTGTGCCAGCCAGAATGCGCGAGAACGTGTGCCGGTGCGAGAATTGGTGTTCTGCAACGCGGCTACACGACGACGAGCGCGCGACGGCTTATGCGCAACGATTGTAAAAATTATAGCATTTTAATAGAGTTGTCTAGGAACTTGTATCTAACTCTGATTTATGCTTGATATCGGGCATAAGTTTACTAGAAGGAATTTCCAGGAATATATTTCAAGTTTGCTTCCACAGACAGCGAAACGGGTCAAATGTCAACTGCATTGAATTTGACATAAAATCAATAAAAATAAATTCAAAATGGTTTGGTGTTTGTGTTAAAAGCTGGATTTATTTATCCATTCGTTGGCGGATAAGATTAATATTAACGTATTTGCGGAGTATTAAAATTGCGCTGGGCAGAAATTCGGTTAACTCAAACGGATATAGAGACGAAGCGATCGATAGAGCGATTAATGAAAACCAACGAGATAATTCTTCTATCGTTATAAATCCGATTATAATCGAGTTTAAACAGAGAGAAAATGGACACTGTTGGCATGATTTTTTTAAACAATTTTGTAATTGATTGCAAAAAATAGCTAAGACTACTGCATTTGTGACATTACGGTCTAATAAATCAATCAGCCTAAATCTGGGTTTTAGTTAGCCAAGCTGAATGGTTGGGGGCAGATGGATGGATTGAATTCAAATTTTAATAATAGATTGACAGTAGAGTTGTTTTATGCAAAACAGTTTTGAAAAATACTATCCTTTGTGGCGACACCAATTCATGATATCTATCATTCGGGCTTCTATCTGTCCAGTTTGCTATACTGACTGATTCGCTGACTGACTGACTGATAAACGGACTGAGCTGACATATTGACAGCATGTATGAAAAATTTTAAACGGGGAATTATTCAAGCTTTCCGCAAATACGACAGTATGCTAAACAGTTTGTGTGGTCTTCTCATTGTCCACATTCGAATTTATTGAATTTCATCGAATTGTAATTGAATTGATAGAAGTGATTTTTAGAAAAAAGAATATATGTACACATATAAACTGTATAGAAGCTGTATTAAATCTTCACAATAGTTAGCAGAACAGAAATCATGGAAGAGATTCCCGGAGGAAGATCTCCATTTAAATGCAGTTGTAAAATTTTAAATGCACGTTATCTGTAATCGGTGGCGATTTTGTTACAATAAACTTCAATGCTTTGATTTTAAGAGCTAGTTTGAGGACCTAAAACGTTTCTGAAATGTAACTCGATGGGATCTGGTATAGGACTGGTCTACTGGTACATATTTCGGGAAAGCGCATGTTTAATTAGCTCGTTTGATATAAAAAGCTACAACTCCTCAAATTTCCTTGAAAAAGAAAGAGAAATAATTAATACTTTCATTTAGAAATTTGCTAAAAGGATAACATTTTAAAAATGAAAATCAATGCATGATAACTTTTAAACCAAAATGAAAAAGACAGAAAAAGAAATGTGAATTACCTTCGCTTGTACGATATATTGAATAAATATTTCCAACGGTGAAAGCCCGAGTGAATGAGATAAAAAAGCGTCGGGAATGCATTTCTGAATTTATAATCAACGATTGGTTCCTGCCGGGATTCGTGACAAAAATTCGTAACGAGCAGCGTGTGAACAGAACTTTTTTATTACTTGCTACGAAATACGCAAGAGCGTAGAGCGAGTCATCAACGAAAAAAAGCAGCAAAACAAAGAAAAAAGAAACCCTCTCAAAACAATCGAACAAACTTCTTATTTCTCTTCTTCTTCGTCGTGATTTGTTACTTTGAAAATATCCGTAGACAGAGAAATATGAAAAGTCTACAACGAACTGAACGATTGAATAATCTTCATTATCATTATCGTTATCATTATCATCAATAATAACTATTATTTCGTTCATCAAATCTAACTCGAAACCATTTAATCCAATAAAAACAAAAATCTTAACTGTACCATCCCCGACCCGAATATGAAAAATCGAATCAAGTAATAAAGCTGACACACACGTAGACCGCGAACGCTGTTGCAGCGCATAAATATTTGTGGTCTGCATTTTTCGAACATAAGAGGGAAGCCCCTTGTGAGAGGGAATTGCATTTGCGCTGTTGTTGCAACACAGCACGCTGCCCACTGTTGAGTGGCCACAGCCTTCAGCCTTTGGTCGGTAGCCGAATTTGAAATGAGGAGCCACCACAAGAACCTTGAGCTCCTACAGACAAGATCCCGCCAAGTGCTGGAACCGCCTGTGTAGCGCAATAGCGTACGCATGGCAAACATGATCGCTATGCAACTCGCTAATTAAATTCGTATAAAACTAATCGATTAAGTCAGCGAAAATGCTGCGAACGAGTAGTGCTGAGAAAACAGCGGCAATCCTGATCAACAGCGAAATTGACGAACGAATAGTAAACGATCGATCAACGAAGCACAACAACAACAACGTCAACCATGCGTCAACACGGTAATGATCGATGGCATCTACATCATCACATCACAACACATCAAATCAACGAGCATCAATAACTGCGAACGCGTATGAGTACAATTGATTCCTTGCACTGTACGATTAAGAAAAATGTTGCAAAGACGCGAATAAAATTGTGTAGGACTTCAACAAGAAATTAAAAAGAAAAAACAACCGAAACAAAAAAAAAAAAAAATAAACAATTACAGGAGCATTCTAAGAGCCCCGAGCAAGTTCGCGAATTTGTAATTAGAACAATTCAACACAATAACAACGACGCAACAACAATAACAACAACAACAACAACAACGATGACGACGACGTTGATGATGATGATGATGACTGAACTGTATATAATGTGATTGCTGGAAAACTCTCAATAAGACGTGGGAAACTCTTTTTGCCTTATCGGAATGACGAGAATTTCAGTTCCAGCTCCGTAGGACCAGCGGAGACTTGCCAGCGCCAGACCAGTGGCAATGTAACGAGGAAACAAGAATTCGCGCGTGTAAAATGTCTGATCATCTGATAAGACAGATACCCAGGCTTAAGCTCGCGATTCTTATCGGAACGACTGCAGAGACAAGGAGAAAGGAAGGGAGAGAGAGAGACATACAGACAAGGAGAGGGAGAGAAAGACAGAGAGTGAGAGAGAGACGATGTTAACGAAGACGTTCTTATGAAGCGTTTGTAAATACTTAGCTGAGGAGAGGTCAATCAGTTAGTGGATGTTGATGCAAGCCAAGGAATTCGCGAAGTTAACTAAAAAACTGAAAAATGCATCAGCGATATTTCCTCCACCCCGCTATTAATGAATGAGGAAGTATATATTTATGAATTTGAAAAATGTGCAAAAATATGCTAATGCCAAAATATTTTTGTGCAGAAAGGTTCCGATAGATAATGCATTCTGCAAAGCCTTCCGATTCCAAAAGTCTATAAAACCTTTCAAAAAAATTTTAAAAGGTACCTTTTTTAAGAAAAGTATCCACCATCGGAGATATAAAACAGAGATATTAAAGCAGTTCATAAAGCAAAATATTCTATCCTTCTATACGTTTCTACAAAAATGGAGGCGCCCAACTATTTAGATATTAAAACAATCCTAAGTACAATGATTTATCGGCTAGCCATCTCTGTTATGCGGGATGCATACTCGTACATCCGGGCGTCACGGTGAAACTAGCCGAAATAGATTCAGGGATGCATATTTTCATTAAAATTTGAACTTGGAATATTTTCGCGATTACATTACTCGGTTTAATAAAGTACCGAGTACTAAACACGGTAGTAGTAAATATAGAATATAAAAAGTAACAAAAGAAAATAAAAAGTTATAAAAATGTAATAAAGTAAAAGTAAACAAAGCTAGAACAAATCTACCAATGGCTTAATGGCTTAATAATCTAGAATTTTTGTGATAAATAAAACCATTAAAAGGCTCTCACTTATCGATCACTTCAAAAGTATTTTAGATTCATCCAAGCATATTTCGAGTTTTCCACGAGTTATTTCGATTAAGGAAATTAATGCCAAATCATCCCGAAGCATCTATGACCCCGATTGTGCACAAAATAATCTCCAAAGGGTTGCATAACTTCCTAATCTAATCAGTCTATTATCCAAAACATTCCAAAATTCCAAAAATAATTTCTAACGATACGAACGTAAATGAATTTATCGGTATTTTAAAGAAAATTCTTATCATTTTCGAAAAAATGAAAATAATCAAAATTTGAATGCCTTTCCTGCGAAAATTAATTTTCTTGAGTTTCTAGTAGTCGTTGCTTTACGTCATTAAAAAAAACAAACAAACAGAAAATTGAAGTAGATTAATCTCAAGAGAATTTCCCGACAAAGAAAAGAAATCAAAAACAGCGAGTGAGTGGCCTTCGAGATTTACAGAGTGAGAATTTAAAAGAGCAAGATTTGTCCATATATGTCGTATAAATGAATAGTAAATATATTGTGTATTATACTGTAAATAAACAAATTGAACATTTATTCTATTGATTTATCGAATTCAACGAACGATATTCGCACGTAATTATAAAAGGCAGTTGAGAAAAACGGTTTCAACACCCGTCGAGAAGAAAGGAAAAGATCCGCCAATAATTTTTTTTAATGTCGTAAAGCCGCCAACAAAAACAATAATAACAACAGTAACAGCAACAGTAACAACAATAGAAAACATTCCGACAAGCATTGAATGTACATGCCACACGCAAGCTAGAAGGATGCAATGGAACGCGACTTTACTGTCCACCACGTCCATCCACGTCGTATCGAGCGTGTTATACCTACACGAAGCACTCAAGAAAAACACCAACAACAACAACAAACGAAAGGCACACTGCCGCGATCTTGGCAGCTGTTGAGTTAACAGTAGCCGCCACACAATGTGTTATAATCAAGTCTCCCCAACCTTCATTTCGTACCTCCTCTCCTAGTAGTACCACGGTACTACTATCTATTTCTTCAACTCTTTTTTCTTGTCTATTGCGGACCAATCGAGTGCAGTAGCGAAGGTTTCGGTCCTATCGAACAAATAATTCGTAACCGACTAAAACAAGAAGCCCAGACCACGAATCGTGCGATTCAGAGCCTGCGAATGAATTTTTATCGCTCGCCAGAATCCTCAAATCGCTTCTCTTTGAGCGTCGTTTCAATGAAGTGATAATTTTTGTAACTGCCAGGCAGCGGTGAATACGCGGCGGCGGCTGTTCATGCTGTCGAGCCTCATTTGTTTCTGCCAATTTGCAGGATTACCCATTGACACGCAGAGGACACACCAAAAACAAACCGCCAAGTACCCACGGTAGCAAACGGACATCGAACATCGAAGGTAGCGATAGTGTCAAAATAACGCACCGAAGTGGCAGGCGAGCAAGTAGCACGATTCTCGATCGTCGACGACGTACGTGTTCTTGCGCGTCATTCACCATGCCCCTCCCCCTCCCGTCACCACATCTCTCTTAGTCTCTCGCAAATGTCGTAATTCACAAACGTGAAGGATTAACAGTATGCAAATGGCAATAGCGATTATGCTGCCATCAAGTAATGCCATCGTTCACGTATCCAACAATCCATTTGATTAAGAATTACTGTTTGAGGGTACGTACATTTGTTTTCACCCAATAAATTGGAATGTCACACAAACGTCAAATTGTTTGTGACACGCAGTAATTTTGCTGGAGGCTAACTGACCAATCGATGGAAGCTACCTTTTATTTACACACTATGGAGCCTATTTTTATTTTATTGTGATTATTACACTTAGTAATAGAACGGATTCAATGGGTACAATTGATTAGCTAACGTACTAAAATGTCAAATGTCAAATGTCCTGAATAATATTGACATAAGAATTATGACATGAGGAAAAAAAGTAAAGGGGAAAATAATAACAGTTTTAAATAGAGTACTAAGGTTCAATCTTTTGACAGCTCGTCACGTTTTTGTAACTTCAATTTTTCAGGATTCTTCGGCGAAATTATAATATATATAAAATCACATTACATTGACAGGTAGAAAAAACGGCGTTAATTTCTTTTGTAAATCTTTGAGCTGATTTTAAATCAATGTAGTATCAAACAAAAATAATGAATGCATTTGCGATGTAGTTTAAAATTTTAGATATAAAACCTTAAGTCCTTGACGTGTGTTCTGTTCCGAAGTATTAATTACAGAAACGGATTTTGCTCAAGGAATGATACGTGGATTATATTACGAGATTTCTTTAATTAGGAATAGACGTGTTCAGTTTATTCTCGATGTTTAACTAATGATGCAAATATTTTGAATAATTCGTTTAATATAATATTTAACATAATTGTGATTATTAGTTTGCGAGTTCTGGAACATAACCTACACCACCCGTATTTTACAGTCCCGATCAAGCCTTCAATAATTATTTTCTGTTTTGAAATTTGCCAAAACACCTCCTTTGTGAAAATCGCCTGCTCGACGAAGGAGAATTCAAGGCAGCATTCAAATCTTATATTTTAAGAAATAAATTGTTTTTTGTAGAACAATGATTATCAATATTGAGAATACGTTGAACGCCAATTTAAGACATTGATTTACGACACACTCGTATCATGAGGTCAATTTCAGTAATTATAATTTTATCTTAAAAATAAATAGAAATAGATTATATATAAAAAGTATAAAAGAATTTATAACCATCTATATTTTATTAAAATTTATTTAATTAATTCAAATTTTCTAACGCTAGCATTAAGGTTTCAGCACAATATTTCTAATGAATTATATCCTAATATTAATCATATGCCAAGCCATAGGCACAATCCGTAAATCATGATTATCATCGTCATCATCATCAACATCATCGTCATTATCATCATCATCATCATCATCATCATTATCATCATTATTCCAATTATAAAGCCAAAGATAAAATTATGTCGAAAATTTATTGGATAAAAAACTAACATTAAAACATACGACTTGCCGCCTTTTGCTTCATGCGAACAAACCCAGTCAATCAGGCCATCATATCTGACGTCTGATGGTGGAAATCTCATAGATATTGCAATAAATCAGTCGCTGCATACACGCACACACACATATATATATATATAAGTGTATATATGCGCATGCATATAAATCTAGCATTTACATATTCTGCAAGAACCTTATACTTGTCTAAATTGTTTTTAATGACAATCGCTTGGGTAAAAGTTTACACACTCAAGCAAAAGGCAGATAAAGACACCCTATAGTCTGTCTGTGAGGAAGGGGGCGGGTGGGTTGTTGTTGGGAAAAGATTGCAAAATTTATTTCAACATTTGCAGAGAAAGAATAGAATTTAATCAAAACGTTTTAATTTGCTGTTATGGCTGTTAAACTAATCTGTGCGGGAGGAGGGGGGGTTAGGCGGTGTTTGGGGTGTTTGTTGGTTGTGTACAATTCGAGGATATTCTCGTAACTGCCTGGAATAATAACAGCATTATTAAATCCTTTAAGACTCGACTAATATTGACTAATTTGGTTAATGTGAATTGAATTTATTTAACGATTTTGTAATAAAAGAATATGAATAAATTTTTGTTATTTTAAAACCCTCAATATTTGAGCATTCGGTAACGATAATAATACGAATTTTTTTGAAATTTATAAAATTCGTAGCAGAGGAAATTAACAAAGTTAGCTAACTTTCATCGCGAACTAAACAATTTTACGGAGCAAAATTGGTTTTTTGTCATTCTCTCACACAGAATTTGGTGAGACATGCTCGACACGGTTTTATTAAAGATTTGCTTGTCCACGAACTTTTCAAAAAGATTGAACCATTCTATTATTTATTATTTATTATTTGTGATTAGTTTTTATGATTAAGAGGTTTATATAAAAATAGAACGACAAAACCTTTAACCTTAAAAATCATTTATTCTTTTCTCGTTGGTCAGAAATAAAGCACATAATTCAACAATTTCAGACATAATCGTTATTACACATGGTTAATGGTTAACGCTTTTTTTTATCGAGTAAATATCGAGGCAATAACGATGACGTGATCAGTATAATAGTCGCGTTCGTCTTCGTCATCAGTCATCAGCCTGAGTGGCGACGCAACTTTTTTACGGTGAGTGACGACGTATTTCTTACTCATGGATATAAAGCAGAAGCGGCAATAACAATAACAACAATAACAACAACAATATCACCTATAACAACAATAACAATAGCAACAGGAACAACAACAACGACAACAACGGGAACAACACCAATAACAGCAGCAATAACAACAACACCCCAACAACCAGTTGACCGGCTTTTGAAGCCAAAGCCTGGCTTAAGTGAACAAAAAAAAAACAACGAGAGAACAAAAAACAAACATCAGCACAACCTTCCAAATAAGGGTTGCATATGTGACGTAAGGAAGCCATATCTAGGCTTTAGAGCTACGCAAATCGATCGCGTTTCCACACATTGTTCAATTCAAAATGCAAACAATAAACTGCCGCCAACGAATATCTTCAAATGTGATGGGCCGCTTGTCAAAATTCATCGGGAGTAACATCTGGTGGCTAGCACGCCTAGTTGCAATAGCGAACTCTGAATTCGTCGCCGACTCTCCGACGTTGTCTGTTTTGGTTCGTCAATAGTCGAATTGAATTCGTTGGTGGTGATTCGTTGTAACTTTCCTTGATTTCTTTTTTTTTTAATTTCGCTACAAAAAGTGCTGCCGCTACTGCTGCTTCTGCTGTTGGTGATGCTGCCGCTATTCAGTTGACAATCAAAGCGAGGTCGTATATACAGTTTTATAAAGAAGTTGCAACGGAAGAGATCGTGTTCGAATTTCGACATTCGAAAACCCATACAAAACTCATGCACATACACATACGTAGTGGAAATATATGCTTCTGTCTGAGTTTTACAAAGCAATTATTTTGGTAATGAAGCAACAAAACTAACTGCTATTCTTGTCTGGTAGAAACAAGATCATCAAGGCAAAACCACAACGTTATTTTATATTAAACAAAATCACCGAAATTTCGTTGTAGAGTAGCAGCATGTTTTTTCTGTTCAACATCTTTTTAAACCACAATCACCCCCCCACTTTCCCCTACCAACTTTCCTACTAAAACTTGGTAAATGGTTCCAATTATTCTTAAGAATTGGCGACTAAATCTGGTATTGATCCCACAGCGCGCTTTAAAGTCCTTTAGATCATTGTTTCTCAAATTAAAGTTTGAAGAAGAATTATTTGTTGGAAAAATAAGGAAGAAAACAATTGCATAAATCAATTGAAAATCAGAAATAATTTATTTAAGCTTTTTCTCATCATCAATATCTTTAAAATCTATTCTGAAGAATGTATTGCTTCATTTAAAAGTTCTGAGGATAATTTCTGAATGTGATGAGTCCATACAAAATAACGACTTTTCCTTCAATTAGAAAATAATCTTTTCTAGCGATAGAAAACTCAAGATTAATAACTAAAAATATACCATTCAGATCATTCCTAAAATCAAAAGATTACTGGCTTTACTTTCAATTAAGCACTTGTAAACATGGTTTTATTCTTAACAATATGAGCATAAGCCGTAAATGTATTTTTACACGATGTGGTTTTTGGCAAAAGCCAAGATGAGTTAATCCAAAAAAGGAGACAACACAAACTGTTTTTTACAAAACAAGTTGTTTGCAACATCGGAGAATCGTAACGTATCGTAGCGTATAAAACTTCATGCTTCTGTTGCTAGACTTTCGGTTAAGGATCAAGTTACAGTAACGTCGTTTAAAGAGGATTTAATTGTAAATTAAAAACCACTAATTATCACTGAATGCATTTAAACACGTGCTTAACACGAAAACAAGGGAAAACACGCATGCACACAGAACACACACATACGCCTAGGTTTTATTTAATTTCATTTGATCGCCGGAAATCTGGTGAAATAAACGATCTGAAAAGAAAGTATTTTCCTTTGAAATCATCAAAGACAATGAGATTGTGTGACAAATAACTTGAATAACTAACTGTAAAACAATTTTAAATACAATAGCAGTTACCCACACATAGATAAGCACGTACACACATGCAGTAGTATCTCTCTCATTCAGTATCTTGTGTGAATTCTAACACGTTGTCCACTCACATTTTTTTCTGAAACAATTTTCAAGAGATGAATGCAATGTAAAGCGGTACTTAAGTGCCTACCCCGCCCCCTTGCCCCTTCAACCAGTTACCTACCAAGTATCAAAGCAAAAGTGTCAAACCGCCAATTATGCTACTACCAAGATTGTGTGTTTGCGTCTGTGTCCTCAATCAATTTTTTTTAGGAATCTGGTAAACACCTGAGATAATCCTGAAAGAATTTATTGGTAGAAAATATTTAAGTTACATAAATCAAGCGAACAAGAGAGAAAAAAACCTCAAGAAAGAATGAAAAAGAAAACAATAAGCGACACTAAACAATTTCAAATAGCAAACAACAAAAAGGTATTTTGAATGTTTGTAATTGTTTTTTGAGTGCAGATTTCGTTATTTTATTGGCTTGTAAGGAATTTTTTTTAAAATTGATTACACTCATCAGTTAAGAAGATATCATCATGTGCTTGAAGAGAAAGCTTTGACTACAATAAAATTCATTGAAATTAAAATTAGAAAAGGCAAAAATGTGGTGTGGCGTTATTGGTGTGTTTCTAACAAAACCTTAACTCGTTATATAATGGGTGGATTTACAGCCTCAGCCTTAGTGGGGTGTTATTATCATAGTATCGTAGTTATCACGAGTGTGATTACAAACTACAGAAACTTCGAAGATTTCTTCTATGAAGTTCATAAACCAAGTTGATTGTATTTTAATGGTACAGGCGCATACACGCAAAACACACACATACACACACGCAAGCGCACGCATACAGTCATGTACGCACACACGGATAAATGGTTTAGAACGTGGAGAGAAGCAGATAGTTAGAAAAGATTGAAATAAATAACGATTGGCGGTCATATATTTTGATGACTTCGATTTAATAGTTGTTATCCACCCATGGTTAAATAGAAATTACAGAAAATTTCTATTTTGTAGCTTTTATTATTCCTTTCCCTTCCCCGAGAGGTTATTTTTTGACAATAATAGTTTAGCGATTTTTATAAATCTAAAGAAAAAATCTAGACATGAACTGAATGCTTAAGAAAACTTCGAATTTCTCAAAATAAATTTTATACAAAATAAATTAAAATACTTTTATATTTTGCAGATGAAGGAATCCCGGAAAACAAATTCTGCGCAAACTGGAGAAGATAAAGAAATTACAAGACCGCAATAAAACCTTATCCACTGGTTTTTTTCTTATTAATTGAAGCAATGCATTCTCGAGGAGGTAGAACAACAATGTTTGAAGGACATTCAAATAGCCAAACGCATTCGCCAATAATTCCGTAAGCAATAGTATGGACTGAACCAGAGGAGTCGTATAAACGAAGTACGAGTATATTCTAATCTCAAAGGAACAACGAACGTTCGAAACGAGTAAGAAATCTCAGGAATGCCAACAAAGATTCTTGTCAAATTCCGGTAATTGTCGGTCGCAAACGGACGGTTGATACTTTTGCCTTTGGCGGCGGCCAATAGCAGTAGCCGCGCGAATGGCAGTGGCGATATAGCGACGATCGTTGGTGGCGACGGTCAGATGACGGTCGGTCGGTGATGGTCAGAGGAAAATCTACAACTACGCAGAAAATGTAAACACCAATGACGACGCACAACGAAATGAATGTCCATTTTAGTGCTTTGGTGCGTGCCCGACGCGCTTCAGCAATGACTCCTTTGAACTGTTAGCAGATCTCCTCTCGCTCTGACTGTGCAGGAATCGGTTAAAGGAATAATTTCGGAATGAAATAGGAAGAGAGGCGCAAGGTGGAGGGGTGGTGGCATGCCGCTTTTTGAGATTTGAAAAAAATACAAGAGATACAACAGCACAGATTGGTTGAATTAGCCACAAGTACATGCGGCGCGACATTGTATCGTGCGTCGACGACGAATGATTAGAGATGGTGGTGGTAGTGGTGGTCCTTGTCAGTGACCCGACCTGCAGACCAATCTACATTTCTCAAACATTGTGCAAATTCAACAAATTAGAGTATACCGCCTAACTACGAAATGCTTTTAATTTATGTCTGCGATTATATTTTTTTTTAATTCTTCTTTAGATTTTTCTTGAGTGGAACTTGTTGTTGGAACTTGTGGAATGGCTTCGGTGAAATAGTGGGACCAAATAGGATGAAATCGCAGGAGTAACAAGGCTGGATATTGTAAAACATAAGCGATGGTGTCTACGTGTTTCAAGAAGTTATATTATCTGTTCACTACGAAATATATTGAAAATATCCGACACTCTATAAAATAAAAGCATAATACAAATTGTGGTTTAACAAGCTATTTCCTTTGTTTTATTATTTTAATATTCTTCACGAGGGAAATGTGGCATCTTTAAAGTTTAAACCTTGTTAAAGTTTTACTAAAAATTTTGAACAGAATGAAGAAGATGATGCTAGTACGCTCATTAGTAGACTCACTTTCATCTTTTCCAGTTGTCTTTTAACTGTTTGATATAATTATGCTCGGAAACACGATGCCTATAGTATTGTCAAAAGTTGAAGGAGTCCTAAAGAAAGGCGAAGCAAAATCTGAAGGCAAATCCCCAAAATAAACGCATAAATTTCTGCGAAGCCCAAAGCTATTACAGTGATGGGCGAATCAACAACAACAACAATCATAACTCCAAAACTATTTCAAACGATTAGGCGAATGGTCATGACCTTTAATTATCTTCGAAATACTCATGAATTGGGCGTGGTACATTTTTAAATAAATGAGAAAAATAATGAATCAAAAGAGTGCTTTGTGCCGATCTCGTTGAAGACGTTAAGAATTAGCATCTAAGCAGATGCTAACAAAATCTCTTCCAAACAAATTTAACCCACACTGCGTACAAGTCATTAACGCCCACGTACATGTGATCGCTTCGTAACCGCCACCGCGACAACTGAAGACTGACGAACGCGGTAGCGATTCATTCAACTTGTATTTATTTTATTTCATATTTTATTACAATATTATCGTCATCATCATATTTAGCAATCACCTTGAAACAAGTTCAATAGAATTGTGAACTCGGACTCATTCATGCGGACAGTGTCTCCTAAGCAACAAAAACAACAACAACAACACCAACAACAACAACATAAGGAACGTGTAAATCAAGCCTGAACTGGAAAACTAATGATTTCTATTTCATTCATTCAAAAAAATTCATTCTTAATCAAATTTGATATTTCATTCATTAACCTGTGGTCAGCTGGCAGCAGCACCAATCTCACTAGCATGATCATCACCGCCAGCAACAGCAGCAGCAGCAGCAACAACAACAGCAGCAACAACTATTGCAGCAACTACAATACGGGTAGATGACGTATTTGATCGGTTCGGCTAAGCGGGCAAACATGTGCTTGCGTGGCACATGCGCTCGAGCATAAAAACAAACGCCCACCTGTTGCTGCGCTATATACTACTATCATGCCAACCAGTGCTGCCAGTTTTCTCTGTTCTTTCATGCTAATGTTTCATTCACAATTTTTCAAATCAAAGCCAGAGACCAAGAAGAAAAAAAAAACGAGTAGCAAACATAAAAAATGTCGTTCAGTTAGTTGTTATTGTTATTGATGTTATTGCTATTGATCAAAACGCCCTTGTAATGAAGTGGGTTTTGCGCGTGCGCTCACGGCATACGTTCGCACGTCATCGTATCCCACACACAAAAACAAAAATCTATTCAGATTTAATTCAAGCATTACATTAGATTTAAATATATGCGATATATCTTCGTTCATTAAATCGATACGTTTCGTTACGCTCATTTTCTTTTTCTATTTTATTTATTCGTAAAATGTCATTAGAATAACTCGATCGAATCACCGTCTCCGTCCGTGTTTTATTTGTTTTATTTGTTTTGCACACGATTTGGCATTTTCCAGCGTCTACTTTTTTCCTACTCGTTTCAAATAAATCTGCATTCGCTTAGGCTTGACATTGAACCACACGCCGAACAAACATTAAACGGCGGTATACATTCTGTCATCTCGATCTCTTTAGGAGTCATGTTTTGTGGTAATTGCGTCAGTGACGTCATTTAATGAAACCTGCTTGCGATTTGTTAATCATTACGCCACCAATGCAAGATCAGTTTTAAGTCTTGTGGGCAGAAGTTATTTTCTGATGATAAAGGCAAGTATAACGTAAGACTGACGGACATGACGGCGAGTATCATCGTCCAAAAAGAATCGTTTAAAAAGAAGTATCATCGTACAAAAGGAAGCGTTATCGTTGAGAAAATGTTGAACCGTTTTTTATTAGACTAATCAACGGAAGTAGAATTTAACAAAAAAGTTTAGACGGAAGTAAAACGACCCCTATATCGGAAATTAGAAGGCATTCCAGGCAAATACATTTTAATGGAAATTTTTAAAATGTTTTGAAATTGTTTGGCTGCGTTGAATTATTTTCAACAAGTTTTGATGGTTTTTTTTGAAAACATTTAAAGAGTTTGTTTTAAAAATTTATAGAACTTTAAGTGTCAGACTTAATCTAAAATGTTTGTTTTAATATTATTTTGTTTTTAAACAATAAAATTTATTCATTATAAATTGGTTTATTAATATTATGTTTTTCTCTAATTGCAAACTTAAAATGTAACTAAAAATCTATTCCTTCTTATAAAATAATTAAATGGTCGAATATATTTTTGGAGTCTTATTCATATAAAAATACTTTCTAAAAATTGAATAACTCTAAAAAAATATTCAGAATTCATCTTAATATAAAACGATTTATAATCAATTATTATTGTTTCCGTGGGTGTCTTTGCACAAAATTGCAAATTTTTATTTTGTTTCTAAAAAGTTTAATAGTTTTCCAGCATTTTAGTATTTTTCTCAAATTGGATTTATTGAAAAATCTGAGATTAAAAAGGAAAGTGGTTTTAATTATTAGATAATTGCAAGAGAAAGAGAAAAAAAGAGGAGAAGGCTAGATACTTTTTTAAGTGAAAGAAAATATTTCAATTTTATAGAAATATCCGATAGTTTTGTGGTATTTGTTATTTTTAAAAAATAAGAAAATTACTTTTAATTGAAATTATTTCAGAGGAAATATTATAAAATATGAAATAAAAAATATGCACAAGACAGTAAATTACAAATATAATTCTATGATTATTACTATTTATAATTGCGGAAAAATAATTTTAAAATAAATCTTTTTAAAAAAAAAATATTGGTAGAATATTTCGAAATATTTATGATTATAATTATGATCAGATTCAGCCTCGTGCTTATAATTCTAGAACACGGAGTGATAAAATATCTGTATTTGAAGTATTTTATTTCAGAGATTCGGACTTTAGATTTATTTAAAAACGTTTCAATGAATTTTTAAAATATTCGAATTTTATTTAAAAACAATTTTTATTATTGCACAATTTCTTTTCGAAATATCGTTATGAGTTGGTGGTAGGAAAAATTTTTTCGGGACTACAAACGAGTCACCTTCACGTCTTCAATTGTGATTTGACCAGTCGCTTTATAACTGTTTGACACCAATATGCGCGATGGTTTGTCGAGCATAACTATACCAAACAGTTCAAAGGCGACTGAAAAAATACAAAAGATGAACTGATACCGATTTAGAGAATAAAATTATTATGGCAAAAATTATTTTGTCCGGATTGTCTTTTTTACGATATTAAGAATTCGGAAGTTTTGTTCTAATAATTTTCTTGATTTTGACTTGAAGATATATTTTATCACTCAATGTTTCAATCAGGATAACAGCAATAAAAATGAAAATTTATCATTAAATAAATAACACTTACACTAACAACAAATAGTCACGCTCATCCATTTATATAGTTTGGACTAAAATTCTTCTCTTAGAATTGCACTTGAAGTAGTTTTCTTCGTTATTCCTTTTAGGATAACGTATAACGAAAGGGTGTGTAAGGGAACAGATTTATATGTATATATTTATGATTAAGGATCATCAATAGCTAACAAAAGTATGGCACTAGTGAAAATGCTTTGTGTCTCTTGCTATTTCTTTTCTAAAGGTAGGTTACGGCTATTAGAGTTGTAAGAAGTTGTGAGTCGAAATTGTTGCTAAAATAAAAGAATTAATTGCGTATTTAAAGCACAATAGTCTTCTAATAAAATAATATGGCTCCGATCGATCTGCGTTTTGCAATAATTATGGCACAATACAAAAATATCAAATGTTTGCTTCATCATTTCGTTTCATCTAATTCCGTTTCTCTAATGACTAGTTCATTATGATTGCATAAAATATCATCAAACTTAGCTATAGCAGCTATACAAACGTTATCGACCGTTATTTTTTTTTATTTTGAAAATAAATATCTAGAAGCGAGATCAATGATCGTCTTGATTCGATCTATAATATATCGATCAGTATAGAAGAAATCGCAACATAATCGATATTTCCATTTAAATTAAAGTTTTTTTTGTGTGTTGGGGAATAATCCGTTATCGATGATATCCCCAATGATTGAACCCGATTTATATCATCGTCAATATCATCGTAATTAGCGGTATATGTTTTAAAACAAAGAAGAATAACACCAAGCGGGCACTTGGCTAGCTTTAGGTTTATCCTACCGCTGCACATGCGCATGAGTCATATGAGAATGCGTTGAGTGTGGCACGTGTGATACATGCGGATGATGTGTATGACCGCCATGTTGCGCGTAGGCTTGAGCATGAGAAAGGGGTGAGGGTTGTCCACCACTATATGGTGATTGCATAATACTCTGCTCGATCGCATAGTGAGTGGGAGGAGCTTGTGGGTGACCGAGATGAGCGTGACTATGATGACCATAAATTAATTGTCTTACTTTTGAATCCTCGTCGGCAATGTTGTAACTCAGTTCGGTCTCTTCAAAACCGGTAGCAGACATACGCTGATCGCCACCACCCACACTTGGTGGATCGGGCGAGTTGAGGCAGGTCTGTATTAATTGTTTGCCCGCTTCCGATGTAATCATGGGTTGAAGTTTGCGGGTAGCGAATGTGTAAACGTGCCCCGTTTCTGATGCGACCAACAGCATTACTTGGGTTCCGGTTAATGTTGAAAGCTCGTAAGCCTGTGGAATTTTTCAAAATAAACAGAATTATTAGTTTAAAGAAAAAAATTGAGAGAAAATATTTTTTCATAAATTAAATTTTTTATATTTTTTATCCTTTTTTAAAAATATTTATTTTAGAAAAAATGTATGTTGAAATTTGTTTTAAATTTAAAATATTTAGTCCTTATTTTTTCAAGCGTCAGAGTAATAATAATAATAAAAAATAAGATTTTTCCGATTTTAAAATTCAATATAAATCATTCAATGTAATTTAAATAAATCATTATCATAAAATAATTCGTTTTTTTTCATGGGAAAATATTAACCTCTAAATCAATATTTATTTTGTAACATTTACTTAGTAGTTATCGATGTGATAAATTTCTATCGATAAATTAATACGCCAACTGAAAAATTTAATTGCTCGCTATAAGAGCCGTTCCGAGTTCTTGATCCACCAGACTGATACGAATTCAGTTCAACAGAAGCCCGTGGGCATTGGGTTAAGTCATAGAAGCATTCAAATTGGAATACTGTTAACGGGCACCCTGATCGTATGCGCGATAGATTAACGTGCTGCGCCCCAACAGCCCACCGCCAGACGCCAGAAGATAAGAATGTATTGAAAACCTTTCAAACACATTCAAACGGCCATTATTGATCTAATTTACGGCACTTAAAACCGCTGGTGATGGTTTAAGCAAGCATTATTCGTGGTTTGTGGTTAAACAAAGTTGTGTGAAATGCTTCTAGTTTGACGCGTGCAATGCATGAGCATCACACATCACGCTAAACCATCTTATCGCAAAACTCGATCGTGTTGGAAGTTTTACTACCAGGCTACTAACTCGTCGTCTAACGAATGTGTGAAGGCGATCATTGAATATCGAGCTCTCATGATATGAAGCATTAAATAGAAAAAAAATCTTCTTGGAATATTAGACGTCGGTCGGTTGATTTTTCTCATAAATTTTGCATGCTCTTATAAAATTACGAGCTGAGTGAAGTACGATAAGAGATAAAATGAATCTACTCCGGCACTCAAAACAAACAACAACTTCTACTTCAGGGTACGTGAGTGGATCTGCTTGTAAAGATAAATTTCGGTAATTTTCATTCGATACGTATTCAATGATTAGTTTTGTTATTATCATTTAATGCAATTCGCTCATGATTAAATTAAGAGAAGTCAAACAAGTAAAAAACTAAAAGAAGGAATAGGATAGAAAATTGTAAAGAAGTTATTTAAACAAGTAACAAAATACATATGTTAAATAACTCTTAAACTACTTATACAAATTTTCTAATTTTCAAATTTTCCAGCTTTTATTTTTTTATTATTATTATTATGGCTACTCAATATTTTAATATTTTGTCAATGTTTTAATATTTGGTCAACGAGCATCTTCATGATTCTATATCGTCATCTATCAAATTTGCTGCCGCTTGTTCCAACGATCGATTCGTTGTTTAAATTTCGTTATAAACCTCTCAGTCGGAGCTTCGAATGTATCGTTTAATGCTCTACGTAATTAAGAAGGTCTTCCCGTAAAGCTTTTACCATTTTCTTTATCCCTACGTAGTTTTAATTTTATGCTATTTCTCAATCTTATATCTCGAAATAATGTAGAATTGGAGATTCTTGGATTCTTCTTCTTCTTTTTAAACAACTTGTATGACACTTTAATTCAAAATTGGCAAATTTTTGGAACTTGATGTAATATTTGTCACCACTGATAAACAGAAACGACTAATGTCTTAAATTGCATTAAGTGCACTCGAATCGGTTTAGGAGTTACATAGTTATGGCAAACAAATACTGCAACACCCTTTCCTACTCCCTCAGGAGTTGAATTTTGGATAATGCTAAAATGGATTATTCATTAATTTTAACACAATTCATTACGAGCAAGTTGTAAGATCGTTCGACTACAAATACAGTATTTCTCACATAATTTTTTCTTCATTAAGAGTTGATTTTCGAGACATTCTTCTATACACTTCCTTTTGCAGACATTACATTGGGGTCCTCTACGTAAGCTACGTAAACGTTGGTTGAACAAATTAGCAGAAGTTTAATACGATACAATACATAGTCATATGCATTGGATTTATGGAAGGCACAAACCAGAAACTTCTAAAGGCACTAGCTAAGCTTTGGTATACTAAATCATAATTAATTCTACACACTTTTTAAGCTCCTGCAATATATTTTCTATTATTATTTATATACATATATAATCGAAAATATTTTGCATTATTATTTTTATCACAAAAAACATCAATTAAAGATCAGAAATTATACAATTTTAGGATCGATTCTTTTATTTTTGTTATTTTCTTTTTCTCCTTTACGAATTAGTGCTCCAATATTACGCGTTTAGTTGCCTTAACGAAATATTATTCTGTGCAATGCACGCTTATTGGCATCACAACACAAACAGCCATGCAACATTCATATACACACACACACTCACACCCACCCACTCACATTCTCACGCACACGTTCACATACAACAGAATTGACAACAAAATCTAAAATCTGATTTAAACGCAACATCGAGAATCGAAAAGAGCACAAATTTGAGCACAAATTTCATGAATATTTTAAGGTCGCATATATCAATTTTAATTCCGTGTCGGTCATCTTCTCCTACTGCTTCAAAATGGAACGTGGACGAAGCAGCTACCGGACGACTCACAATTGCAACGTCAAGTCAATTCGTAAAGATTGTTGTCGGTCTCCCTGAATCTGGCCCCGATGCAGGCGAGACCAGGCGCAAAGATCCAACAAAATGCAAACGGCGCTTTGTTTTAAGTACACAAAAAACATGCGTTGTGAACCAAATGACAACACGAGATAATGCCGAACGACCGTGCCAAACTAAGCCATTTCTACAATGCCTTGCGAAATTTCAACACTCCAGAGAATGTCCAAAGTTTATCGAAGAGGGCGATCAAGGAGTATCCGTTGAAATCAAATCGCGCTGAATTGCATTCATTTTGATATATATAAAATCAATACAATCGATATGTACTAGTATTGGTATATGTGCGCTTGTTTGTATGTGTGTGTGTGTTTACGTTCTTGGACCTGAGAGAATTGTTCAAAATTAAATGGAATAACACGATGACAATCATTGTGTTTTTTCTCAATTTAACACCTCTTTTCGGCGTCTTACTCTTTCTTGTGGGCCTCCGGTGAACCCCGCAACGTTTTACATGCTGAATCGGTAACAAGGGCAAAAAGGTCATACCGTCCGACAATGACACTCACAGGAATATATATAAACTTGTTCAAGCCAAACAAACCTACAAGAAGGCACCATCGCAATCGGAAGCAGTCTAATATTTAAATAATAGTTTCCCTGGAGGGCAAAATAATTCATGGAATAAATTTCCATTTGTAAAGCACAAAAAAAATCCCATTGTCAAATGACGGTAAACAAAGTAAGATTAATGGTATAACCAATATATACTAGAGCTATACTCAAATGTAAAATTAGTTTAATTTTAATTAAAATAAATATATAAATAAATAAAAAGTAAAAGTGTTTTAACTAATGATTTCCATTGAATTAAACAATTAAATTCAATATATAATACATTACTATATAATTTCAAATAAAGCGGTTAAAACGTAAATTATATTTAAATGTTAGCCAAAACCCACACAAAACACACACACATGCACACACATATAATAAATAAAATAAAACAAAGTGCGGAATGAGATCATTTAATATTTGGAGACTGGTATACAAGCTCATCTTCTTTCTTTGACTTTTAATTGTCTTTGACTAACGCACACGCAAAACCATTTCTTTTATCCATTTAAGGCATGAAAGCACACCGCAAATGATTGAGAACCCCCGCAAAACATCTAACCTCTGGACAGTAATCGTAAATTTTGTTTATATTTTATATAAATATATATGTAAATTTCATTATAATGCAATTAGTAATAGCGCCGAAATAAATTTCCTAAAAAAGGTAGACTTTGCTTAACGGAATAAAAATATACAGAGGCAATAGTTCATCAAACTTTAAAAATATTTAATAAAAATTTAAATTATTGTAACAAAAAATCTATATAAATATAAAAAGGCTATATAAATGTAGCATATATATCATATTGGAGTAGCAGATAAATGTAAACAAAGTATTAGAACTCTCCCGAAATTTTCAGCTGTTTCATTCGTTTGATTTTGAAAATGGCTTAAGTTCATTTTATCAAAAAAATTAAAAAGGAAAAACGATTTCTATACGTTTCAACGAGATTTTAAGGGAATTTGGAATTTAAGGGGAGAATTGGGAATTTAGGAAAATTATAGTAAAGGACTATTACAACCCTGACTATTATATTATAACCCTGAAGCTATTTTGACAAGTTTCGTTATTACGTCATCATATATTTCACTCACGCAACGCAAAAAGGATTAACTAAAAAATGTTGACATTTTAGTTACTTGTTAGTACTGTTAATACTTGTGTATTGTATATGTACTAGTATTTGTTCGTGTTAGTAATTACTTGTTACTCTTAGTATTGTTAGTACTTATGTAATTTCTAGTACTGAAACTCTAATTTCAGTTACGTTTTAGTACAAGAAAATTGTTTGAGGCAATATGCAATTTCTTCGTGTTTTGGGTCAAGTTTTTGGCCCACTCACAAAATATAAAAAATCATATAAAGAGTTAAGATTTAGAATTTTTAAATGGTCGTTATATGCTATCATAGGTGTAGAGACTATCAACAATTCAAATGTTTTTCTTAAAAAAAGACTTCTTAAGCGGAAATAGGAGTAAAGTGCTTCCAAATCTCTCTCTCTAAGCCCAATACATTTATCCCGAAATTTTGTTGTACTTTATACAAAACATTCTGTTCTCTACCACTTGGTGAGTACGATAATATACTACATTAAGAAAAATGCTGTGAATTATACATATTTGTATATATATTTTCCTTTTTTTGCATTAAAAATCAAATACATTCATATGTATTATTGACATTTTAGTATTTATCATGTAAACACGGTCGGTCAACTGCCAAAAAAGTAGCACGTATTCGACCTATGGACTTCTATAGTGATTATAAAGAACTCTACTATTCAAACAATTGAACTTTAACTAAGACTCAAACACGATCAAATACAATTGCAATCGTGATTAAACGGGAATTAATAATTTATTTTAAGTTGACGCAATTATTTGTATTGTTTTAAATGCAAAAATAACTGTTTCGGTTTTAAGTGAGAGTCAATTCAAACTAGTTATTGCACAATAATAGCTAGAGGTTTACAAATAAATAAGTTAGTTAGCGAGCTTTTACGGGATTTTATTTGAAGTTCTTAATTTATTCGTGCAAGAATTTTAAACGGATTAGAAACTTACGAAGAAACCAAATATTATTGTAAACCTAAATAACTTTAACTCGACTTTTGGTTTGGGTTATGAAGTTTGTTTTCAGATTTATAATGCATTCATCGTGTAATTTCGAATTTTTTTTAATGTTATCCTTTAAAAGCAACTCGTGGTAAATTAAATAAAAAGGACAAAAATACCAAAAGACCAAAGACTGAAGATGGTAGATCGCCGGAACAAGTTTGTCTAAAAAACTCTCAGTAATGTAATGTAAAAATAAAACTATTATATTGCTCTATATTATTTAAATTATATATCTATAAAAGGATGTCGGAAAATCGTTCCAATTATCAAAATCTTCTAACTCTTTCGAAGCTCAAAATAAATTAATTAAGAAGCAAATCGATTAGTTTCTTGATGGTTAAGAGAAAGCATTTGGGGTAACCGAAATGTGAACAATTTTAAGATAGTACTAAAAGAAGTTGTTTATACATCATCTGCGATGCTTTCTTCATTGCAGCATCCTTTCCTCTTTTTCTTCATTTACATCGAAAATAAAACAAAGCTTGTAAATGTCAAAAATGTAGTTTTCTGCCATTTATCTAAGATTGGTTTAAGCGTTGAGAATCAAACAAAGGATTATATTGCAAATTACCAAACAATCTTATTACTGCCAAGTAAAAGACCTGCCGCAGTTTATATGTAACTACATGATGCATGATGCATGCGCACGGGAGCTACTGAATTCGATATAAACAACAATTTGATTCCTGAATTTGGAATTAGGTGCTTTTGTTGCTTTTGCTTGCCAACGGTTATCCATAACTGCGAATATGCATTTTCATTATGCGAGTGCATGGCACGTTGTCGTGGCTACTGCGCTTACACATTCAATTCATTCGGCTTCTCCCTGGCCGGCACGAGGAACAGAAAACGAATGGAGTGAGTGAGGTAAAACGGGAGAGTAAAGAGGGGAAACGGGAATAGGACGACAATGACGATGACGACGATGATGACGGGACGCATGCGCAGATTTTATCACGAGCCACTGTGATTTCTTTATAGGTCTCGATATGAACCCAGTTTCGCCAACGCAATGCGCGATTGCTCAGTCGCTTTCATCGTCTACCCATAAAATATTACCATTGAAATTGTATTGTTGCGCTGAATAACGTTGGCGGCCATTGTCAAAGTTCGTTAAATGTTTTGTTATTTTGCCTTTCGTTTACAAAAAAAAAAAAAAGAATGTCAGCAGGCTTTTGGTAGTTCGGTAGTTTTGGTGTTTTGGTAATACGCTTCTGATCAGCCACATAAATGAAAATGACCAACAACAATTCCAATGGCAACGACAACAACAACAAAATCGGCGACAACAACAACAACAAACGGTAACAAGTTCTATGTGCGGCGCTCACGATCGCGTTCGTTTCAGTAATCATTATGCGAAGATGCAACCATTGTATTAATAACAGTGGGAAAAGCTGTTATTATTTATTAATTGAGCTTTAATGCAAATCAAGTTAAATCGATGTAGTAGAAGTCATTTTAGAATTTTAAACAGAAAACCCAAATCAAAAATTAATTTGAAAGTGAATTGGCAAAGAAGCGAATTGAATTCAAATTTTGATGATATTCGCCAGTAAAAAATTGCAGTATTTTAGAATTTAATTTTTATTTTTAACAATTTTTCAATAATTGCATTTTCTTGAAGGGTAAAAATTTTTAATAACAATAATTAATCGATTACAACCCACAATTTAGTTTATCTTCGTTATTTCCAAACTGTTGCTTAATTAATGAAACAGTTTGTTAGTTTTTTCACTAGAATAATACATGAGAGTAAAGAATATCAGTGGTAGAATTGGTTCGTCCAAATATTATATATGCGGTTTTGCGTTGTCAACTGATTTAATAAAACGCAAATTATAGAATGTAACAGAATGATGTGGGTCTTCTCTCTAACGCTACCAAAAAGGCAAAGTCAACAATATCAAACATCGCAATGATTAAGTTATACATCCCACAATCAATCATCGAAGAACTTACGTAGGCGCCTCTAATACGTTACAGCTGATTATATGAATTTGAATGTTTTGATTATCTTTTATTCTCGTAAGTATTGATTTAGTCAGTAATGTATGTGACGCTTTTCCGCCTGGTAACACCGTATCGTCAAACCGACATTTGCGACTTGTGTGAGACAGTTTGAAGATGAATAAAAGCAGCAAAACAAAAACAAAAGAATTAAATGCAACATAAAATAAATAGAATGAAACCTACAAGTCTTGTTCGATCTGAGCAGAAATGGGTTGCAGCGGAATATTTTGCCGACAGTATTAAAAAAGAAAACAAACAAAATCAGCTGATAGGAAGGGCTTGGTTTTCTATTAAAATTCTTCTTACCTTTTTCATTATACCCGTCTTTCGTTTGGAAAATGTAGTATAACGCCTTAATTTGTTATCGATATATTCCATTTTAATTTTAACACGTCCTTTTGTCTTTTTCCCATTTGCGGGCGGTGATTTCTTATTTTGCATTGAATTATAGCTATCATCCACCACGTCGGGTACGTTGCCGCCACCCTGTTGCTGTTGTTGATTACTGCCACCGGACGAACAACCATCCAGGCCTTGCATTTGTGCAGCTAAACTGCCGCTGCCACCGCGTAAATGATCGTCATAGCAGTCGGAATTTGTACGTTTGATGCCACGCGCTTGTTGTTGTTGATTTTGTCCGGGGCCGCCCGCACTGCCAGTGGTTGTATTGCTTAGAGATTGACATTGTGAGGAGTTCGACATTAGATTACCACTGGATCTCCCACTCAATCCTATACCACCACCAGTGCCACCACCCATTGCCTGCATTAAGCCACCACTTGGCGGCCGACCACCAAGAGCGGCAGCAGCAGCGGGATTGCCATAAAGATCAGCTTGATCTGACAGGCTTAAACCTATACTACTCATTGAGTAGTTGAGGTTATAGCGCGAGTCACCTCGCGAGGGATCCATTCTTAAGTAGAAGTTCTCCACCGCGTAGCCGTTTAAATATTCCAGTTCGGTTAAATCAATTTTTATCCTTTACTATCCCGTTCGGCTCGTCCCGTCACGCACAAACCTTCTGTTGGAAGATGTTTAAAACACAACGTTTCTAACACGTTTTCTTGACCAGGATGAAAAACCGACAGTACACATACGCGTCGTGCTCGCCAGACGTGACGCTGGCCCGATTCTTATATTTATTTTAAACTTTTTTAGTTTTCTTGATGTCGAAAAATGTGTTCTTGTAATTTATTTTGCTAGTAAGAATGCCTTGATTTTTATCCAAAAATAAACACAAAACACACTTCTTCAGTTCGGATTCCGCACTCGCGAGTAAATATGATATTAAGAACAGAAAACCGAATCCCTCAGATTTCTCACACGCATGTCCAAGGATGTCTCACTCTCACCTTCGGCAGCTCTGCAAACAGCTGTTCATAATTGTCAAAAGTTCGCACCACGGCAATCAATGCGTATAGTTTTAAAGAAAAAACTTGAATTTCTTTCAAGTATTACAACTTGATGTAATCGTTCGGTTAATTGAATATATTTGCATAAATTATTATAAATTCTTGTTATTAATATTTTGCTTCACTTAGATAATAATATCTCTCGTAGCTCAACTGTCATTAAAATTGTCCAAAGGCATAAAAGTACTAAAAATACTCTCACTCTCTCTCCTTGTCAATCTGTTGGGAATCCACTGGCTGCGTTCGAAATATTCTTAAATATGTTTGTATTTATTTCTCACTGTGGATTATCTTATTTTGGAAAATTGTTTTTCAGTAGGACAAATTTGGTTTTATGTTTCCTTATTCGAAATGGCTGCACAGTAGGTTCTCACTTTGTAAAATTGCAGCGTATGTACGTCAGATAACGCTGCGCGTACATTATCGCTCACAAAATGATCCCTGCAGTAGTGACAGCTGTCAAATATTAAATTTTGGGCAGTTAATCCAATTGGACTTGAAGAATTTTTGTTTCGTTTACGTTTAGTGATTTGGTTATAATTGTTGCCACTATTTTCAATGGATGATGAATTGACTGTGTTGCCGATTTCAGTGTCGAAGACTAAATTGAAAAGCTTGTAATGCCAAACTAAGTTTTATGTTTGCGATGTCGTTGACGTTCTCTAGATGGAAGCGCGCCAATGAATAACACTCACTAACCGAGCAGTAGGGGAGCAACTGGTGGCGACATAAAAAGATCGCAAACAACCCAGCGATGGGAGAATCGTTTAAATCAAAATTACTTTATCAGACGAGGATGGATTGTTTGTCACCTATAGGATTGTCTCCCTCTCGAACTGAGTAAACGAGTTATTTTTAAGAGAATTTATTGAAAATATTATTTCTCTTTGGTTGTTGGAACACTCTATTTTTCTCTAATTTAGCAAGATCGTATTTTTTCAGTTGACATGAGTCATATTTTCTATATAATCATTAGATAAGCCTAGAGCCATAAATTCTTTGGTGTGATTGGCGTGCTCACTGGTGGTTCGTTGCTTATTTTAACAGGTTTCAATGGTGGGTCTTTCTTGTAACGCGTATATATTTATATACTCGATAAAGTAAACTGCTATTCATTGGCAACTACTTTAATATCAGACGGCTAGTTGCTCCTCCCACAATTAATTATAATGATCGTACATTAATATGATCGCATACTCATTGATACTCGTAGGAGTATGTAACTAGTATATATCGTAATACAAGTAACGGCTGGTGGGTTTTTATTTAAAAGAGTACAAATGCATATAAATATGTCTGTGTTTTTACGTATTGGTTAAAATAAATTCACACAAAACATTCGGATATTAATTAATAAATCTAATGAAGTTTCTATTAACAATTATTTTAATTATGCATTACCGTTAATAATATGAAATATTGAAACATTCCATTGATGAATTCCAAGATCCAAATGTTAATTGACGCACAAAAAGGAACTGGTATAAATACATTCACTAAATATGCCTATATCTATATTTGTTTTTAAAAAATACATAATTTTCTTATACATATTAATGGTACGAAGTGGGGAGGAGCCGACGGTATATTATGAAAAACATTAATTGTAAACATCTCTTGTTAGTTAGCCTTTTAAGGCACGTTAATGAAGGTTTAAGATATTAGAGAAATTGTAGAGGTTCTAAAAAATATGTATTAACAAATAAATTATATAAATACATTTAAAATTAAACGGAAAATTGTAAATAGTTTGACAATAGTTTGACATTATATAAAATATTAAGAGTTGAAATAATGTCAACAACATGTGAGGACATTTAGAGGACTTTAGAAATACTTCTATTCTGAAGATCTCCTTTCCATTTACACTTTATTTAGGTTTCATTTAAAAATATTAACAAAAACATCAACTAATGAAATAAATTTAGGAAATCATGTATCGATTATCATTTTTCCATTTGAGTGAATAAATTCAGGTTTCATAATCGTATACACTTCAAAATCCTGAATATAAACACTAAAGCAGTCTCGCTTCACTAGACAGCACGTCTTAATTTAATTTCTTTAAAATCTTTAAGCTTTCGATTTTTCAAATAGGTTTCACAAAGATGGCAATTGCATTTTTATAGAAATATATAAAATAATACATCTTTCTCAAAGTTCGCGCAGAAGTATTTGTACTAAAATTCTGTGGATTTTTTTATAAAAAGTTTTCAGTTGATCTAGGAATATGGATTAAGCCTTCTAGACTTCTTAACCTATGGTTACGCTTTATGTTTTACAAATCTGCGATGTGTAATAAAATTATGAATTTATAAGAAAGCTTATAATTATGTAAAATAAGAATGCAACATAAAAATTTAAGTATGATTGTAAAGGACAAATAGAAGGAGTGGTAACAGAAAGGAAAGGTAAAGGAGTGGTAGTAAGAAGGCGGCCGGTGATACGGACAGGTGTGAGAAATCCATAATTTTCTTAATCAAAGCTTTAGGGAATTTTTAATTATATTTATTTTATATTTGTTACAGAAATAATAAAAGATATATAAAAGAAGGAAAAAATTGAAATTAGAAGAAATTTGAATTGATAAATACATTACCATATACACCAGCACAATCAATAAAACACATCATCTTATACCCGAAAATTGCGAGAATTTATAATTCGGAAACATAGCAAATATCTTTTCGAGTGTTATTCGTATTCATAAATTGGTTATTTTGTATGCCAATATCCGGTGGTGGTCCCACGAAACTTGTTTTAATAGTTTGTAACGGTATCTAATACCTCTAATAATAATCTAATTCATTTAAGAATAAATAGATAGAGATGACGATTAATAAAGGTGTCTTATGAATGACATTACCATATAAAACGTAATTGTGTGTTAGCCTAGACC
The DNA here is from genome assembly GCA_963966595.1 of Physocephala rufipes. Lineage (NCBI taxonomy): Eukaryota > Metazoa > Arthropoda > Insecta > Diptera > Conopidae > Physocephala > Physocephala rufipes. The sequence continues at coordinate 30,669,508 of OZ016505.1, read as the reverse complement.
AAAATACATTATTCCGATACTCGATCGGCTGAAGAATAAAGTCCAAATAATTTTTTTTAATGTTTTATATTAAGTTTATTTTAATTAATTTTCTGTAATATATTTTGATAAGGATGTATTAGATTCACGAACTATTTGTGACATACCCAACACTCTCTAACAAAATATTTATAGCCATATGACACAACTTTGAGATGAGATGTCAGTAATTGTTAATTAAATGATCTTAAAAAGCGATCTTATGAAATTAATTAAGAAACCTTCTACTATGAGAAGTCACTTATTCGTTTCTCACATGAAACTAAAAATTTTTGACACCAATTTCCATAGTAATACCTAACATTTTGGTCTCCTACGATAATAGTTGAAACGCTTTAGATGTTACATTTTTTATCTAAATTTTACATTTGAGGTAAAAAATGAACAGAGAAATAAGCCAGCTTTTACAATTTTCAATATCAATACCAAGAACATTCAAGTGCATATTTTCGTAGTCATTATCGCTACTCGTGTTTGGTCCGTAGTGGCCCGAAGGACAGGTGGAAAACAGGTAAGCGAGCAAATGAATCAGCCTTTCCGATGGGATGATGATATGAAGGGATTAGCGTCTTCAATGAGAGAATATTGTACTAAAATACACACCGATATATTCTGATTCATAACGATCATGTATCTTCTTTTCACAAATGTAAGAACAAAGCTCCCACCGCGTATAAGCCATACCCAATCACGAAAGGGTTAAAGCGATTTAGATATGCCTTTTAATCTTATTTCACCTGAAACATCTGTCTTGAAAATTCTCCGTGAAAACACTTCCAGCTCAATCGAAGAAATCTCAGAAAAATTATAAAAAATCTTTCTTTTTTGGGTCACAAAAGATCACTAATACTATTTACATCGGCGTAACGGCATCAGCATATATACGCAGGAAGTCAAATACATTAAAGAGTGGAAGTGCTGTTGGCCACGCTGCTTACGCTAACTTATCGAACGGTAATAATAGTCATAATATTCATGGTTTACTCGTACTTAAGCGCAATATATTAAACTTACAATTTTTTTTTGACTTAACAAATAACGCTGTGGTGAGAATATGAAACAGAAAATTAAAAAAAATATATATAAATAAATAACGATAACTGCATCGGAAGGAAGCGCCTAGAATTCTACGTTTTATTAACTTTTGCTGTCAATACAAAAGCAATATTTTCCGTTATCCGCGTCGAAAACAACAAACATTAACGACGAGACACATATTGACGATTACACTTGACCGTTTCACCTTGTTTATTAAGGTCCTAAATTAAAATGCAATGGGGCAATGCAAACTAAAGACGATGAAAGTAAGCGCAACGCAGAAGTTGCGGCAAGTGCGGCATGCGCCAAGTTGTTTTGGAACGAGCAAAAGAATAATTTTTGAAAAAAAAAATTATAAAAAAAGGCTAATTTTAAATGCGGCTGCATAACTGTTACGCTCAATTCAACAGGTTAGTTCTTCCCTTTCTTCTTTGTCTTCTTCTATTCTTTTTTTTTAAGAACGGAAGTCTTTGACAATGGGAATGAAGTCATCTGGGCGATCGTTTTGGGGTTCCGTCTTCCGTTGTTCACGCATGCGCGAAATATTATTGAAGTACGGCGGCGCGTATAATCTGTGTTTGCGTTGCGCGTCGCGTCTAAACACTTAAGCAGTCAGAAGACATACCGCAGTGCTTCCCGTCCAAGCCAAACAGACTTAGATCGCAAACAGAAGACGTACAATTATGGTTGGACTATTAAAAGTGTTTTGCATACAAAAGCATTTGACGTTTGTCAGACAAATCATTTCAGGTGTGGGTCGCACCGATCGATTCATCGATCGAATGATATTCGTTTAATTATTAGTTGAATAATAATTAAATTTTTAGCATAACGGAAATAAAATATAATAAATTTTTTTATAGGAGGCTATACCACCTCATGAAATAATTAAAGAATATTTGAATTAAGGCCATGATTAGGATATTTTTTCTTTTCGAAATAATTCTTTTACTAAATTAAATTTAATCCATAGGGAATTTCTTTTAAGTAAAGACTAAGCTTTTAAATTGCTTGCCAGATATCGTTAAGATTTGTTAAAGTTTTATATTCAATCGTACAATTACGTTGTAACGATGTTAACGTACGTTGACTTAAACGCAAGAGGCCAATTGATGGCAGATCAACGCATACTCGTGCACACTCACACACACATATACACACATACATACACACACACACCTACCTAAATACGCAAACACACAAACGTCAAACATGCGAACGCAACAAATTAGAACAAAATTATCCCACGCATCTCGAATAATGTTTTCTTGATCGATCGATCGATCGATCGACTCGCGTCGTTATGTCGAATGTTGAATGTTGGCGCGCTCTATCGTAACAATTTCCAAACAACGGAAGCGACGGACGAACACGTCTTCGACAACAATGAGGACGGGACAGCAACAGCCAAACGAGGCACTTTTCCCCAATTCCGAATATATCATTCCTTTACTCGACGTACTAGCCACATCACCGGCTGGCGGCCTGTTTGGCTGACGGTTGATCCGGTTGCCGTGGCGGAGTTGTGCGATCATTGCGATCATTGCAGACGAAATGTCAGGAAATTCAGAAAACGGTAACTTATTTCTACGTCAGGCGAACCGAAGCAGCTTTCGTTTAGAATCGCAGTAACCGAGGTTATTTTGCTACTGTTGCTGCTGTTGTTGTTGTTGTTGTTGTTGTTGTTGGTTTTGTTGTTGTTGTTAGTGTTGTTGTTAGTGTTACTGTTGCAGCAGCTACGACTCGGCGCATCTTGGTCTTGGTAGTGTCACAAGCATTAGTTGCGAAGTAATTCTGATAAGTTATCGTATTTTTCTGTTTGATTCTGCTTGTGTTGCTCAAACTCTTGACATAACGAACAAACTGATTATGCTATTCAGAGCACGTACCCGAAAGAGGCATCCCGATCATTTTAGCCAACAGCCACAACGTCCTCAACCACAGCCGATCCCGATGCACAAAACGCTCGATCGATCGATCCGTACGCATCATCCTCATCCTCATCCTCATCATTGTCATCCTCAACATCATTTTGACATCAGATACGAAGCTTTACAATTTCGATTTTTGCTTTATATTTCGATCTTATTTGAAAAAGTATTTGCTGGTATTTTTCTTCTCTTTCACGTCGCCCACGTCTTGGCCTTGGTCGCAATCTTTGTCTGTTCGCTTGGTCTTCATCCTGGTTTGCGTGACCCCTGGGGATGGAAAAATGCAATGTCAATTCGAAAAATATGTATGTATGTAAAATGAATGTAGAAAGAGATAGAGATACTTTCGAAATGTTTCTATTTAGTGTAAAATTTGAGGAATTTGTTGTTTGTTTGTTTTTTTTTTTGCTTGTATTTATTGCACAATAATTTTACATAAGAATGTCTTCAAGGATCTGACGCTGATATTCCCCACTGTCTCATTTACGGTGATGCTTCGTTAGCCTCTATCTCCTGTTCCTTCTTTCACTTTTGGAAAAGCAGAAAAAAATACAGGTTTCCTAAAAAATTAATTTGGTTTATATCTTTATTTTTTTAAATTTTAATTATCTTCAATATTTTTTATTACATTCAACATAAATTTATTAATATATTTATTACGAAATTTTTATTTATTCATTCAATAATTAATTCAATAATTAATTAATTCAAATTTATTAACGTTTTAACAATAATATTTACCATTGTTTCATCCCAATATTTTCTAGTATGCCCCTCAATGTAAAATTTTACTAATTTCGTTCGTTAGCGTTCGTTAATGTTCTTTATCAATAAAGATAGCCCACTAGGCAATATTTCCTATAGGCCTTCAAAATCAAATGGACTACAATAACATCGTTAAAAGGTATTTTTTCAATTTTTTATTTTATTTCTTCTTTATCTCGTTTTGTGTCCAAAAAGTAGAAGAAAATTAACAAAGAACATAAAGAAAGAAAGCAAATCGAAAAGCAAAACGAAAACGAAAAGTTTTGGATTTCTTGATGGCAACTACTCAACCATCAAATGTCAATCATGTTGGCCACAAGATCAAGCCTAAGAGCCTGTTAGATATGTTGCCTAAGATTATTTCTCGATATCGTCAGCAGCATTCACTGCAGCACCAGCGGCAATGGTTGCAACTACAACAACACCAATAACGACAATACCACCAGCGATAAAGCTTGCTTAAGTTAGAATTGTTTGCTTCTGTGATTCTCGCTGGATCATTTTGCAGGCTCGTATGTAATAACGTGTGCTAACCGCTCGGTATATTTTCAACTAGCTGTTTATGATAGCGTACAGTGCTATGGCTGCATGCGTTGGATTGTATGTGTGTGTGCGTACATGGATTTGCGGGCATTATCAATGTATTTTTATAACGAATTGTTTATTCAGGAATGATGAAGGTTTGTGAACTTTGGATTTTATTTTTAGGAAATTTTTATTTAGAATCTTACACATTTTTTAATGAATTATCAAATTAAAAAATTTTTAATGAATCAATTAGTTTTAAGCAACGCAAATAAAAATTACAAAAGCTATATTTGCTAAAAGCTATCACTTAACGTTTTGAGCTTATTAAAATTTTCGTAAATTAGGTTTAATAATTTAAGTAAATAATTATTTATTTAATTACTTATTTTTTTGAAATCAGTTCCACCAATTCAGTTTGGGGAATGAACATTTATGATTTCTGCCAAGCAATAATTTAATATTCTTAAATCAAATCTCAAATATATTAATTAATAATTTATTCTCTAAAACTATTTTGCAAAAATATTTAAACATTTTTGTAAAAAAGGAATTTTTCGAAAAATTTTTTAATTTTTTAGAAAAATAATTTATATTAATCTCTTCCAATGTCTTTAATGGTTATCAAAAATGGCAATATTATCGATATTGATGTTCATTCATTAAATCAATCTACCAGAATTGGGTGAAATACGAGAATATCGAATCCAAGGTTGGTGACTCCTCAAAAACGACTTGAAATCCCTTGATGACGCAAAAAGGAGTCTGTTCAATGTTTGGTGGCATCATAACGTAGCTGTTCATTATGAGATGCTGCGCTCTGGCAATCTGTAGAAATCAATAATTCGGCTCAATATCATGCACGATTCGACGATTTAAAAGAAGTCACTCAAGAAGAGCGGAATGATCATAAGGGTAACCGTGTTCCAACAACACAATGCGCGACAAGCGAAGTTGTTGATTCATAACAAATTGATAGAACTCGCAGTGTCGACTACCAATTATTTTGATCTCTAAAACTATCTTAATGGTAGAAAATCCTCCGACCGAAGTGCCGGTGAATAACATTTGGTCAATTCTTTTCGATGACAATCCACAGAAACTTTATATCGATGCAATTGTTATCGCGAAAAAATTATAGAAGATCATAGAAGATAGCTGTCATATTTGATTAAAATTGGTTTTCAGTTAAAACAACTTTATGAAATTTATGACAATAATAATAGTAATAACAAACAATATCATATAGAGTTATTAATTATTTAAAATTAGTTATTAAAATGTTGAGGAGCATAAAATTTTGTTATTCTAAAAATTAAAAAAAATGGATAATTCTTTTAAAATTAAATAAAAAATTTAATTACATGTCTGAGACCATTCTTTAAAAAGTTATCTAATTCAACATCTTTAGTTAGGCCGGACATTATATTACAGTTATCCAACAACTGTGACTGATGGCTCCATCTCATTGTCAAAATTCCAAAGCTATTTTATCAACGCCCATTTTAAATAGCCACCACTTTAAACTTTAAACAGCCACTGCCTTTTAATTTATAATCATCGTGCACACATGGCTGGACTTGTAACAATTAAAAACAAGGAATTCTTTTTCTTTTTTGCATCCATTTAAAATTAAATTAACGAAAAAAATTCCACAAAACTTGACATCTTTAAGCGAAAAAGCGACATCTCGATGTGAAATAATTGCTTCATTTGTCCCAGCGTTGACAGCTATCAAATCAATGAGTCACGATTCATACAAGCATCTGTGTTTACAAATCCGCATTGTGTATTTAGCAGCTGAGTGAATAAATAAATTTTAAATAAACTAGAGATATCGAAACGCCATACTCCGCACTGACAAACACCCGTTGCGTTTCGATATGGTTCAAATTAACTAGAAATCGGTGTACATTTCTTAAGAAAATGAGTCCCATACCTGCATCAACAGCAATTGAAAACCTGGGTTCGAATGAGGGAAGTGCGTTAATTCGTTACAAATCGTGCGCTACACGTCAAACGTTTGATGAATATGCTTGGTAAGTTTACTAAGAATTGTGAAGGATTTTTTCTTACTGATTGTTATAAAATAATTAAAAAGTGAATTAAATTATATTTTTCTTAAAATTCGTTATTTTTATTAGTCCCTCAAGCTTTGAAAAACGTAATTGATATTGAGTTGATTTCCTGCTCTATTGCGCAATGATTGCTGTAATCTCACCACTTTTGTTTATACGTGGTGAATTTCTATATGCTAAATAACAACCAACAATATCAATAACTCGGTACAAAATCACGTATAGTGCATTTGGGTAAACAATGCCTAAAAAATAGACGCCAAACCATATCTTGCCGAGGCGAATTCAGAGTGTTGCAATTGTCACCAATTGTACATTTTCTTGATTTTTAATGGGGTGTTGGTTCAGAAGTGGTGTACAGCTTCATTTTTAAAATTTTTATTCTTGTATTTTAACGTTACAACCGGAAATCACTAATTTTTTTTTCTCGAAAGTCAGAAATGTTGGATTACTTGCATTTGAATTTAATTGTATTAGTGATATCGTTTAATAAGGTAAATCTTTATAGATTTATATTATGGGTGTAGGGTAAATAAGCTTCGGCCAACTCGAGTTAGTTAGCGTTTACTTATTTTTACTTTAGAACAGAATTTAATTAATTTAATTAATGCAAACCCGAGAAGAAGATTTGCCATTCGTAACGGATTTTCTTTAAAATAATCATCGGTTTATTGGGAGTCGTTTGGACACATTTTTTTCAAGACTTCATCTTTAAATAATGTCATTAATTATGTTTAATTTGTAGTTAGCGGCGGTACCCAAGTGAATATTATGTACAGAACTGTTTTATAAAATCCATGCGCAAATGTAAATACTTTTAAAGCAATTAATGCAGATTCCTCTATGTGTGCTTAAAATATGTCCCGATTACCGAGCGGCTAAAATTAAATTAATGTTAGAGTTTTATCAAGTATATATTGTTAGCTATTTATATGTAGAAATTTCTTAAATGAATATGAACAAATTTTCCAAAATGTAAGAAGTATTCATTGAAATAATTCAAAGAATCTGACTTTATCAAATTGCAGTTTTCACTCAATTTATATAAAGTTGCCAAATATCGTGTCAACTCTTTAGTATTTCTCGCAACGCCTTTAATTTAGTGTAAAATCATTGTGTCAAATCAATTGATTAGTGATGATTTGTCATCCTACGTGCATTTATCTGAATGCTACGATTGCATTGCATTTGTTAGATATATTTGTTAGATAAAAATATAAATAAAATTGTTAGTGCAATAAAATAAAATTGAGGAAAAAGTGCATAAATTCATTATTTCGAAATAATTCAATAATATATCAAATAAATATGAAACATAATAAAATTGAATGATTTTTTAATCTTCAATCATATTTAATAAATTAATATTAAAAAAACAAACTGAAAAAGTATTATCGAGCTAAATCAAAACTAGAAAAAACATACTACGTTGTATGAGAGCATATGTTCTTATAAAGTACTATGGCATCATGGTTGTGTGGAAAGTAGTTTCGTTTGTTTTATTTTGGCGAGAATTTACGGTTGTTTCTCACGTAGATATTTTCAAATATCATAAACGTTAATTTGATGAATTTATTGGGATTGAATTGTATTAGATGAAGCATAGCATATTTGCAGCTATTCACACCAATCAACGCCTTTAATTTTGCCTGCATATTATTACATATGAACCTTTAACATGTGGTGAGTTTTTAGTAGCGTAAATTATATTCGTTCAACAGGATTCAAATCAATTCTGAGACATTCACTCGTATTCAATCGCCTAAATTTCAATTATTATTTCAATATTAATTTTAATTATTAATATTGAAAATGCAATTTTCAATTCAATTGCATTTTCACCTCAGCGAGGGTAATAAAACGTAAAAAGTATGTTAGATTTTATAAGTAAAAGCAAAGATTGGAAAGATATGTCTTAACAAATTTTTAGAACTTTAAAATTATTGAAATTAGTATTTTTTAGGAAATCCTTCGTAAGAAAAAAAGAGATGAGATGGAGAGATATTTATGATGAGGTGATTAAATACGGTATAAAATGGGTTTAAAATATACAATATTAAACGTAATTGGATTAGTACTATTATTAAGATAATTAGTTGGACTGTTAGGCGATATAAAGGAGTTTTAAACATATTTTATTATTACATTTTTTTGAAAATATTTTTTGTTAAATAGTCAATGTTAATTTCTTTGTTAAAATACAGGAAAAGTTATTTAAAAAATTTTTATTATACTTTTTAAATCTACAAGTTTTAAAGCTAGATCTTAACGGAAGTATAATTAATATTAATAAGTTTCAGTCATAGTAAGTTCAAATAAATAAAAGTTTATTTGTTAATCCTTTTGTAATAAATGTAAATGATTTCAGTTTTTTTTTCAAGTTAAAATAATTTTTCTAATAGCTTACAGTAATTAAAAATTGTCAGTGAAAACTTTGTCCGTCCGTAAAATGTCCGTCACAAATAAAATTTTTTTTTTGAAAATGTTCCAATAAGTGCACAAACATCGGTTGAAGCATCTCCTAACTTTGAAATTATCAAAGTTTTTTATAATTATATTCTATACTATCGTACCGGTTTTAGTTTTATAAAACTATTATTCCAAATTATTTTTCCAAATTAAATATATAAATTGTATCTGAAGTACCTGAATTTTGCGAATTATTATCAGATGATTGTAAAGAATTATCAAATGATTAGATATGGATGTTGGTTACCGCTTCAAACACTTCATACAAACTATAAAGAGTTTATTTATTTTGTTTTAATTGTATTTTATAAATCGAACAGTAAGAAACTGCTCGGAATGTTTCTTATATGTGTTTGGATATCCCAGGGATTTATTTTGCTCCTATTGTTCCTGTCAATTCAGTTGACCACGAGTCAGTTCAATTCAAATCAAGCATCCAATCACAGCGTCATCGTGCATTTATTTGAATGGAAATGGGACGACATAGCTGAAGAATGTGAAAATTTTTTAGGGCCTAAAGGTTATGCAGGCGTGCAGGTAAAGATTTCGATGATAAATACAAAGGAAAATGAATGTTTTTAATTCCATTATATTCCTCATAGGTATCACCCGTTAACGAAAATGCTATCGTTGAAAATCGTCCGTGGTGGGAACGTTATCAACCGATCTCATATCTCTTGATCACTCGATCAGGCAATGAAGAACAATTTGCCAGTATGATTAAGCGTTGTAATGCCGTTGGGGTGCGTATATATGTCGATGTGATACTTAATCATATGGCTGCAGGCGGTACTGCTGGAACCGCTGGCTCTAAAGCCGATCCACAAAATAAGAGCTTTCCAGCCGTGCCGTATACTATGGTGGATTTTCATAAAACATGTTCGATCGAAGACTGGAATGACGTGTATCAAGTTCGAAATTGTGAGCTGGTTGGTTTGAAGGATTTAAATCAAACCATTCCGTGGGTTCAAGAACGTCTTATTGACTTTTTGAATAAATTGACATCGTTGGGTGTGGCAGGATTTCGTATGGACGCTGCTAAGCATATGTGGCCAAATGATCTTAGGGTAAGCTATTGAAATTTTCAAATGTATTTACAAATGATTTATTGTAAACTTACGCAGACGATATATAATCGATTGGATAATTTAAATACGAGCTTCGGCTTTCCAAACAATTCCCGCCCATTCATTTATCAGGAGGTTATCGATATGGGCAATGAGGCTATATCGAAATACGAATACACTGACTTGGGCACGGTCACCGAATTCCGTTTTTCGCTATCAATTGGCAAAGTATTTCGTGGCAAGGATCAACTTCGTTATTTAATTAATTGGGGTACAGATTGGGGTTTTGCCCCGTCTGAGCGTGCGTGTGTTTTTATTGATAATCACGATAATCAACGTGACAATAGTGATGTGCTCACCTACAAACAGTCTAAGCAGTATAAAATGGCTACAGCTTTTATGCTTGCCCATCCTTTCGGTCATCCTCGCGTAATGTCATCTTTTGATTTCTCCTATAAAGATCAAGGACCGCCTGTCGTTCCAGGTACGAGTAATATCAGCACGCCCATTTTCAATGCGGATGATTCATGTGGAGGTGGTTGGATTTGTGAGCATCGTTGGCGCCAAATTTATAATATGGTCGATTTTAGAAATCGAGTAAATGGAACCGAGGTTAATCATTGGTGGGATAATGGCAAAAATCAAATAGCCTTTTGTCGTGGTGATAAAGGATTCGTAGCTTTCAATGCGGACTCGTATGACTTGGATACATCTATTTATACTTGTTTGCCAGCAGGTATTTATTGTGACGTCATTTCGGGGAAAAAATTAGATGGTGGTTGTAGCGGAAAATCGGTTAAGGTGAACGATGATGGATTAGCTAAAATTACAATAAGATTACATGAGGAGGATGGTGTATTGGCTATACATGCAGGAGCAAAACTATGACGGTTGGTGTATTCATCGAAATTATCATAATAATAAAAATTTAGACTTTATAGGATTGTCATTATTTTAAAGATCGGCACAACTCAGCAAATGCTATTTCAACCTGATTTTCTCTTAGCCAATACAAAGCTAATAATTGAAAAACAGTATTGAAAAAAATATGAGACCATATTATTCAGTAACTCCCTTTTTACACACATGTTGACTTAAAAATATTAAGTTTAAAATTAAAAATGTTTTTAGTAATTTTTTATCAATTTTCAAAAATCAAAAGTTATTTTTGAAACAAGAAAAAAACAAATAAATAAGAAAATATCAAAATATGCCAATAACACATTGAAATTGTTAATTTTTCAAATCTTCACTCATCACATTGCTCAACATGGTCTTATATACCATCACTCCTACTGTGCTCAATAAGTTGGTGAGAGAAAACGTCTTGCAGAAAGTGGAAAAGAGTGTTGCAAATTGTTCAATATAGCTGATATCACAATGAGAAAACTACTGCATGGTGAAATGGATTGATATGAATGGGATAATCATGAAGGAATCGTTAATGATTTTTCATGTACTGTTCTCACCACTTGCTTAATAATAATTGAAAATTTATAACGTGAGGTGAAAATGAAAAAGGCGTTACCAATTGTTGTTTTAGATCTCTTTTTAAAATTTTCAAGTAAGTTACTAATATAATAAAATCACCCACTTAGTCAGTCTAACTTGTTAGTTTTTATTGATGTCATAAAAATTCTCAATTCGATCGTCATCTCGATCTATCCAGAAAACTATGCACATATCGCTTGCTTATACAGTTCCTATGTTTATGACCCATGCGTCCAATGGTAGGTTTTCAGAGGTTTGGAGGTTTTGGTAAAAAATTTTCCTTTAGATATATCATTTTCTTTATTTGATAGACACTTCGATTTCTAGTTAAATATTCCACAACAGTCGAATAGATTCGCAAAAACAAATTCACAATTGCAAGTGAGACCTAATCGTCTAATGGTTTACTATCAGTTTACACGAGAGTTTACGCATGAGTTTAAACCGAGATAATAACTCATTCTCCAAAACCGGAAACCATGGCATTGCTACGAATTGAAATTGTTTACTACTAAATTGAAAACTTAATTTTATTTAGTATAAATCAGACAATTCGATTGTCTGATACACATTATAGGAACTAATAGAACTTTTATGTCATTATTTCGAAAATTTTTTGAAAATAATATATTTTTCCAACAATATTTTGAATAATTTAATTCCGAACTAAATATATTTTTTACAAGCGTAACAAAGTCACAAAGAAGTTCTTTTAAAAATGTTGCGCATACCAGGAATGCCTTTTTTGCCGGGCTCCGTATTTCGGGATGTAAGTTTGCTCAAAAAAAAAAAGAAAATATTTTCAACATTTTTTACTCGGTTCTCAATGCTTTTCTAGATGTCGAAAACGCATTATCCGAAACCACAGACCTTAATGAATTCTCAAGGAATCAGTATGCTGTCAAATCGAAAACCACCCGAAGTTGTGGGAGGATCGGGTGCCGTTGTCGATTTAAATTGTGCACCGGTTCCCATCCCATCACTTTATCCACCCAAAGTCGGTCCTAAATTACCTCCGTGGTTGGCTTATGATAAGAAGGTGTTGTGTTTTAATGCCTATTTCAAAGAGACCCTCCAGGAAGTCTATCACGCACCCTTCCAAGTGAGGAAAGTGAAAATCTTTTATTATCTCGAAGATGGAACGATGCAAATCACCGAACCGAAAGTAGAAAATTCAGGTATACCGCAAGGTTGTTTAGTGCATCGTCAACGTTTCCCAAAGCCGCCACCATGCGAGACGGAATTTTATACAATGCTCGATATTAATGTCGATCAGACAATACAAATATTCGACCGCGTTTATCATATAACCGATTGTGATCTTTTCACGCGTCACTTTCTGAACAGATCGGGAATTGCAGTTCCGGATCCTGTTGAGGAACCAATGTATGTGATGTGATAGTATTGATGATATATGGCTTACAATTCTCATCTATTGAATATTTGTTGAATTTAGTGATCCCACTACTGAAATGCGTAAACGTGCCGCTCGCAAACCCCCAAGTAATGTTCCGCCAAAAACTCATCCTTTTGCACAATTTCTGGAATTCGATCGTATGGTTTTAAAGTTTGACGCGTATTGGGATGATCGAACGGAATTCGGTGATGTTCGAAAATTGGAACTTTGCTACTACTTGGCCGACGATACCATTGATATCAAGGAGAAATTTCCACGCAATTCCGGTAGAGAGGGTCCAACGCTATTTCTAAAGCGCAGTAAATTGCCAAGAGTATGAATATCATTTAACGTTTTGCCTAAATTTAAGAGAATTATAATCGGTTTTATCTAGGAATTCACTGGACTGCCAATGCCTGGCGATCTAACCGATGTGACCTTACTTAATGTGCTCGGCTCCAATATGAGTAACGTACGCTATTGTATTGATCCTCTAGACACTGGAAAAAAGGAAATTGCATACTATTATGATCGTGATCTTCAGATCGGTGCAGTCATAAATGTTTACGGACGTTGCGTAGTTCTAACTGATTGTGATTTGTATACCCAGAACTATTATAGGAAGAAGGTTAGTCGATACGAATTTTTTGCTACCATTTCTGCTACCTTTTTTCTTACAGTACGGAATAGAAGACTTTACTCCAGCACCGGTACCAGTTCGTGTTATCGAACGTGTACCAACACCACTACACGAGCGTATTCTACCGCCCTATAACGATTGGGGCACATATGAAGATTCCGAAGGGAATTGTCTCTCGGTTGAGCCCAAACCACCGCAGGCCGACTTTAAGAAATTCATTCAGCTTGATCGTTACGTTCTACGCTTCGGTGCAAAACTGCTCTCTACGATCCGGGAAAATTGTGATAGAATTTTCATTATATCGTATTATCTCTCCGATGATACCCTACAGATATTTGAAGTGGCCGTACGAAACTCAGGATTTCTGGGTGGTGAATTTATGAAACGTACTCGTTTGCCTCTACCAAATCAAGAGAAATTTACTTCGAAGCGACCACAATATTATCAACCAATTAATTTTTATATTGGTGCGACTTTGAACTTGAAAGATCACACATTCCATATTGTTTCGGCAGACGAATATACTCTACTCTATATGGAGAATCATGCACTGGTGGTATGCATGAGTATTGGAATACTTATATGTGCTTTTTCAGAAGTTTTCTCTCAGTTTTTGTCATTCATTTGCTCAATTGTTTAACGCAGTTATGCGCGACATTTTGCAGCGCACAACTTCTGGTCAAAGAGTCATCTAAATAACGCGAGATATGGTCGTGAGAGTGAACTCCTTCAGATTAAGCACTTTAGTCCTGTTTTTTGTGATTAAAAATTTAATTAATTACTTTTATTTATTTCTTAAAATAGTTTCCATTATCGGATGTTAAACTTATTATTAGTAAAATTCGCGAGGCTTTAAAGGATGACTATAAGAAATTTATATGCAAGTGCCTTCCCGAGGGTACCACAGATGCCAATGAAGTTAAATTTATCAGTTACGAAACCTTAAAACGTGCCCTTATCGATTTATTGGGCGACAATATAACAAATCATGAAATTATTACTTTATGCCGTCATTTCTCGGCAGAGCAAGCTCCACCGCAGTCATGCAATCGTGAGAAAGTTCGAGCGGCATGTCATTTGGAAATGAAGCGAGCTTTATGGAATGCCATGGATGAGCTGAAAGAGCATATGTTTCATATTAATCCCATGAATAAGCCTTTCCTACCCGAAAGTAAAATTCGTTCGGCATTGAAAGGTTGCCGCCTCCCTTTCTCTCTGGAACTGATTGAAGATATATTAATGGTACTAATTCATAACGATTGCGGCGAGGTAGAAGTATGCGATCTTTACAATTTCCTCGATATGCAATGTGGCGTTCAACCCGATATTGTACCGTTGAATATTGCTTTCGAATTGTGCCCGAAAATACCGTTCCTAAATAAGGGACGATTAATTAACTGGTTATGCTTTTTGGAGCATTTAGGATTGGTTGAGGATCTTAAGAAAGAAAGTCAATAAGTCTACGTAGGTAATTTCTTAGAGGTTTAATCGCTATTTAGTAATTCGTTCAAGGCAAACAATGCAAATTTCGAGTATTGAGTTTAACGAAATCCATTCATATTAAAAATTCAAGAATAAATTTCACAAAAAGTATTTTATTCAACTAATTTGAATTAAAACTTTCAGCTGCCCCCGAGAATTATAATAAAGCAATTTAAAAAGGTTACACGGAATGTTATTTTTATTATGAGGCCACGATTAATTTCAATGTAAATTAAGCTTAATTAGGAAATACATAAAGTCACTTTATTTACTCTTAATTAAACTTCTAAATTAGAGACAATTCAATTGGAAATTAAAGCTTAATACTTTACTTAATACTTAATACTACTAAATCAATTAATTTTTGAATTAACTTCTGAAATAAACAATTCTAATTCTAGAGCAGATGTCCAATTTCATAGCTGACAAAGAAATTTAATTACTAGCAATTCAGTTTAATTGTGCGACAAATATACAATTTTAATTATTAATTACTGATTCATAGTTATTTTTAAAAATCAATTGAAATCAAATAAGAATTAAATAAGAATCAATTTAATTAAGAGTAAAAAACTGTTAAATCATGTTAAATTGTCAAATAATAAAATACCAAGAATCGAGGACGTGTGACACCATCCGGAATAAATTCGATTTTATGCAATATCGTTTCTCAAAAAAACAGCTAGGAACGCTACTACAACTTCGATTCGGTAAGCCAGTTGAAGTCTTGTGGTTTTCTAACTGCAGATGGATTAATGATTACATTAATGATAGTTGGCTTATCTGTAAATTGTTGGACAGTTTTGACAGCTGTTTGCAATTCCGAAATCTCTTTGCAAAAGAATCCCTTCAACCCAAACATTTGCATCATTTTTTCGTAACGAACTTGAACTCCTAAAGACGAAGGAGGAGTGCTGTAAAATAACAAGAGAAAATCAATTAGTATTATTAAGTCAAAAGTTGAGATTAAGTTTTTATTAAATTCAGATTACATTTAATATTAGGACTTACACATGAGCTAAATCTCCACCACTACGTATAGCATCGTACGTTTCCTGATCAAATCCGCTATAGATGCCGTTATTGTTGACAATCACAATAATAATAGGCAAATTATAGCGTACCATCGTTTCGATTTCCATTCCCGAAAATCCAAAAGCGCTGTCACCCTCTACGCAAACAATGCGTTTACCGGGAAAACGATCGCGACAATAAAGTGCTGCAGCAATAGCAAAACCAGGACCAACTCCCATGGTACCGAAAGTACCAGCATCTAAACGATGTCGGGGTAAAATATTATGTAACATGGTGCGTCCGATATCCATAGTATTGGCACCCTCACTAATAACCATAGCATCGCGAGGTATTAGTTCACGTAAATGATGAAATACCGTGTAGTAATTTAGTGGCGAGGATTTCTGCATTGACATCGCGTAGACGGTTTCACGATTCTGTTTGCATTTTTGTAATAGTTGCTGCCACCAAATATTATCACTAGAAAAGTGAAAATTCACGGCATTCATTTGTTCGAAGAGATGCTCAGCGAAGGGACGTATATCCGACTGTATTGCCACTGCTGAGCGCACGGAATTGTGCAATTCCTCAGCACACACGTCCACCTAAAAGTAGGTTTTTTTAAATACACCATGGAATCGTGTTAGGTACTTCGCACCTGTATGAATTTAACGTCCTTATCGAAACGCGGCGGTTGACCAAAATGTAATATCCAATTGAGACGCGCCCCCAACAAGAGAACAACATCAGCGTGTTGCAAAGCTAAAGTTCTAGCAGAAGAAACACACTGTGGCGCTAAATCGGATACGACGCCTTTGCCCATCGGTGTTGGCAGAAAAGGGAAATTAGTGTTCTCCACTAAATGGCGTAATATATTTTCGGCATGAGCATAGGCTGCACCTTTTCCGATAATCAATAAAGGGCGTTTGGCGTTGCGCAGCAAATTTGCAGCCTTGATAACGTCATCGTGAGCTGGATATACTAATGGTGGAGTTGGATGCGTTCCTGTTCGATAGATTATTTCTTCTGAACAATGAGATTGCAATAAATTAGCCGGAAAGTCTAGATAGACAACACCAGGTCGACCATAAGTTGAGTAACGGACAGCTTTTTCAATATGCAAAGGAATAAGCGCTGCCGTAGGAGGACGAGCTGCGTATTTGCAGTATGGACGTGAAAGTTCAACTTGTGGGCACTCTTGAAAGCCGCCAATACCTTCATGATCCTGACTGGTTGAGCCACCGATAACCATTAAGGGCCAACAATTTATTTGAGCGTTAGCCATTCCGCCTAATCAAATGCAGTTTAAATGATTTACTAATACGGTTAATTTTTTGAGAGGTTTAAGAAAACATCTTTTAAATTACCTGTTACGTGCAATAAACCCGGCCCAGAGACAACTAAGCAAACTCCTGGCTTTCCAGTAAGATAGCCTATGGCTTGGGCGGCGTAACAGGCCGACTGTTCGTTGCGCATTCCAATGTATTTTAGTCCGGCAGCCTGCATGGCCATAGAGAGTTCAATAACAGGTATACCAACAATACCGAAGACATAACGAATACCCTTAAAGAGAATTATAAAGTCATAGATAGTTAAATCAATGCTTAATACATTCACTGATTTTTTTCTTTTGTTCAAAGTCTGAAATTGTTATGTGATGCATATATATTATACACACTCATAATTGTGAGTTGTTAATGTAAAATTGTATATATTCTTGTTTAATTAAGCTTAATTATTTATGGCTTTCTGTGTAAACAACAAATTTGAAATGGATGTATATCCTCATATATCGGTCGCTTGAATATAATTAAGACAGTACTAATATTGCATTAATACATTGCAATATTATATCTAAAAAGCTTTTAAATAACAAGCGAAACCCCTATTGCGATGAGTCTCAATATTTCATCCTACCTGTTCCTTCAAAGACTCCGCTATAATTTTGACAGCTTCCACTTCAGACATTTTGATGGAATAGTTTTAAAGGGTGAGTGAACAGTTTTTTGTTTGCCTATAGGTTAATAAAATCTTATAATTGCTTAATTTGTAAAAGCTATTGCACGAACTCAATCACTTGTTTGCAAAACAGGCATACAATTGTTACATATTTACCTGTTGTCAGATTGGAGGGGATGCAATGACAGCTGATATTCAGGGATGATCAGTGTTAAAGCGTTCAAGCCATAATGTTTTAAACAAGGCATCGATCAGTAAGTTAAAACTTCAAATTAAGGCTGCAAGAAATAGTTCGTGGTAAATCAATAAGCGGAGCAGCATTTTAAATTGCGGAGTAGCAATTAAAAACTTAAAAACAATAAGTTTGTCACTTTTGTATCACGACAAGAAAAAAGCAGAACAGTTTTGCAGTTGTCAAAATTACAATAAGCTCGTCAACAGGAGCGAGACGAAGCAGCAAGTTAGGCCAGCAAAATCGAAAGAGTTTCTCGAACTCTATGAGAGCCCACGTAACTTTGACAGTTGAGTTAATGAAGTTGCATCTTTAGGCTCACCCTGTGTTTATTGCTTAAAGTTGGCGCAAATTACTTACTTGTGCCCTGTGGTCCCAAAGAGTGGATTGTGGATTTGCTACTTTCAAATTTAAGGATAATTAATATCGCCGGCGTCGCGCCTGCCGCGATGGGAGGCTACACATTTAATATGTACTTATAGTCAGTTTCCTGTGGTCTCTCAACCGATTAATAGTGATGTGTTATGTGACTCTTTTTAAACTATTTTTTAACAAAGTGGCGCCGGTTTTCTAACGCTCGCAAATGGGAAACGAGAAAAACGATAATTTCTTAACGGCCGGGATCACCAAAGGCCCTAGGCCGTCCCGGCTTATCAGGTTATAGAGACGTCTTCCATGAGTAACATCTTGTAGAGGAATATTAGGTAATAGTTGAAAAGCAACTGGAAATAAGTTGCGAGAAGAGATGATGCGAACCTTGGAAAAGAGTACGTAAGTATATAGCCATGAGAATTTTCTATACGACATGTCCATAACTCAGAGTATGTTGTAATTTTTTTTATTAAATATTTTTAGTGTCAAGCTTATTTATATACATCACTTTTTTAAATACGCGTTCCATGAACTCACAGTAATACTTAATACAATATATCCTTAATTTTTAAACTTATATAATACTCTTTTCTATATTTGGTGGAAATGTTTTTGTACTTTTATTACAATTTTGTATTAACAATATCTTCACGAGATTCACTGCTGGAAATCTCATTCCATTTTTGGATCTTTCCAGAACCGAATATCCAGTAAAAAATAGCTGGAAGTATGTAAGCGCTTGCGCCTATGAGAAATACCCAATGCCATTGCTCGATGGTATTCTAATTAAGAAATGTAAATTATTTTAATAATTATAAAATTATAGCGAAAGTTACGACAAAAATATGCAAAACAACTTACATTTTCTTTTGTGAAGGCAGCCACAATCATAGGCGAGAAAATACCAGGCGTTGTACCAACACAATTAATAATGCCATAGATTGTACCGGCATAGTTTGGTGCCAAATCTTGGGAATTCTGTAAATTGGAAGCTGTTGCAGCGCCGTTGAAACCTAAAGAAATAGCCATAATGGCGACGCAAACGTAAGGGTCTCTGCCGAAATAGGCTAGTATAATAAGGAATATGCCGGGAATTACGTGAGCTAAAAAAATATTGAGAAATACACATAATTATTAGAAAAAAACATTCAAAAGAAGATTATCATAATTTTGAAATTTGTTAATTAACTCACATGGAACGGAAAAGGCCTTTCTCATACTTGTCACGGATAACCAGTTTTTACGACGTATTAAGTCCGCGATTGTTCCGAACATAAACGCGCAGAGAAGTCGTACCAAATGTGGTAAACTCGATAGGAAACCCGCCGAAGAAATATTAAAACCGAGTACCTGAAAAGGGATGAATTAAAGAATGAAAAATAAGTTTCCATATTTGAAATTTGTATCGTAAATTATATTAACCTCGCTCAAGAATTTTGGTGTGGCTGTGATGAGGAAAAATAGACCCCACATGCTACCGTAATGAAGAAACAGCAGAGCCCAGAATGGCATTGAAATCAATAAACTTTTGTACGGTGGCCATCTCTAAAGGGATAATAAATCGCCATTAACGAAATCTTGTTAATCTGCTTATTCCAAGGTTCGCAAGGTCCGTCTTGCTTTTACAGTTATCTTTCAACTGTTTGACACAACAATATGGGTCAAGACGCCACCTATAGTAATGTGAAACAGCTGCAAAGCAACTGTAATCACGATACGAGACTTTTCGAACTTGGGAATAAATTTCCTGTTAACAAATTTCTCTCGCTATATTTGTTACCTTTTTATTGGTGACCGTTTCACCGAGAGATTTTTCAATATATTCTCTCTCTTTAATACTAATCGTGCTATGTTGACGAGGACTGTCCGCCACAATATAAAACCACACACCCACAACGATCAGAACAAAAATTCCAACAATATAGAAAGCCCAATCCCAACCCAAGCTCTCAATGATCAGACCACTTATGGGCCACGTAATAACTGTGCCGAATGTTC
Organism: Physocephala rufipes; assembly: GCA_963966595.1. Lineage (NCBI taxonomy): Eukaryota > Metazoa > Arthropoda > Insecta > Diptera > Conopidae > Physocephala > Physocephala rufipes. Next base: position 30,649,012 of record OZ016505.1, on the reverse strand, counting down.
CACCCATAAGAGAGGCCACGAATTTGCCCTTTTCATCCGGAGGGGACCATTTCGAAACCAAATTGTGACAGCATGGGTAGATCACTCCCTGAAAGGATCATTAAAAATCATAAAATATACATAAAAAATTATATATCAATCAATCAATATACTGTACCAACCGTAAAGAAACCAATTGCAAAGCGTATAATAAAAACGGCCCATTTGTCCCAAGATGATGCCAACGGAGTAAGAATTGTCAACACGCCGGCCACCAAACAACTGTAGCCCGCCACAGGTTTACCACCGAAATTTTCAGCTAGCATGCCTGCCGGCAATGACGTAATCATATAGCCATAAAAATAGGCACCCAATAGAAGTGCCTGATCGCTTTGACTCCAATTATAACGCGGTCCGTACTATGTTTCGAACAAGAGAGAGATTCAATAAATTAACAAGAGAACTATTTACGAATTAAGGATAAATTGAATTGAAATTAAATTGAAGGGCTATAAAATATAGTACCGATCATCGCTTACATCGGGTAAAATTTCTGTCGAATTATTAGTTGGATTAACCATAGCGATAATATTCATTGAGAGATTTACGCGCATCATGTAACTCATCAAGCAGGCCATAAAAAGCATAACAGCGATATTAAATCGCTTTGGGATTTTTACTGTAAATATAAAAAAAATTATATACGCAGTTAATATAATAAAGATAATTAAGATTTAATTAATGAAAATTAAGTTAACGGAATGAATAAGGAAAACAAAGTAATGTGAACAATTATAGGGCATGTTAAATATACTTCAAAATCAGTCTATAATTAATCTCGTTTAAGTGTGTTATTAACAGAATGCTATCAGTATCTCATTAATAGTAAGTTGTTAACAGTACAGAAAAATTAAGGTTTTCTGCAGCAATGCTTTCTGCAGATGCTTTGAATTAATTAAGAATTTTATAAGAAAATATTTAATTTTGTTAAGATAAAATAACTTTTTCTAATTAATTCTGAAATTATGTTATGTATACTTACGGCTTGGTAAATTTATAAAAACCATTTTAAAAAATCTGTTGTAATGTGGATTTTGCTGGTATGAGGTATTAAGGATTGTTTTTTTTCTTTCACAGTTTTCTCAAAATATATCCATATGATCTGATGCAATCAACCTGAAATCAGAAGAATCGCAATTTCAAAAACATTTTTTCAAAAATGAGTTGGTCAGGTATGTATATGATGATATAATTCTAATTATTGTAATTAGTCAATCACTCAAATTGAATTGATTGAATTGAAAATAATTCAATTTTAATAATTTTGTTGATTTTCATTATTTGCTTGTGAGTGTAAAATTATTTAAAAAATATTTAAATAATAGTAAATTATTAAAAAAGATAATATTAATCAAGTTAAAGTTATCGACCATTATCTTGGTTCTGTTGGTGCGTAGATGGGAAAAATGCGTCAATTTCCAAAAATAAACGTAAACATAAATATTTATAATTGAAAAATAATGTCGTAGCTAGATTATTTACAAGCCTTGATTGATAAAAACAGGAATTCTTTTATCAATTTTATCTGACGGAACGCAATGAATGTTCAACTTAATTATTTCACTTTTTTTACAATTATAATGTTAAAGATAAAGATAAATTTAAGTTCAATTTTGAATATTTTTGAAAAAACTGCGGTATATGCGTGTATTTAATAATATTTTTGTCTTCGAAATGAATTCTGGTTCCAGCCAAATTTTGCGTCAATTATCTGAGACAAATAAAATCAAATTAAACAAACAAGCTTCAAGGGCTGAGAATTTAATTACAAATTAACAATCCTAAAACAGTTTTTTAAAAACACAAACAATAAAATTAGACTGAAGAAAAATATATTGGCGGGAGTTTATAATTTTGCACATTACGATAAAGTCAACGAAAGTATTTTAATACCTGTTAAGTTAAACAATGAACTTAATACAAGATTATCAACTTAAAAGCGGGGTACTTAATAATAAACCATAAATAATATATACGTGTTTTTCAAATTGTATTATAAGTTCAAATTTTATTATAAAAAGTTGGAAAATTTTATTAAATAAATCGGTTTATATTTAATGCAATTATAATTAATTTTATACGAAATACAAAATAAATTAATATATAAAAAATAAAAAAAAATAATATAAATTACAAAAAACAAAAGAAAAAATCAAATTAGATTTATTATTTATGATATCTTATCGATATTTATTGTATTTAAATTTATATGCCATTACTTGCCACACAAAAGCTGTTTGAAACAAATTGGAAGCCGATGTCAATAGATCTTAAATTTACAATTTCATGTAGATAAAATATAATATATAATTAAAATAATAATAGTAATAATAATAAAAAAAACAAAAGAATAGGATAAGAAAATATAAAACAAAGGGAAAAACGGTTAACTAATTTTTTTTAACTCTACACCTGAATGGAAGAGAATGTTAACTTCGGTTTTCAGTTTGTAACCTATAAAAGAAGAGACGTGACATACTGTAAAAGTATGTCTGTAGAAATTACAGGAGAACGAATAGGGCAAAAAGAGGATTAAGACTACTAAAGAACGAACATAGTCGTGTCTATTTTTTATGAAGTAAAGTTGAAGATTCCTATTTAGTAGCCTCAATCGAAATTTTGAAGCTCAAATTTTATTTAAGCCGGGTTGGACATTATAAATCTAGAGGTAACGTGCGTGGCCCGCCCGCTTAAAATGAGGTTTAAATTAAACAAAAAAATACGTTATTAAAAAGGCGTGTCCCACTAATTGGTTGTTGGAATTATACCATAAATATTTATAGTACTGTGTGTTCTTAGCGTTCTTACTCTTATATTAAAATACTTTTACAAAATACTTTAATAAAATATAGTTTTATATAATTTATTATATTATTAATTTATTATAGTATTAATTTATTATATTATTAATTTATTATAAAATTAATACAACTATCTTTCTTCATATACATAATATTCATTAGGTTTAGAATATAATTATAATTGATTAAAGTTTTTATATAAAAATCAAAGTTTTTTCTTTTCATACTCCTTCATTAAATCCTTGATTGAGCGAAGCTAATGCTTTTAGTAATTTTTTTTATTTTATTTTGTAAAAGTATAAAATTTCACCAATTTATTTTTCAGTCTTATCTTGGGTTTTTTAATTTTTAAATTTGCCTCAGAGACACGTATTAACGTTTAACAGAAAGCGTAATAATTTTTAATCAAATTCTCATTTTTTTAAGTTTATTAAACTTGTTTGGTTTGTTATTGATCTCAGATAACGAAGGAAATTTTGGTTGTGACATACTTGAGAAACAAATTTTTTAAAAGGTAGAAATTATATTAAATATATACTTATACTTAACTTATTTTTTTAAAATAATAATATTTCAATTTTTATTTTGGTTTAAGTATTTGCTTTAAAATAATCTTTTGTTTTTGTTTTGTTATTTTGTTTTGTTATTGTTGTTGCTATTTTGGATAGTGGTTTATTATTAAGAGAGAAATTACTATTTAGAAAAAAATATTATTTGAAAGAAAAGTGCATTATTCGGGAAATTGTAATTTTAAAGTTTAATCTACTCGAACACAAAATGTTTCGCTGTTGAATGTTTTATTATCTTAGAATTCTCTTTATAAATTGACTGCATGGATATTATTAATAATCAGTCCGTATCATAAATTATTGCCGTTATTAATTACTATAATTTCAAATTCGAGAATATACAACATTTTCTAATGTATTGGTGAATATTATAAGATTTCTTAACGAAACCTACGAAAAGAGTTCTAGCTTCGAGATTACGCTTTTGTACTTTCATTCATACGTTTCATAGGATTACCAATATTTAAAGCATCACAAACGGAGCCTACCAATAACAGATATTAATCCCTAAAATGATAAAACACCGGAAATAATATCTGAAACCGGAAGTCACGTTTTTTTCGAAATAGCAGAAGATAATGTTCGGAACATTTATTTGGCCTCTTTGGTTTACAGCCTAATTTCTCGGCTTGTATATAAATATAGAACCTTATTTCCAGGTCCATAAAATGGGAATAATCACTGACGACGAAAGCTACAATTTAAAGAGAACGAATAGGATCATCGTCTTGCAGTCAGTCGTGGTTGTTTTGCCTCATGTGGGGTTTTCTTCTACAATTCAAAACTCAAAATGTACGATAGAGTACTACGGTGTAGGGTATATGAGTTTCGATCAGACTGTAGTTAATTCTTTCAATATTGCTTTAGAATTTGCGTTGCGATTTTCTGTTTGAAATTAAAATATATTAATTATAATTTCCAACTTATTAGACTGGAATTATGTCTTATCTTTAGGATTATATTAATGATATATAGAAATGTCTCTTATGCATGAGAATTTCTACTTTCATGAATAATTGCTTCGTAAAATTTTGCTTTTATAAAAAGGTTTCAAATAAAAATTAAGAGGATTACTTTTAATGAAACCAAGACTATTTTAAATAATTTCAATAAAATTACTTTTGCAAAATAACAATTTATTTTATTTTTGCAAAATAATTTTTTTACTTTTTGCAAAATAAAAATTTTTTTTTGCAAAATAACAATTTTTTAATTTTTTGGCAAAATAACATTTTTTTAGTTTTGCTAAATAACAATTTGTTTAGTAAGATGGGCAAAATTTTGGGATGAAATCAGACGGAGTCGGTTATTTTAGCGAAGCCAGGACTTTATTGGTCGTAACTAAACTAAACTACCGGAATCCACTCGGTCCACAAATGCATAAAAACATTTTTTATTTATACATAATCTTTTTTTTTTTTTTTTGTTTCTTATATGATCATTAAGAAATGTATTCATTACATGGAAGTTATTTTAACTTAGCGTAAAATAAAACTTCGAATTTACGCTTCAGCTCATACACGTGCCTGCTTAAGGTTAAGCTGATGATAGTTCTGTATGTTGTAAGGCTTACTGGATATAATTTGTGTTTTTTTTTTTTGCTCAAACAATATGCGCATATGTATATTTTTTTATACAACACTGAACAAAAAATCGATATTATTAGGAACAAAATAAATATTTTTCTATAAAATTTCATCAAGTTACGCAAAAAACTGCAAAAATACAACAAATAATGAAGCCTACAGAAGCAGATATCTAATTCCTTCTACGACATTGCACCACGCCTACTATTTGCAGTAAATATAATTTTAAATTGTGCCCAGTTTCTCCACCTGCAGAGCCGATAATATATAAAGCCGATATTGTTCATATTTTTAACCGATATTGACAATATTTTATATCATAAAAACAATATTATCTTAAAAAAAGTCAAACTGTTTATTGGTAGTTTTCTTCATCTATGTGTGGACAAATGAATGTGTGGACAAAAAAAAAAGATTCGACAAATTTATTTACAACATTTTTACAACGTGTCCAACATTTTGCATTTCATCCCATTTACGTTATTGCAGTTTACCCAAAATTTTATTTACTTGTTTGTATTTTTATAATTATTCCAATAATTACTACAATTTCTCTTTTAAAATTTGATATAGAATGCACTCCAATTGTATTAAACAAGTTTTATATAATATTTTTATAAAATTACTTTACAATATTTTTTGTTTATTTTTCAAAAATATTCAGTTTTCGTGCTGCAAACTATATAATGCATTGAAATAAATTCGAAATTATCGTTAGCACGTATGAAAATATTGCTTAATTTAATTAGCAACGAGTTACTTTAATAACCTCGCGTGCCGCTGAATTGATGCTATTTCCGATGTCAAAAAATAATGTCACTTGTGTTAATTTCCAGTTATCTCGCTTTTTTCTCATTTTTTATCACGTGGAAAGTAATAACAATAAACATGTTCAGAATGTACTTACCGCGAGTGAGGGGAGGAAGCGGGAGGAAGAAGGGAAGTAACGGACCGTAAAAAGTACAATAACGCAAAAAATTATTTAATCATGGGCAAAAAGATTACTGGCTTTGATTACAAATTGACTTTCGTCAATGTCGTTGAATAGCTTTGCAAAGAAGCTGAAGAAGAAGAAGAAGAAGAAGCAGAAGAAGGTGATGATAATGATAATGATGATGATGATGATGATGATGATGATAATGATAATGATGATGATGATGTTGGTGGTGGCTGTAGCGTTGGCCATGTTGATCACGATGGTGGCGATCGTGGACTGAGCGAGTTAATCCAAGGCTATGACTGTTGTTGCTTGAAAACGTGAAACTATTATTGCTTGAAAATATCGATTAATAGAATGATTGAAAGGAAATTTCTAATAAAGATTATTTTAGTACAAATTTGGCCTCTAGAATGGCTGCTAACCGTTAGAGAATCTACTCAATTCAATTTTATTTAATGTATTTAATGAAAGATATATCTCAAGTAAGCTGAAGTCGTTAGCCTCCAATAAAAAAAATTGAATAACTAAATTAAATTGGATAATTAACGGTGCTGGCTAAAACGAATCAAGTTAATATCTACGCTAATACAAATTCATTTAGATGAATTACCGATTTTATTTTTCATAAAAGTTAAATAATATTTATTAAATCTTTCTTGAATATTTTAAAATTAATGGAATATACTCAAAGGAATTTGTATTTATTTTTAAAAAAATCGAAATTATATAATTTTTATATAAAAAGATAATAGAAAGGATATTCGCGGTAACACCAATAAATCTCGTAAATAGCGAAAACTGCTTAATTTACACTCGTGGAAATATTAAATTTTGTATAGAGAATTTTTTACAAAAGTCATGAAAATTTAAGCAACCTGCTGAAGATGCTGCAAATGCTTCGCATCGGATTATTTTCATATCACAATAATTCAATTTTCTAGGATCATTGACGTTAAACCATATAAATTTTTAACACTCTCGTTTTTATAAAACAATTCAAACCAATTATTAACGTACTCGATTTTTAAAAATTCAAATTAATTTTTAACATAGTCGTTTTTCTAAAAAAATTATCTTTAAAATACTCGCGCTTTTAAAAACTTCAAATTAATTTTTATAATATCCATGTTTTTAAAAAATTCAAATTAAATTTTTAAATATTCGTTCATTTAAAAAAAATTAAATTAATTTTAACACACTCGTTCTTTTAAAAAATTTAAATTAATTTTTAACAATCACGTTCTTTAAAAGGAATTAAAAACATTTTTTAAATACTCGTTATTTAAAAAATTTATTTCTTAAAATAAAAATAAAAGATAAATGCACTGTTTTTTACGCGAACTGCAGGTGTCAAGTAAATTTATGCACTTACACAAAAGATAAACCGATTAAATTGCTCGAATGACCATAAAGGGCATCAGAAAAAATATTGAAAGTATATTTTCATATTTAGCTAATTTTTAAATATGTTTTAAGATTTTAACATAAAGCAAAAATTTTAATCAATATTTTAGTATTTTTTCACTTTTAATTGATTTTTAATTGATTCACTTCACTTTTTAATTGATTTTTAATGAAAGTCAAAATGACCGAATGATATTATAAACAAAATCCTAATACATTTTATGAATATTAAATAATTTCAATGAATATCTTATTAAAATAGTAAATATTTCATTGAAAACACACACTATTTTTAACTTTTTAAAGCACTTTAGCACTCGTTCAAAATTAAAAGGGAATCTTTTTTAGATATTCATCGAAAAGCTGATTATCAAGGAAGTCTGGTAAAATATTTTTAATCTATCCTTACTCAAAAACCATTTAAAAAAACATGCATATGAAAAAAGTTCGCAATGTGGAAGTCAGTTTTATTAAAATAAAGTTTTGTCATGAATTTTAATTTGACACATTGGCCTTTCTTTGAACAAATGAAATTTATCTAGTTTACGTTCAACCGGTTAGTGAATGAAATCAAAATAAGCATGAATTGCATATTAATTCATTATCAAACGACTAATTTGACGGATCGAGATTTGCATTATATAGAAAAAAAATAATAAATTCACTTCTGTGTCCGAACGTAATGTTTCACACTTCAAGCATTGACAGACTAAATCAAAATAAAACAAAATAATTTTAGTATTACGCGAAACATTTAAGAGTTTTTATATGGTCACAATTTGTTGTTGTTGTTGTTAATGTTGATGTTATTGGTGTTGTTGCAATAATTAATATGGTCAAGATGTCGTACACAAAATTTACGAGAAACTATTCATCATTGAAAACATTGCATCAATGAATTGAACTAAACAAAAAGAAACGCCAAAAAAGATAAAATTACAAGCACAAAACCAAAGAAGAAGAAACAAGTTTAACGGAAAAAAACATCAAAACTAAATGTGGAAACTTAATTTGTGCTTGAGCTCATCAATAAAACATTAATGTATATCTCCGAAAATGACTATGAAGATATCAAGAAGAAAATAATGTAGCATATATTTTTTTATAATAAAAAAAAACAATAGAAAATATTTGCAAACATTGAAAAGAGTGAAAAGGTAACAATTCGTTAACAATAATTTTCCAACAACAAATTAAAAATTAAACAATGAATTAATTCATATTCAAATTAACTCGCGTACTCTCTATTGATTTGTAATTCAAATGAATTTATTAATAAAATGATTACTATTGGCATAATTATGAAAAGTATTAATGTTAATTAAAAAAATTTAATTGTTGAAAAAATTTTTCTGGTATTCTTTTAAAACCGCAGATATATTTTGCAATAAACATCAAACTCGCGTCAAAACGTGAATAAAACAATTCAATTAAGGTTAACAGAAATTCTAGGGAAAATTAAAATTGTTTAACGAATTTTTTCTACAATCTTTTTTTAAAAATTCAATTATTTACACGCTGTGACGTTTGCAGATATTTCTAAAACAGCAGAAATAGTTTTAGATGACAAAAAAAAAACAGAATTTCCATACGCTTCTGCTTAATTTATTATTCGCGATTTCAACAAAACAGATTCTGACGAATTAATTTTTTTCAATTTCATAAATGAAAACCATATTATTGTGTAACGAATTTATATTTAATGACAAGTAATTGGTATCACAAATTTGTCACATAAATATAACAGATGTAATAAAATAGCAGTATACTTTCTCATTAATTCGTGTTTCTTTTTATTTTTAATTGCTGCTTGACATTGCTTTGATGTGTCGCTATTTTCGAACTATTCTCCCCTCCTCCCTTTTCGAACTATTCTGGTGTTATTGAGTTATGTTTTGAAACACTGCACGATATAAAGTAAATTGTCATAAACTAATATAGTAATTGTCATAAAGTGAACTCTCATAAAGTAATCGACATAAAGTAATTGTACCAGAATTGTATCGTCTCGTTATTGATTCGAGATTAATTTCTAATTTAGAATTACTAATTTCGAATGGGAAATATCCCACCAAGAAGTGCACAATGCCACGCCCCCAGCGTCAAGATTCCAAAGCCGCATTTGATGCGTCGTAATCCATATAGAGTGAATGACTGAATGGAATGGTTGAATGTCCATATAGAGTAATATAATTCAAATAGAGTGAGTGACTGATTCATTAAGGCTGATTGTTTTGTTTCTGTGAAATGCTATTTATTCAGTTATAATTCTTCTAGTACTCAATAAAAAATTATTTCAAGGCCCTTCAAGAGAAAATTTCAAGAGAGATTTCTTATAGAGTCCGCGTTAAAAAATCGTATCTAAATTGGCAATTTCGTTGCTGATACATATATTTATGCATTATTATACTCCGAGTAAAAAAGGCGTTCTCCAATGGCAAGATTTTGAAAATTCATACAACCTATATGTTACGCACATTTAACATAGAGGCTGTTATGTTAACAGTTATCTTTCGTAAAATAGAATTAAATAAAAAGACACAATAAGTTCTAGTTTAAATCCTATGTCGAAGACGCCATTCAAATTAAGGGTTCACGGGTTCTTGAGATGATCTAGTACCGAAAAAAAGTCATGAAACAAACAAACAAACAAACAAACAAACAAAAAATACTTCACCAGGCAAATACGTGTGAGCTTTTGGTATCGTAGACATTGATTTAAATACAATAACTTCAAATTAATTCTGAAGTAAATAGAACCACCAATTTTGTGAAGCAAAGAATTACATTTTATTGGAAATCACAATTAATTTTGTGCGAAATTTTATTATGTACAATTCTCTAATACACACGCACATATTTCAGGCTCACCAAAAAATGTAACGCAAGAGTATCTATAGCGTATTTAGATGAAGTTTCTGAGAGTTTCGCTTTAAAGAAGTTTTAATAAATGAAAGCAACAATTACTGCGGTTTTACCTTAGCAACAAAACTGATTATATGAATTAGAATTTTGAAAAGATCTGTTTGAATTATGACCAATTATATTAAATCAGCAGTTGTGAATGAAATGAATGGCAATAAAAAAAATTAAAAGTTTGTGCTTTAATGTAAAAAATGTAATTGTATGTGTTTAGAAATTTGTTCTGAATTTATTTAGCGCCTTCTTATTCGACACTTGCTACGTCCTAACATCTGTAAATCCTTTAATTTATTTTACTCGTAAATGGGAAATTTTTTCTTGAAAAATATTAAAGCAAATACAGGTATGTTTTAGAAAAAACACACTACAATTTTTCTTAGTCGAATATTAGAGTTTATCAAATAGGGGCGCAATGAATTAAACGCGATAATCCTAAAGACATACAAACCAACTGGTATTAAATTAAATAAACCGAAATTATATACATACAGAGTCAAGGTCTTGATATAGAGTCAATGTTTTTCCTATTCCTGGCCCATAAGTATTCATTAAATAAATTCGCTAAACAAGTTCATCAAACAAAAATTAAATGTATTTCATTGTATTGACTTAGTTTTTGATCATATTATATAAAATTTATAAGTTAACAAATATTTAATTTTATACAGTCGGCTGGGAAATATTGCATCATAAATTATATCACAAATTATTATTTGTGATATAAATTAGAGAGAATTAAATATAAGAAATTATAGAGAAGAATTAAATATAATGAGAGAATTAAATATAATGAAATCAATTATTTTTTAAAATTATTTCATAGAATATTTTAATTTAATAGAAATATTAATTATATAATATAGAATATATTACATATTTTATTTTTCATTATCGATTATTAATTATTAATTATTTATTATTAAATTAATTAAAAACATATGAATTTTTAAATTAAAAATTAATCAATTATTAATGATTGTTTTAGTTTTGATATTATGGAATATTATTGAATATATTTTTTTAAAGGAATTCTTTCTAATATTATTATATATCGGTTATAAAATAAAATAAATATAATAAATATTTATTTAAATATTTATTATAATCTAGTACCTAAATATAATAGTGTTATATTTAGGTATTAAATTAAAATAAATATAACATATTTATTTATTATTTTATATTTATTTAACACTTATATTTATTTAACACTTTTAAATTACACTTACGGAAGAAATTAATTTCACGAACAAGACATGTCTCTTTGATACTTTTACAAATTTCTTTTCTTTTTGTCTGATCTTGGTCTATCACTTTGTTTAGTTCCACTATCAATGCACGAATTATTAATTATTATATTTAATTTATTATTGAAACTCACGAAATTTGAATTTCGAATAATTGTTTAGCAAAATTTTAATCGTTTAGTATTTGAACGATTTGTTAGAAACACTAAAGCAAGCGCACACAAATCACCAACTGAGCATACTAGAATTTTATATAAAACTATTATAACAGACTTGTTCGAAATATTATAATAATATTTATTAATGCATAACAATAATTTTGTTATGTAATATTTTTTTTCAAAAGTTTTCAAAAGAAAACAGATTTTTTATTTGTTCCTTTCTATTAATTCCTAAAACCTTTGAAAAATTGGTTTTATTTGAAAAATTTAGAATTATCTTTTTTTTCGATTAAATAATATTCCGAATCTCATTGCCTTTTTTAAGTTTTAATACTTTAAAAACGTTGCCAATAACGCTTTAATCAATGAATTAACGGTTAAGTATTCGCAAAGGCGCCCAAACGCTATTTAAAAAAAAAACAAAAAAAAATTGTAATAACTGACAGAAAGAATAACAAACACTTAGTAAAAGCAAAGAAACGTTGCCAAAGCAACCGGACTGCGATTTACGAATGAATTGAAACTCGAGCAGTTAAGGAAAGTTATAGGAAAAAATTAAAGCCAAGCGATTTTAGTACGAACAACTGCAAATTCTCAGTTAAGAGAATTGTTACTGTCGTTGTTGTTGTTATGGTTATATTTTATTGACAATTTGAAGCTTTTGTAAATCAAGCGTATACCAGATTAATGAAAGAAAAAAAATTCAGTTAAGGAGATAATATTTAAAATATCGGAGAGAAAAATATATAAAAGCAATTTACTCGAAAATCTCTCCAAGTGCACGACGTCGTGCCTATTTTTTTAATCGGCGAAGAGAGAAAGCCTTTTAAGGGAGAAGTTTATGCGGAGGGTGGGAGTAGGAGTAGGCGGGGTGGGGTGGTATAAAAAGAGTTAGACAAAATGGAATACAAATATACGTAAAAATTAATCAATTGTGCTGGAAGGTTAGATTAAAAATATCTGGATTAGATTAACTTGTATCGAGGGGGAAAAAGAAGAAGAAGAAAAGGTATTAAATCCATTTTAAAGAAATTTTATAATTAGTAATTAATTCAAAAATCCACACTTATTAGAACTAATTTTAAAAGGGTTTTAAATCTTTTAGATTTATTCGTATTTTATTTTATTTTGTTTTAATTTTTTTTTTCATTTATTTGGCGCATTTGACTAATCCGTACGACATTTATTTGAATCGAATTTGTTACTAGACACGAAATTTAGTGAGCTGTAAATTTTATATATATTTTAGTCATAAATACTTAAAAATACTTGAAGTAAAGTAATGACACCGTTGTCAGAAATCGTAATTTTGTAAATTAATCGTTATTTTGGATGTTCTAAAATAAATTAAATATTTCATGATTCGAGAAACCGCGTGAGCACGCGATAAACAGAAATACAAAAACAAAATTATAATTATCTTCTTCATTAAAATTTCTTTGTAATTTTGAAAAATTGGTTTTTGTTTCGGAACAAAACAGAAGTTGGAATGTTGATGATAATTTAGATTGACTAATTGTCCGAGTAATAGAAAATTAACTTCAATGAAACAATTTCGTTGATACTTTTAAAAATTTTACTGTACTGTTATTTTTTCGTTCGATTACTTTAAGAGTTTATTGCTTCATATGTTTAACCCATTCTGGCCAAAGCACCGGAAACAATAAGCGTATGGGAAAGAAATTGATAAAGATTTATTTAGTATTTATAAATAAACATAATAAACTACGAAACATAATTTTTCTAAATCTAAAAATTATTTATCTTTATCTGTCATGTATTTAAATGATTCAATCCAATCTTTGTTTATGATCTACGTTTGTAATAGGCTTGTGTTTGTTCTTACGTTTATATTTACGCTTGTGCGCTTAAACAACTGTTTACAGTTAGGTCCAGCTTCTTTATCTTACTCCGCAATGATATAAAAATGGTCGTCCTATATTCGCTTTTTTAATTCTAAAAGACATATTGAGGATAATGCGTCTACAAAATCAACTTAATTTTTTATTACGTCAGTAGTCAGAGAGGAGTGGAAGATAACTGTATCATTGTATCATTGCCTGTTGTAAATTTTTGCTATAACATTTACTGAAACGGCCGTCTATTGTCTTCTACTTGAATTCCTCCATTGGTGTTGCCACAGGTCCGGAGATTCTCACCATTCATATTTTGATGCTTAATGGACATAGTTTTAATCTTAAAAACACTCTCCCCTTCTTTAGTTTTATACTAGATTTTCGTCATACGATTATGAACGTCAGAACGTTTAATATTTAATTATGAAAATTGTTGGAAATCAATTGCGCATTCTCTAGGAAACAAATAAAAAATTATATAAAATTTAATTTTATTTATGTATCCAAATTTATCTCCTAATCGCTAATTCAGTTTTTTTAATATTCGTTCAGAAAAGTGCCTTTTGTGATATTGAATATCTTCATTATTATTTAATTAAAAAATTTATGAAAGCTACTAAGCTTATAATTACTTTAAAATCGTAATTATTACTAACAACTTATATAGAATCGATTATATTATTTACGTTAATCAGTCAAATAGTTTGGCGAATATACAAAGTATATGAAAAAATTGAAGACGTTTAGTTGCCTCTAAGTGAAAGATCTATAGGATTTTACTTAATCATGTCGATATTTGAAGAATTTTTATACAAAAATCTTTCAAACACAAAATATTCGATATAATAGGAATTTCCCTCTTTATTTAATTTTTTTTATATTTTACGTTTTATTTATAGCATATATACATACTCAGAACTTTCAAAATATTACCAGTATCAGTTGATCGGTGACTACTTCAATCACATCTAGGATTATAATCGGTTCTTTGCAAATTCATATCATATCGCGATTAAGCGCTAATGAATCCGGAATGAACTGGTACGAATTTTTAATGGATGTGATAATTGATGACAAATTGGGCTAATAAGAAAATTTTAATAAATCATGCAAATCATATTTACTTATATAGAAACTAATATTTTATCAATCTTCATGAAAAAACAAAAAGCAAAACAATCGAAACGTAACTGTAATTGAAGATGTGAAAGGTTCAAATTAAAATATTATACATTTTATTATTAAAATTTTATTTTTAATAAATATTCAATTACGGAATTAAAAAATTCAAAATAATAATTCAATATTCAATTATTTTTAATAAATATTCAATTTTTATTTTTAATAAATATTCAATTCAATTACACATTGTTCGATAATTCTTTAATAGAATTTAAGGATTTATATTGTTAAGTAAATTTAGTTACAGACATTTCTTAAAAATTTTTTGCAAATAAATTTTCATTTTTTACAATATTCTCAATTTTATTTGAAACGAAAAAATTAATTGTGAGAATAAAACCTAACGTAAAAATAAACCAAAATACTAAAAAGTAGATTCCCAAGAGCAAATTATCGATGCATGTGCTCCCTAATTCAGCTGTAAGGTCTTCGACATCTAAAGGTTTTTGTCAGCTGATAAATCGTGATATAATTTTATAATTTATTTGATAAATTTTCAATCTGACGAACGTCTATCGCTAACAATACGTTATACATATTCCTATAGATAAATGAGATATTTATATAAGTTTTTTAATTTTTTTTATTTAAATTATCTTAAAACGGTTTATGTAATCTTTAATTACTTTCCGCAGTTTTATATACTGAATTTTTTATTGCATTTGATAAGCATAGAAGAGCAAGAAACTAGCAGAATTCCAACGGCTGACTCAAATTTTTATCTTCATTAGCATTTTTAATTAATTCAACTTCGTTTAAAACAACGATTATATTAAGATACTTATACTACAATTAAGAAAAAGCCGAGGGCGAACACTGCCCCTATTTAAATTGATCTATTTAATTAGACTTGTTTAGATTATTTATTTCAAGATAAATATTAAATTAACAGGAGGAAATTAATCACATAGGCGGCAATTTCATTTAGAAAGTCTTAAATAAACTTAGAAGCATTTCGAAAGCAGGCATTAGCCATATTTGTTTTTATATCCTTAGATAAATAAATTATATTTAAAAATAGACTGAAACTTGGGATAGAATCAAATTGTTTAATAAGTTACAATTACGTCGTTCCTAACATATTTCGAATCGCTTTATTCTATTAATTGCATGGAGTTTAATTAAATTTAATTTATAGTTTTAAACTTGCCAAACTAATATATATATTTTGCTTTCTGATATTTATTAAATATCCATTAGAAGTGTTAAGCGTAGTCAGAATTTATATTTTCAAATATAGCATTCGATGAGCACAAGTTTTACCGACTAAGCGTCCATATTCTTGAATCAGTTCACGGTCATCTTCCTCGCCAGTGATCTAGATTAAAAAAAAAGTAAGAAAATGTGTGTTGAATAGAGATCTAGATCTAATATTCCTAGACAAAAACATGAACATCAATTATTAACTAATGATGAGAAATGCATGCAAAAAGTAAAACAAATGGCAATTATATATTTACATTACCTCCTTGTATATCCTACTCCTTATAATGTCCAACATATTGTCTATACTCTCAATATTAAATGACTGACGCGACACAAACACACAGACGAATGCGAGACAAACAAAAGAAGGTAGCATGTGTTCGTATTTAATAGTAGGATGAAGTAGTAGTAGTAGTAGAAACAACAAGCGAGAAGAGAAGAGGAAACAATAAGCAAATTTAAAACATTAAAATAATGTTTTATCCCAAATATTCTAGAAAAAACACTAACAATTTCTTAATCTGCTAAATAGTGAGAATTTAAATTTACATTTCAAAATAAACAAGAAATATTTTTTTTCGTTTTCGAAATGAAAAATTGAAGCAATAATTTCTTAATTCGACCAAGGGCCATTTAAAACAGCACAATTCCAATGCGTAGGATTTGAAAATGTATGAACAAAAGTAAAACATATGCGCAAAAGAAAAAATGGCATCAAAAATTTAAAATATTATCATATAAGTATTTAAATTTAAATCATATCTAAATGATATTGGCTTTGGTTTCAAAATATTGACCAATCAATAATTTCGTTTCTTTTCTAATTGAAATTATTGTTTTTCGCAACCAGCTTAAATGTGTTGAAGAAAAAGAGCTTTAAGATTCAATAATTTAAATAATACACTGGAAAGGGAAAAACCAGAATTGGTAGAAAGGAAAGGAAATGGCGATTGATCACTCCGCCAATTAGCTTTTAGTACTTTTTCTGGAAGAATACTTTTGTATGGAAAGCCTCACACTTCAACCGTATTCCTCAGAACTGACGTCGCGAGATTATTACCAGTTCTGATCTTTAAAAAATATATTAATTTAATTATTTCATTAATTTTTTAGTTAGTTTTTTTGGCCAATATTTCAATTTAAAATTGTATTTTTTTAAATGCGGTGAAACCAGCTGGATTACTGCCAACCACTTAAATATTTTATTTAAATTTCATTACTTAAATAGATACGTTTATATCAAAATGCATTGCTCCAACTCCACCTACCTGTATATATTCCCGATAAGTAATGCACGTATTATTGTCAACCAATAACAAAACTCCGTCCAAATGATGCTCAAGAAATTCATCTGAATCTTTTGCACTTGCATCAGGATTAAAACGTTGATATTTATTCTCGGACAATTTAGTCTGAATGTCTAAAAGAAATTTAATGAGAAATAATTAACTTTAAAATATCTTTTAAATCTATGAATAATAAATACATACCATCATTAAGTAAATGCCACGTATACGTTTCAGGGCAAAGTAAATAGGATGGTTGCAGTTTTCCTTTGTAACGCATTTTCGGGCAAGAATGAATATAAAAACCCATATAATAATATCTTAAGGCTGGTACTTTAGCGGCAAGTTCCTGCACCAAATTTATTTCTCTGTAAAAAATTGAGTAAATGAAAATAGTTATATCGTATTTATTGAAATTCACCTCAGTGAGGCATAAGTTCCCAAGGAGAGAAAACTGTAATCGGGATCATAGAAAAAATAAACCGAGCTAACACAGTATGGCAAAATATCAATCACGGCCACAGCAATCAACTTGTCATCCAACCAATATTGCTGATGGAATGAACCATAACCTGTGGCGGGTCCGTCATGCACTTTACTATGCTGCAAAAATTTCAGATGAAAATTTAGAAATATATTAAATTAGTTATATATTAAATATATATTAATATAGTTTCTATATATTATACAAGCTTTGCTTTGTATATTTATTTGCTTTGCTTCGTATAGTTTAGCTTAGTATAATTTATTTTTTAACTGATTCTTCTTTTTCAACCTTTAGAGGTGAGCGTTGTAAAAAATCTAGATATTCTTCTACACTCTCTTGGGGGTCGTTATGAATGCATTCCTGATACTTTTGAAATAGTGAGAATGTTGTATATACCGAATTCTTGAATTGTTTGCTTTTAACGTGCACCAAAATTAACTAAAAATAAAAGCAGAGAGAGAGAAAAAGATAGTTAGAAAGTATATTTACCTGTAAAGGAGATTTATAACAGAAACGTGCTAAACTGTTTGGCGTTAGACGTTGAGGATTATCATTGTGTACAATCAACTGATATTTGCGATATAAATTAAAAGCCTCTTCCGTTAAGATCTCCTTTGCTGATCGGACTAAAACCAGCTGCAACGATAACATTAACCAGGAGATACTAAAAACTGACTAATGTGACTCGAGCATGTATATTTGTAAAAGCTCTTCACTAAACTAGAAATATCATTAAATTGTGATATATGTTCACAAAATCCTTATATCGCATCTCAGAACCTTAGCCGTAGATTCAATTTTAAATTGAACAAAATATCCCCATCTTCTCAAGAAAATCTCATTTTGATACCTTAATTATAACTTAATTATAACTTACCTTTAACTTATGCTTGTTATTTAAATCGTCAGCTTCGGCAATATAATCCTTTAATGTTTTTTCTTTTACCGTATTAGCGGCCGGCTTTTTAACCATAGTTATGTCAATGCCTTTGGCAGCTAGCTTTGCATTTCGACGTTCTAGGCGCATTTGTTTGGCCTTCTTGCATGGTGGCTTAGTACTATCTAATGTTAAATGTGATATAGAGACAATTTAAAAAATGTATTAAATGTTAATATTACATCTATTTGAACGCCTACATTGCTTTGCGCTCGAGGAAATCAATGATGTAGAAATATTACTTTCATCCATGGCATGAATTTCGTGTTGATTGTTTAAACCACCGTCAGAATTTTCATTATTTTTAGCTGAGGATAAAAATCTTTTGGAATTTGCTGCTGCAACCGCCTCTAAATCAACATCACGCAGTGGCACATTGGGGGCTTGTGGTTCGTCATGTATTCCACCAGTACCACCGCCACTATCGTCATCTCCGCCACCATCACCATCACCATCATTCTCGGTACCATTGTTTTTACCTTCATTTGCCATTGATGCCGTTGAACCAAACATTTCATTTTTGTCATTTTTGCCATCACGTAAAAAACGATTCATACGTTTGAGTATTCTTTTGTGAGTTTTAGAAAGCTGAAACTCTTGAGTGTCGCATCTGAAAGGATACGTAATCTTAGAGATTCGTTTTGAAATTGATAAAGAATATTCTCAAGGATCATTTTGCTTTACTTGATGGTGTAGCAGGGGCAACAAGTGTTTTCATTGAGTGGCTTGTAACAATAATGTCCAGATCGACGCCAGCCACGATCTATGAGATCCTGATAATCTTGTGGTAACATATTGTAAGCATGCATACCTAAAATACGTAATGAAATACAGAATTCATTCCTAGATAAGAAATCTATTTTCGATGTTGATGCGAGTTTCATGTGTTTATTCCCTAGTCCCGAACGTCTCATCCCGTTTCACAGATATTTGACATAGTTGTATTCAAACCAGGACGTCACCTGTAGTAGCATCAACCAATTAATAATGTCGGAAAGACGAGATGAGACGTACGAAAATATAGAATACGCATATAAATCTAAAACACATTTCCATGAGTAATCTGCAATGCGCTTGTTTTGACCGGTTTTTGAAAGTTGCATATGCGTTGTAACTTGTGTATAAACCATTACCATCTGTTTATTTTTTTTTTTTTTTTGACCATGACTCAGTTCTACGTCAGTCGATTAGTACGAGCTTTTTCAAGGTCAGTTCAGATTAGAATTTTTTCATGTTATGCGTTTTTATTCCCTCGTGGTATATAATTAGCGAGACTTGAGGTTTTCAAAATTTGTTATATTTTTGGTTTGTGTAGTTTTCACTAAGTTAAATTAAGTTCTTAAATTCACAAATATTAAAAAAAAATATTTAATATTTGGTACGACGCTAGCATTCAGACCGTGCAATTTGCTTTTCATTTCTCCACAAACATTTTGCTTCAACGATAATCACTGGAGGATGATCGATTAACTTTATCTCTGATCGTCTCTTATTCCGGTTAATCTATAGCCGGTAAATATTTTCTGGTATAAATATGTAATGTTTCAAAATATGTACATTAAACGGCCACTGTTTTTATTGCACTATTTTGATAACATAATAATTTTTATTTCCACTGCTTTCATAATCAACCGCAGAATTTTTCAGTGATCTAATCAACAAGCTTTTCTTACCGTATGCTATACTGCATTCTGAACCTTTGCAGTAACCACATTTGCTGCATTGCTTTCCGTAATAATTTACTATTGAGAACTCCATAACAAATTGCCCTTTAATTTTGGAAAATACTTCACTGCATCAATTGAAAAACTCAAAAGAAAAATCTCCTACGAAAAACCCTTCTCTTTCCAATAAGAAAAATTTAACTAACTCAGCTGCTTTTGACATCTGCAAGTTCCTTTTTTCGTTCAATTGCTGCGAGCTATGTTTAATATACAGAATTCCATTATTTCTCGTTGAGTTTATTGTTTTACGAAAAAATTTGTAAACCCAAAAAATTAATATTTAATAAATTTATAATTAATTAAATTTATAATAATTATAAAATATAAATATATAAAATATATACATAAATTCATAATTGTATAAATTTTAGAAATATAGATTTAAAATAAATAATCCGAAGAATTCGACATTAAATTAAGAAAAAATAGATTACATAATATTCCCGAGGTTGTTTTTTAGTTTTAAGTTTTGGGGTTATAGGCCATTATTCTATAGCTAAATTTTAGAAACGTAAAAGAATAAATGATAATGTTTGCGATTATTGTAATAGTCATGAAGATAATTAAACTTTTAAAGTATAAAGTATAAATAGCAATTTAGTTTTGATATTTCTGTTTTTCAGAAAAGCTTTTTAGCTGTTTATATTTTTAAGATATTTTAATATGGTATTATTTTTAATATGGATCTCTCAATTTATTTTTGATTGGCAATTCTTATCTAGCATTCTTTTTTGAAGAAAAAAATATATAAAAGCTTTTGCACTATTCCAATGAAGACTACTTGCAATAAAATGCCCCAAAAGCACTCAGTCCAAAACAAATCGCGTGATTGTGGAGTCCTTTAGCATTTGGTATCAGCGTTCGCAAATTGGTTGCGCGTAAAGTTCGGAGCATTTTGCAAAATCCGATGAAACGGATTTAATGCAACCAGTTTAGAAATAGAGGAAATAAATAATAGAAAAGGTATTCAAATCGTTCGAATAATCAGTTAGATCAACAAATTTTATTAAAGTGGAAGCACATAAAAAATTAATTAACTGCAATAAGAATGATATAATCTTTGACGTTCTATAAGTTTTAGCAGTGGAAATTGGAAGAAAAATATAAATAGGAGTTGTTTTAATCGAATTGATTCTATGACCTCTGATTATATGATCGTTATTAAAGATCTAAACAACATACTCGAATACGCATTGAGTAAACAAATATTAAGAAAGTGCTTTAAAGAATAATATTTGTTAAGCGCTAAACAACTCGTTGCAATGTTCGATTACTTTTGTGCTTCTTAAAATATTTGGACAAAATTGAATTTAATTTAGTAATTTATTATATGTGCTCCGGTTAAAAAGGAAGTCGTTGAACTTTTAAATTTTCGATTTCTATTTATAAAAATTAAATTTATGAAAATGTAATTCACAAAAAAATTCAATTACTCAATTACAAAATAAAACATAATAAAAATTACAATAAATAAATAATTAAATTAACAAAAAAATAATAAATAATTGAAAATATTTTGGAATGACGTTTGAGTGTTGCTTTATATACTAAAAAAATGCAATTTTCGGAATTTTTTATTAAATGCGTTAAAAATTAAAGTAATAATCATTTAAAGGATTTTGCCTTATATTTATAATTTAATGACAAATTATTAATTTTAAATTATTATTTAATAATTTTAATCCAATTATAATTTTTAATTTTAAATTAATTTTGAAAATAATTAATATATTTTATATTTTTCGTCTATAGATATCTAAATCGGATTTTGCGGACCCACCATTAGAACAAATCACCGTTACCATCGATATTATCGAGAGATAAAAATATGATTAAATCCCAGAATGGTTTTCAATTGTAGATAAGTCCAATATTACCATATTCGAATTTTTGAGAATTTTTTCGATAAAATGTCACATCCATCGTTTACCCTATCACTTTGGGATTATGTGGTGCTGTGCATCATCCTCGTCATATCATCATTAATCGGTATCTATTATCGTTACACCGGTGGCAAACAACGTACAACTAACGAGTACCTTATGGCCGATCAAAGTATGTCAGCCTTCCCGGTCAGTTTCAGTCTCATGGCTAGTTTTATGTCGGCCATCACGCTATTGGGTGTCTCGAACGAAAGCTATCAATTCGGGACGATGTTTTGCATTATCAATTTGGCTTATATAATCAGCACGCCTATCGCTGCCTACCTTCTTTTGCCTGTGTTTTACCGTATGCGCAATACTAGCGTTTACGAGTATCTGGAAAGACGTTTCGGTCATGCGACACGTGTTTGTGCCTCACTGGCGTATTCCATACAAATGATACTCTACATGGGTATAGTCCTCTATGCACCCGCTTTGGCCTTGGAAGCCGTAACGGGCTTGAGCAAGGTTACTGCCATTCTCGCCATTGGACTCGTATGCACTTTCTATTCGACGATAGGCGGTATGAAAGCGGTGCTGGTCACCGATGTCTTTCAGTCGTTGCTTATGTTCGCCGCAATCTATTCGGTAATTGTTGTCTCAGCATTGCACGCTGGTGGCCTGAAAGCCATTTGGCAAACAGCCGACGACCGAGGACGTATATACTTTACAGATTTTTCACTGGATCCCACTGTGCGACATACTTGGTGGGGTCTCCTGTGTGGTGGCATTGTAACATATTTGTCGATCTACGGCGTTAACCAGACACAGATACAGCGTCTATTAAGTGTACGCAATCTTAAAAGTGCACAATCGGCTCTTTGGTGGAATTTGCCTATATTGAGTTTGTTGAGCTTCAGTACTCTTTTTAGTGGCTTGGCAATATTTTACTACTACCGAGATTGTGATCCCGTAGAGCAAGGACGTATCAAATCACGTGATCAACTTATGCCACTTTTTGCGATGGATACAATGGGTATGTGCCTGTTGAACGAGTCGTAGCATTTTCGTCACTTAATATTTTTTAATATTCTCTTCTAGCGCAATATCCTGGCCTTTGTGGTCTTTTCATATCCGGTATATTTTCTGCCAGTCTTTCGACAATTAGCTCGGCAGTCAGTTCTTTGTCTGCCGTCACATTAGAGGATTATATTAAACCATTATGTGAGCTCTGTTTTAAGAGGCGCATAGAAGAATCGAGAACTGCCATGCTCTCTAAGGTCATGGCCTTCTTTTACGGTATAGTGTGTATAGCTTTAGCTTTTGGTGCCGGTTCCTTGGGTGGTGTTCTACAGGCATCGCTTACCATATTCGGTGTTGTGGGTGGTCCTTTGTTAGCTCTGTTCATTTTGGGAACATTTACAACTCGAGCAAATCAGCGTGGTGTTCTTCTGGGCTTGTTGTTCGGCCTAATATTATCATTTTGGATTGGTTTTGGTGGTCCAAAACCACCACCACCATCTCTCGATTTCACCACAGACGGTTGTCTAACTTTAAATGGAACAATAACTATAACTACCGGTCTTCTAGCCGAATCATTAAAAGGGAAGCAAATCAGCGAGTCAGTGAAGCAAAGTGTTAAATCTACGAATCAGCAATATTTTGTGCTCTATCGTCTGTCTTACTTATGGTTATCGGTTTTGGGCTTTGTAGTGACATTGGTTTGTGGTTACGTTTTCAGTTGGTTATTCGAGAGATTCGGATGGGCTGATAATTCACAGATTTATCTCGATCTCGTTAAGAAACAAGTGGATTATGACCTATTTGTGCCACCGCTTTCACGTAAACTGAAGGCACAAGCGGCAAACGAGCAGTTGAACAAATTAAATTATTGTGATACCATGACGTAAGATTAAATTGAAAAGAAATTTTGTTTATAAAGTTTTATTTTTAACTACCTCTAAATAGTTTACAAAACAGGGCTTGATTACTTCACTCGAAATAATTCTTAATTATACTTAATATACAATATAAATAAATTAAATTTACTAAAACAAGAAAAGATTAAATAAATTTGGATTAATATTTTAGGTTTGCCTGTAGGTTCTAATATAATGATTTATTTAGGGTTTAATATGCAATTATTTTTGCTTAGCTCAAATAATTGTTTGGTTAAGTCTATTGTGCACTAAATAATTTTTGTCGAGGTTTGGAATGAATTATGTACTTCATTGTTTTTTATATATACATTTATTAATACCTCCATCTGCGGTACTTAAAACTTATTATTGTCGTTACAGCCAAACGACAATATTTATATTTTTAGTTAATTCGAAAAATATTTGTAAATTATAGAAAAAATTACTGCTTGAAAATGTTTGTGTGTGAAATGTCTTCCAAAAAATTTAAAAGATATTTAAGAATTACTGTTAATCTTAGTAAATTGCTAATTAAAAATGTACCGATTAAATTTGTATAAAAAATAGCGCATACCTCATAAATATGATAAAATGGAGTGGATTATATATAAATATTCATGGAAAAAATTGTATTCCTACCTCAATGAAACTCAGTAAATAAATAAATGTAAAATATTAATAAATATTTTAACAATTTTAAACGTTCCCGTAATTACTCTTAGGTAGAATCAATAAAGTTCCTTTAATTATCTATTATTTATAATTCTTTTCGAATTTGCAACTTTTAACCTTGACATAGACTTCAATTGAAAATTTCTATTTTTTAAATTTTTTGTTACTTGATTTGCTGCTTCTGTTATCTTCGATTTTAACCTTAAAGAAGAATTATGTTTTAGTGTTTAGTGTTTGAAAATATTAACAAAAAATTATATGAATCATGCTAAATGTTTTGTACTTTTGTTTTATAAATAAATTGCTCCCCATGACTAGAAGTGTATTAACGACTTTCATTTGTATTTCTTACTCAATGAATTTATTATTGATTGCTAAACAATTTCAATTGAAATCAATTAGGAATTATTAAAAGAAAGGTTTTTTCAATTGATTTGCTTACAAAATGGGTTGTTGTTTGTCAAATAACTACAACAAATGGCCTGATTGTTTTGTTAAGCAAATAAATCAAATAGTTTGATTGATTGTTTGATTAAGCATTTATTCAATAATTTTGTTAAAAAAACCATTTTCAAAAATGTGTTTTTGAAACGTTCATCAAAAACAGAAGTTTTTCGACTTCAATTTCCATAAAAATTAACGTAAAGCGCAGCATATTTTTTATAAGACGAAACCAATTGACACGATGACGAAATTAAAGAATTGCGAACAAAGAAAACAACAACAACAAATTGTTGCTCTACTGTATGATTAAGCATTCTAGCATTCTCAGTAAATCATACGATTTTGAAAAGCGCATGGATGGTTTGTTGGCTCAAACCCGAGTTAACCAGGTGTTTTTAAATGTGGTTTTAATCAATAGTAGAATTGTATTCTTTATGAATTTAATTTCTTTTATTTTTAAAGTACAGAGGAAACATAGGATGTGCTAATATTTCCTTTCCGCAATTAATAAATAATATTGGTATAAATTCTGACAAACTGTGTATAAATTTTTTTTAACAAAATTCAGAAAATATGGGACAATATTTTTTACATTAGTGAAACAGGAGAGCATAATCAACCAATAAGCAGGAACTAGATTAACGAGTTACAAACGTGCTCGTTCATTTCGCTCGTTGTTTTTGTTTTTTTTTTTGGAAAATAACGAACTTCGTTAAAATTTCTCTTGCTCCCTAAAAGTATGCGACGCTTGAGATAACAAAAAATGTGCAGAAATTTTTAAGGTAGATAGATAGTGCAACCGCACTAATCTAATCAAACTGCAGCAAACCAAAGTCGAAGCTACAGCGTCGATCTCCGATACGTCCTTATTGATGTTAGTGTCGTTAAAAATGTCATGGTAAACCATTCCAAAACCAGCCATCGATCCAATGGTTGTTACATAAAAATTCAATATTCGCTGTTTTCATATAAATTTTCTTTTATTGTTTTTCATTGTTTGCGATGTGCAAATATTTTCACCTTACGTTAGAATATCTGTATATTCCAAACCACGCGAAATTTCATTTTACATGTAAAACTTTCAAAAAAATCGCCATTACATTTACTTCTTCTTGGATACACCAACGGTACGACCACGACGACCTGTTGTCTTTGTATGTTGACCACGAACACGAAGGCCCCAGTAATGACGCATACCACGATGTGAGCGAATCTTCTTTAAACGTTCCAAATCATCACGCAACTTTGAATCCAAATTGGAGGAAGTCAGCTGGTTATATTTGCCATCGATAACATCCTTTTGTCTGTTCAGGAACCAATTTGGAACCTTATATTGCAATGGATTTGAGATAATGGTGACCACTTTTTCTACCTGCTCGAATCAATAATTTATTACACATTCTGAATATTGGAAATTCTTATTTATTACCTCTTCTTCGGTGCATTCACCAGCGCGTTTTGTGAGATCGACATCAGCTTTCTTTAAAACAATGTTGGAATAGCGACGACCAACACCTTTAATGGCAGTCATAGCTATGCCTACTTTGCGTTTTCCATCAATATTCGTATTCATGATACGAAGAATGTGTTGGAACTTTTCTGGTATGACGAGAGACTGCAATGAAAGACGTAAATTAGTCTTTTAGTACATAGCAAAACAGGTTGATAGATATTAACATTCCACATTCCAAAGAAAAATCATTTGCTCCATATTCTTTATTAATTTTCAAAATTCCTATCAATTATCAAACTAAACTAAAACAAAGCCCATCACAATTTTTCAATAAATACGCGCCGCTTTTTATTGAAATAAATGTTGAGAAATCATTTGCGTAAATAAATTTCACATTTTCTATAGGATGATATATATATTTTTAAATTTCAGTAAGACCAACCATTTTATCTTCCGAAATATTCCGAGCACAAAAAGGTAAAGAGCCGACCCGCGGAAATGAGACAAACGTCAAACGTCATATTTGGTGCCTACTATGGCGACAGCTGGTGGTGAAATATTTTCAATGCTCCCTTGGGTATGTTCAAAGAGAGAGTAATTCAACCTGTTTGTGTAAACTTCACTAAATAAAAACTATTTTTTATTGTTTTATTATATACAGGATTTTATATAATATAATTACATTGAAAGTATGTAAATATTCTTTTAGAAAGAGTATAAATCGGCAGCAATAATTAGTCGCAATTAATTAAAAAAAGTATCCCTTAATAACTTCCAAAATTTTCACAACTTTGAAAGTTATTTGAAACCAAAATTGCCAAGTGTAATTTAAGCACAAAAGGTATAAAAAATTGGATTTTATTTTTACTTTCCTTTATTTAAAAATTTTTTAAAATTTCGTTCTATTTATTTAAAAAATTAAAATAGAGATATTTTAGGAAATAAATGTAAGTTTTGCAAGCTCAAATTGTTATCAATTTTTATACTCGAGTTTCATATATTTATCATATTTATTCGAAATTATTCATAATTATTTAGTCGTAATATGGTTACTAAGCCAGCTGTAAAAAATTGTTTTTAATAAATTTCATATTTACTCGTTCGTAAATTCTACAATTTTTATTAATTTAAGAAAATAAAAGGTTCAATTTCAAATAGAATTAAATTTTATAATTCTAGAAGCAACAAATAAATTTGCAATAAAAAAATTAACAACAATTATCATACACGTAAACAGGTCTTATTTTATCAATGAGTGGAATCAATGTTGCCAACATGCGCAGTGTTTGCATAAATTGTTCTGAATAGAGAAGCAGCTCAATTAATCCTTGTCTTCAAATATATTTGAATTGTCAATTCAGTTGAAAATGAAAAATCCATTTTCCAATTTCTTCGATACAAATATCGATACAAATTTCGATATAAATCTTTTAAATACTGAATTAGAAATGATAGGATAAATTTATTTTTAAAAGGTTTTAGTAAAAGTATTCAAATATTGATTCAAATGTATTTTTAATTAACTCCTTCAACAATTTGAAATTAGTTGGCATTTCCATCCAGGAATTTGTCGCGTGCGACGGTTTTTTTGACCAAATGGTCGTTACCGAACTTAGGATAATGTTGGAACGTTAGTAAAAATCTCGTATGAGATGCTTTTCTTCGGTTTTCAGTTACTTCCATTAGACTTTAGTAAATAGTTCGCGTTTTATGTGGAAACCTATCGGACTATATTTGCGTTGGCGTTGCGTACCCGAAAAGAAAAAGCATTGGCATTGGCGGGAAAATCATCTAATTACCGTAAAAAAGTAGAACATTATTGAAAAGATTTAATATCTATTATTTAGGAAATTGGTTAAATGATTACGAAAATAATTTCCTATCTGTAAAAAATATCTGTAAATGAAATGTAAATTATTATGAAGAATGCGCATCAAAATTAGTGAAAATTTTGAAATAAAAATAATTTTGTAATAATGATAAATTTATGTTTTGTGAAATAAAAAAGTTTAAAATATTAAAGTTTAAAATAAAAAAGTTTTAAATATTAAATATTTGTTTTAATATGAAATATCTCCTTGCAACATATTTCGTCCTTAATATAAACAAGATTGATTGAAATGCAAAAGAAAATATTTGTGAAAAATGAAATTAAATAAAAACACGAAAGTTGGAATATAACAAACATGATGAAATGTATTCAAAGTAAATTTGAAGGTATAGAAATCGAAATCCTGTGACGTATAAATAGCGTTAAAAATTAATTAAATACTAAAATATTCCTTACTAAAACATTTTTAGTGGATTTCTTTCAATTTTCTTCGGCTAAAATTTTTAAACTAATTTTAAGCGAGCTTCCCGGCTAGTTGGAGTGCTAGAAATTTTAACCATTTGACTCAGAACTCGATGACAGTGCATTATTTATCACAGGCCAGCCAGCCACGCCTACCCTAAAGCAAAAAAAAAATGTGTAAAACGTCGATAAAAATTTTGAAATCGCTTTTAAACTAACTTCCTAATTAGCCAGAGTTTCGAAATTTAAACCATGGCTCAGAACTGGATGATGATGCTATGTGAACTATAAACTAATCATAATCTATAAACTAATCACCCGCGACCACCTTAGAGCAAGAAAAAGGCGCCGTTTAAAAATGTCGATACAAATTTCAAAATTAATTTTAAACTAGCTTCGCGATTAATTGGAGACTTGAAATTTGAACCGAGGCTCAAAACTGTAGAAAATTAATTTATATGAAATGAAGAAATTCATAGAAATGTTAAAAAAGTGCGTAGTAGTTTTTTAGAAAATTGGCATATATTGTATAAGACTTTTCAGCACGAAAAGGCTTTTACTAACAATTTTTTCAAATTTTCATAAATTCCTATAATTTTAAAAATGTTTTATACAAACAATTTTTTTATTTGATTAACTTGTTCTCCATTTTCCTTTCATTTCGCTAATTCTTCATATTATTTTTAAATTGTATCTCTATTTCTCTCTCTATCACTCTTCCCTTTAAATCTCTGCTAGCAATTACGAATTACGCAAATGCAAATGTCATCACGATACGATTAACTTTGAATGGGTCAGTGATTGTTAATTGATGCCCCGCTTATTTGAGTTCATTACCCCAGACTGAGTTTCTGGGATTAACAGAACAGAATTTAATGAATTAAATGAAGATTTTGTTAGGTTCAATCCGTGCAAAGATTTAATTGTAATTGCAAATTTGTTTAGGCAAAATCTGTGTAAAATTTCAAACATATATTTTATACAGTCTGTAATATTTGAATTATTAAATTTTATACATAAGTTTTATACATACATACATATTTTATACATTTTATACACAAAAGTCAGACGTCTCTCTCATATACAGTTATGTATCAGAATATGGTAAATTTTTTTGCGTTAAAAAACATAACTTTTATAGAACGTTTACTTATAAATTATTGTCATGAAATTCGCATGAATTTTCGCTCTCATAGGAATCGCTTTATTTTATCAAAAATACAAATAATTCCATGACAACCACTTTCACTTTTCAAATGAAATACTAATCGTTTCCATACGAGAAATGAATTTCTATGCTCGCAATTCGGATTTCATAAGTCACATTCTTATCTCCTATCTCATCCCATTGTGGAAAGTCATGACATGCAAATAGTCGTGACGTGCTCACTACAATAAACTACTATATTTATGTATTATATTGTATGAATGCCATTCCTTGACCAAGGAATGTCATGCCGTAATGAGATTATTTAATATAAATATTCTATTAGGCATAGGCATCACCTGAATCTACTGTTCTAAGCGATGAACAGTTTTAGGTTTAAAGTGTTTCAACTTCGATCAGGCCCAAGTTAACGCTTTTAGTTAAAGAATTTAAATTCCTTAACCTCAAGTTCTTAAGATGTTTGAGAAGATATTTTACCTCAACAAAAAAACGGTTAAGGTGAACCCTTATTAGTATAAAATTGATCACCCATCCTCTCTTTAACACTTATTCATTATTAATCCGTTATCGGCGCTTGAAGGCTAAATCATATTAGCCAAGGTTTATAACAAATACATGTATTTGAGTTCGGATTCACACCGATTTCATTTAAATTTAAATACTACCAGATAAAGACTCTCGTTATTTTAAGTGTTTTATTCGAAAAACGATAGAGTTTGGCTTTTTATCATGTTGTACCATCAAGGTTTAGCTTATTTATTAGCTGTTATCACTTAATTCACGCCATTTCTCGCTTACTTTTCAAATAATAACGACTTACCAATGTTTATAATGATTTATAATTATTACGACTGTAATGGCACGAATAGGACGAAGCCGTGATAATTTCATTTCATCGATAATGACTTGATAATGGTAATTATTACAACATAATGACGTTCGAATGGGTACTAAGAGTTTTAGTGAAAGAGACTTTAGCCGCAATTTCCATCTTGGAAACGACAATAAATTTTGTTGAAAGAAAACAAATAAAAACCTTTTTTATTACTTCTGATTTTCTAATATTTATAAAAGTGTCATTTATTCAAATGTCTCTAAGCATTTTGGTTTATTCTTATGAAAAGTAAGGTTCGCGTCCCGGATGAGGGTGTAATTACCCCGCTGCTGCCAGTCTGTCTGATAAGTTGGGAAGGAATCGTAGTTATCTTTTTGTTTATCGACCACAGTGTTCAGATAGATTTTGGTTAAAGCCTAGGGCTGATATTGGACGAATTTGATATTAAATATTTATTAGGTTCATTCGCTTTTATCGCTATTTATCCGTCTACAAAAATGGCTTCAACTTGACAAAAAGAACTTCTACGTGATTAAAAATGTGCCCTACTTCGCAGCGAATTTAAACCCTTTAATCGAAAACAATTTTTGCCAAAGCCAAAACGAGAAATGAATGAATGAATTAAAGAAAAGAAAATAAATTAAAGAAGTTTGAGAAAATGAGAATAATACATGAAATAATTAATTGACAAGGAGAAATTTAGAAAGGCAGAAAAATAATTGAAAATATTTGAGAGGAATAGTTGGAAGACACACACACACTCACGGAGTGAAAGACTGTGGAGGGGGTGGGGTAGAAAGAGAGGAGAGAGAAAGGAAAGAATTACTGTATCCGTTTAAGTTCTATATTTCAATTCCAACAGATAACACTTCTCAAGATTAATAAATTGAATGGAACATTTGAAATTCTTAAAAACATGAAGAAGTGAATTCAAAAAAATTCTACTAATTTTCTTAAATAAAAAAATTTTTTACACTCAGTTCGTTTTATTTTTGTGCAAAATATCTAAGACAAATATAAATTTGTTAAAAAATGTCGAGATAAATTCGATGAAATACGAATTCAACTTCCACAAATTCATTTTCAATCAATTTTCACATTCACAAGTAATATTTTCATACTTCTTCTATTCCTTTGCCGGGATATTTTCTTTCTTAGTGCTTAAAGATAAGCTTAGAGATAATAACATATAAAAATTTCCGATAAACTGATATTCGCCGCTCAACAGAAAAAAATGATCGAATAATCGTAAAATAATCACCTTACTATCCTCATTCTTTTCGTTTACAGGCAGGGTCAAGTCAAATCTATCAAAATAAGAATAAATCAAAACCAAACTATTCGTTAGAGGGCCAAAAGAAGCTTTCGTTTCGATTTCATTCTTCAGGATAAGATTGTGTCAATTTTTGCGATTGTGTCCATTGCGGAACACTAAACAGTTTAAAACTAAATAATTATGACAAATTTCGTGATGATGATGATTCGTTCTCCTAAAGTCGCAGCTTCAACAGATAGATAGGTACCACACGGGGTAGGGGATCGAGTCAGGGAGTAAATTTAAGGGATATAATTTTCTGTGTCTGCCATTTCTCTCCTGGGTATAAATCGAAATTTTAAGACTTGATTTGGAAATTGTTAAATTGTTAAACCTTAAAATTCTTTAACCACGAATTACATTTCTGCAATGTAATTATTGACTTTATTAGAGCTTAATTTGAGATTTGAGATGAAATTAATACCGAAATTAATTTCGATGGAAAGTGTTACAGATTTTATTTCAAATTAAAACCGCGCTGATATCTCTGTAAGAGGAAAACTTTATTTTTCGATTATGGAGTATAGATAAAACCTATTAAGAAATTCGAAACAATTAAAACACATTCAAAAGCCAAATATATTTACTACTATTTAATAAATATTGAGTTTAATATTGAGTTATTATAAATTAGATTGACTTTCCTAAAATTTCGAATTTACTTTCAAGAAGCTTTTAAAAGCTTAGATTAAAAGATCACTTAAGGATAACTAAAAGAATGAAAATATTGAATAAATTTGTTTTTGTAAAGATACCAAAAAAAAGAAAATAATTGTTGATGACCGGATTGAATCACACATTGTTTTTCCAAGACAATCTTCGAAGATTACTTAAAAAAATTGGTTAAAGATAAAAACAAAGCTAGGCAACAGACAATATTTAAATATGGGTGTTATTTCAATTATTTTTTAAAAACAACGTTAAATATTGAGAAAAAACACCGACACAAAATGAGGCGAATTAATAGAAAGAAAGAAGACTTGTGTTGGTGAAAGGGATGATTACTACTATTCAAGTGTCAGGTGGGTTTATTCGATGAAAATTTAGTGACGAAACAAATTGCTCTGTTCTCTCCTTTTGTGTGTTTCTGTTTTTTCTTCCTTATTTTTAAAAAAAATATAATTTCGAAAATTAATATGAGTTCATTTTGTTTTCGTAAGAAAAAATAAAAATTCTATCAATACAGGCGCAATTATTTATAGGTGTTATGAAGAATATTGCTTGCGCGTGTTCGATTTTTAAGAGCATGAATTTGTGTTGTTTATGTATTTGGTTTTTAAATTGGTAGTAGAGACGCTAAAACTATCGCATAATCGCGATAAAAAAGGTACTTAAATTTTATAATATTTCGATTATTGGAATTCTATGCTTAATTTGAGCAAACGGTATTTCAAATATAGTCGAACGCTAAAGTTTGATGAGACGAAGACGATGATGATGAGTATGGCATATGCCATTAAATTATATTTTCGTTATAACAAAAATGAAATATGTTGAGCGGTTCCATCAGAATTTATCCCAGTTTTTAACTAGAGAACTTTTAGAGAAAGAAAGAAATAAAGGCAGTATTAATCGTTTCTTGTTCTCAAATATAAAATTTCATGTTCAGTTAAATTTTATAGATTCAAAGTAAAGAAAAGTAATCCCACACTGGTTTTATGTTATTATTTCTTTTGATGAATTTCAAAATATAATAATTGAATTTCAATAAAATTTGTTAAATAAGCTTTAAACTAATTACAGATCCTTTTAGATTTCCCTTCAATTTACATAATCCCTTAAAAACACTTAAACCAATACTTAAACATCTAAAGAGCATAAT
The DNA here is from genome assembly GCA_963966595.1 of Physocephala rufipes. Lineage (NCBI taxonomy): Eukaryota > Metazoa > Arthropoda > Insecta > Diptera > Conopidae > Physocephala > Physocephala rufipes. Next base: position 30,614,882 of record OZ016505.1, on the reverse strand, counting down.
TGATTATGGAAATAATTGTTGTCGTAAGTCAACTAGTCCTTTGAGTCAAGACATCAAAGTGACATCACTGTGACACAAAGTCATCATTATATGTCGGCAGATTGCCAATAAAAAGGGGTTTATCATTGAATGAAAACAGTGATAAATTTCTTCATAAAAATTCAGAAAATATAATTTAGAAAAACTAAAAAGGGAATAAAGACACAAAGTGGCTTTAACCTTAATTTTCAGTTTATTTATAGAAATAAATTTTTTCAAAACTAAATTCAAGGATTTCATTATTATTTACTTAGTTGTGCAGAATTGCTTCATAAGCAATTATCAGTATACTCAATTGTATTCTTCTAATCATGTTGATATTTTTTGTGTTTTTTTTTGAATTATCGTGATAAAATTCGAATATATTTATTTTATTTAGCATGGATCTTCTATTTGATTATATTTAAGAAAGTAAAATTAAAACCACTACAAAAACATGCGTTTATTTGTGCGTTTATTTTGTTTGTTTTCTTCGTGGCATGTGCGCTCTATTCGAATAAAAATATTTACAAATCAATAAATGATTTTTATGAATTTGTTCATTGATTCTATTCATTACGAAAGAGAATTAATATTTACCAAAATATAACAAACTAAAAATAAACACAATAAAGATTGGAATGAAGTTGAATAAATTCGCGTATTTTATGCAAAGTTTATAACATTCTATTTTCTATGAAATGTCAACATCTATAGAGTCATTAGCATTTTTAATAGAATTATTATTCTTTGATTTTGCACGCTGAAAGTAAAATTATTATAAAGTTTTGTTTTTATAATCATTATTATTATCAGTCTTATCGATTTTAGGAAAATTGGTAACGGATTCATGCAAAATATTTTTTATTTAATACCATTCATTGGGGACAACTCATCGTTGTTTTGAAAGGAAACGAAACAGAAAACGTTTGTTTCGTTAGCGTACTTTGGTGTGTGCTCTCTCGTAAGAAAGAATGCATTATTGCTCAATCGGACAAAATAAAACAATTTGTCTGTGTTGGTGTGGAATCAGTCTAAGCAAATAAATATCATATTTTCCTCATTTAATATTTTAAACTTAATTTTTGCTTTTCTATTTATAATTCCTTTATTATTTAGTGTGTGTGAGCAAATTTATTCATATTAAAAATTTCTAAAAATATTTACTCATGCAAATAAAAATTTCCTCTCTATAAAAATGCCACTAAATTCAAATTATATTCCTTCTATAAATGATCTATTATTTTTTCTTTAGTAAAGAAAAACAATAATAATTTTTCTAACAGATTGCGTTTTATATAAATCTGGTAAAATATCTGTATAAGAATGAGAAAAAGGTCAATAATATTAGTCATAATCATATTTACAATAATTTGGGTTTTTTACTGCTCTTTTATGGAAGAAATTTATTCCAACAATCTGCCAATTTTATATTACACTTAATCGAAACTTTTTATATCTATAATTATTTGTAAATATGTATCTATAAAAATGTATCTATAATTATTTGTATTAAAAGTGTATATATTCTGGCTTAGAATCACAAATCCTGAGTTGATTTAGAATAATCCGTTCATCCGTATGTTTGTTAATCTGTCTGAAATAGCTGTATTGGACACTATAAATCCACTATGAATGACTATGGCACATGGTGTGAATGACTATTTTGCAAAACCATATGTGGCGATTTTTGAAAAGGGTTGGGTTAAAAATGAATTAATAGATCTAAAAAAAACCGGAACAGATAAGTGCAATATTAAAATTGTCTGGCACGGCTCGCTGATTATTAGGTTCAAACTTTGGTAAATTTATATTACGGGTGTAGGGTATACAACCTTCGTCCAGGCTGAAGCTAGGTTATTAATTGTTTTTATTCTAACAATTTGTTATTTTTTGTCCCAAGATTGGAATTATACGTCACCCTTACGATAACCTTTCAACTCGATTTAATCAGACATTTTTAGTGTCTTACTAGCGTTTTTTTCAAAAGTACTGTAGCGTGGACAGTCGGGTCACCCCAAGTGACAATATTTATCGAATGAAAATTGATTAGTGTGAAAAAAATTTAAAAACCAAAAATATTTTAAGAGGTAAAACCCTAAAAAGATATCAATATAACGAATACAAAAATAATTTATTAAGTGGAAGCAATGGAAACCTAGTGTGAAATGTTCTGGGGTGACACTTGATGAAAAAAGTTAACTATTGAGGTACCTCCTCAATGTTATCCATTTTAGATACTCGTATCTCATTAACTAACGCCTTCATGTTTTGATAAAGTCGAATTCAAAAATTATTATGCGATAAATATAGATATTCTTTATTCTGAATCTTTCAAAACCATAATTTTTTTTAAAAACTAAATGGAATGGAATGAGAGGAATTAACACGTGGCGCTAAGACTTAATTTACCTTTCCTTTGCTTAAAAGCTTCTTAGACGCTTTAATTTTGTATTTAGATGCTCATTTCTTGAAATGTATTACCACCAAAATTATTATTATACCAAAATTTGCTTTGAAAATTATGCCAGAAATTATTTAAGAAAACATTTCTCAGAAATTGAATTAAACTTCGACATTAGTTCAATATTGTCGATGTAAAGGAAATCATCAGGAGGTGAGGAAACCTCGTGTTTTATATGAAATATTTGAGAGTTGTGAGAATTTATTTCGCAGCTTTTTAGACCGTTTTTACTTCAAAATGTTATAAACAAACATCTCCGAAAACAAACCAAATCTTTATCAATTTATATGATAATTCATTGGATTCCACGTAGACACTGAATTACGTATTAAAATATTTTTTTAACATCTATAGAATATTTTTATACTTTTTCTATTTTTCAAACTTTATTAGCCTTCGCTACAAATGCTTCAACATCATTCACTTCTCGATGTTTTGATATTTTAAAGCTTTTACACGAAGCGTAACTTTTTTATGGATTTTGGCACTTGAAAACAACACTGTAGAAGAAGTACAGAAGCAACAAAAGGAGAACTAACAACATTAAGGTTCACCTCATTTGGAAATATTTCGTTGATGATAAGGATTATCATGTTTGGTCGTATTAAAACTTGGCGATACGTTAGGAAGTCTTTTAGTACGTTGAGTATAATATTATGTGTGTACGTATTTGCGATGATTATGATTGTGATAATAATGATGATTTTAGTAATAATGACAGTATTTATTATACTTGTTCTTAAAATATCTTTACACTATTATGCTTCAATCTGTCATTTTCAGAGCCACCTCCTGTGAACTATTATCCTGTAGGAAACGACTTCAGAAAAATGTTTTATAAAATTGAAAGCTAAATTGAAAGACTGGAGAGTGATAATATTTGTCATATATTCCAAATCGATAAAGTTTTTGTGTAGTGGGTTATAAATGTATTATAAGTTTCTTCAGAAAAAAGTACATGAAATTCGGGATTCATAAAAAAGGAAAGATTTATCCAACTAAAAAAATTTAATCGTGTTGAAAAAACAAACAAGATCGCTAAGCCCGGTCTGAAGCAATTTATGGCTTAAACCCAATAACACAGTGGGTGGAACACGCCCATGTTCACCTTAGTCTGTAAATTTTGAAATACAATTTTCGCTTAAAACTTTCTTTGGAAACTGATATATTAAGCCATAAGTACCGATAACCTTGCATCGCCCCTAGGAAGTGGGTGTGATTCATAGAGGGATGGCCACGCCTGCTTTGAGAAATGTACTTCTGACAAAAAAGCTTGCAATTGCAAGAATTTTAACACGAACTAATTTATATTTACTATAAAAGTGGGCGAGGCTCTTATATATTTTCAAACCCAAATATTATATAATGACAAAGAATACTCATGCTAAATTTAATGTCGTTATCTCCTTCCACTTAGCTGTAATCGTGATTTCTAAGGACAGACTTACAAACAGATAGAGAGACAGACAGGGAAACAGACGAACAGACAGGTATACACGGCTAGGTCGATTCAGGTGATAGTTTTGAGCAAGAATATACATATTTTTCCTTACCTACCACACCTCCTTTAATACGTTATACACTGAAGCACTACTAGGGTAAAATAATGAAAATTTCGAATATCGTTCTCGCAAAAACAAAAATAACGAAGCATCAAGTAGTTGTTCTCCGTTTATTTTTGAAATCATCGCAATTATTTGACAAAAAAAATTGAAGAAATTGTAATGCTTACCTAAACGTACAATCAGGCAAACGTAAACAAGCACCCATTTACAGTCAAACGTACTCACGCAAAACGCATGTAAACAATCACTTCACCGTATGTGCTCCAACTACGATTGCCATAAAAGATAAATAAATAAAATAAAGCTATGTCGATGTTGACTAAAAAAGTTCATTTTACGTTACTTAACAATCTGTATTTTATTCTTAATTTTTTTCCTTGAAATTCACTCCTTTTTGTAGACGTTCGTTTTCAAGAGGATAAATAAGTCCTTGATAAATTGTGAAGATTTGTAGCATATTTTCTAATAATAAGAACACGAGGAGGCCGAACTCCTTAACCTCGACGATACTGTTTAAATTGAAGAATGCTCCCACGACCCGTTTAAAACGAATTTGCATGCTATTTATGATTTCTTTAAAAATCCGCGTAGTTTTTCCTTATCGGACGAAATAATTTTATAACAATAAGCTTTTTGGTTATTGTTTTGATGTGTGACAAAAGTCACAGGAGGCGGAGTGAGAATTAAATGATGATAAAACATTCTCGATAAAAGATTTTTATATATTTAGCTCCCCATTGAGAGGCATATTATTCCATATTTCTCCGCTTGTTTTTGATATTTAACGAAATCAATGTTTAAAGTTTTAATCAATTACCGAAAAAAACGGTAAGTTTATTGTCCTTTATTGTCCTTAATTAATGTAATATGAACGATTAGAGGAATATTAGTAACTTTTAAAATTATAGTGTATATATGCCATAACTAATTCATAATTATTACAAAATTAGAGCAAGGTTTTCCTTAATTACTTCGACTTAATTGCTCCCTTAAATTACTGCACAAGCCCTAAACCCAATCGTGACAGTAATATCAGGTTGTGACACTTATAAAACTCTAACCCTGAAAATAAATATTTAATTGAATTTAATAATAGAAGCTGCTAAATTTATTAACTTGCTTCAAAATTGGTATCCTGCACTTGATTTTGATATGAAGTTGTTAGAATGAATGCCGTAGCGCGCTATTTTCATGCTTACGTGCAATCAGGCAAACATAAACAAACACTCACAGGCAGTCAAACGTACTCACGTAGGATATATGTAAGTAATCACCTTAGCGGATGTGTGTCAAGTACGTACTCTACTGCATGAAGCGGAAACCGTGAAAAGTATGCAATGAAGTTGCTTGTCATTTGATAGACTAGCACTTGATTAAGATATAAAGAATTCCATTACAAATTTATATAAAAAATAACAAAATAAGCAAAGAACAGAAAATTCATTCAATGAAAATAAAAGCTTCGGAAATGTTGGGCAAAGTTATGGAAACAGCAGGAAATAATTGCGTTTAGGGTGTTGCAATCAATCAAAATATAAAAAACTGAAAAGTGAATATCGTCTAAAGGTAGGCGTGTTTTAATCATTGTTAAAATCACGAATAAATATTTAAATAATTGCCGTTTGTTTTTTGGTTTTTTTATAAATGCAGAATTTTTCATTAGAGGCAAAATTGGCGCAGAAGAAAAAACTGAAAAATTTCCTCAAAAATTGAATCGTCGACCTTTTTTCAAATATAGCTTGTTATTATTTTGCAAATTTTTACTTTGACTTTACTTTTAAAATCGATTTTTGGTTAAGTATTTAGTACATATATCAAATTTTTTTGCAATTCACTCGTACTCGTTACTTCAAAAATTATAAAAAAAAATAAAAACAATATTTGGAATACTGCATATATTTTTCTCCATACTCCTAAAATTTTAATAAAGGATTTTTTCGAGTTTGAGATATATTTAGTGACTTTACTAACCCTTCTGGTCCCTTGACAAGGTAGTCTTCTTCTTCCTCTTTTTTCTAATCAAGATTTGTCTCCTTAAAGTTGACTTTGTTTCTTAAAGAACAACGTAAATAAAGCAATTAATTACAGGCGCCAGAAAACAGTCACTAGCAGTCAAAGAAACTGCAGGCGACTTATTCTGTTAAATCTGTTCTAACATGTGGAACTGAAGAGAGAAAGGGAGGGAGAGAGAGAGACAGAGAGAAATATATATAGAGAAAGTTAAGAGTTTTTAATTTCTAATAATTTTTTAAAATTTCTAATAAAATAAGTTTCTTAAAATTTAGTTTTTAATTTCTAATAAAATTCTTTTTTCAATTTTAAGAAAACCTGGAAAATATAAATTAAAAATATAATTTTCACGATTATATATTAAAAAAGTTTTTAATTATTTAAACTATTTAATTTTGCTCTTTTGGGATTCTTTTTGTAAATAAGCTTTTAAGTGTTAATAACGCTGATTTTTTAAAAAAGAAAATTAATGAAAATAATGTTGTTAATTAGTCCTCTGTTAGTTACCATTCATTAAATAACATGGCGTGACTTAAATAAATTATTAAAGAAATAATAAAATACCAAGGAAAGATTGTTTAAAATTTTAAAATCAGAAACAAAAAATGGCCAATGATAAATAAAAAATAATACTAAAGCAATCACGAAGATTATAAAGATGTTGAAGATTTCAAGATGTTCCTACTAAACAAAATACAATTTCAAACTCTAACACCACCAACAACAACAATGACGACGGCTGTCTTTGAAATTTGTAACGAAAATGGCGAGCGTAATTTATTCAAAACATAAAAACAAGTTTAGAAGTAAAACGAAAGATCTTCAAATACACACGATTTCCTCAATGATGGCGAGACTTTTTTTATTGCTATTCTTCATATTCAACGACTTGGCTTTGGCAGATTTGCAAAATGATAGTCGGTTATTGCTGGAATTAACCGCAACGACAACAATTAGCACAACATTGCCCTTGAGAGATATTCGCACAAGTATTTATAGTGATTTCAATATTCGGAAGAATATCACGAACTATATCAACAATAACATTAATAACAACAGTAAATGCATTAACAGCAACAAAAATGATTCACAGGAAAACTTAAACTCTACGATTGAGGTCTCTTACGTACCTTACGTCCGGCGCCCGGAAACTTATATTGTTCCGATTCTGTTTGCTTTAATATTTATTGTTGGAGTAGTCGGAAACGGAACACTGATTATTGTATTTCTGAGGGTGCGACAAATGAGAAATGTACCAAATACGTAAGTTTTGTCTAAATCATAATAATTTAAACTAATAACACACAGTATGTGTAAGTGTGTGAGAGAGGGAGAGAGAGAGAGGGAGACAACAATAAATCAAGTTTAAAAAGTGTTTATGAAATACTGGCAAATTACTTGTAAATAAAAATTGGTTTAATTTTAACTATCAGAAATGTTTAAAATATTACTGAAAACACACCGGATGAGACAACATTGTTTCGATTCGTAAGTTATGAAAACGTTTTTTGTTTCAGCACACACCAAGCGCTATACAATGAACAAAAGCAACACTCAATTTTGTGGTTTCGTTTTGGTATGCATTAACGTCAAAGCAACAGAATTTACCGTTTTCCCTTTGGTTCGTATTTCGCCGTTCAAATACCGAGCTCTTCACGTTTTATTCAAGAGCCGAGCTCTTTACGTTTCATGTGTTCGTAGTTTTATACGTGTGTGAGTGTGCTCTTTTGCTTAATAGCAACAAACTTTGTTCGACTCAAAAACAACCGTATCCAAATTTAGTTTCTCATCAAATGATATAAACCTTAATGTTCACACAAAATAAATAGTTTTGTCGGAACCGGCGAGGGTTCAGCCTATTGAATTGAAGTCTTACGAGTATATGGCATAAATCAACTACAATAAAATGCTTTATTATATAGTCAATAACATCAATAAAGTTTCACTCCCAAAACTATTCCAAGACTTCCCATCATTATTTAATCCTATCAAAATACTTTACGAATATCAATAAATTTTTGATGTATCGGTTTTTATGAGGAGAACTCTCTGCATATTATTCTCCCTTCTTGTATCTATTTATTATATTAACCCGCTTTTAATAGTTTCATTGATAAACCGCGCTCTGGCTTACACTCCAATCACTTTTAAATTTGCGTATTAAATTATAAGTTACTTAAATTTATTTAGAATTAAGTATTAGTTGACAAAAATAAATAATTTTGTCGCATTAAATAATCTATCGATTAAGAGGGATATAAATAATACTTAATCATGACTTTAACTGAACGTGCAATAAAATTTAAGCAGTAAAAAAATAAGGAAAAGGAAATGGCGAACAACAAAAGATCAGATTAAACTTTGATGTTTGTGCTTGCTTTCTTGAGATGTCTTCAGGAAATACTGAAGAAAATTGCATTTTTATAACGATCACGATGAAATTAACGCGATAAAGAACGAAGCGAAAGAAGAAAGCAGAAAAAGATTTGAATGATAAATGCATGATACTGGTGCATTTATGTCTACCCTATTACCGTAAATTCATCTTGATAAATATGCTAAAATAACAATATTTTATCAGCTTGAAATACATTTGATCACTGCAAAAAAAGAAGTTAAATTTATTGTCCAATGGAAATTGGATACTTGTCTATTTTTCTCTTTATTTTCTTAAATAAAAATGGTGGACGATTAAACTAAGGCGGTGAAATTCAAACGAGAATCAAATTTTCCGGAAACTGAGCTAAATTTCTTCATCGATTTTGAGTGACTAGAGGTTAATTTTTCATTCAGGGATTAAGTAATTATGGTATGTTTTGACAAGATTAATTAAGAGAAACACATTAAAAGACGTTTTCTTAATTTGAGGAAAATTTAATGCAGTCTAATAAAAGTTTGCGGAAGTTTATTAAGTTTATTAATCAACACGTCAACTAATTTCTCAAACACGTCAATAGATGTTCAAAAGCAACATTTTTTAATAATAAAATTCTCATAAAATATTTGAGTTGATCTCATCATACAATCCCATAAAATGCCTGCAAATATGCAAACATTATTACGCAAGAGATTTATAAATAAAAACCTGACAATAAATAAAATTTTCAAACAGTAAATAACACGATGAGATGGAGAAAAGAATTTACAACGAAACCGAACAGCAATTAATCAAAATTCAAAAGGATGCTAGAGATAAAGAGATGACAACAATAAAATGAATTACTCAAAATAATACGAAGACGAAGAAGATAAATGTAAGAAAAATACCAAACAAAAAAGTTTTTCCCTTACCTTTTTAAGTAAAGATAAAAAGAGGGGATACTATGTGAGGGGATACACACATACAACTCACTGACCCCCTCAGAAATCTCGTGCATCGCTTGGGAATATCGCACCTTGTCCCTTGTCTCTTTTTAGTGTACTAGATTTTTTAAAATCTAGGGCATAACAAAACTGAGTTAAAGTCCAAATTATTTACATTTTCTTGAAATAGAAAGGCACGTCGAAACCGGTGTAATATTTTCTCATTAACCCCCAGAAGAACATATATTGAATTTCAATTGCGGAAAAGTCAACAAATAATCCATAAAAACGGATTGTGCTCACAAATTCACACGTACACTCAAACACACAGATCCCTTTATAATTTCCTTTCCTTTTAAATTCTCTTTACAATTTTCGTTTCAGTTAAATTTGATTTTCGTTTGAATTTCACCGCCTTAATTTAATCGCCCACCATTTTTATTTAAAAGAATAAAAAGAAAGATAGACAAGTATTCAATTTTGCTTGGACAATAAATTTAACTTCTTTTTTTGTTATACTATGCATTAAACTATGCATCACCATATTCTCTTGAATATCGTTTCATTCAATTTCTATAAATTTGCTGGGAAAAAGTTAGTTTGCTGGAAAAATGATATTTAACACCAAAATTTTCCTGAACTAATTTTCTGTTGATTTTCTAAACAATTTAAGCAAAATTGTTTTTACATCTGTGACTATTTTATCCGTTTTATCTGCATTTTTCAATTTTTAAATTCAATCTATTTTATTTGAAGTGGAAATAAATTACTCTATTTTCAAGCCGTTTTCAGATAAACCGATTCTTTTAAAGCATTTCAAAAAAACAGAATCTAATCATCTGAATTGCGATTAAATGTATGACACAAACAAAAGGGCAACTAACGATATCAACCACCAACAAATGCATCGCCATCGAGTAAACCAATGTCTGCCCACGAAGGAGCGCAAGATTTATGATAATTGCTCGGCTTGTTTATGCAAATTTGAGGTGTCCTTTGAAGCAATAACTTCCTTCAACCCTTGAAATGTTGGCAATTTCGCTGTTTCCCCTTCTCTCTCTGCCGCTACTTATATCCTACTCTCTACCAAAGTTGATGCCATATAATTGAATTCTATCCATTACCTATCATTCTTCAGCTATATCCTGTCACTGGCACTTGCCGATTTGCTGGTGATTCTGATAACCGTACCGCTAACGTCGACAGTATATACCGTTGATTCGTGGCCTTGGGGCAGTTTCTTATGCACCCTGTCGGAATTCATTAAGGACGTCTCGATTGGGGTTTCCGTATTTACGTTAACGGCTCTATCCGGTGACCGTTACTTCGCGATTGTTGATCCATTGAGGAAATTTCATGGTCATGGTAAGTTCGCGGGAAGCGGAAAGGGCGGAGGAAAGAAACAAATATTTCCTCAATGAAAACGTGCAAATGCACTTTGTTTATTGCTGGTGTTGTTGTTTTTGTTGTTATTGTTGTTGTGGTTGTTGATATTTTCATTGAATTCATCAGGTGGTGGCAAGCGGGCTACTCGAATCACCATAGCGATTGCAATTTTAATTTGGATTCTGGCCATAATTTGCGGTCTACCAGCATTGATTGCAACTCACGTCAAAGTAAGTTGAACTGAGGTGAGCTTAAGGGTTATGTAAGAAGTATATATCATGTATCAGCCGTCATTGATTCAAGCATCCGTCATTGATTCATGGTTTTCCCCAATATGCCTTTAATTAATTCAATTGAGAACAAGCTCAATTTGCTTTTGGAAATTTTTTGTGAATATAAAACTCTCTCCATATTCTTTAATTCACTTTTATCGCTAAGGGAATCAACATTAATCGTAGCAAATCCTTCGCTTATTGCTATCCATTTCCGGACGAATGGGGTCCTAAGTATGCTGAGTCGATGGTGTTATTACGTTTTCTCATCTACTACGCCATACCGTTTGTAATAATTGGAGTATTTTACGCATTGATTGCGCGGCACTTGATGTACGCAGCCAGTGTGCCCGGTGAGCTACAAGGCGCCATTGGACAGGTGAGGGCAAGAGATGGAGATGATAATTAATAACGAAATCAGAAGGTGAAGAAGACTGGAAGAGTAGGAAGACCATTTTACTGGCAGGGCGATTGATTAAATTAATTAGTACTATACGATAAATTATTTAAGCTAGATAATGAATTATTTATTGTTTGGATGGATTTTAAAAGTCCTTTAACAATTGAATCACTTAATTTAGTCTGACTGTAAATGATATATCGAATTAAATAATAGACAACTTCGCCAACAGCTACGTGCATGCATATAAGCGTGTATGTGTGTACGCGTGAAAAATGTAGAGCTGCATAAGACATCTTAAATCGTTACAGATAAGTCGCAGTATTAAGCGCAGTAGCGCAATTAGACAAACGATGAAGCGGAAAGCGTAAAGCGAAAAGGACGTATTGTGCAGTTCTAGATTTTTCGAATTAATTATTACTCCTGTCTTCGAAGAGTTGATCGGAATTTTATCACTCACGAATATTGAATCACTAATGTCTTAATAATATTTAATTCTTGGCAGTAGTTCGATGATGAATAATAATATTTAGGATTACCATTAATTTAAAAATTTTGTTTAAACATTTAAAAAATTATCCAAAAGTTGAACTTGTTTTTTTTTTGGTTAAACAAGTTATATACTTGTGATATAATTTTATAGAAAGTTTATTAATCAACACGTCAACTAATTTCTCAAACACGTCAATAGATGTTCAAAAGCAACATTTTTTAATAATAAAATTCTCATAAAATATTTGAGTTGATCTCATCATACAATCCCATAAAATGCCTGCAAATATGCAAACATTATTACGCAAGAGATTTATAAATAAAAACCTGACAATAAATAAAATTTTCAAACAGTAAATAACACGATGAGATGGAGAAAAGAATTTACAACGAAACCGAACAGCAATTAATCAAAATTCAAAAGGATGCTAGAGATAAAGAGATGACAACAATAAAATGAATTACTCAAAATAATACGAAGACGAAGAAGATAAATGTAAGAAAAATACCAAACAAAAAAGTTTTTCCCTTACCTTTTTAAGTAAAGATAAAAAGAGGGGATACTATGTGAGGGGATACACACATACAACTCACTGACCCCCTCAGAAATCTCGTGCATCGCTTGGGAATATCGCACCTTGTCCCTTGTCTCTTTTTAGTGTACTAGATTTTTTAAAATCTAGGGCATAACAAAACTGAGTTAAAGTCCAAATTATTTACATTTTCTTGAAATAGAAAGGCACGTCGAAACCGGTGTAATATTTTCTCATTAACCCCCAGAAGAACATATATTGAATTTCAATTGCGGAAAAGTCAACAAATAATCCATAAAAACGGATTGTGCTCACAAATTCACACGTACACTCAAACACACAGATCCCTTTATAATTTCCTTTCCTTTTAAATTCTCTTTACAATTTTCGTTTCAGTTAAATTTGATTTTCGTTTGAATTTCACCGCCTTAATTTAATCGCCCACCATTTTTATTTAAAAGAATAAAAAGAAAGATAGACAAGTATTCAATTTTGCTTGGACAATAAATTTAACTTCTTTTTTTGTTATACTATGCATTAAACTATGCATCACCATATTCTCTTGAATATCGTTTCATTCAATTTCTATAAATTTGCTGGGAAAAAGTTAGTTTGCTGGAAAAATGATATTTAACACCAAAATTTTCCTGAACTAATTTTCTGTTGATTTTCTAAACAATTTAAGCAAAATTGTTTTTACATCTGTGACTATTTTATCCGTTTTATCTGCATTTTTCAATTTTTAAATTCAATCTATTTTATTTGAAGTGGAAATAAATTACTCTATTTTCAAGCCGTTTTCAGATAAACCGATTCTTTTAAAGCATTTCAAAAAAACAGAATCTAATCATCTGAATTGCGATTAAATGTATGACACAAACAAAAGGGCAACTAACGATATCAACCACCAACAAATGCATCGCCATCGAGTAAACCAATGTCTGCCCACGAAGGAGCGCAAGATTTATGATAATTGCTCGGCTTGTTTATGCAAATTTGAGGTGTCCTTTGAAGCAATAACTTCCTTCAACCCTTGAAATGTTGGCAATTTCGCTGTTTCCCCTTCTCTCTCTGCCGCTACTTATATCCTACTCTCTACCAAAGTTGATGCCATATAATTGAATTCTATCCATTACCTATCATTCTTCAGCTATATCCTGTCACTGGCACTTGCCGATTTGCTGGTGATTCTGATAACCGTACCGCTAACGTCGACAGTATATACCGTTGATTCGTGGCCTTGGGGCAGTTTCTTATGCACCCTGTCGGAATTCATTAAGGACGTCTCGATTGGGGTTTCCGTATTTACGTTAACGGCTCTATCCGGTGACCGTTACTTCGCGATTGTTGATCCATTGAGGAAATTTCATGGTCATGGTAAGTTCGCGGGAAGCGGAAAGGGCGGAGGAAAGAAACAAATATTTCCTCAATGAAAACGTGCAAATGCACTTTGTTTATTGCTGGTGTTGTTGTTTTTGTTGTTATTGTTGTTGTGGTTGTTGATATTTTCATTGAATTCATCAGGTGGTGGCAAGCGGGCTACTCGAATCACCATAGCGATTGCAATTTTAATTTGGATTCTGGCCATAATTTGCGGTCTACCAGCATTGATTGCAACTCACGTCAAAGTAAGTTGAACTGAGGTGAGCTTAAGGGTTATGTAAGAAGTATATATCATGTATCAGCCGTCATTGATTCAAGCATCCGTCATTGATTCATGGTTTTCCCCAATATGCCTTTAATTAATTCAATTGAGAACAAGCTCAATTTGCTTTTGGAAATTTTTTGTGAATATAAAACTCTCTCCATATTCTTTAATTCACTTTTATCGCTAAGGGAATCAACATTAATCGTAGCAAATCCTTCGCTTATTGCTATCCATTTCCGGACGAATGGGGTCCTAAGTATGCTGAGTCGATGGTGTTATTACGTTTTCTCATCTACTACGCCATACCGTTTGTAATAATTGGAGTATTTTACGCATTGATTGCGCGGCACTTGATGTACGCAGCCAGTGTGCCCGGTGAGCTACAAGGCGCCATTGGACAGGTGAGGGCAAGAGATGGAGATGATAATTAATAACGAAATCAGAAGGTGAAGAAGACTGGAAGAGTAGGAAGACCATTTTACTGGCAGGGCGATTGATTAAATTAATTAGTACTATACGATAAATTATTTAAGCTAGATAATGAATTATTTATTGTTTGGATGGATTTTAAAAGTCCTTTAACAATTGAATCACTTAATTTAGTCTGACTGTAAATGATATATCGAATTAAATAATAGACAACTTCGCCAACAGCTACGTGCATGCATATAAGCGTGTATGTGTGTACGCGTGAAAAATGTAGAGCTGCATAAGACATCTTAAATCGTTACAGATAAGTCGCAGTATTAAGCGCAGTAGCGCAATTAGACAAACGATGAAGCGGAAAGCGTAAAGCGAAAAGGACGTATTGTGCAGTTCTAGATTTTTCGAATTAATTATTACTCCTGTCTTCGAAGAGTTGATCGGAATTTTATCACTCACGAATATTGAATCACTAATGTCTTAATAATATTTAATTCTTGGCAGTAGTTCGATGATGAATAATAATATTTAGGATTACCATTAATTTAAAAATTTTGTTTAAACATTTAAAAAATTATCCAAAAGTTGAACTTGTTTTTTTTTTGGTTAAACAAGTTATATACTTGTGATATAATTTTATAGAATCAAGTAATGAATTTATTTAATTAATCTAGATACGAGCCCGCCGAAAGGTTGCCATGACGGTTTTGGCTTTCGTAATGATTTTCGGTGTTTGTTTTCTGCCTTATCACGTTTTTATGCTTTGGTTTTATTACTGGTGAGTTGATATAACGTCCTGACAATGATTATGCTAGTTTATTAATTTCCATTTATTTTTAAATAATTAATAACGAACAGATAATAATAATTTACGCCTTTTTCCTTCCTTGCAATTTGCGTCATTACAGTCCTACTTCCCAAACGGATTATAACACTTTCTGGCATGTTTTACGCATTGTTGGCTTCTGTTTATCCTTCGCCAACAGCTGCGCAAATCCAGTGGCTCTTTATTTTGTTAGCGGGTCATTTCGTAAACATTTCAACAGGTAAGCTCCGAACTTTAGTGGAGCTTACATTACGATATATTAGATACGATATATTTTTACATTACGATATATTAGATATTTATTTTGCCGAGGTGTTGGAGTACAACACAAGAAACGTAAGGACTGGACTGTGGGCATCCATCGTGACACATCGTTATCTAGCAGCGTCTCGAAACGTTTTCAATCGAGGCGTTCGTTACAACATCAGAGTACTATAAGAAGGTATAATGGGTCCTATCTTGGAAATTCTGTTTATTATGACTTATATAATTAGTTTCTGAAAATTTGGGCTTTTTCCATATGCTTTAAATTATTTATACATCTCATAAATTAATTTCAATGCCTTTGCGTCAATTATATATTAATTATAAATAAAATTCTTTTTTACTATTAAGTAATCAATTGACAATTTTTTTATTTGAAATACTAATAAATAATTATGAAACAAAATAAATATTATAATAAAAATTAGAGTAAAAATTCTTAATAAACATAAAGTGGTACCTTATTTATGAAAATGGTGGTGAATGTTAATTAAACATTTAAAAACATTATTACTTTTTTCTTTATTTTCAATTCTTCTATTTCAAAATCATTTTCAAATAACTTCTGCGCCTTAAATACTTCTTCTAAAATCTTTTAAAGTTTCTCTTTTCCTTTCTTTTCGTGTGTGTGTATTCGTCGCAACACAAAAAATATCGAACAATGAAGTCGTATACAAGAGACTACAATTTCAACACTACCAATAGTCATGAATGCCAGTCCTAATGACTATAACAATGGCAGTAATAATTCAACCATCACAGCTATTGCTATCACTACAATCGCAGCAGCAACATCACCACCATTCCCCGCAACACCTCGCATAGATTTCATAGAAACCTCATTGACCAATAACCAATGACCAGATATGGAGAATTGATATGGAGCAGAAGGAGAAGAAGAAGAGGAAGAAGAAGAAGGGTGAAGTAGAAAAACAAGAGAAGAAGCGATAACAGCATCTTGTGTAAATAATAGACAGTGATGAAAATACAAGCATTTTATAAAGTCGAACCAACAAAAAACCATCATTTTCCGAAGAAATGATGTAGAATAAAGAACAAAAAAGGAATTCTATCGATAAGAGAAACTATAAACAAGGAAAAAATCAAACTATCACAAAGAAGAAACTGTCAAAAAAAAAACAGTTAGTCATAAAAACCTCTTTTACTTACACACGACCAAATATTATTGAAAGTCTTCATAAAAAGAAATTAAAGTCTTATAGGATGTCATTCGCTAAAAAAAGATAGAAGTATTAAATTCAGTTTTTTGACGCGGCTTTAATATGTTTATTCTTCATAATTAATAATCCCAAAATATGTTTGATTATAATTTCTCAAAAACGAAACCTAAATAAAAAAAATATTTATAAAATTGTAAATTTTGTGCTTTGGAAAACTGCGCTAATAGTTTATTGGTTAATAGTTGAGAAGATGATAATTATGCTTTTAATAACTAAGCGTGCATGACGGTACTACATAGTCGTTAATTTGACTAAACCATCGTTAGATTTTGAAAAGTTTTAGAAAGTTTTAAGCGTTTTAATAATGAAGAATGAAATATTAAAACTAAATGATTATCACAAATTAATCGTGAAATCCGTAAATCTAGTATTCAGGATAACTATTTCTATAAATTTTAGGAATATGATATGTGCTCATATTAAAATTATTGATATGTTTTATATGTATTTTTGTTATTAAACGCTTTAAACGGTTAGCAATTTCTGTAAATGACAACTTTTTCATTTTTAGCACTTTTCACATCGAATAGAAAAATACGTTATTGCATTTAACAGACGTCTTTATAATATTCATTTCTTTATGGGTTTCAAAATTATTTTGTCAGATTATTTTGTAACACCGCTGATAAAATCCTTATTGAGTTGATACGTTGCGGTTAAGAATATTTAATGATTTGAAATTCAGATTATAAAATATAATAAATTACTAGCTTTATGTGAGTTTTAATAGCAAAATATTCCTAAATTTTTTTTTAACAAACAACTTTTTAATAACAAAATATTCCTATCTTTTTTAGCTTAGCTTAATTCCGTGTTAAATAAATTTTGACAAATTTAAAGAGACTTGTTTGACAAATTAGTTAAATATTTATAAAGAAATTAGATGTATTTAATAGAAAATCTAGTCCAGTATTTAAAATGTTCATATATTGTACATTCTATTGTAAGTAATCAAAACGAATTTTATGGAACATTATGGACATCTAAATAAAGCCTTATGAGAAATTCAACAAAATAATGTGTGCGTTTTTAGAAATGGAAAAGTTTCTTGCAGAGAAAGTGATGGATATAAGCCGAAACTTTTGAAAATGATATATTTTTGAAATCAATCCTTTGAAATCAGGCATAAATATTTCGTTTAGGTTGCCGACCATTTTTAATATTTATATTTGTATAAAAATAATTGATAAATTTATGAACAAGTAATTTTTAATTTCTCTTGAGATTTTGCATAAAGGACGCAGTTTACAAAAGTTCGATAAGCAAACGCAAAACTCTTTGTATTTTATTAAAGAAACTAAAGCAAAGAAGTCTTAAATATTTGGCGGATATTTCCAGCCCAACCAACGTGTGGTTAAAGGCGCCGCATGACAAAAGCGCATCCATAAACAAAATTTCAACCGTTTATCGAATGCAATTAGAAACCGTCGTTGAAACGTTTTCGCGGTTTGTAGTTTGAGCTATAAATTGCGGCGGTTAGGGATTGATTGCGCACTCTACATTGTTTATAACTTTCGATAGTTGAAGAACAGGAAAACTTTATAACGTACCACCAAAGAAAAGAACTTCATTGTTTAGAATTTCCTGCTATGAATACGTTCAAAGGAAGAAAGTTAAATTGCAAAATTAAGAAGTTTATAGTAAAATTATAAACTTGCGGATATGTAAATTACAAACAAAGAGAATCTCAATAGTGGGATAAATTGCTTAATAAAACTTTATTTCATTAATAAAGAAAATAAAAGAACAAAGATAGATATAATTATTTTTGTTATTTTGGCCAGAGCAATTTGAATTTGATCACATTCTTCAGTAAACGGTGGAATTTTTTTATCGAAACTATTACATAAAAGTTTATGAGATGTCATATTATCTCCATTTCAAAAAAAATTAATAAATTTGATATGACATCACTAAGCGCTCGCGGTTGAAAAAAGTGTTTGGTAAATGTTTTTATTCCTTAAGAATATATAATTTTTCAAAAACTATAAAAATTAATAAATTTATTTCATTCATGCATTAAAGACTTTAGATCCATTAATTGGAAATTAACTTCGATTAATTAAATCAACCAAATAGCATAAGAATTCATTTTCAGTTTTTCAGTCCTTTGAGTGTTTCGAATCTACCAAGTTTGCTTTTTTTGCTTTTTGCTTTTTTTCCGCAAAAAGAGTTTGTTTTAAAAATGCATTCCTTTCAAAACTGTTAGTCTTCTGACTAATTTCTTGTTATATTTTTCCTTTATTAAAAATTAACATCCTCCCATCCACCTACAAACGAATCACCATAAATGTATTTGCAAAATAAACGAATTTGCTTTGATTATGTTTTTGAATTTTGGTTATTATAAAAAATTGGTTATTAAAAAAACAAGAAAGAAAATTTGATAAAATAATTGTGAGGTAGAAGTAATTGCAACGTAAATAACTTTTTATGAATTAGAATTTTTTCCGAAATTCCGACATTTCCGAATCATACGAATCTAAATGTCATCGGGATAACGTTAAGCTGCAATGGGTCAGTGGTTTCTAATTAATGCTCTGCTAATTTGAGTTCTATCTTCGGGATTTTTGAGATTAATAGCCCGAACTAAAATCGTTTTTCTGAAAACATTTGCTGCGCAAAATGTTTACTATTTGAGGTAGATATTATTGACAAAATATTAAACAGACTTTTTACACAATTAAAAAAAAATAACAGGAAATTATGGTCATAATTTAATAAATTTTTCAAATAATATTTCTTTATTAAATAGCAATCAATGAATTTTAATAAAACCTAGACGTATTTTTTCATATTTTTTTTTAATAAAAATTACAATAATTTTCTATTATAATTTGCTTCTTTCTTTCCTCGTAACAAACAATTATTTAAAGTGTTCTTATTTTATAAAATAATCTTCTATTCCGATACATACCACCGGAATCGAAACCGAATCATTTGAAATTCTCTGCAATACCTTTTGAGATGTTGTGAAAATATCGAGAATAACGAACACGGGGAAAAATTCATTTCTCGAAATCATTTCTCGAAAATTCGTGGTACGAATCGAGTCACAATCGATAGAACAAAGTGTGCACTTAAAACATTGATGAAGTCTAGTTCATTGTTGTTCATTGTTATTCACAATTCTGGGAGAACGATTATGTAGGTCTTGTTTTCTTTAAATTTGCACGAATATTAGCTCTCATACAGAACTATTTTATGCTGAAACCGTAAAAATTTTAACCACATCTGCGTCCACTTCTTAAGTAATTATTAATGATTTAAATATGAGGACAGTATTTGTGAACTCGTTATGTTGATTACAAAATAAAATGACCGGTGTGAAGTTAGCACACGGCAAATTCGGCCACTCAGCACACGGCAAATTGGACGAATTGGCCGTCATGCTCTCTCTGATTTTGTGGTGAAAACATGACGAAATTAACCATCGAGTAGGTGAATTTAAAATACTTTTTGATAATTCAACAACTAAATAAAGTATCCAAACCATATCTTTTTTTATTTGGGATGAAAATTGAGCACGACAGATTAATGTATTACCGACTGATTCAGAATTAATATTATCGGACTTATGGATCAAACGGTAGAAAAATTACTAATGCTGATCTAATTTTTTTCATTATAAATATATAAATATAAATATAATAATTATAAATACAAATATATATATTTATATAAAAAATATAAATATATAAAAATGTATAAATAAACGAAATAAAAATCAAAGTGAAAATTAGTCTTGCTTTATACTCTCGGAGATCCTGCTCTAAAAGTTTTTATTATTGGTGTTTATCAGCAAAAACCGAGGATATTCATTAATCAAAAAAGTTTTTGTTTCTCTCCGTCTGACATTATATGGTTGCGTATGAATAATAACTAAAAGTTAGCTTCTTCGAATAATTTGGTGCTGTTGTCTTTGTTATGTAGTTTTGCAGAATTTTACAAATTTTGTACAATTTCGAGGATGTATAATTTAACTGTACATATTCTTTATATATAGCCTCTTACAACTAAACTCTTTCATTACATAACAGTATTATTAACTTAATAGAAAATGAAAACTAAATATAGGAAATTATATACTTTCATAAACAAGCGAATATTGCCAGCGACATCTATTCCACAACAAAATTTGATTCACTAGATGTCGCCACAAATTGTAGTCATAGCAAAATTAATTTTTGAGCATATCCCACAACCTTCGACATCGTGGTGGATATACTGTCAATTCAAGAAGTGATTCTTTAAATCAACATATAATGATATTATGCGGCGAACTGCATTATTAAGTGAAGAAAAGTCAAAAGCTATTAGTCAAATCAAATAAAATTTAAGCTACATAACACATCTTTCAATTTATTCAGGACATTTCTACGATTAATTTAACACCTCTCCCATCAAATTTCTATCGACTCGATTTGAGATATTTCAATTTAATTGTGAATATCATCTCATATCATAGGTCGAAGTTAAATCTCTATAAAAGGGCAAATATCATTTAAGATAAATGAGATCTATTTCAATTAATTCTCGAAATCCTCACGAACATTTTGAGACCACTTCCATCAAATTTCTATCGACTCGATTTGAGATATTTCAATTTAATGGTGAATACCATCTCATACCATAGGTCGAAGTTAAATCTCTATAAAAGCTGCAAATATAATTTAAGCTAAATGAGATCTATTTTAGTTAATTCTTGACATCCTCACGAACATTTTGAGACCACTTCCATCAAATTTCTATCGACTCGATTTGAGATATTTCAATTTAATGGTGAATACCATCTCATACCATAGGTCGAAGTTAAATCTCTATAAAAGCTGCAAATATAATTTAAGCTAAATGAGATCTATTTTAGTTAATTCTCGACATCCTCACGAACATTTTGAGACCACTTCCATCAAATTTCTATCGACTCGATTTGAGATATTTCAATTTAATGATGAATACCATCTCATATTTTTTGCCTTTTTGCATTTTTACCACCTTTACATTTGTTGTTCTAACAGCGGATGTAGTCACTTGTCAAATGTTCCGCCGCCAGTCAAGAATCACTACCTGCCTTTTGAAATCATTTCTGGTTTTAGTCATAAAGGCATGGATGGATACAAGCTCGTAATATTTAAAGAGCATTATGTTACAACATAGATTTCTAAACAAAGAAACTAGTTAACAAATTTGTATAATGTTTGTTTATAAATGAATATATAAATATATATTCATATATATGAATATATGAATATATATCGTTATATAACTACGAGGAGTTACGATATTATTACTTTGCAACGTTGAGCTTGTATCAAGTGCCTTCCTTTGCCTCGTCACTCTCTTCCATTTTCTATTTTAGTTAAAGAATAAATATAATTTTTTAAAATAAAATAAATACATGTTTTACTTGTTTTGATTGTAGTAACTACGATAACAGCAACAATACATGAATAACTAACATCAGCTACGGCTAATTAATCCCTTTAATTTTTCACTAATATTTTTACATAGAAAATTACATAGAAAAAAATTACATAGGAAACATAGAAACATAGATTACATAGAAAATTGCATGGGGAAAAATTAAAAACATAGAAACATAAAAACATAGAAACTTAGATTACATAGAAAATTACATAGGAAAAAGTACATAGAAACATATATTACAAAAAGAAAACATAGAAACATAGATTACATAGAAAATAACATAGAAAAAAATTACATAGAAAAAAATTACATAGGGAAAAAATTACATAGAAATTTCATAGATTATCAGATTACACCGAAAATTACATAGAAAAGTACAAAGAACATAGAAACATTACATAGAAACTTCGGTTACATAAAAAACATAGAAACTTAGATAACATAGAAAAATTAGAAAACATAGAAACTTAGATAACATAGAAAAATTAGAAAACATAGAAACTTAGATAACATAGAAAAATTAGAAAACATAGAAACTTAGATAACATAGAAAAATTAGAAAACATAGAAACTTAGATAACATAGAAAAATTAGAAAACATAGAAACTTAGATAACATAGAAAAATTAGAAAACATAGAAACTTAGATAACATAGAAAAATTAGAAAACATAGAAACTTAGAATACATAGAAACTTAGATTACATAGAAAATTACACAGAAAAAATTACATTTGTTGTTCTAATAGCAAATTATTAATAACAAATTAACAACAAATGTTGTTGTAGTCACTTAAAGGCATGGATGGATACAAGCTCGTAATATTTAAAGAGCATTATGTTACAACATAGATAGCATTATGTTACAACATAGAAAATAACACAGAAAAAAAATTACATAGAAAAAAATTACATAGGAAAAAAATTACATAGAAAAAAAATACATAGAAATTCCATAGATTATTAGATTACATAGAAAAAAATTCATAGAGAACATAGAAACTTAAATTAAATAAAGCAAATTATTAATAACAATTAATTAATGTTGTTGTAGTCACTTGTCAAATGTTCCGCCGCCAGTCAATCAGTATTTGATGGAAGTGGTCTCAAAATGTTCGTGAGGATGTCGAGAATTAATTAAAATAGATCTCATTTAGCTTAAATGATATTTGCAGCTTTTATAGATATTTAACCTTCGACCTCTCAAATCGAGTCGATAGAAATTTGATCGGAGAGGTCTCAAATTAATCGTAGAAATGTCCTGAATAAATTGAAAGATGTGTTATGTAGCTTAAATTTTATTTGATTTGACTAATAGCTTTTGACTTTTCTTCACTTAATAATGCAGTTCGCCGCATAATATCATTATATGTTGATTTAAAGAATCACTTCTTGAATTGACAGTATATCCACCACGATGTCGAAGGTTGTGGGATATGCTCAAAAATTAATTTTGCTATGACTACAATTTGTGGCGACATCTAGTGAATCAAATTTTGTTGTGGAATAGATGTCGCTGGCAATATTCGCTTGTTTATGAAAGTATATAATTTCCTATATTTAGTTTTCATTTTCTATTAAGTTAATAATACTGTTATGTAATGAAAGAGTTTAGTTGTAAGAGGCTATATATAAAGAATATGTACAGTTAAATTATACATCCTCGAAATTGTACAAAATTTGTAAAATTCTGCAAAACTACATAACAAAGACAACAGCACCAAATTATTCGAAGAAGCTAACTTTTAGTTATTATTCATACGCAACCATATAATGTCAGACGGCGAGAAACAAAAACTTTTTTGATTAATGAATATCCTCGGTTTTTGCTGATAAACACCAATAATAAAAACTTTTAGAGCAGGATCTCCGAGAGTATAAAGCAAGACTAATTTTCACTTTGATTTTTATTTCGTTTATTTATACATTTTTATATATTTATATTTTTTATATAAATATATATATTTGTATTTATAATTATTATATTTATATTTATATATTTATAATGAAAAAAATTAGATCAGCATTAGTAATTTTTCTACCGTTTGATCCATAAGTCCGATAATATTAATTCTGAATCAGTCGGTAATACATTAATCTGTCGTGCTCAATTTTCATCCCAAATAAAAAAAGATATGGTTTGGATACTTTATTTAGTTTTTGAATTATCAAAAAGTATTTTAAATTCACCTACTCGATGGTTAATTTCGTCATGTTTTCACCACAAAATCAGAGAGAGCATGACGACCAATTCGTCCAATTTGCCGTGTGCTGAGTGGCCGAATTTGCCGTGTGCTAACTTCACACCGGTAATAAAATGTCCTTTTCATCTTGACCGCATTGTATAAAACTCATCACGGAAATAGGGTTGATACGCCCTTTATATATAGTATACAGTGTACACTATACACTGTTCTGTTCAAGAAAGGTTTGAGAACGTTTTAAATTTTTCAACCTTTAACCCTAAGCGTCTTATGCTTATATTTTATTGATAATTATCTAAAAAAAACTGGTTAGGGTCGTAATAAAACTGTATTAGTTATGAGAGCACTTATTCATTATTAATTCGTTATCGACACTTTAGGGATGCATAAGTTGAGATTTATACAAAATTAAAGAATTTGTTTCTGAATGAAACGAATTGATATTCAGCAGGTTTTGCTTTAAATCTAAATAATGGCAATAAAGGACTCCCTTCAAGTGTAGTCCTCTATCAGGAAAATGATAAAGATTAACTTTTTATTATGTTAAACTATCAATCAATTTTTAGCCCAGTATTAGATATTTGTTTGTTTTTTTTTGTTATATCTTTTATATTTATTCCCCAAAATGGTTATGCCTTATCAATATTTATGATAATTTATAGGTGTTATGATTGCAAGGCCATGAATAGAATGGATCGGTCAAGATAACAATTTTTGGATATTAAGTTGATAATGGTAATTATTACAGGAAAATGACGTTTGGATTGATCTAAAGGCTTTAACGAAAGAAGGTTTAGTAGCAACTTCATCGGTAGAAACAAAAGCAATTTTCGGTCTCACAAGTTTTGATTTTCATTGTTTTGATTTTGTTGTTTTATTGAAAATCAAACGAATTTTGAGCAAATTGTAAATTTATTTTAAAATATCCTTAGCATTTTTTTACTCTTATCCAAAGTGTAATCATAAAATTCATAATTTACGCGATAATTTCCAGAGGGAAGAATTCAATGACATCGACAAATTTTGCACGTAGAACACCGGAATCATTGAATCCTATTCCATCCTATTAAGCCAGGGGTTATGGATCAGTAGTGTCAGTGAAGGACTAGCTGTGAACGAGAATAGGATGAAATTCCTAATTCATAATTCCCTAACTCTGTGAAATATTTGAACAGATCTCTTTTTCTCTCTTTGTGTTTTTTCCAACACAGTTAAGGGATAGGTCGCAATTATTTGTTAGTGATCATTAATATTAAATTTAATGAATATTTAATTCGTATTTCATTCGGGATTTCTCTTTGGATTTCTTAGAACATACCATATTCAAAAGGGTCACAAAAACGTTGTCCGTCTTATTAAAAATGTGGCCACGGTGGGAGGCCTGATAATACTGATAACGATATTTTTTATATTAAGAAAATAAATTAAATAGAAGAATAATTAAGGAAATGGGATTTTTAAACTGATTCCGTAATGCAAAACTACGAAGCGGAAAAATCTTTGAAAACTTCAGAAAGGGAAAGTAATTCAGAATTTCTGAAAACAAAATTAGAGAGCGAAAGATAAGAAAACAAAAAAGAAACGAAAAATATCATGCCGACGGAAATTTTACAAATAAGTTCTGACTAGCAATAATTAATAACGGATGTGTATTAAATGGTCTCACGCAAATATAATTCAACGTGTAGGAGTTCTTCAAAACGTTTGGTACAAACGATGGTCTCTAATTCTAATATAAAATTATCTTTTGGTATAAACGATGGTCCCTAATTTAAGATTGTGTAAGCATTTTTCGCATTTCAATAAACGGAAGACAGAAACCAATTAATTTCATTCATCGAATTCAATATAATTTATTTATTTAAATTTTCAGCACGTAATTTTTTAGAAAGGAATTCCTTATTTCCTTTTTCTCACACCTCACATCCTTACAAATAGAAATTTGTGATATAATTTAGAGATTAAGGGAAAATACAAATTCAGTTTCCGTAAATTCGTTTCGTATCAATTTTTCTATCCGCAAATGTGCCTTTTCTGTGCCTTTTTTATATTTATTTTCTGAGTGCTTAAGGATAAAACAAATGGTCTATAAAATTTTCCGATAAACTTCCATTTCACGCATTCTCACCTCAAAAAACAAAACAGTCATACAATCGTAAAATAGCCATTTAACTTAGTTCTTTTTTCTTTCGCGCACAGTTAGGATCAAGCCGTGAAATCGTATTTTTTCTTTTCGATAAAGCAAGTTAGTTTATACGAGACTAGAAGTAAAACATTAGACGAAAATATAAACAAGTAGAGTCCTAATTTAGTCAGGTGAAATCCAAATAATGACATGACTTTCACTAAACAACTAAATCCGGTTAGGCAATAATTTTCCTCATTTCCAAATGCGAAAAACACACAATATTAAAAATATCTTGTTCGTGCCAAAATTATTATTTTGGTCTGTTGTAATGGATTTGTAAATAAAGTAGTGGTTTAGTATTGATTCCAAAAGGTGAATAGTTGGACGACATAAACAAATAGGTGTGTCACTGATCCGATTTTGGCCTTTTTCAATATTAAGTAAAGAATAAGAATGACTTCATATGCTATTTTTAGTGATGCCTCCATAGAGAGTGACGGCAGTCACGGATCTACATGCAAAGAGATAAATCGAACCTGATGCTGATTCTGAGATTTTTACTTTCTATTACATTACTGAAGGAATAGTTATCCAAAACAAAAGCTAAATAAAAAATAGTTCGTGGCGTAACCCTTCAGTTTTCTTTAACTAAAACAACCAGCATTTACATATTATTATTATACGCATTTTTTACATACACCTATACATATATCAATGACGTCATATTTTCAATTGTGCTGTGTGCTCCTCAATGAATTAATCATATTTTTATGAGCAAAACATTGTAATATATAAGCACGCCATTCGTCAACAATCATGACGAGTTCGTATTTTTCAGCAAGATAATACCGGACTTAATTTTTGAAGAATTGTCAGGAATTATTGAAAAATTAACGACTGAGAAATTATACACAAAAATGTCTGACTATGACTGACTTATTAACAAATTCTTGTTTGTTATGACAATGCCCTGATAGGGTAAGGTCTAAGTTCATTAAAAAGGACACGTTGACTTTCCACGACGTAATTCCAAAATTTCCTAAAAGACCGAGAGGGTGTGGTAGATAGAATACTGTTTATCAATTTTTAGCAATGCGTTTGCAAGTTTAAAGAGAAAATCAAGAGCAATTATTCAAAAAAGTGAGATCTTGACTCTTGTTTTTTGTTTTGACAATTTTAAAGCAAGTTTTTAATTAACACAAATTTAATTTTTAAAGAATATGAAAAATAAATATATATATTTTTTTCTAACAAATAAAAAATAATTTAAACACAATTATATAACTCGGAACTATATGTAGAATTAAAAAATAGTGTTGTCCAGACGTGTAAGAATTAAAGAGGCTTTACTTCGCTTTTAAATAATTAGTTTGACTTTTAAATTAATAAGAAAGACGCCGAAACTATCGTATAATTGCGATAGAAAATATATTTCAACTTAAAACATTTTGATTGTTGCTAATTTTATACTGGTGATAATTTTTTACTAAACCTTAACAAGCATAAAAACATAAACGGGCCGTATAAAGCTGGAACTGATAAAGAGAAAAAGAAGACGAAGAAAAAGATCATGATGGCGATGATGGTGATGAATATGTTTGTCTGTAGCTGAAATTTCCATTCGTTACATCAAAAGTGAAAAATGTTAAAGGCTTATGACAGATTTCAGCATAATTTTTTACGAGATTTTTTGCTTGTTTGATGCTTTTTCGATAAAATACAATTTACAGTGTTGAAGAGGTTTAACGCTCAAGTTATGTGTGGGTAGCTGTAAAAGGCTTTAAAAGTCTTGGAAGCATGCGAAATCGTTGTTGGTTCCTTTGTGTTGGTTCTAGCGTATGATACTCTTGAAAAAAAATTGAAAAAACTTTCAAGGAATGCCGACAAAATTAATAAATCACTTCAAAAGGACCTTTATCACACTTACCGGAAAAAGGACGTCTTCTAAAGACTGAAATTTTAAAAACAAAAATGGTTGATGAATACTGCGCAAACACAAGACTTAGCAGTGAATGGTAGTTGAGATAAAAAGAATCTAACACGGAAGTATATTAAAATAAAAAAACAAGAGAAATTGCAGAATGAAAATTATAATTCAGGATTATAAATCTTTTATGAATTCATTCGAAACTGTTATCAGTTTTCTATATAACATTTACATATCATTTACAACATAACATATCATTTTATGTATGAAAATAAAAAATTTTATGCGTGCTAAAAAACAAAATAATTCACTAACAGAATTTTTAATTATCTCAAGGACTCAAACTAAAACAAAAAGCTACCACAACGATCATAAAGTCAGTCATTAATTGGAAGCTTAGTGTTGATGATCAACAACGTTCATGGACCGAATCTAAATACCAACGCAAAAATGTACATTTCTGAACTTACCCAAAATTCAATCTGGTAATATTCTGAGGTGGGTATAGCTAACTGACCAACTGTTGAAATTGAAAAGCAGCGAGAGAATACTAATCGGTAATGTTAAGATTGCGCTGTTATTCCCTTTATAAAATCTTCATTATTCATTTTAATCTTTGTACAGTTAGGGATAAAACACATTTATACGTTCAATGCTTTATCAATTGACAATCATGCCTCAGCAGTTATTTTAGAAAGCACTTCTCAGAAATGTTAATCTTTCACTTAATTTTATATATTATTGAGTTCGAAGACTTTTCTATTTTTATTTTGTTTTTGGACCTTTTTGCATTTAAACATTATAAACAAATATTTCCACATATATAAACTGCTTGTGAATTTGTGTGACGTTTCATTAGATTAAAAAAATTATAGAATCTCTCAAAAACAACTGTGGTTTTCTACAAATTTCAACTTTATCATCCTTTACCACAGATACTTCTACTTCATTTACTTTGTGATCTTTTAATACTTTAAAACCTTTAAAAACATAAAAATGTTTATATGGATTTTAGCACCAAGAACAACACAGTAAAGGGATGCATCAACAACAAATGGACAATCAACAAAAGCAGCGTGCGTTGCTCATGATTGTGATTCTAATAGTTTGTTGTATAAAAGGCTAATTTAACACCAAATGGTATTTGAACACGTTGATAATAACGTTCGTGGCGCTATGAAATTGTGATGAAGGGTGCCATGATAATAATAATAATGGTGATGATGACCATGATGATAGTAGTAATGGCGGTGACGATATTTATAATATTTTCGATCAACATCGCATTCATTTCTTTAAAGGAAAAATTAACTATTGTGTATCAAACTGTCATTTAAGAGCATACTTTTTTGATCTACTTTCTTCTATTAAAAATTTGATAAAAATATATTATAAAATTAAAGACTAGATTGAAAGATTGTATATGTATAATATTGACGAAATTTTAAAGAGATATTTTATTTAATTGAAAAATAGAATTAGAAAGTAAAAATCAAAAACAGAACAACTACTAAGTTAAAAAATATTTTCCATTGAAGAATATTATCCATGAAAAATAATCCAGTTTCTTTATTTTATTCTTTATTGTAGCATGATTAATAAAAATTAATAAAATATTACACTCTTAATTATAGTGCACGTATACTATAATTAATTCATAATCCCCAACAATAAGTTCTACTATATTTAATTGCTAATATCTATCATATCCCAAACACAATCACGTCAAATACATCCGGTTTGTAATACTTATAAAATTTTGACCTCGAAAGGAATTATTTCGTTTATTTTAATAATAGAATTATCAAACACATTAATTCCCTTCACACTCGCTATTTTCGGGTCTAGGCTGTTAGAATGCATGCATACACACTTACACATAATACAAACAGTCACGTAAACACAAATGAACGCGCCTACACATTTAAAAAGCCTCAAACCCATACTAATGCAATGTGTGTGCCTGTAAATAATTATACTAGCGCATATGTGTGCCACCGTGTGTGGCTGTGTGCGTGCATCAGTTATGTGGTCTACTGGTTAAAACGGAAACCCTGAAAGTATGCAATAAATGAGTAATAAGTATGCATAAAATGAATTCATAGAACTCGATCGTCGTTTGGCTAAGTAAAACTTTGATTAAGAAACATGTATTTTCGCGTCGAATTTTAATGCGAAAAAAAGACGAAAATTATCAAAAGAAGAAAATTGAGAAAAAAAGAAAATTCGTTTAAAGAGAACAAAAGTTGCGAAAATGTAAACTAAAATTCTGAGAACAGCAAGAAATAATCCTACTCTGAATTTTGTAGAGAATCCACAAGGACTTCAGAAATAAAAGGTAAACGTAATTTACAAATATCATAATTATAACTCAAGTCGTTACTATATTTCATATATTAAATTGTAGTAAATTTGCGTAAATGAAGAATTTTTTTATAGGAACCAAAAGGTTATCACAGTAGAAAATATTGAGATCATATACAAGTTAATTCTCTTACTTTTGTAATTTTAAGCTATTTTAATCTCTTGAAAAAAACTTATTATTCAAAGAAGGAATGCTCCCCCTTTGAAAGAAGTATTCTCATAATGAAACTATCCCTTGCAAACTTTAAAATA
Organism: Physocephala rufipes; assembly: GCA_963966595.1. Lineage (NCBI taxonomy): Eukaryota > Metazoa > Arthropoda > Insecta > Diptera > Conopidae > Physocephala > Physocephala rufipes. Next base: position 30,583,738 of record OZ016505.1, on the reverse strand, counting down.
TTTGTTACACCTAACCGTTTAAAATCACGTATAGCTTACAATTTACGATTTAAATCCCAATTAACACCTTTCATAATTATGATCTATAAGTCCTCCTTTCGAATGATTACAAAGTATTCCAGCTCCATACGTGACCGGAGAGAGACATGTATGTGACTCGAGTTCGAAGCACATAATTTGGCAATTTCATTACAATGCAATTTGCTTCTTTTGTCTTTGTATTTTCATTCCATTTAGCTCGATTAAAGAAGTTATAGCTTACCAGTCCTGACAACATCATTATCATTATTATCATAATTACAATTATGGTCATCATCACTGTTTTTATCATAGACATCAAAACCATTGTACATTTATTTGTTTTTTTAAAACTAGTCTCGTATCTACCCTACTTGTTCTTTTATATTTTGTTGCCTTCGTTTTTCTTGATTTGTTCATTGATTTTGTCCTTACTGTTTTCTGTTGTTGTCATTCTGGTATTGTTGCAACTGATGCTGCTTTTGGTCTACCCTTTAGTTCTTACTCTTTAGTGAGAAATGGTATTCACAAGTGAAACATAAATATAGAATACCAAATAAAATGAAACCAATCAACGTGAATAAAATTGAATTAAATTTCTAAAAAATTTTTAAATATTTACTTATGCTTTCAATAAGCTAAATAATTTACCGATGAAGAATTGATTACATATTAAAGAATAATTAAATAAAGCCACTCTAATTTAAATTAAAGTAATTATAAAATAGCAACGAAATTTTTCATTGAGAAATTAATTTACAAAAGAGGCTTTCCGAGAAATGGAGAATAGAAATAGAAATAGAATTGGAGAAACAATTGAGAAAAAGAGGTTGCTGCAATGTAAACAATTAATTGTTATCATTAAGTTTTTTATCAATTTTTCACTCATTGATTGAATGTTTAAAAACCTGCGTAGTGTTTCCTACCGATAGAATAAACATAATTTCTTTGAGTTAAAACAGCATTTACGTCCATACTTGAATTCATTTGAACGATCGATTGAATTAAAAATTGAAAATTAATAAATTCATATTTAATTATTTTGTCATGAATGTTCAAAAATTTTAAAAGACTTTGGTTAAGACGTGATAATGGAAAAAATTCAATTCCGAGACTTTAAGTAAAATTTGTCATTAATTCATTCAAAGTATTTATGCAATAATGAAATTCTTCAACAACTCCAAACTAGTTTGCATCTCCATTAAAGATTGTCACGCGCGCATTAATCCTTTGGCTAAATGCTTGTTCATGAACTTGGAATTTTGTTGAAATGTTAGTTAGTTGCAGGACCGTACGCTTGTAGGATCGTATGCTCGTCTTTGTTTTCATTTAATGTTATCAGATTCTAGGGAACAGTTCGCGGCTTATACGAAATGCTTTCAGGCTGACTTGCGTTGGTATCTTGGGACCTCGAAGAATATCTGGGGACCCCTACCCCAACCCACCCACCCCCCACATCACCGTATAATAACGAGATAGCTAAGAAAATTGTTATGAAAGTCGAGGCAAATTCTCTAATATTCTTGCGCCTTGTAGTCTAGTTAACACGTAGTGAAAAAAATGTACATTAACTTTGTTCTCCTGTTCAAGAACAACATTAAAAGAGTCGTGGCGGTTACGAAGAAGTGTGTATGTGAGAAAAATCTGATCACTACCAGGCTTAGATTTTGCAAGAAATACCACTGAATAGAAATCCATTTCTCGGAATGTGAAGTGAATTTGCATGAAACATGATTTATGCATTAAATTTTTATGAACACTCGCTCGCGTACAGGACTGTTTACTTCTAAAGTACGTATTAATAATTTAGTTATTGGGACAATGTGATCCCGAAAGCCTGACAGGAAATCCGAACTTTATTACCAATATTTAACTGGTGTGAAGTTAGCATAAGGCGAATTCAGCATAGGGCGAACTCGCAAAAGCCCTTATTTTTATGGAAAAATTCCGCTGCATGCTTTTACGTGTTTTGGAAAGTAATCACTGTAAATTCGAGATAAGTTCGGTACCAGCACTATAGGTATACTTTACCATATAAAATGTTGGGATCAGTGTAAAATCGCATTACTGATGAGAGCACTTATTCGTTATGAAGTCATTATCGACACTTCAAAAGTTTATAAGTTACGCCTTGAACGACAGTGACGAATTCGTTTCTACGAGACGAGTTGGTGTTCACATACTCACGAATTCGGTATTCAAAACGTTCTATTTGAAACCTTTTAATCCAGAACTGGTACAGATTAAGCTTTTATCGTGCAATTCCAAGTTTGTTACCTTTTTTGTTGTTTCGCCATAACTCTCTTGATTGGTGCATTTTCTCACTTTTACATATTTTCCAGATGATAGCGAATACGAATATTTATAACGATTAATGATCGGTAATGATAATTGTAATTTATGGATAATGAATTAATAATGATAATCATTACAACGTAATGATAATATGGATTGGTTCTTAAAGCCTTAATGAATGAGGCCTTAGTATTTTCATTCATAGAAACCGACATGGTTTTTATTCTAATAAAACAATCCTTTCTTTGCAGTTTAAAATGATTATTTAATAATAAGAATTATTAATTTAAATTTTTTTTATTTTAAAAAGTCATATAGCACTTCTATTTACTCTTATTAAAAGTAAAACGAGTAGTAACGATTAAGAGAAAATCCAATCTTTGATAATTCAATCTTTGATAATTCATTTTATATTAGTTCGTCTATCCGCAAATGTTCCTTTTTCCGTGTCTTTTTTGTCCTTTTGAAGTTCTTAAGGGATAAGTAAACGGCATATAAAAATGTTCGATGAAGTTCTGTTTCACGTATTCACATCTCAAAAACTGGTCAAATAATCGTAAATAAAACGATATAGAGCCCACATCTCTTTCATTTAAAGAAAGGATCAAATCATCAAACCTATTTTTTTTCGTCTTAGATAAACCAAATTATTTAGTGGATTCTAAAAGTATAAAATGGCAAGTAAGATGCTCATTTCGGTCTGGGCGAGGCTTGCATACCCTACACCCGTAATGTAATATTACATTACAGTCTTCTTGATTTATTTATATCTGCTAACACATCTTCTGCACAACTCTCCTCAAAAGAAGTCCATACATGCTAAAGTAAAATAGTGGACCACGCCCATTTTTGTAGATTTATAACATCAAGGTGTTGATTCACAAAGTGGTTAACAAGGTGGTACAAAAGCTTGGTAATGTCTCAACATCAACAGCAGAACCATGGTTCCCAAAACCCATAACTGCAATCTCATGCTTTGGGTCTGTCGGGATCAGTAGAATGTCATATATTAGAAGTTACCCGGGTGCAATCCAATTTTTACAGGAGATCGGCAAAAGCTACATTGTAAAATAAAAAACCAACAGCCCCGGCAATGTTATATTACAGCAAGGTAATGTCCGATTCAATATTGTAAATACTGTTAAGAATTATTATGAGAAGTTCTACACCAGACCTTTCTGTTGCCAGTTCGATTGAAATCAGGCGACTGGCTTATCAACAATTTTTTTCTTGTGACGGCGCCTAAAATTGTGCTGAAGACTGGTTTAAGACAAAAAAAACAGATTGCTCTACCAAGACGGAATTCGAAAATTACCCAAGAGGAGACAATATTTCGATTGGGTATTCTTTTTCAATATTTTTTATGTAGATGGGAGGGGACAATAAAATCTGATTCGGTAAAGAGAGGCGTTACCATTATCAAAACTCCATATGGGTTTATTTTATGCACATTATTTAGGGTCTAAAAAATTCTCTCTTCGTCTCTCTTTTCTTTGAAGTTAGTTCTTAGACAATTTCTCTATTTACATAAAGACATACGTTTTTTTTTTAATTTTTAAAATTAATATGAAAAATAATTAATTAATTTTATTCGTAAGAATTAATGAAATAAAATCCAAAATTTTCTCAATTCTCAAATCTGAGAAGGCTTCATAAAAACGTATTGCTTGTGTGTGCAGGATTTTGAAAGGATTTAGTTTGTTTGAAATTGATTTGTTTGATTAATCTCAATTGATAATAAAAACGCTAGAAACTATCGTGTAATCGCAAAAAAAGACTTTATGAACTTTTTTAACTTTTATGACATTTTGACTCTTGAAATTTTACGTTTATAATCTTTTACTTAATTTGAAGAAACAGAACATAGACATGGTCCAATTGCTGAAACCAATAAGGAGAAAAACACCGTGCTGGTGACCATTTTGATGAATATGAATGTCTGTAACTAAAATTTACTTTCGTTACATCAAAAGGGAAAAACACTGAGCGATTACATCCGATTTCATCGTCATCTTTTACGATATCTGTTTGTTTAATGCTTTTACATAAAATACATTACGACCTATCCTTTTTATAGCGTTGCGGTCTAAAACTTAATGTATGTGTGGGTAATCGTAAGAGGTTTAAGAACAATGGAAGGATATCAAATTAATGTTTATTTCTGAGTATAAACCAAAAATTTTGAAAATAAATTTGAAAAAATATATTCCTGGAAATGTACAAAAGTTTAAAAAGTCGAAAACACCAAGAATATTGACGCCAAAAATATGTCCAAGGTTTCCGATTCAATTATGATTTTACTCAATGTGTTAGGAATTCTAAGACCTTTATTAATTATGGAAATACTTGATGACATAAATCAATTGTTTTAATATATTAAATTTATCAACGTGAAATTGACAGAAAGTAATGTTAAACTCGCCACAAATTTCTAATAAAGAGATTTCTCTTTTATAAAAACTACAACTAATTTCTTCATAAAATTTTCACATAAAAATTTTCCACACAAAGTGTTGATAAAGACAACTGAATTTTCACTAACGCGATAAAATTGGAATATATTTCTTTTATTTGACTTGTGTTTTATATTTTATCATTTACTGATTTGTCAATATTTATATTTGCCCAAAGCGCCCATGCCAAACGGAATAAAAATGTGAGCCATATTTGTTTTATTTATTATATATAAAATATAGCTATTTAAGAAATTAGTGTCATTACATAAACAAATACGTGTGCTCTGCGCAAATACAAATATTTGCAAATCAATAAATGCCTTTTACGAATTTGTTTGCTAATCTTATTCACTACAAATGAAAATGAATATTTACTAAACATGTCATACCAGAAATAAATAGAAAAAATTGAATGCATTCAACGTATATACAAATTTATCTCATGAAATTTATAGGAATTCAATTGCTATGTTTCCCAGTATTGCATTCGGTTTTCTATTTCATTTCCCGTGTTTGCTCAATAATTCAGGATTATATGTTTAGTTATAAACAGCCGTTCGGTACCGTTTTGAAACAAAATCTTTGATGAAAAAATATTCGAGGCAACCGTTCATTAAACAATAGGAATAAAACACGTTTGCTCTAATTCACCAACTTTTTGCGTTTTCTAATTAAAAAGAATATACTATTATTGTTTAATATTTCAATGCATAAATTTCTTATGATTTACATGTTCTTTAGGATGTGAGTAACCTTTTCGATATCTTAAATATTTGCTCATGAAAATAATAATTTCTCGCTATAAAAATGTTAATCAATTCAATCAAATTTTATTCCGTCCACAAATGACAAAAGCCATTTATATTTTGTGTATAATAAAGATACCCCATAATTATTATCTAACACATTGATTTTTATATTATTCCCATAAATTGGTCGACGTTGCTACAGAGAAATGACAATAACTGGGTTTAGTCGTAAATACGTCTGTAATAATTTTGTTTATTTACTGCATAATTATGTAAGAAAAATAGTTTAAAAAAATTCGCGAATTTTATGTTAGAATTAAAGAAAACTTTTTTATAACTATAATTATATATCTTTTTCCTTTAAACAGTTTATTCTTCTTTCATAAAGAATTTGTTGACATCAATATTGGAAGCTTTTTAGTCCGATTAACTTAAAATTAAATTAGTCCGAATTTTGTTTGAGCAAAATAAAAAATTGTGCAAATTGAATTGGAATGCTGGTACTGTACTGTAACGACAAGAAACAACCCATCCACCCAATAGTGACAACAATTTATGGATGAAGATGAATTTAATGCAGAAGGAATTCATAGTCAAGAATTTAAAATATTTCAACCCATGAAACCCCATTAAAAAGTTAATATAGCACACTTAAAATTCACTGTTAAATAACAATGGAAACCAAACGTATATTGGGATGGACAACTGGTGAACAATCTCATACACCTCAAGTAACACCCATCTGCGGTCTACGTCACTGACAGCTGTGCCTCAGCGCTTTAGTAAAGAAGCTGAATAATTATTATGCGAGATAATTATTATGCGAGATTTTCTTGTCTCGATGCGTCTTATGTGCCTTAACCATTTGAATAGATGTAGAGGAGTAGTAAAAACAATTATTCGTATTTAAATAAATGTATTAAATATATAATAAAACCGATTCTATCTTTTACACTCTGCCGCATTGTGGTACTTCTACTGCATTCTGGTTTATGGTGATGATGTTTGTTTCATTGTTTGTCTACTATAAATACAGATACATTCTTTTTTTTTTAAATAAATTTTCAATTTTGGCTTCCTGGAAAAGAAGAGACCCTGTTTCTTTCTGTTTAACTGAAATTCTGTTCTATTTTGGCTAATATAATTATTATTAAGCCTGAAGATAGACTTCGTTACCATCCCCAGCCATTGAATTACAAATTAACAATTTTATAGCAAAATTTTTTATTTTTTTATTTTATAGCATCTCTAAAAAGCAACTGTATTTTTCTGATACATTCGACTTTATCACCCTTCGCTACAAATAACTCAATATTTATTTTTATATCACTTACTTTTGCTTATTTTATGCTTTAAATATTTTAAAAGGAACAAAACTTTTGATACACATTTTCGTACCAGAAACAACATTGTACACCGGTGTAAAAACAGCAAAAGGACAACAAACAGTAGAAGCGTGGGTTCAATTTTAAAATATTTCGTTGTTCACAAAGTTTTTAACAGTCGATTATATTAAAAGTTAATATGGCGACAAATCTTTTGTTGTTTACACTGACAATATTGTCACGGTTTGCTATTTCACCGCTAAAGTGGTGATAGTAACAATGAACACGATGATGATTGCGATGATGATTATGGTAATATTGATGGCGATGATGATGATGGTGATATTGATGGCAATGATGATGGTAATAATGTTGTTGACGATGGCTTTTAATATAATATTTTCTATGAAGAATCAATTTTTTAACGCTTATGTTTCCTTCTACCTGTCATTTTCAGAGCTTCCTCCCGTGAACTATTTCCTTTTTTATGAAGAGACTTCGTAAAAGTGTTTCATAAAATTGAAGGCTAAATTGAAATATTCACCAATGGTAATATTTACTGTTCACCGAAAATTGATGTGAGGTTTTGTGGGGTGAGTAACAAATTTTTTACAGGTCGCTGCAGGATGTAATTTTTAAATTAGAAATTGAAGTTACGCAACAAAATATTAAAAAAAAGGAATTTTATTTAATTAATGTTAAAATGAAAATTTTTAGAGCGGAATTTTATTTAGTTAGTGTAGAAAAGAATTGGAAAGCTATCAAATATTAAAATCAATTTATCGAAAGCAAAAATAATAAATTCAAAAAAAATTATTAACGAATTATTTCTATGAAATGCAAATATAATTTCAGAAGGATACATTGATATGATAGCCGCTCTTTTCTTAAAGCATAGAATATACTTGACATTTATCCTTCGCTTTCCTTTGAAAAATACAAAGAATTGCAATGCGTTAAATTGCCAAAAGAGAAAAATGAGAATTATGTCAGTGATGATTATGTGTTCATGTCAGTGTTCTCTCTTCCTATGTTTACCTCTCCGTTGAGAACAATCTTTTCCACTATTTTTTAGCGATATTTCTTTATTGTATTCATTATTATATAACGTTCTGAACAATACGTAAAATATCAATAGCACTTAATTATAGCGTTGATATAATATAATTAATTAATAAAGGTAAGTAGTCTTTGCTTAATGAGTATGGTTTCATTCCCCACTTTATTGCTTCGAAGCCCTAAGCTCAATCAGCAATGTCAGGTTGCAATACTTATAAACACTCTGGCTCTGAAAGGAATTATTTAACCTAGTATAATAAGAGAAGCTTTCAAATATGGTAACCTTCACCTTTTGCGCTGGCCTTTTTTCACTTGATTTTGGTAAAAATGATGTAAAGAATAATGCATACTTCGGTTAATTTGCTTTAATGCATACCCGAGCACACGCTCACACAAACATAAACAAATATCCGTACACACTCAAACAAATGCCAGCGATTCCTTACGTAATATGTGTGTAAATGAAATGAGTCTGCTTATGTGTGCGAGAGTGTCAAATATGTGTTTTACTGAGGAAAGCAGAAGCTCTGAAAAGTATGCAATTAGTTTTCAACAATCGAATTCAATGAAGTGAGCCGTCATTTGGTGAAATAAGACTTTGATTAAAAAATCAATATCCCTCCCGCGCATTTTTATAAAGGAAAAGCGAACAAATTGCAAAAAATTTATTTAATGAAAACAGATGCTGTGAAAATATAAGTTAAAAGTTATGAAAACACCAGACTATAATTCCAATCTACGGCATGTAGATAATCTGTATAAAGTAAAACAAAACTTAAACAAAACCTGAAATTTTGGGCGCATTAATTACCCTTAAACTCATTATTATATTTAATACACTAAATACTAGACATTCTGTTTTCACTCTTTTCGTAAAAGCTGCATTTTGGTTGTTTAAAATACTGAAATTTGAAATTTATGGAATAAATTGATTGAAAAAAAAATTATTTAAAATCAATTCCTCGAAAATTTTGCAAAATGTGAAAATTTCACAAGAAGATTAATAAATTAATAAACATAAAGATATTATCCATCACTTACTATTTACATAGATAATACGACTTGGATTAAATAAACCCTTTAAGAAACTAGAATGTTTTGACTAATTGTTTGAAACTACAAAAGCAAAAAAAATATTTTATTTTGACTTGCTTTGTTGTGGGGCCTATAAGAAATAATGTAAAGTTGTTTTATCAGCAAAATAAAACATTTAGTCTGATCCAGTATCGTTCCAGTATAATTCAGTTTGATCCTCCACGACGTATGCGCAACCGGAATGAAATGTTCTATTTGTTGAGAAGGCACTGAAATTGATCGAGTTTTATTGTCAATAAGCGAAGTCGACTAATCGTATCCAAAACTTTTTCAAAATTCATAAAATTTAATCATGAATAAACTTTAAAAATATTTCTTTTGTATTAGTTTGTTAGTTTGCTTTTAGCTTTGTTATCCACGTTGCAAATTTGCTCGCTTAATCGAACCCAGTTTTAATGGAGCTCTTTAGAAAATGAACTCTCCAATTCTAGCTAGTCATTTATTACCGATTTCCAACCAATTTCACATCCAGTGGAACTCATGTTTTGAAAGCTTAATAAATCGAATTTTTGGTAAATTGAATTTTTTGATGAAAAAATCGAGATAAATCGATAAATCGGGTTCTGAATAAACTTTGATCATCCAACAATTCTTGCTCTCAATTAATTTCATTCTCGATAGGTCGAATTTTCAATGAATTGGGCAATCAGTTTATGACATCCTTTATGGATATAGAACACGATATATCGAATCTCTACAAGTCGAATTCTCGAAGTATTGCTCACTTCATGATAATAAATCGCTATTAATCGAATTTTGTTTTAAATGAATCGCGATGCTTTGATTTTCGGAAATGACTAAAAAATGATTTTAAAAAACTTTTAAATCAATCTCACAAATCTATGACTTAGTCTTACAATTACTAAAATTTATAAAAATTAATCATTTTAGGATGAAAGTTTTCGAACATGCTTTCGCCCAAAAATGATTAATTTTAGTAAATTTTGTCGATCAGTTTTTAAAATACGTAACGTCTAAATTCAAAAAGATCCATCATCTATTATTTATTGATTAATGGCGACCTTGACTTGACAAACAATTGATTGATTGATACAGCAAAGAAAAAATTTGCTTTGATTACAAGATTGAATGCAAGATTTTGTGTAAAACAGAGCATCAGATTGAAACTTTACTTTTCTTGGTTTGTTTTTTTTCGCGAAGAATTATAAAGTTATTTTTCGCAAATTGAATTTTTATTGCGACCACGATGAAATTAATATGATAAGAATGGATGAAATGAAGGGTTCAATGATAAATGGACGCAGTTAGTGTATTTAAGTTAGTGTAGCAGATACAACCATACCGCCACAACAAATAGTCATATAAATATAAAGAAACAACAAATCGTTATCAGATAGAAATGCATTTCATCATCGCAAATGTAAAATGTCAAAAAATATAGCAATAACGTCAAATTGTCGACAAATGGTCATCTAATTATTCAACATTTTATTCTCTCAAAAAAAATTGTAGGCGATAGAAGTAAGGTGGTCAAACTAAACCCAAAATCAAACAAATTGAAAATGTAAAAAAGTAAATTTATGATGACGTAAAATAAAAATGAAAATTAAAAGAATTTCTTTCTTTCGTGTTTGCATAAATAAAATCTATTTATGTCTGTGTATCTATTTATCTGTCTATCACACTGTGCCCGGTACTATTTTTCCATTTTGTCCGATAACTATTTTTTTCATTTTTGAATTTGATTGTTGGAATTTATTTTTTTATGTTAGAAATCTTGAAATTAATTTGTAATTAAGAATCAAATTAAATAAAAGCTTGGAACCTAATGAATGGCTAAGATTTTGATGGCATCACAATATTATTAAAGACCAATCTGCCGACTTATTTTTATGTAACTAATGTGCATTTTTTTCTGGGAAAAATTAATAACTATCTACAAAATTAATTAGGCTAGCAAAACTTGTTTTCTTGACATGCTTTCGAAAATGTCAAACCTCATTAGATGTTTTTTTCGTAAATATTAAATGTATGCGTTCTGGGTACAATCTATTTTTTCATGCAAAATAAATAAATATTTATTGTTTTGTATGAATGTTCTTTTAAATTCGTATATTCAAGTCACGGCGAGATCAAGAATACACATAAATCATTTATTTATTTACATATGAAGTTATATTAATAAAAATAAAATTGCGAGCAATCTAAAATACTCTTTTACTTTATTGTTGCTGTTTTTTTTGTAAATGATTGTTAAAATTTCTTTTTATATTTTCCAATTTATAGATTATGAATACTTAATATTTTGTTTTTAGTTTTGGTCTTAGGCGTATTGATTCGTGGTGTGACACATTATACAATGAATAAATATTTCAAAACCTTTGTAAAATCGAATTATTTGTTCAATTTGTATGACTTAACGTGAAATCTTGTGAAAATGTAATTCCCCTGTTTTTTTTTTGTTTTTCTATTGATAGATTGCAAATACCTTAAAAACCATATCAGTCCATAATAATAACTGATTGATTATACTACGATAACCTCAGGACTTTACCAATTCAGGGAAATGAAATAATTAATTATGTATTATTATCATAAAAGTTGAATAATTTTCAAAATAAATGTGGTTAGCGTGATAATATTATTTAAAAAACAAAGCTTTAATTTTATTATAAATAAATTTGTTAAATGTTAGAGTTTATTCACATTCTAAAAAACGTTTACGAGAGCTCACACCTCTGTTAATATTTTTCAAATAATAATTAATAAAGAAATTTACTTTAAAAAACATAAAAAATTCAATTTATATTTTTAAAAAATAAAAACGAATTCAAACACATGCATTCATACGCAGCTTATGCACACACATACGCTGATAACTCAGAAAGTGACAATATATGAAATTTAAAAAGAGGAGTTTTTATAAAACCAACAATTATGAAAACAGCCAAATCTCTGAAAGATGTTTACATCAATAATACAAATAGAAATACATTTAACAAATGGACCAATAACGAATGCATTTCATTCAAATAAGTCGATCACTATCTCAGTCGATAATTACGCTACTTATTTAGACTAATCAGAGGTGTCTTGAAACTATCTCCGCTGTCAACTGAATTGAATTGTTATTGGAAATTTTACTATTTCAAGTTTTAACAAAAGACATGTACTGCTCTCACTTTCTCCCCTCTCCCTCTATCCAAGATTCCAGGAAATTTCATACCGTATAATTCATTTCCATTGAACTTTATTCTTTAGTCGACGATTAAATCGTTGATTCGTGTTTGGGGCAGTTTCATATACACCCTGTCGGAATTCATTAAGCATATCTCGATTGGTGTTTTAGTATTTACGCTAACGGCTCTATCGGGTGACCGTTACTTCGCGAGTGTTGATCCATTGAGGAAATTTCGTGGTCGCGGGAAGTTCGCGGGAAGCGGAAAAGGAGAAGGAAAGGAATAAACATTTCTTTAATGAAAACATGCAATTGCACTTTATTTATTGCTGGTATTGTTATTGTTGTTGTTAGCTTGTTGTTGGCAAGCGGATTACTCGAATCACCATTGCGATTGCAATTTTAATTTGGATTCTGGCCATAATTTGCGGTTTGTCAGCATTGATTACGACTCACGCCAACGTAAGTTGAACATAACTGTGTTTAAGGGCTATTTAAGGAGTATATATAATTTATCCGCCAAGCATCCGTCATTGAATCATGGTTTTCTCAATCTGCCTTTAATTAATTCAATTGAGATCAAACTCAATTTCCCGTTATTGTGATTTTTTGAAAAAAAATAATAGACAGGTGAAAACAATAAAGAAAATAATTAATATTGAATGGGAAGACGGGGGAAAGTAGAGGGAACATTTTACTGATTGGTCGATTAATTAAATGAATTGCGTTCACGATGCGATGCGAGCAATTAAGATTGAGAACAAATAGTTTAATAGATTTGCGGGATTTGTGGGATCTAATTTAGATTAATGAAAACTCTTTACTGAACGTTTTCTATAAATTTAATTACTCAAGATTATTTACAAATAATATTTGAATGAATGGACGGTGAGTTACAAATGAGTCAAGCAATTTACCACGTGCTTTGGTATCGGCGTCTATGTATTTGGGAAAAATATAAAGCTGCACAAAACATCTTGAGTTAGTATGAAAAAGTCAGCCAATCACAAAAAAGCAAGGAAAAATAACAATAATAAAACTATCATAAATAGAACGTAGACAACAAGAATAACGGTTAGTATAACAGCTAGTATAACAGTTGGTATAAAAATCTCTAATACTTACACGTGGTCAAATATTATTGAATCTTTTTATTTTAAATTTGCAAAAAACTTTTGTCATTAAGTGTGAAAGCGTTCATTGGAATATTTGGTCCTAATTTTCAATGATGACTACATTTTAATGTTCGGGGTATAAGAAATAATGGTCTTTAATTTTAGTAAACCATCAAAATTTGAAAAGTTTTAGGATATTTTGGGCGAAATAATGAAGAATAAAGTATTGATTAATGAATAATTATTTTCACGAATTTAATGAGAAAAATTCTAATATTCGAGACTCTTCTAATACAATTATACATTTATTAATTGAAGACACAGTTTTTTCTAGAAATTCAAGTTTAGAGAATTGCTTATATCCATCTCTTATATATTCACTCTTTTACTCCTGTTTACTCCTTTAACAATATTCACTGCTTTAACTATTCGTCATAACTATTTGTCATTATTAAAGTTAGTGTTAAGGTCAAAAATGTGTATGGATTTAAAAATCTTCTTAAGGAAATAAGATTTGTATGGAATAAATAAAAATTACTTCTAACTTTTGACTTTGAATTTCGCAGTCAAGGTTACAACACGGTATAGTGTTATCTATATTCAAATTTACCTTCAAAAATTTGAATTAAAAATTTATTGTATGTTTGTGTGTACTTTTCTACAACTTGAGAAGCCTCCTTTTTTTTCTTCTACAGAAGAGAAACTGACTGAGTTTTACCATTTAAAGAAAAACAGCTAAATCATAACAATATGTAAAATATTTAGCATTAATGATGTTCAAATGGACGCATTCTAAAAACTTAAAAACATCTTCCAAAAAGTTAACCTTTTTACAAATGATTATCTATGTTGGAAAGTTGAAGAAAAATACGTGATCAAGATACACAAGGGAGTCCTTGAGTATTATTTGCATAAAATGTCCTATGCTCAAAAACTTCAAAAGACAAAAACAAACTTCTACAAAAGAGAAACAAAATTCTACTAAACTCTTCTCTTTATAAGAGTTTTATGAAAGATTATTCAAAAGAGTGAAGTTGAATATTTTGCTAAGTCAAGAAAGCGGTTAACGCGTCTTTGTAATAACAAACAATAAATATAAACATTTTCGCGAAATGTGGACATTCATCCAACGAAGGAACATAAGTTCAACTTTCGTTAAGAAGAGTTAGAGTTTCAGCAATTGTTTGATGAGGTTAGAGGCTGATTGCGTATTCGATAAAGTTTATAATTTTCGCCCGAAATAACAAAGAGAAACTTTATGTCATACCGCGAACATAAATAGAAAAACTTTCTTGTGGAAAACTTTGCAAAAATTCGTTGAAAAACTCAATTTGCAAAAATTCGAAAAAACTCAATTTACAAAATTCAGAAGTTTATCGAAAAACTAAAAGCATGCGGATATGTAGATAAAGGACATATTAAAAAAAACATTTATTATTATGATTAGAATGACCTTAATTTCATCACGCCCCATTGTCACAAATAAGTACACTCCTTAATGCTCCAGGAGATGAAGAGTTTTTAGGAATATGTTTTTTTAAATTAACGTCAGCTCATCGCACTTCAGTGTTAATTAACGTTAATGTCACTAAACGTCTCCAGTTAAAAAACGTTAGTATTATAATTGACAATGTCACAAAATATTTAAAGCGTTAATTTAACTAAAACGTACGCTTGATGATAAAAATAATTGATAAATCTAAACCATAATTCAGAAATTTTCAAAATATATCTATTCAAATATTACCACACTTGGTAAAGATTTTATAATCTAAACGATTTTATAATATTTATATATACACATTGCCACATAAATAAACAAGCTCCTTTTGACAGCTGTCACATTCAACAAACTGTCACACAAGGTAAAAATTAATTGGCTAAAGTCCGAAAATATTAGCCAATATTTTCTCAATGAGGTTAAATTAGCAATAAAATATGATAACAATATAACGGTAATGCAAGTATAATTGGATGCAACAACAACAAAAGGTACAATTACATTTGCTGACACCAGCTTGAGGGCCGAGTAGTTCGCAAACCTCCACAAAGGCAAACGCAAGGCAGCAATCGAAAAAAGCAATATCAATGACACGAAAGTTAACGAACAAATTGAGAAAAAGAAATATGAATTTATAAGACGAATACTAATAAATAAAAGAAGAACAAGAAGAAGAAGAAGAGCCATGAAGTGGAAGAACATTAAACCAGGCAGTAGAAAAACAGTTCTTGCCGAAGGAAAAGAGAAACAAAATTGAAAACAAATTAAAAGAAGATAATTTAACTCCACGGATGAATATAAAATTCGTCTGGCAGGGAATACTAAATAAACTAGAAGCAAAAAAATTCAGAATACACTAACAACGAATCCGCGCCAGTAGCCAACAGCACAAAAAACTAACCGATAACTGGTTGCGGACTGCGTCCTCCCGAACGTCCTCTCAGATGTGAATGATTCAAAGGAAAAATATTTCGTTACTTTTTGCTCGATTTTTAATTTCTTTTTAAATGAAAAATCTCTTGAAGGAAGAAGTGTAAAGAAGGTAACATTAAAACTGACTGATTTTATTTTATTTTTGTATGGTATTCGAAGATTTTTAGCAGAGAATGGTGTGGAAATCACACGAAAGCAATGCAAATAATATTGAAAGTTGTTTTTCTTTTTGCCAAGCAATATAATCTGATATGAATCCCCAATGATACGAGCATTGAAAAGTGACTGATAATAATGATGATATATGATGATGATGATGATGATTATGACGGAGATAATTGCAGAAATAATTAGTCCTAAATCAATCACAATATACACGTCAATAAAGCACGAAAGGAAAAAAGGTAGATAAGTAAAACCTAAAACTAACGAATAAATGAAATAAAAATATATTCATAAAAATGTAGAAACAACTTAAATTGATATATTTAGGACATATAGAAGTGAAACTTTACAAAATAGAAATTCATATAATTTTATTGAAATTTTTCTCTAACGTATTTTTTATAAATTTTACATTGCAAAATATCTTCTATATAATTTAGTTATACTTCAAAAATTCTTAAATTAATTCTCAAATATGTGTCTCAATTTCATTTATTATTCAAAAAAATATAGTTTTAAATTCAATGCTTTTGAAATTTTTTTAAAAATTACAAAAATTAATACTATTCATTAATAGATAAAACATGAACCAAAATATCAGATTAGTTAATTTTCAGATATTTCCAACTAGTTAATGCAGAACTATTTTAAGAATTATTTTATTTTCAATTCTTCATTCAATTATCAGAAAAGTTTACAACAAACAAAACAAACCTTGCTTCGGATAAATAAGTTCAGTTCGCGTAAATGTCCTTTTTATTCTGAATATGCTAACGATCCTTTTATGCAAAATCTATGCTTTCAGACTGGAAAACTGAAGGTTGGCGTGTTCAGAAATATTGCTTAAAAACTGTACGTTACGCTTTTAATCGTAAATTAAATAGAGTTCCTTCTATGGAGGAAAGGCGCTTTTTTAGAGAATGAAAACAGCAGACAATTTTTGTTTGAATAGATTTACTATTTGTTCAATTAAAATTCTCGTAATATCATCTGCATCGGTCCATTAGTCCGCTTCTCGTATGGTTTCAATGGTTTTGTTAGTGGAGTTGTTAGCAAAAAGAAAGAGGTGTGGACCACCCACCCACCACCCTCTTTTCTTGTTAAAAGCTGACACTAACCACACTAGCTCACCCAGAAACAACTTACCGGCTACGGCGGTAAATGAATGCATTTGTAAAAAATATAAATTTGCTTCGATTACATTTCTGCCTTCAAAGCCATCAATTATCAACGATGATCTTCTCTTGTTTATGTATTTTTATTCGTTAAACATCGGTGAGATACGGTTTAGCAGTGATGGTCGTCATAGTTATTGTAATAGTGGTAATCATAATTTTTATCACCATCATCATCATAGTCATCATCATCATTTTATTTTGTATTTTTTTCTGTATTTTTCAACTCCAGTTGATTTTAGGTTCGTTTGTTCTCGTATTTGTTCTCCCTTTCTTTCATTTTGTTTAAATTTTTTTTAAATAAAAACAATTTTTCTCATGTCCATTTGATTTGTTGTATTTTGGCTACTACGTTTTTTGCTGTTTTCTTTATCGATATTGTTTTTATTTCTCGTTGTTTTTGTACTTCTGATATTGTTGCGCCTGATGCTTAAAATACCATTCTGAGCTCGAGGCATGGCATGGTACTCGTTAGTGAGAACTGTCACTCAGGGCCGGATTAAATCACTTTTGGACATTTGCTAGTTTACACCTAAGATGGTAACCCCTTCGTCTAGAACAATTTCAAAAAAATGAACCCTCAAAAAAAGACGACCTAAAAACTTTTGCACTTTTGAAAAAAATTATCAAAATTTCACAAAACTAGAGCTCTTAATTAACAGTTTTCAAACATAATCACAATTTTCCATGAATAATAGAATTGTTAAAAGAAATAGGCACCATCAAACGTATCGGTATCTCTAAAGAAATTCGAGCCTTAAAAATAGAAAAGTGAAAACCTGCGAAAAATGCAAAGCCTTCAAAGAAACGGAGATCTTCAAAACGTGACGCCTAAACATTCGTACCATTTGCCAATGAAATAAACCGGGCCCCCGAGACTATGGCCCATTTCGTTGGTCTGGCAACTCTACTACGAAGCGTGTTGCACAGCTGCGTAAAATCTGTTTGTGATTTGATTTTATTCTTACATTTAGTTGTTAACTTGTTACGTCATGACTTTTATCCCAAGCCTGTAGTAAGTAGAATGTTGTTGTTGTCGTTGTTGTGATTATTGTCGTTGTTGTGATTATTGTTGTTGTTGTGGTTATTGTATGTTTTATATACTTTTCACTTGTAGCTTCCACTTTCATTTCATATAACGATAATTACATTAAGTCAGTCAGTCAGTCATTCATTCATAAGAGATCATGACAGATGCCAAGATACTTTTTAGAACAATTTCTTTATCAAGAAATGATGATTCATCCTTTTAGGATTGTTGTTTAATAAAATCAGATATTTGTAATCCATTAAAATTATTTAGGATTTAAGAAAGAGTTTTTTATAATCAGAAAGGATTAAAATAGAGTCTAGCAATACGAGAACTTAAAACAGGCTTAATACCCTGCCCCGTCTGTTCGTAGATGTACCCTAATACAAATAAAATATTAATATTTCTATTGATTTTCTTTAAATTAATCCACGACAATTTTAGAAATAAAACTACAAGAATTGAACCGAAATTACTTTAAGAGAAATTTATATAAATGATAAATACAAAGAAATATTTAATGTTTTGCAATATTACTTTATTTGACTTCAATACCTCTACCAGATACAAACTGAAATATTGAACTCAATTCAACCGACTCGGGCACAAGAACGATCCATCCAAATAAAAAGATAGCTAAAATTTTAACCCTCCGCAACGTAAACGAAATGGAAAATAGCAGGCAAACGACAGAGCGATGATAGGAAGCCAGTTTGCAAGGTAGAGGTAGGTAGATACCAGCGTAATGAAACCAAACAACAGCAATAACAACAACAACAGCGAAATTTAGAACACACGAACCAAAAAGACATGGCAAAAAATTCCTACTCGTAAAGCCTCTCCCTCGAAAGACTCTCCTATATACACACACATATTCTCATGCGATCTCATGCTGTATATTTCATACGAATACAGGGTGTGGACGTTTATTGTGTTGTTGTGTATTTAGTGCACTGGCAGAACATAAAGTATTTTGTACGCAAGCGCAAGCCATTGCGAAGACATGCATTGAATTTTAAAAATAAAACTTACCAGAAAAACAAAAACATAGAGACGGCTGGCTGGCAGGCAGGCATGCCAAACGTGCTCGTGATCATACATGCTAAGAATAAAACAGAGCACACGGCTTCACAGACGCTTGAAGATCGGTTTCAGACCATTATCACCGGTTGGCTGGCTGATGGTGCGATGAACGACGGATTCACTAAACCACAGCAATAACAAGAACAACAACAACAACAAACACATTCATAGGAGGCCAGCACTAACGAACACCATACAGCACCGGCAGAAGGCAAACACTAACGCCAAAAAAACAAAAGAAAACCGAAACTTCTTTCAATAAAATTTTTTCAGGTCTGACAAGTTCTTGCAGAGCTCAAGCAAAGTATTCGCAAAGAGCTATTCGTGTTGAGCACAATTATCGAACGCTCTACGACGCGCAAAAAGTGTTTTATTGAGAATAAGTGCTTAAATTTTAAACAGAATTTTAAAAATTAACACAATTAGTAATTTTAAAACTTAACTATTATTACAAATAATCAAAAGTTTCCTAATAAACATTTCTTCAAACAATTTGTCGAAATTAAATTTTTCACATCTGCCGGTAGCAGCGTCTTTTGCTCTCGGAGAGAAAGAGCGAGTACTAGTACGAAATACGTTTTATATGCGCGCGAAAATATTTATCTGTGCATGTGTGTATTTGCATCGCTCGTGCGTGTGTTCACTCGTCGTCTATTTCTGAAATTGACCGAAAGAAAGAAGTGCACCATATGCGCATGAGCACACGTTTTATCGTGAAGGATAAGACGCCACAAACGGCGGAAATACAAATAGGAAGTTAAACAACTAAATGGAATCACAAAAACAACAACTATTATTGTTATTGTGTTGACTTGAATCGACATTATATTATTCGAACGAATTAAAAATTTGGGGTGAGCACACGATTGGAAAACAGCTGCAAACAAACGGTGCTCGTTGTTTTTGTTCGTGTATGATATAAAATGCTGGTGATACGAAATTAAAATAAATAGAATGAACGAGGGCAGCACATGTTCAAATAAGTCCGGCTGAAGGGTAACCCTCTAAATATAAACCCTCTAAAAATAAACCCTTAAGATGGAATGAGCAGAAATGATCAATGAGTGACTCGCAGGAATAGCATGAGAAATCATTGAAATATCAGTTATTCGTAAGCTTCTGATTGTGTAATAAAGATAAACGCGGAGGAAATACTAGAAATTTTAAAAGAATTGTTTTAATTAAAGAATAAAATATTTTTTTAAAAAAATTGTCCTGATAGAAAATTAAAGTAAAGTATTTAAGTTCTAAAGAATGAATATTGTGGAATTTATTAGATATTTATTATGAACTAATTCGTGAAAAGAGTCAGAGAATTCCTACGAAAATTCTAAAAAATTCTGTAAATTGGGAATTAAACTTCATGATGATTATGTAAAAAAACCAATTTAAACAAAAATTCACCAAACTGAAGTTCCTTAACATTTTTCCAAACCGAACATCATCCGAGAATTTCTCTATATTTTAAAAGCCTCAAAATTCCAATAAAAATAAATAAATTATGTAATAAAAGAAAATTAATTCCACAAAAAGGAAAATTAATTTAAAAGAAAAACAACATATAAAAAATGTACATGAAAATATGTATTTTTAAATATTTGTACGCAAAACTTTCGAATAAAAATTAAAAACATTTATACTAATCTATAAAATATATTTCGTTTGTAACCTCGAAATTTCAAAAGAAAAATTCGCAGCGCGAAATGAAGCTTGCCACAATTTTATCACATATAGTTATCATCATAAGCGGTTTTGCGACGTTTTTGCCGCAATCCTCTTCAACACCTCAACTCCAGCAACAACAACAACAACAACAGTCACAACACCAACACAATCACAGTAGAGACCATCATTATATGCATCCTCACATTCGTAGCAGCACCAGTAATATTTCAAATAGCACAAAATATATTACGCATCATAATAATGGATTATCGACACGAACCTTTCAAACCGAAGAATCACCAACACCAGACGGCGTCAGCGGTGGCGGTGTTCATCATCACAATTGGGCACGACTGGAAATGATGGATAACAATGGTTTATATTGGCTTGAATGGTGGATTAAAGCGAAAGTGATACATTTTCGTGTCACCGCCAACACTCAAGGTTTTATCGGTTTGGGTTTCTCACGCCGAAGCGGTCGTATGTCTGGGGCCGATTTAATTTTGTTGTGGGTGGATGATCGTACGGGGAAACCCAATGCACTGGTAAGTAAGATTATTTATTATAAGAATGCTTATGTGAAGAAGAAATGGTTTAGTAAATGGTTAATGGGATTTATTGAAAGGGAGGTTAACCCTGGCCCTAACCCTTATCCATATCATCCAAAGAAGAAAGTTATTCTTGCATGGCTTCCTTCTCATGCTTCTTTATGTCTGCACTTGCAGAGTGAGGGAGATATTTTTAGCAAGAAAAAAAAATTTTACGAAACCTTTGATTTATAAGGTTTTTGCTTTGAACCCACTTCCCATTTTTTTATTGTATATCATAAATTTGACATACCTTTCGAATGTGATACTTTTCTCCACTGGCGTATAAGGCTTACCGTTTTAAGGGGGATGAAATTTCTTGGCATTAATTTAAATAAATAAAAAAAGATTAATAAAAAGATAAATAAATAAAAAAAGATTAATAAAAAGATAAAGAAAGAAAGAAACCCTGAACATTTCTTTAAACACTTATGAACGTACTTTAAACACGTTATGAATAGGGCGAGAGCTGCACCTCTATCTACTACTACTGGGACTAATCTGGGTATGCCCATCATTAAAAATTATTTTTTCTCTTGCTTTTTCCATACTTGTCATTATCGCGGTTTCTGCCAGTGTTACATCAGCGATTATAGACTTCCTCAATCCACAACGATCCCGTCAAGTTTTTTTTGTTAATATCGAGATTTTATCATGCAAATATTCTACTATTGTTATTATTCAGAACAAATTTTCGAACAAAGAATTATTATATGGTATACCGGTTCGCTTCAATTGTTTGGAATATTTACAGGAAGTTGTTAATGTATCGAATTACTGAAGCATTACGGAAGGGATATCCTTTTTGTTTTGTGAAAGAGTTTTTTATTAAAGCAATGTGAGAGAAATTACATGATTCGTGAGAGATTCGTGACATGATTTTTTGGAGATAAAGATTGAATTTAAATTCAGTTTAAAATTAAATACAAAACCAAATACAAAATATACAAATATCTTCATAATGAAATAATTTCGGGTTATAAATAACTTAAGCTCTACACGTAAAATATAATTAATAAATTTACGTGTATGCCACAAATACGTGGTGTATGTACGATTTTATGGCTACGACCTAAGATTTCACGAAATTCTTTCTTTCATAAAATCATCCTATGGAACCAGAACGAATACAAACACTGAAGATATCACATCGTCGAAGCAGGTTTGTCTCCAAATTTAATTTGTCGAAAAATGACGGAAAATCGTTTCAAAATATTAAAAACTCTAACGCCGTCAGAAATTTCAATGCATATTAAAAAACAATTAATAACTTTTAAGTGATTTTTTCTTTCTTTGTTTACTCGGAATATCTTTATTAGAGTTAAAGTCAATAAAACATTTGTAATAGTAATAAATAACAAATTCTCAAACAAAAGCATTTTCACAATCTTCTTCGGGGTTCAAATTTATTGACTTAAATCATAACGATGATGATGCCATAATTTAAATATTGAATATTTTATTTGAAATTCTTCCTTCCTTCCTTCCTAATTTCTATAAATTATAGTCTAATGACATTATCTTTTACATGTATTGCACCTTAACTTAAACCGAGTAAATGTTGAATTTTTTACTTACTGAGCTTCACCTGAAACGTGTCCAAAAATTAAGTATAGGCGGTTTTAGATTTATGATGATAAATATTCAAATATTTATATTTATTCAATAAAAATAGATTAGTATTGAAACATGCCAAATATAACCAGAATAACATTTGAAAAAAGCATTTATATTTCAGTTTGTTTGCTTGCTTCAACCTTCAATTGTTTTTAATCATCGAAAAAGCCAAGCTTATTAAGCTTTAATTGAACCTTGGCTTACAAGCATTTACAGCCATCTACAAACAACAAAATTATTCATATCATCAAGCCACAATTTCTTGTAATTTATATCTTTATCTTCTTCAGGATTATTTTCAACGAAATAACGGTTTCATTTAATATGCACAAGATGTTGCGGCTGAAGCAATGATTTGTTCAATAGTATTGAATCAATTTGAGGAAAAATAAATATTTTTTTCAGAAACCGAATAATTTTTTTAATTTTTTCAATTTCACGTTTTCCTTCAGAATTTTAATGAAGTTCCAAAAACTAAAACGCAATTACTTCGCAATAATGAAAGAATTAATATTTGTATACATAAATAGTAAAATAATACAAGAAAAACAACGTCGCCGACATGAAATGTTTCTTGACATAAAAATAGGCTTGGCGGGAAGATACAGTGAGAAGATTTGATTATTTTAAAAGTTAAAATTTTTTATTCATTGGCATAAAATTTCGTCTGTGGTCAGAAATTATGTTGAATAAATTGTATTTCTCTACGTCGTGTGTCGTAGAACCTTTCACTTTTCCACATGTTTTATCGATAATTCGTAACAGGATTTTCTTTAAAGAGAACAGAAAATTGTTTTACCTTTGAAAGAAAATTCAGTGAAACCTTTTTTCACTTTCTTTTCAGAATTTTAAATTTAGCATTCAATTACTCGATTTAATCGACTGATTAGATTTAAAGAGTTTATAAAGCATTGATGGTCCAACGCGCTCAAACGCTTCGAGGTTTCATAGGTGTCGTCGTCTTCTCTTTATAGCTCATTAGATAATTTTTATCATTTTAGATAATTTTTTTATTCATAAATTTTTTGTTGATCAATTTTTTTATTGGGCTGAAATATTTTTATTAAAATCTAAAATTTTAAATGTTTAAAAGTGAGTGATTTTTTATTGTTGCACACAAACTACGACATTAAATTAATGTTGTTACGGCCTGTTTAAATTAATAAAAACAATTTTGGTTAATAAATATTTTACCGTTTTATAGCTCTATCTCGGTTAAGTTTGTTATTATTTAAATAACATTCTAATTTCCTTAAAAAATATCGAAAAAATACTCCAAGTTTTTCTACGAATTTTTTACGCCTTTAGCATCAATATATGAGTATATATATATATATATATATATATATATATATATATATATATATATATATATATATATATATATATATATATATATATATATATATATATATATATATATATATATATATATATATATATATATATATATATATATATATATATATATATATATATATATATATATATATATATATATATATATATATATATATATATATATATATATATATATATATATATATATATATATATATATATATATATATATATATATATATATATATATATATATATATATATATATATATATATATATATATATATATATATATATATATATATATATATATATATATATATATATATATATATATATATATATATATATATATATATATATATATATATATATATATATATATATATATATATATATATATATATATATATATATATATATATATATATATATATATATATATATATATATATATATATATATATATATATATATATATATATATATATATATATATATATATATATATATATATATATATATATATATATATATATATATATATATATATATATATATATATATATATATATATATATATATATATATATATATATATATATATATATATATATATATATATATATATATATATATATATATATATATATACATAACCATTAACTCATATACATACGTTGTCTTCAATGTATGTTGTCTTGTCACATTTACAACCAACAACGCATATTTCTGCAGCAGTTTACGAGTGCGAGAACATTCACGAGTAATGTGAACTCTTGCAGGCGATGCATAATAAATACATCTTTTTGTTGTAATTCACGCATGCAAAACACGTACATTATGCAGGTTGGTCATATCGTTCGAACGATAAATCAATCGATTCTTATCGAGATTCTTTCAAATGTTATGTTCCTTCCATTGACAAGGGGTTGTCGTGCAAGTGTGTCAAGTGCAGTTTATTTCAAATTTTCTGGAATGCTTGAAGAATTTTTCAGATTATTTTTTTCTATTTCTGTTTATACCGTAAAGAATGAATCGATTTGAAATTTGAATTCAGGTTGAAAATTCGAAAAAGGGTTTTTTGGAAAATGTAACCTTTCTTATAAGCAATTATTTAACAGTTACTTTAACATAAAAACATAAACACAAAAATTGAATAATTAATAAAAAGTTTCCTTTGATTTCAGCCCTTTGCTTTCATTTCTAAAGAATGAAAACCAAACTAAGGGGGCAAAACTTCTTTTAACTTCTCAAGAAAACTTTTTGCTCCGAATTCAATATTTGAAGTGAGTTGCCGTGCCAGATGAAGATTGAAGAAAAAAAATTGTCCTTTCTAAAACCATGATTAATTACATTTTAATACTTTATAAATTCGAAACGTCATCAATTTTTGATCATAATGAGTTTTTAACCCTTTAAAAACCAAGTAATGGCAATTTTTAAATTTAAAACAAAAACTTCTCTCATGCTTTTCAATTTTTTTCTTATAATTTACAAATTTCTATTTTATCAAAAGCGAACGAAAATTTAAAAAGGAATTAAAACGAACAATTTTTTTATTAACTCGTATCTGATTTCATTGGAATTGCATTATGATTTTTCTTGGTCATTTTGAAAACATAGACATCAAAAATAATAAAAGATGACATATTACTGAATAATTCATATTTTCTTCTTTGTGTAGAAAAAATAAAAAACCATAATCATTCCATCATTTTGGATAACATTAAGATTGAGACCTTTCAAATTTATAAAAGCCCAACCAGGCGTAAATTTGTTGCCTTCTCTAAGGTTTTTCTCTAAAAAAAGCAAGAGTCTCGACCGAAGTTTACACAATATTATTTTTAAAATGAAAACAAAAAACCAATAAAAAAATAATCTGCATCTCTTTCCTTACGCAAAATTAAACCATTTATAATTTTAGTCAAATTTGGATAAAAATTAAATTTTGAATATTATAAAATAATTTATATTTTGAGTAAAAATAACTGAAATTAATTAAAATTATTCTCTTTCGATTTTATCAATCAAATTCATTTTATCAATGAATTAATTCGAAAATTCAAAAATTAAGCTTGAAATAATAGAACAAGTAGTAAGAAATGTAAAGAATAAATCTTTGTGTTTCTTTAACGCAAATTAAATCTAAAACATTTTAGTAATAAACGTTTGAGTTAATATTCACTCACACAGTTCACACAGTCAGCGTGTTAGACTCATAAACATTTTCTCACATTTTTTTTGTCTTTCATAAAAATAGAATTTTCCAAGTATTTCGCTTCGATTTTTATCATTTGAGCTAAAAAAATGTATTTGGTATCATTACACTAAAATCGCATAAAGAATCTTTTTTTGGTATTTATCATTAAGCTTGTGTCTAGTTTTGGTGCTAGAGAAAAATGTTGATTTGATTTGATCTTATTCACACGTTGTTTGTCTTTCGTTACCGACTTAATTAATTTTACGTAAAAGTTACGTCAAATGAAAAGATCAAATGGAACACATGTGTGGGTTGGCGTGTGGGGGTGTTAGGGGTGATACGTCAGAGAACAACTTCACTCCAACTTTATCACGTTCATGAGACTTTACCAACCATGAGAACCAACCGAAATTTATGACTTACTGTTCATTATATCTTTTTGAATTTATTCTGTTTTTCTGTAATTAATATTCATTTCGTTTGACACACGAATGAAAGAGTCTGTATGTCTGAATGAATATGTATATATATTAAAACACCAATATGTGTGTTCAAAAACATGTGTTGAAAAAACAAAAACGTGTTCAACCAACATGTTATAACGTTAGCATGAATAATTATCAGTTATATCATTACACCAATTCGAACTTATTATAAAATCATATAGTATGATAAATAAAAGGGCTTTCATAGCATACTCTTGTGTGTAAGACGTTTCCAGTACTCTAACGCAGATGATATTGTTAGAGCAATGAATCACCAATAGCAACATTTTTATTTACTTTCCTGAACATTTTCTCAATTAAAAGGTGAAAAAGAAACATGAAAACCTTTTTTTCAAACCTTTCTTCAATTTTTCACTGAGACTTTAGTTAACGAGATCTAAACCTAGTTTACGAGAATCATTTCGCCTCAAAAGACTCTTGTGGGTTTTGTGAAAATTTAACATATTTGAAAACAATTATAAAAAATTACAACAACGAAAAATAACTTCTAGAAGTGATTATAGTTTTACCTAGAAAATATTGTAGTTTAAATTCCGTTTATTATTTAAATAACTTTTAATCGATTTAATTCAATATTTTACACTTTATTTAAAAATCATAAAATCTTCAGCATCTTTTTACGATTCCATTCTAATATAAAAATTTCTTTTTCAGGATTGTCATGGCGCTGCATCAAATCATCATTTAGCCCCCATACAGGATGACACACAAAATTGTCTCGTCATCGATGGTTTTCAAAATGCAACGCATACGCAAGTGGAATTTTCGCGAGAGATAGAAACTTGTGATCCTTACGATTTGCCTCTGGGAGTAAGTTCGATCATATAAATTAAATGATGATTAAACAAAAGGTAGAAATTAAATTTTCTAACAATAATCGATTTTAAAATAAAAACTAAAATAATTGTTTTATTCGTACAAATTTATCGGAATGGTTTAAAAAACATCGTATGGTTTAATTTTTAAAATTGTTCGACATAATTGCTAAACAGTTTGTATTAATAAAAATACAATACAACGTATAAAAGACTCAAACAATTACACAAAAGCAACATCAATTTTATGAAATCTTATTAAGCGAAATATTCGGACAATTACATTAAACCTTTTGCCGACAGTCGTTCAAGCATTTCCTGGATATCACTGCCTCGTAAGCCTGCAATTCAGAGGATTTTTTCTTAAAAGAGATTTTATTTTATTGTTTTATTAAAACATATTAAATCATAAAGGAATCCCAAGACTGAAGCATATTCTTTTTATTTACCGTGCGATGTTTTAATTGTCCAACATTCTTGTTTATCTAAATTCCAAAATAAATGAATTAGTTCTTGATGGCGTCTTAAAATCGCCACACAATACGCCGGTATTACCGAGCTCAAATTGAAATCGTGAAATGAACGGATTCGTAACAAGTAGGATACGGTTTCAACACTGCCCGAGTATGTTGCCAGAGTCAACGCATTCTGACCTTGAAATCGAAAAAATCGGGTTTTAAAATTTATGAATTTCCTTTCTTTCAATCTCGTACCCAAACAAACATCTTACCAAAATAATTAATCGCTTTAATATTGCTTTTGTAACGCAACAACATACGAACAGCCTCGAAACTGCCCAAATGGCAAGCTTTCAAAAGAGGCGTATTACCATAATAGTCAACTTCTTCCAGATCGTATTTGCCCCGGACAGACAATTCACAACAATTTAACAGACGTTGCCAGTCATTTCTTGCAATCGCCTTAAATGCATAGCCTCGATAGAGACGGAGAGAGTGAGTGAGAGGGAAAGAGAGAGAGGCAGAGATGAAGGAAAATAACGTTAATATATTAATATTTTGTTGGTTTTTATTTAATATATTAATATTTTGTTAGTCTCCTTTTTAAACTTATTTACCATTTTCCATTTTCTTAATTTGATTTATTTGAATTTAATTTATTTGAATTTAACTTTATTATTATTTTAATTTAACTTTAACATTAATTTAATTTTTATGACAAACAAAAACTAAACAATTTAATTTAACAAAACTATCAAACAGTCAAACATAAAAACTTATAAAGAAATCAATTTAATTAAACATCCTAGAGGACCACTCATTACTTTAACTACTGCTTATTCTTATTTTTATTCACAGTTATTAAACACGAACGTGTGAACGTCAAAGACGAATGAGTAGAAAAGAGAAAAATGAATAATTGTTTTAAGGTTTTAATGAGACGCTAGTGTAATCTCGCATATAAATCATGTTGCATAAAATAAATACACACGGCGAAGGGCGTTCAATGTATTCTCGGTATGGGGATAATATGTATTAATAAAATTTATTAGTGAAACTATGCAAAAATATAAAAATTATAAGAATTGCAAAAGGGAATGTCATTCAATCATTAATTTGCGAATTAGCCGTTATTAACAACTATTTAAGGGGTCACCGTATTGTCGATGCGTTAGTAGTTAATAAAACCGGTCACCAACTTAGTCATTCATTTATTCCAATCCATTGATTGGATATTAGAAGTGTCTATATTCATCATTACAATATTGAAAGGTTCGTTTTTTCAGAAATGGTAATTAGGTAATTTTTTGTAGTGCATGGAAATATTAATATCGAGATCGAACAAATATTGTGAGATTAAAGAGAATTCCATTAAAAGCCAGGAATAAAATTAATTTCGCGAATACTTCTACCATACACCACACAAATACTTTTACCACACCATTCTACCGAGAATACAATGAACCCCTTTAGTATTTTCTACTCTTATTAATATTTGATTTATCAAATAAAAAATTGCAAAAAAACCATCATATATTCTTAATTTTATTTGAAATTAATTTTTTTATTATAATCTAATTTCTTTATTATTTTGAGTAATTTTATTTTATAGTTTACTTTTATTATTTAGTTTAGTTTATTTTTATTTTTAGTTTATTTTATATCTTTAATAATTACCAATAATTCTACTTTTGCAGCCGGATACGATACGAGTGCTTTGGTCTTTTGGCGATACCGATCCCGTCCATGGCAATCTCAAAGGTCACGGAAGAAATCGCGGTTCGAAACCGTTGAATTTGTTGGGGCCAATGTTTCGTAAAACAACTTCGGGATACGGCGGACGGATGGATATACATAAATGGGATGTCACTGTTCAAAATGTAATACAATTTTCAGGCGATAATAGAAATAGTAGTAGTAGTAGTTGTAGTAAAATAGTAGTAGTAGTAATGGTAGTAGTAGTAGAATAGTAGTAGTAATCGTAGTAGTGGTAGTAATAGTAATAGTAATAATATTAGTAGTAATAAATACAAACACCAACAAGTCAGTCATTAAATTAATGCATTTTGGATATATTTATACAATTTTAGGTTACGATCGAGACATCTATGGATACATTATATTGGTGTAAAATCATACGGGCACCTGTTTTGATTGAAAAGCATCATATAATCGGTTATGAAGCACTCTTAACAAGAGAAAGGTTAGTTAGATAGTTGATGGATTGATTGATGGGTATTCATATTGCATAATGAAAACGATTGGCCAACAGTTGGTTTCTTTTTGTAAATCGGTCGTTTTAGAATTTCGTGTTCAGATCTTTCGCAACATAAAAATAAAATCGCATTTATACCAAGATATTAAAACATAGTCCTGTTTGGACAATTTCAAAAATAGCCCCAAGAACTGTGGGAGTATTGGTAAAGGTTGTTAGTTGTATTGTAAAGGTTTGTTTCTTTGCTAAGACGCGAACGGTTGAAAAATAGCATTCATCGAGAGAAACCAAGTGATGGACCACCTCATATTTCACATTTGTTATGCAAGCAATTTCTGTTAAATAATGTTGGAACGACATACAATCAAAAACAGCAATTCTTTTTATATTACGTCTCTTTGAAGAAACTCCATTAGACATATTTAGATGAAAACTTATGCAATATCCAACAAGTTGCTTCTGTTATCGACGCGAATAACGATTACGCGAATTAAAATAAAAACCACACGAACTCCCACAAACGCGAGCACGCACCGTTATTACAAAAACATAAAATATAACTAACTTTTCGTAACAAATTATACTTGCAATTTTTGCAATTTAATTAAAATTTGTTATAAAATTCGTTTTTAATATTTTTATTCACAATTTGTTTTAATGTTTTTCTTAAATTCTTTTATTTAATCAGTACCACCCAACAGCCGCTAGTTCATCACATGACTCTCTTCGAATGTTCGACAAAATCTTATCCCGGCTCCGACCCAGCCTCTTGGGATGTCTGGACGAAAAGCAGCGGAGCGGTGTGCAATAGCAATTTACTAACACCACGCGATTGGGATTCATGCATTACACCTGTTGCTGTTTGGTCGATTGGGTCGACAGGTAAATTGAAATTGTTTCCTCTTAACCCGTTAACCGTGAATGACGAACTAATTCGACACATGGTTCGATTTACTTTTTCTTATTTTATTCATTTGTTTCCATTCTCGTTTAAAGGTCAATTTTTACCGCCACACGTTGGCATACCGTTGGGTGGGCGTACCGGTGCAAAGTATTATATGTTGGAAATACATTATGATAATCCAAAAGCTTTAAAAGGTGCGATAGTGTGAATAGTTTTTTTATTACTTTCTATTAATTAATCAATATATTTTTGTTTAATAATTATATTTAACCAAAAAAAAAATGCAGTTATCGATCATTCGGGTTTTCGTATTCATTACACGAATCGTCTGCGACAACACGATGGTGGTATCATGATTTCTGGTGTCTCCGTTTCCGATACGCAATTAATTCCGCCCGGTCAAAAGTTGTATCGCAACATCGGCATCTGTGGACCGTCTTGTTCTAATGTGGTAAGTGCTAGAAAATGGAGTGAATTAATAATTAATTCATAAGCGATTCGTATTATGAGTAACGAGTTGATTTAAATGATTCATGACATGAACATATAGGGAAATTGCTTAATTCACAAACGATTTCTAGAGACTCGTTTTTTTTTTTTTTTGTTCTCGTTTATCGTTGAAATCCAGAAATGGATTACTTTGCAACATTTCGCTCTCGTTGCTTTGCTTTAGTTGTTGCTTGTTTACGGGCGTAAAATAACGAATTAAAATTTTGCGAACGAGATCGATTTAAAATTTCAACAAACGCATGCTTGACCCTCGCTCGTTTGTGTCCGTCACGTTTCTAACACAAACGAGTGGAACTCAACCATAGCTGGTTTGTTTCATATCGTTCTATCGTTCTATTTTTCTGAACGCCTAGTCTTACCATTATTATTATTCAAGCGTTGTTTTAATAAAAGTTTTAATAAAATTTTCAAAAATTCAAGCGTTTTTTTAATAAAATTTCATTATTGTTTTTATTCCTGTTTTCTTTTTTCTTACACAGATGTTTCCAAACGATGGCATTAAAATAATTTCAGGTATTTTGCATTCGCATCGTGCTGGTCGCAAAATGACTCTACGTCATGTGCGTGCTGGCATAGAATTACCTCGCATCATCGAAGACGACAATTATGACTACACGTATCAGCAGGTGCGTCAGTTGGAAAATGAAACTGTTGTATTGCCAGGCGATTACATAATAACTGATTGCGCTTATGAAGTAAGCGATTACGAATACAAAACAATACAATTTTATATAATTATTGAACATTCTTCTCTTTGGGGGGAAACCTATAATTTTCCATCGTTAGAGCGTTAATCGTAAACGACCTACATTTGGTGGATATTCGACAAAGCAAGAAATGTGTCTATCATTCATCACTTACTACCCGAGGATTGATCTTGCCGGTTGTTACAGCATGACGCCCGTACGGGAATTCTTCGAAACATTTGGTGTTTATCAATTCTATTCATTGAATATGACCGATGTGGAAAATTTATTTTTGTATAACGGGTAAGTCGAACGACGACTAAGGCCTAAACGACAGAATCTCGAAGCGACTAAATCCCGAACGACAATATCATGAAATGACAAAAATTTTGAAAACCAATAAAAACTATTTCGAAACTGCTAAAATTATTTCATTAAAATCAAATTGTTATTCTCCAAACTCCTTTTATTTTCGTATACAAAGCTTTTGTTAATGGCGATCTTTCGTCGCGACAAAGTCGGAAGCTCTAAGTAACTTAAGCTCCGGTTTTTCCGTCAATAGTATTCTCGTGTACAATCGTTTTACATGGGGTCATAGAAAATCTTGCGGTTTTCAATGAAACGCTGCTTATTAAAGTGAAGAAAAGCTTATTTTGATTATTTCATTCTTCCAAGAGTTTAAGAATATTAGTCATACATAAAAATAATATTAAAAATAGCCAAAATTCTCGTTTCTAATAAAAATTTATATATTTATTCAGCAATGTACTCGATCTCATTCCTAATACAATCTACGCCAAAACGAAGAAGAATCACATCAATATGACCGAAGAGGATATACTCTATGAAGAGTCTTTATTAAGTAAGCCCGATATAATTAATTCAATTAGTGGATCTTTATAATTTATTGCTCTTAATTTACTTAAAAAACAGATAAGTTAATCATTTCCGATCCGGTAGAATTTCATGACCGCACATTCCTTTCTCATCTCAATCAATTACCGTGGTCGGAGCCTTTATTTACAAAACGTGTCGAACAAAGCATGATAACCGGAAAACATATGACATTCTGCCGTGTCTCCAATGAATCAATATCGATTGTAAGTATTTACAAGCTTTTAATTAACTTAATGAATATAGAGAGAGAGGGAGGGAGAGAGTACTAATTCATTGATCAATCTCTTCATATTTTTACAGCCTTCAGAAATCATAAGATATCCAAATTTTACAGCATACGTAAAACCGCCATCGCATTGTCCTTACCACATCCTTATGGATAGTTCACCGTTAAGTTCGCGAGCCGGTTCCAGTCATACCAATCTAATTATTTCAACGCATATATATTTATTCTGTATTATCTTACTAGCGTTAGACAATTTTATGTCGGCCAAATTATTTTGTTAATAAGCTTCTACAACCACGTCTAATTCTTTCTACCGAGAATTCTAACAAATTATATAAATTATTTATTATCCGTTTATCACATTTAGCACAGCACTAATTATGATTAACTAAAAATTTTAAAAATGATTTTTCAAAAAATCTATTAAACCAGAATTAATTTAAAATGTTTCAGTTTTCAGAGATAAAAAAATAATTTAAGATATTTTCTTAAAATTGTTCGAATTTTTACATGAGTAGTCATTAATTTCAATTACATGTTTTTTAATTTAATTTATATATTAATTTAACTAGGAGTAAAACTTACGTAAAACTAAAGATTTTAAATGTAAGAATTTTCATTCCAAAGACTTGATTAAGTTTAAAATAGTAATTAAAACTTGTAGATGTAAAATAAAGCGTAAGACATATCGAAAATTAATTGAATTGGTCATTTATTTTGCCTTCATGGTGTTAATTGTTTTCATTACATCCAAATAATTCGTTGACGTTTTCATCACTTCATAATTTATTAATAATATTGCAAAAAGTAATAATGTTACAAGAAAGTACATACAAGAACACTATTATTTTCTGAGGGCTCAAATCCTTGTACCAGACAGACATTTCCAGAGGTAAAAAGATTATATACAACAGTCCTGCTAGTAGACATACCTGGAGATGATACTCAATCGAGGGCTAAAACCCGTTTAGCAGCGAAGACTAAGTTTTACCTATTTAGGGTTATAACTCTGCGCGATCGGTTGCCTCCATACGCAAGAGCCTTGTATACTATAATGATGTCAAGAGCAAAGCAGGCGTTCCATTTACTATGTGTCAGAAGAACATTGTTCGAACAAACTCGGAACTTTGTAGTTTAGGATTGTGCTACCAACTCAGTATTCTTCTTGATTGGAAATCTCTCGGAAGATGTGGTACTTTATGGTAAATGGCTGATGCTAATAAAGCAATTAATTAATACAACTTTTTGTGTAAATGTTTATATAAAATAATCCTAATTTATTTATAAATAAAAAAATTTATTATATTTTCAATCAATTCACAATCCAAAAATAAGTTTACTTTTTTTGTCTTCCTAATAAATTTGGATTGACCGTGCGTGTCACTACCGAGACGCCTTCCTCGAATTTCGTCCGAAACAGAACATTAGCATTATTAAACATGCCATCTTTCAACGATACAATAATAAATTGTGAGCTTTTGAAGTGAGCCTTAAGCATATTGCCAATGTTTTGAGTATGTGACATATCTAGTGCGGAATCGACTTCATCTAAAATATAAAGTGGCGCAGGAGAAAATTTTAACATTGCCAAAATCAATGATAAAGCAACGAGTGAGCGTTGTCCACCAGAAAGCTCTCCGAGTGACTCCTTCCAAACGCCACTAAAACCGACTTTAATCTCTAAACCTATTAATAGATTTCCTTGCTTAACAGGATTTAATCGAGCCTGAGCATCCTGCAATAATGTACTGAATATGCTGCTAAAATTTTCGTTGACAACTTTCCAAGCTTTCTCGACCTTTTCACGTTTCTTTTCATCCATTTTACAGATAATGTGCTTAATTTTTTCCTTGTCTTGTTCGACAATTTTTTTTCGGCGCATCGTTTCTTGATATTGCTCCTCCTCACGCTCCAGCAACATCATGGCTTTAAGATTTATATTACGTTCCATTTTATCTTTTTGTTCACGCATACGATCGAGTTTCTGCCCAGCCTCAATTGGGTCTTCTTTCGAGTAATCGTAACGAGTGTTTTTCGTACCAAAAAACTCACAATCTTCTTTAATCCAAGAATATTTACTTTCCAAATTATCAATTTTCTTAAACAATTCTTTATTTTCATTGCGTTGTTTTTGTATTTCATTTTCCTTTTTCTTTATATCCAAAGTCATTTCTTGATTTTGTTTTTGGAGTTTGTCCTTCTTGATGAATAAATTTTTAAGTTCTCTATTTTGTGAGTTTATAATGTCTTTTTGTTCTTTGATTTTAGCTTTCAAGTCTGCTATTTCTCGATTAACACTCTCGCTACTGCTCTTCAACGTATCCAAACCGGATTTAATTCGATCTATATTCGTTTCTAACTGTTCACGCTGTTCTTTTGCAGTTTCAATACCTTTTCGCAATTCATCAATTTCTAGTTGCAAAGTTTCGTATTCCTGCTCACGTGTTTTCCAATTATTACGAGAATCCTCAGCTTTTTTCTTAGCAGTTTTCATAGCCTCTGAAGCGGATTTCAGCTCACGCTCTCTGTATCCTTTCGAATCTGATAACTTTGTTTCAATATCTTTAACTTTCACAGCTACAGTTTTTCTTAATTCAGTGGATTTATCTAAATCCGTTTCTAAAGTTTCAATTCCTTTTTTAAGGTTTTCAATTTCATCTTGATTCTTCTGGAAGACGGTTTGAGCCAAACGCTGTTTACAAGCATTCAATTCATGCTCCCGTAAATCCATACGATTTTTAATATCATTATATGATCGTGCCACGGCGGCGACAGAACTAAAAGTACATTTTTTTAATTAATATATGAATAATAGAATTATTCATATATTAGAAACAAAATCTCGAAATTTTTTGAAAACTTTCAGTTTACATTTTCAGTTTGCGAGAGACATAGTCCTAGATTTCACTCTCCGAGATTTTGTTTTTTTTTTATTTGATATTTTTAAAATATCAACTTACTTTAGATTCGTTTCAATTTCTTGTAATTCTTGCTTCCGAACCATTATATCTTTTTCCAATTTTTTTATATCAGACAAATCTTGCAAAACGTTGCTACCCTTAGGACGAGCACCACCAGAGAGTGTACCCTCCGGATCAACGATATCACCTTCCAATGTTACAGAACGGCAATGAATATTAGGATGATAAGTAACCTAAAATTTTATAAATGACACGAATTAAATTGAAAGCTATTAGCAGTAAATTTCATTAGCTGAGTTTCTATGAAACCTAGCATATACAACGTAGTGATACCGACCTTTTTCGCCACATTTAAATCACGACATATTAGAGTGCTTCCGAAAACAAATTTCATCACAGGATCAAAATAACGATCGTACTCTATAAGAGACAACGCCGATTGTACATTTTCTTTGCCAACCTAAAATTTGAATTAAAATTAAAATAAAATATATGAATTCATAATAGTATATTGCACAAAATAATTAAAATTAATTGCACAAACTGCTCAAAATGCATTACATAAATCTGAAAGTTATCTTTTGTAGAATTGTCTTATATTACGCGAAGAGACTAAATCGCATAGAAAGACTTTAAAACGCTATATTCACTGCTAATCCCTTTTGTAACTAACTCACCAATTTTTGTGCAAATTCCACTTTGCTGCGATCAATTGAATAATAAGAAATTTTATTAATCGGTATAATAGTCACACGTTGCTGAAGTTGACCCTTTTGTAAAATCTTCTTACTGGTAATGTCATCATCTGTGACATGACTGTAAAGCTATTGAAAATAAATGATTATGAAAAAGGATTTTTGTTTTCTACTAAAACATTTTTTATCTATTAGAGAACTTACATGACCTCCGGCTGTCATCGTCAAAGCCAGACACGTTTTTCCATCGCGAACGTTGAATAGTTTCCCAACCATTCCTCTGACTTTCGACCTATCGAAATTCGGTTCAGGATCGCGATATTGCAATTCAAAACGATAAGCATTCTTTGAATCTAATTCATGCTTTAGCTGGCGTATTTCTTGAAGTAAAATATTTTTTCGTGATTTCAACTGTTCTACGGTCCCATCTTCATAACCCATAGATACGAGTTTATTTTTAAGCTCATTAATTTCAGCCTCAATATTTTCTTGTAGTTTTCTATCTTTGATATAGGCAGTATCACTTGTTTGTGTCTCCTGTTCTTTTTGCTTAAGCACAGAGCGCGAATGTTGCAATTCCATTCTTGAAGTCTTAATTGATGTTTCGATTTCAGATAGTTCCTTTTTAGCGTCTATAATTAGGAATTAGAAAATTAGTGGTTTCAGAATTCAATCAAGGATTACTTACTTATCAATTGATCTTGTAAGGACAAAGTTTCACCATCTTCATTTGTTGAAAGTCCTCGTGTTACAGCCTCGAATCTCTTTTGAGCCTCTTCATAAGCTTTTGCATCATTATCGTTAGCTTCTTTCAAACTCGAGAATAATTCCTTCATACTAAGCATTTGTGTTTCTTTATCTTTTAATGCTTTTTCATCATCCATAATATTTCTTTCTACTGTCTTCAATTTCTTCTCTTCCTGAGTAATTGTTCCTTGAGTAGCTTTTAAATTCCCCGAAGCTTTTGCTTCTGCTTTTACTTTAGCAGCTAAGTCCTCCTCAAGTTGTTTCAATTCACCACCATTATCATTATCAATTTTATGTTGCACCTCTTTGTATTCCTGATCGATACGAAGACATTCATTTTCATTGTTGGATATCGTTTTCTTACACGTATCAATCTGATTATTTAACTTTTCTATCGATTGTTCTGTACCCTTAAGAGCATCCTTCTGTTTGAGATAGCGAAATGATATATGAATGCGTGTCAGATATTCAATATCGCGACATATCTTTTGGAATTCGATGTAGGCAGAGCGTTCTTGGCGGAGTTTTTCCAGTTTTGGTTCAACTTCTTCATGCAAAAGTGTATTGGTTTCACGTACTTTTGCATCTTTCTTTTCAATTAACTTTGTTGTTGCTTCACGTTTAGTTTCATACATACTGGTGCCAGCAGCTTCCTCGATCATAGAAAGTATCTTCAAAACCAAACGGATTTTATTGTTAATCTTAATTATCATTTTAAAAAAAGTTCTTTTCTAAAACAGTAATATTTTTTTAAAAACCTCAATTATCTGCGTAACGATTGCACTAATACTAGAATTCGTTACTAAATAAAAGAAAGGCCCTGAAATAACAACTCAACTGACATCAATTTAATAGTCGTATCTATATATCCGTTTAACCGATATATAGCAGCTTGATGTTTGAATTTCCATGGCGTATAACTCCTATACCTAAGCCGACAGCCAACAAATTGGGTAAGGTTTGAATTGGATAGACATCTATTCTTAACTTATACCAGATCATTACCACGATTTAGGTACGAACTCACCTCTTGTGGTTTCATATTCAACACCTTAGTGATCCTTCCTTGCATTATAAGAAAATTCGGATTATTCACATTCAGTTGGACCGAGCAAAAAAAATCGGATACTTTTTTGTTTTGTACAAGCTTTCCATTGATTAGATATTTATTTTTACCACCGACCACAATTTGGCGCGTAACCGATATCTCACGGCATTTCTCATAACCCAAGGGACATTGATTTACGTCGCTGTTATCGAAGATAAGGGTCACTGTAGCCTTAGTTATTCCGGCTTGACCACTTTTATACACCAGATCTTGAAGAGAAGCGGCCCGAACCTTGAATTAAATACATTTCTCATGAAAACCACCAATAAAAAACCATCAAAAAATTTTCATGCAGACCGCACTCAGATCGGCTGAAATTGAACTCCAGCTTCTTTGAGAATATAACTCGATATTTTCAAATTAATTCAATATATGCTCAACTTACTTGTCCCAAATTCATTATTCCTAAGACGAAGCATATAGAATCCAAGATGTTTGACTTGCCGGTACCGTTGAGGCCAGTAATTGCCGTAAACTCTCTATCGAATCCATGTATTTCTGTTCGTCGACCGTAGGATTTAAATCCATCGATTATAACAGATTTTATATACATTCCTGTAGAAGGTATTTCATCGAAGATCTGCAGCAACAATACGCGCGGAATAAGCCTTCGAATTACAAACAATGCAAACAAATACTTGGATTGATTAGAACATAAATCGTTATAGGCCCAATCACAATAGCATGACCATAAAATAAAACTTCTCCATTCTCTTATGAACCATTCACAATGAATCTCGCCCACTGCAAGGTTACATATTAGTGTAAACTCAGGGGGTTGTTACATATACTTTACGAGAGTATCTACTTTACCATTGTTACGCCAATTAAACTGCAAACTACACGAGCAAATTCTATAACAATGATACAAAAGACGATCGAGATGTTCGGAACTATGAGTTAGGCACATATATATTACTCAGGCGAACAATACACCAAAAGGGGGGACATCTTTACCAATTCAGGACACGAATAATAATATGCACATATAACGCCGTGCGATTCGCCGTTGGCTTCCTAAAATAAAGATATCTCTCATTGCGACAAAATTCGCGGAAAAGGTGGAACTCCAAACCCGACTAGAAATGCTCGAATAATCAGCTCTGATAATGGACTATGTAATGTGTCAAAGTGTAAACAGATCATACGCAAGTTTAATTAGACTGACAGATTTTACTATACACCAACTCCTTAATTGTCGAGATGTCTTGACCTGAAGAGCGGTCTGTGGAAGAGATCAGACTTCTAGATCTCTTTACTTTCAAATTTTTTCCCACTGGTCAGCCGGCTTAATCCTGATTCTGTCAGATATTGAGTCACGCTTACAAATTAAAAAGACAATTTATTTATATATCCACAAAAAACTGCTTTTAAATTATCGGTAAGATTTCTGGTAACGGGCACGTGCACCTGGACCGCCGAATTTCTTCGGTTCACAACGGCGTGGATCACCAACCAAAAGCGTTCTGTCGTATTGAATTAAAATATCTTTTATTTCCTTCTTTGAGGCTTCATCGACATCTAAAAGAAAATACGTCAGAATGGCAAATAATTTAAACATTTGTGCAATGAGCAATCGCAACAGCTAATTTTCTAAGATTCAAAAAGAAAAACTTACATTTTTGATAGAACGCAATCAAAGCCTTCGAAATAGCTTGACGGATAGCGTAGATTTGGGCGACATGACCTCCTCCGCTTACTCGAACTCGGATATCGACACCAGCAAATTTTTCCTGAAATGCAAAAAGAAATTTTAATGATACCAAACAAAATCTATTCCACCATTACAAGTAATTAACACTCTTATGCCGTCACTTACTTTACCAAGTAACAGGATTGGCTCTTGGAGCTTGTACTGCAAGACCTTGGGTTCAATCTGATCCAAAGGGCGCCCATTAACTTTTAGAAGTCCACGTCCCCGTTTACAATAAGCTACTGCAGTTGCAGTTTTCTGAAAACAAATAATGCATACATATTTACGTTCAACTCCAAATTGGTTCAAAACATATTAAAACAAATTATGACAAAAGCTTTTGTCCACTTGCTGTAACATTGTATCCCGTAAACCAAATGTGCTTCGATTTTGTACCGGAGCAAATCACTTATGCACTATTTTAAATACCTTGCGTCCAAAGACTTGTACTGCGTGAACGGGTTCTCTTCGCTGTAATAAAGTGAAAATTACACATTTTAGTTAAAAACAGCTAGTTTGAATTTTTCTTATATACCTTTTGTTGCATCGTGCTTGGTATTTCTAGAGAAAAGGCCGGAAGTTCCGCAGTTGTCAATTAGGTTAGTGCTGTTTAATATGCAACATAGGTTTCTTTCGATTTAATGACAATGGCGTTTCAAATCAGTGGCGTTTACACAAGGAATGCCGAGGAAAATTACTAAATGGAAAATACCATATTTTAAGTTATATACTTTATTATTTACAAAATGCTAAAATTAATGACAATCATTTGTATATTTAATTTCCACCTCTTTATTAACGTACCCACCACACTTGACTTTTTAAGCATATCTTTAAAATTATTATTTCGACTTAATTTTTTACCTAAATAGAGAATTTTGGATATGTTTTGCCGTTAAAATAAGCTAGCGCAAACGAAAAATATGCCGAGGTTCATCCAGTGACGTTTTTTACTTCCGTACACTTGGTGGGAAAGGTGTGCGTACTTATGACTTGTCTTTGCTAAAAACTTGAAAAAAACAAAATGGTCTCTAACGTTTATTATTTTAGGATTTTTTCTTTTTTTAATATTAATAAAACTTATTAATATAGTAAGCAATTAGTTTTCGTTCGTCATTTTCCCTGTATGTTGCCATTTTCACATTCACTTCTTTTGAACTTCGGTTAGAAAGTTTTTACAACTTAAAAAAAATCAAATCCACTTTTATTCCAAATTTTAATCCAAATTGTTTATTATTAGAAAGCATTCGATATTTAAAATGAACTGCAGAATAGAGAATGAAGACCATTTCTCTCCGTTATGAATCTTACTGAGGCATTTCCATCAATATACAGAAAATATTCAAATTAATTTGTAAAAACAAAAGAAAATTTGTTTGATCATTTCGTAAATCAAATTTTGACATTATCCTATTTTTGGCAATAAGCTTGTGGATAAGTTTTGAAATGCGCCAGAATTTTACGTCGAAAGGCATCGAAAGTAAATTGAATTAAAACAGGTAAGAAGAGTCTGATAAGAATTATCTCTGATAGGAACTGAGAAATTTGCCCTTAAAAGGGGGGGTATCATACAAAAGTCAGACATGGGACTAGTCCAATTTACCCCATTTCCAATGCCAGTGTCCATGACGACAGTGAATATTCATGCCAAATTTCATTTCCATAGACAGACAGACAGACGGACGGACATGTCTAAATCGATACAGAGTGCTATTATGATTAGGAATATATATAAGAATTAAGTGAATGTACCCTATTCCTTTGGGTGTAGGGTATTAAATAATACAAAATATATAACATTTATTGTAAAATCTGGTTTGAACTTTTTCAGTTTTTAATGTTAGTGAATCTTCGTGATATTTCATGGCAATTTATGGTGCATGATGTTAATTTGTAAATAGACCCTATTTAAAATCTGTCAATTGCAAAGAAATTTTAAATCTATATTCTCTAATATCTATATTACATTATTATGAAATATATAATTAATATTTGCGGAAGCAATTTAAGCACAATCTTTTATTAACGTGTGTCAGTTGATACAACAAGAAAATGTTTAAATATTGATAAATATTACCTCCCATACAATTATCTATAGCAAGTATAATTATCTCCATGCAAAGATAGCATGCTAAAATTATTAGCTGCGAAATATTTTATACTTCCGCCCGTCCATCCATCTATCAATCTGTTTGTAGTAAGTAGAATTACTAAAAGTAAGTAAAATTACTAAAATATAGTATCCTTATTAAATTATGGCACGCCTACTTGCTGGTAGGCAAGTTACTTACTTACTTTACTACTTGGTATAAAAATTGTTATTGCGCACGAATGACTATAAGCATCGTGAGAAATTTCAATATAAATATATTC
Source organism: Physocephala rufipes (assembly GCA_963966595.1). NCBI lineage: Eukaryota > Metazoa > Arthropoda > Insecta > Diptera > Conopidae > Physocephala > Physocephala rufipes. The sequence continues at coordinate 30,540,432 of OZ016505.1, read as the reverse complement.
CAAGCTCTTTTGTGGGATTAATTCAAAATGAAAATTCGAAAAACTTAAATGATACCGCGCCTACTTCTCAAATAAATATGAATGATACGTATTTAAAATCTCTCTTTAAGCTCGCTTTTGGAGCAAGCAGTTAAAGTTATTGAGTTGTGTCATAAAAGTGGGAGTGATAGTTTTATATTTTATAATGACTGCAGCATATGCACGAGTGGGGTACACTGACTGACACTGAGTTAACTCCTTCCTCTTCGTTAATTTGGCTTATCTTTACCTGCTGACGATCGTACCGCACTTTTACTTAAATTTTATATCTATTATATAAAATATAATATCAGAGTGAATATTTTCATATTAAATATAATTGAGATAATTAATACTTTCAAGAAAAGAAATGATAAGATGTTTTTTTTAAATAACAGTTATTTTTCCTATCGTGTTTCTTTCCTATTTTTAACTAAAAATAACTTCAGCCTGAAACAAATTACAAGCGATTAAAAATAATTATTATTATAATTATAAAGACGGTGGGGATCATTGAAACGACCATGGTCTTATCAGGAGGTTGTGCTAGTGGACCAATTAAGAGTCGAGTAATTGCAGAAAAGTACTCATCAGTAGACGTTCATGGGAGGAGAGTTTGAAGAAAAGAAGCGAGACAGAATCAGAGTTTATCAATATCAACCCACTCGGAGTAACTATAAATTCGTAAATGTCAATCGATCAAATAATTCACTTCGATTTAAATTAAACTCAATTGAAAATACTAATCAGCTCGTCAGATTATCCGGGCATGTGCTGGTATGTGGGTGTCTTAATTTCTTCGTCGTTTTTTTCGATATTGAGTACAAAATGAAATACGTATTTTTTCCACTTCAGGTTGTCGGCTTAACATTTTATAGACTTTGAACTATTTGGAATCAATATCGTTTTTTTTAGAAAAAACGCCGACACGATCATTAGTCAGAGTTCGTGGCTAAATCGGACTCGAAAAGCAAAGCAAACTAAAAGGCATTAATTATCGAAATAAAATTAATCGGAATTATAAAATGTAAAATACAAAACATTACTTAAAACAAGCCAAACGTGATCAAACGATTTATAATTTCATAAAGTCGATACAACAAATTAGATAATTCGTAAAAATAGATAAATCCTATTATCCTTAATTTTATTCCTAAGCACTAATAGTGAATTAACACTGAGTTAAATATTCAACATTTTATAATTGTAAGTTTTTTTATCTATTAAGCCATTTTCTTTAATTCATAGAAACTCGTCAATTGACGATAGGAATAAATTTGATGAGTAACATTCGAAATTCTAGAAAACTTATCTTCTATCTGTCGTTTATCGATAATCAACAATCTTTTCCGATTCAGGAAGTGACAGGTTTTGGACACAATTCACTGATTCTTTTGTTAATTTGGAAGCATTCTGAAACCGAGGAGAGAAGGATTTGAAAATCGTCTTTAATGGCTGTGTCTTTAATGCAAAGAGTCCTTTAAAATTCTTTAAATTCCTTGAAACATGTGGCGAAAATCAATTCCAAAAACCACCAAACAAATTGTATATATCGGTCCATGGATACTTCCAGAATCACTAGAAGTGGACCAGTCGTGAAAATTAAAGCTTACGAAAAAAATTACATATGTTTTCCAAAAATTCACATATTAAAATATAGATTTATGGGAAGCTTATATTAACTGTTAGTCAACAAATGGATTCAACCACGTAAAAGTGATAAGACCACGTAAAGTACTTCGCCACGTAAATATAAACGGTTACCACGTAGTGTCGCGGATATCGAGATTTTAAATCTAATTATCGTATTTCAAAATTTATGAATTTTATTTTATATAATATAAGACAATTTTAATTATTTAATTATTCATTCGAATGACACTTGTTTTGGGGACAAATTGTCTTTATTTGTGTATTTATTTTACGTTTAACCCGCTATAAAATTACGTGACAGCTCGTAAAGCCATTTGAATTAGCCGCTCCAGTACTGTATCACATCTTTGTATTTTACATCAGTATATCCTACACCAATATATCAATATATTATTCATCCATACGTTCATACTTCTAACACAATATAATTTATTACAGATGTGGAGCCGGTATTCAAACATGTTTATATGGATTGTTATATGCTCGTACTGTGTCCGTCAACATTTTGTTGAGAGTAAACCTCTTGACCAGACCTTGCGTACGTCACATAATTTTACGGTAGATCCCACAGAATATTATGGGAACTTAAGTCCAGATATTATAAGAAAAATACAGGAATGTAATCTTAATATGGAATCAATGGAGCTGTGTATGCGCTGCGCGAAAGTGACTAAATCGGAGATTGTTTATCCTATGTGTTGCAATAATGAAGATAATGTTAAGGATTGGTGTCACGACTATATATATTATGGCACAACAAAATAATCCTTATATATTTATATTTTAAATCTGTTCATGTACTTGCGTATATAGATAGATATAATACTAAAGTGATACTTATTTTTTATTCGGCTGTGAGCAATGTGATCTCTTATCATAGGTGTCATAGAATTATTTTAAGATTTTACAATGAATTTAGTACAGTTCAGATGTTTTTTTAAAGTGATATTTATTGTTATGGTATTATTTAACCAATTACTATTCTGCGATGTTATACAAATTAATCAAAGAAATAAAGGTCCACAAAACTATCAAAAATAGTCACTTTATCATTTATAATGATATAAAATGATAACAAAATCATTTATTGCTTTAATGAAATTTTTTCTCAAACAAAACGGTTTTTATTATTAATTCTGGACATTTAAAGATACAAGTCAATTGTTTGTACAAACTTACAGGCCGATTCTGGCGCATTGTCACAAAAATTTGTGAGGATCATAAATTGAGACGAATATTGTGATTTTCGGTATTCTAGCGCAAACCTCTCACGAAAAAAGCTCTTGGTGATCGAAAAACTCATGTCAAAGTTTAGTTTAGCAGGGTTATAAGGCAACCCTGCTAAACTAAACTTTGACATGAGCTTTTCGATCACCAAGAGCTTTTTTCGTGAGAGGTCTATTTTATTATATAATTCGCTCTAAAAATGTTGTCTTCCAAAACAATTCGGTAAAAATTGTTTAAAAATCAAATAAACATAAGCAATATGATTTATTAAATTTTTCATTTCGTTGTGCATAAAAAAGTTGTATCTTTTTAACAAATTTTAAGATTTTTATATTATTAACATCGACAAGAATTCAACCCTGGTTATTCACGGAAATGCACAATAATAACATGCGAGTATAGTTGTTATATTATTATTATTGAAAAGAAATTTTTATGAATTATGTGTTTTATGGGAGAAAAAAATATGAGAGGACTACCCAGGAGTAACCACAAGTCCACGTACGGTTCGTGCAGGACCTTTCGGAAACGCAAGTGGGAAAAAATTGGCGTTCATATACTGTTGTAACCTGCTCTCGCAACCATCACAACATCTGTAAAGACTTTAAAATTATTTACATAAAATAACTGTGCAAGCTGTGTAAACCACCCTAATATTTTCTAATTTGACAAATACAAATGCAAACTAAAAATTCCTGAAGGGCGCCGAACTGCCGGTTAGGAGTTTTGTACGGAATAAAAGTTGCGAAAGTTTCTGTTTAAGGAGAAAATCATTATAACATATTAGTTTGTAAGGCTAAACATTTCAATATACTCTTTTCGTAATTTGTAATATCAACAATATGGAAGCCTTAGAATATTCTGACATCTCTGCGGAAGTTCGCGGCTTTATGGTAAGCAAATGATGGTTAAAAATTTGCAGCATGCTGAAACGAACTGTTTTATTATTCGCAGACCCAGGGCCGTCTTAAACTTACTGAGCAACATATAATCTTCAAAAACAACAAAACTGGTAAAGTTGAGCAGATTAGCGCGGATGACATTGAGTTGATCAATTCACAGAAGTTTGTCAGTAGTTGGGGACTTCGCATCTTTACAAAGAATGGTACTCTTCACCGTTTTTGTGGTTTCAAAGACAGTGAGAGTGAAAAATTGGGGAAATTTATCAAGAAAGCCTACTCGCAGGAAATGGTGGAAAAGGAGATGTGTGTCAAAGGTCTAAATTGGGGTACGGCTCGTTTTAAAGGCTCCACATTGAGTTTTGATATGGATAAGAAAACAATATTTGAGGTGCCATTGTCTTATGTTTCGCAATGTATGACTGGAAAAAATGAAGTGACATTAGAATTTCATCAGAACGACGATGCAGCTGTCGGATTATTGGAAATGAGATTTCATATACCCCAGGTGGAATCGACTGAAGACGATCCAGTGGAAAATTTCCAAAATAACGTTATGAGCAAAGCATCGGTTATATCAGCATCTGGTGATGCTATTGCCATCTTTCGCGAAATACATTGTCTTACTCCGCGTGGTCGATACGATATCAAATTATTCTCTACGTTCTTTCAACTGCACGGAAAAACATTCGATTATAAAATACCCATGGATTCTGTATTGCGTCTTTTCCTATTGCCGCATAAAGATAATCGCCAAATGTTTTTGGTGTTGTCTCTCGATCCTCCTATCAAACAAGGACAGACGCGTTATCATTACCTAGTCTTGCTCTTTGGTTCCGAAGAGGAGCTCAGCATCGAACTACCCTTTAGCGAAGAAGAATTAAAAGAGAAATATGATGGCAAATTGGAGAAAGAGTTATCAGGGCCTGTGTACGAAGTAATGGGGAAAGTAATGAAAGTGCTAATTGGACGCAAAATTACCGGCCCAGGAAATTTCATAGGGTTGGTGGTAGATTGAAAATACCAGAAGGCATAAAAAATTGTTAATTGAGTATTTTACAGGCATTCTGGCACAGCTGCGGTTGGGTGTTCTTTCAAAGCTGCCGCCGGTTATCTTTATCCCTTGGAACGTGGTTTCATTTATATTCACAAACCGCCAGTGCATATACGATTCGAAGAAATTGCCTCGGTCAATTTCGCTCGAGGCGGTGGTTCTACGCGCAGCTTTGACTTCGAAATAACTCTTAAAAATCAAACTGTGCATACCTTTAGCTCTATTGAAAAAGAGGAGTATGCAAAGCTTTTCGATTTTATACTGCAGAAGAAATTGCATGTCAGCAATATGGGTAAGGATAAGAGTGGCTACAAGGACGTTGACTTCGGAGATTCGGATAATGAGAACGAACCAGATGCTTACTTGGCGAGGGTGAAAGCAGAAGCGCGTGAGAAGGCTTCCGATGATGAGGGCTCCGATGAAGAATCTACCGATGAGGACTTTAAGCCAAATGAGAACGAGTCTGATGTGGCAGACGAATATGATAGTAATGTACAGACTGATTCTGATGATTCAGACGCAAGTGGTGGAGATAGCGGTTCTGATTCAGCTGGTGGTGAAAAAAAGAAGAAGAAGAAGGAAGAGAAAAAGGAGAAGAAGCAGAAAAAGGAGCGCAAAGAAAGAACTGTAAGTTCTTGAGACGGCTGTGTTTTATATGTGTCAAATATATATGCATTTAGTGAGTAATAATTGTTGTTGGTTCTAGACTAAATCTTCAAAGAAAAAGGATTCAAATAAGCCCAAGCGAGCCACAACTGCTTTTATGCTTTGGCTTAACGATACACGCGAGCAGATTAAGAAAGATAATCCTGGTATAAAAGTTACTGAAATTGCTAAAAAAGCTGGTGAAATGTGGAAAGAACTAAAGGATAAATCCAAATGGGAAGAGAAAGCAGCCAAGGATAAGCAACGTTATATAGATGAAATGAAAGAATACAAACCTAAACCAGGAGATGGTGAGAGTGGTGACGATGAAGGTGGTAAATCCGGCACTAAAAAACGTAAGAAGGAATCACCAACTAAAAAAACAGTCAGCACTTTAGCAGGATTTAAAAGTAAAGAATATATATCCGATGAAGAATCCTCATCAGGTTCGGAATCAAAGAAAAATGAAAAGGTAAGGCAAAATCATTGTAAATATAATTTATTCTAATGGTACTAATTGTAGGGGGCTAAAGCCTCTGACGATTCGGAACCGGAGAAGAAAAAGAGCAAAGACGATAAAGGCAAGTCGAATAAAAATAAAGAAAAGAAAAGCAAAGCAGAGAGTGAAGATGAAGACGATAATGAGGTGTCCGGAAGTAATGCTAGCGATGAGGAGGAGGAAGATGAGGGTAGCGATTGAACTAAAAGTAAACTTACAATTTAAAAATATATCCTTTAAATACACTAAGATTATTTTACATTGAAATTTTTCGTATTTTAAAACAAAATTGTTAATTTCGAATAAAAGTGCGAGAATACATTAGATTCAATGTAATTCAATTATTTCACTATTTAAGAATACATTTAAATCAAGCTGAAGATATTAAAACTGTTCGAGGTAAGTTTGGAATAGGCCCGGTTTATTTCACATTGTTTAACGGTAAACTTTACCGTTAGAGTCAAAGTATTTTTGGGGATCTATAGCCATCTTGGATCTGGAAGCATTTAAAGGTCAAGCATACACTCCCGATCATGGTAAACAAGTAGCCTACGATGATGATGCAGGGACGGTTTGAGAGGTACTAGTTATAAAAATTGAGGTAGTACGTTTATCATATTATATACTATTTAAAAATGGCCATCGCTCCTCAAAAATCGCTTCTTACTTCCGGTCCTAACGGTAAAATCTAGCTATAAAAATGCAAAAAATTAGGACCATTTAATGGAAACTTGCTCCAACAGTTCGTTGCACGTTTGAAATTTTTATGAGTATTATTTTTTTCAATTTTGATACAAAACGCCTTACTACCCCAGATTGAAATTTGTGTAATTTGGAAGAAATAAAAACAGAGATTAATCTTAATTTAAAATTTAAAACTGAGTTCAAAGAATTCAAATTTGAAGTGTGACAAAGGCAATAAATAATGCGATAAATGCGATTGTAAAGATATTTTCAAAAAATCGCAAGCATCAACAAATTACCTTCTCTTTCGTCAACTGCTACTGGATCGCGTATTATGTGTTTGTTTGCGTTCGAGAGTTTGCGTATTTTATCGACTTTAATAATATTTAAAAAGCCTTAAAATTTTTAATTTTAAAAAAAATATTTAAAAAGACTATTAATATTAAAATATAAAATATTTTATCGACTTTATTAATATTTTTGTAGTTCAAATGTTTCTTCCATTATCTTATTATTAATTACTTCTTTTCTTCTAATTATTATTGATGACAATTCGCACCCAAGTTAATGTCAAGGACACCTAATTTTTTTGTCTGTTAAAATAAATGAAATGCAACAAGTATTGTAGTTTGCCTGTCGATGAACCCATCACATCAATTCGAAGAAAGGTCAAAGTATCGTAAAATGTTATTCACATCGGTTGATTATTTTTGAAAACGTATATTAAGAGATTAGGTGATTATTGTTTGATTTGATCTGAAATTATTTGATAATTATTTATTTATTAGGATAGAGTTATGGATATTCATTACTTAGGGAAGATGATAATACAAAAGACTTAAGGCACAAACGCGTTTTTGTAGGTATTTTTCTCAAGATACGTTTTCTCAATATTTCGGTATTAGAAGTTTATTCAAGTATGAGATGCGTATTAGAAATTGCAATGAATATATTTTATAAAGAAAATAATCAACATTTGGAGCTTATAAAGATATTCTAATTTGAAATATTTCACTACTTTTATATATTTGGTAACATCAATAGTTACTTTAAATATTCCCATTGTCCATTCGTGTCGGTTCTTGTCAAAATGAAACCTTGAAACTTTTCATTAAGGAAAATTGTATTTCATTTACTGGTGATGATAAATCACATGCCATAAATTTGCAAGTCATTAAATGCAGCGCGCTACAAAAATCACACTCTTAATGAATTCTAGTCTCCAATAATTTATGCTCAACTATTAATTGCGCGTTGATTATTTATAATGTCAATTCAAATTTGACCTTTTAACTTGACACTTCAAGTGGTTGTTTTTGTTCAGCGCAATCATCTTCAATATTAATATAAACAAACATATTACACTGGTGACCGCAATGTATATCGGAAATACATTATAGCTAAATTCTAAGGTAAACAAACATGACGATTTTTTCCTGGTTTTGAAGGTGACGATGCTAATTGTACTTTAATCATTAGTAATACGTCAAAATAAAGAAAAGAAAAAGGATAAATTAAAAATACGCCATTTATAAAATATACGTTTTCTGATTTTACCAAAATATATTATTTCTTAACTAACTCACTACTATTTCATATTTTCAATATTCGCATTTTCAATATTCGTTCGTTGGAACTCTGTTCGATTCTATTTCTTTATCCATCCAATTCGTCATTGTTTGCTAGGAAATAGGACTGAAAATCAATTAAGGAGAATCGAGAAGAAATTCATCGATCGAATATTAAAAATTCGAGAGCTAATTCTTTTCTTTCTTAAATTCTCCAATCATTCGATATATTTGATTAGTGTATAAACCGCTAATGGTTTCACTTTTTACATATAATTTGTTAAAAATTCACTAGAAATCTTAAGGGTGGATGTTGGAAATATCAATCATGTTGTAATATCCACATTTACTTCCGTATTTTCCACATTTTTCTTATTGTTATTTTTTCTACTGAAAATAAAATTATCCATTAAAGCTTACTGAGATCTAGTAAAAATTAGAATCATTAATTTAAAGATGACACCGTATATAAATGATATCATTTGGAAAAATCATTAGACTTTGTTTCATTAATTTTAGACAAATCACGAGAATATCTACAGACTGTAAAATATCATGACATGAAAAAACCCATATAATTAAATTAATAATTAAACAAATCTTATGCTCAGTGTTTATGAAATAACAAAAAGGCCAACAAATGAGGTAATACGGAAGTTTCAAGTAGTTTCCTTTTTAGAATTTGAGCTCGGCTTTCTTGCTTTCCTCACCGAACTTTCCCACCAAGACAGCTAGGACCTATTCAATGGATTTATCTTTCACATTTTGACCATGATATCGTTGCTTTAACATAAACATAGAGTGAATTAAAATGAAATAGAAATCATAATGGTCATTACGTGTTTATATAAATGCAATATTAAGTTATGATTTAGACGATTTCATAAAAGAATATTGTTACATAATCATGTTTCAAAAGAGCTCTTATTTTAATTATAGCCCAAACCTCATAAATTTTTTAGGAAAACCAAAAACCAACAATAAATCCATTTAGTCAAGACTTTGACAATTCATTTTTAATAAAAATAATTTTCCACATACTTTTTGAATATTGTATATTCACTACTATATGAAATACTTTATGAGAAATAACCAAGCTTATTTCTTAACTCGTTGGCGCTCTGTTTCTTGTTTTATTCGTAATATTGCTTCATGGAAACCACAAATTGCAACGAAACTTTAGCAACTAAAAAATTATGAATTTCGCATTGTATAACAAACTATAAAGTGTTTCTCATTTAAATAAATAGAAAATAAAACACAATTATAAAAACATTAAAAGAAAAAAGTGACTCACAAGAAAAAAACGAATTATCAACGAACAAGAAAAATGACAAACACTTTGTTTGACTATTGACCTATGTTTATATCATAGTATATATTTTATTTAGTCATTATTAATTCATTTCTGCGGGGAAGTAACCACATAAATCATTTTTTATTCATTCCCATAAAATTCAAATATGCCACTAAAAATCACATTTTATAGCCAACAATTATAGGATCAAAACCGTGATTCACACAATAAAGCTTATCAAGAAAATTAAGCAAATTAAATACCAATAAAATGTCTTCATTTGAGGGCAAATCACGAGATCAAACAACAATATCAAAATTTCAGGCAATCTGTGAGAACAATCTTTAATTTATTATCTACATTTTTTTGTATTAAAAACACACGCAAGGCAAAAAATGAACACTCGTAATTTTCACAGATAAGTGGACGAACGGACAAATGGGCCGAAGCACAAAGCTTAAACGATTCATGAGGAAATGTTGAGGAAGAATATACATCATTTTTTATATCTGCCACGTCTCTTTATTATTGTGAAGGTAACACATCGTCGCAATAGTTTATCTACGAATAAAATTTAACGCGTAATGACGGAAATTTATTTGAAATTTTATCTGTCACGTCTTGTTTAATGCGTTAAAAAACAAGAACATAGATTACACTTTTAAGTGTAAGTATAAGTAAAATAACTATAAGTAAAATAACTAATTAATAACTTAATCATCGAATAAATTAAGACAGCACATCAAACTCAAACGGAATAAGCTGCAACAAATTTAACTCAAACAAATCAATCTCAAGCTTATGAAGCTCAAATAAATGAATTCGACACAAATCAAGCTCAAACAAATGGAGCTCAGATTAATTAAACTCAAACAATTCAAACTGATACACAATAAGCTTAAGTATATCGAACCCAAACAAATCAACCCCAAGATAACAAAATTCACACAAATGAAACAGATCAAAGCGAAACAAATCAAACTCAAACAAACCGAACTCAAACAAACCGAGCTCAAATTGAAACTCACACAAAACATACAAATCAAACTCAAATCGATAAAACTTAAGCAAATCAAACTCAAGTAAACCAAAGCCTGACAAATCAAACTCAAGCAGAACAGACTCATCCAGGTCAAACTCAAACAAATACAAACAAACAAAAAAGTTAAACAAATCAAACTCAAACAGATCAAGGTCAAAAGCAGCGAACTTAAGCAATTAAAGCATTAAACAAAACACCAATTTTAGGTCCAAATTCGTTGTATCCTACAAACAAATCAACTAAAAACAAATTTCATCCAAATAAAGGAAATAAAACTTTTGACAAATGGCACTCAATCAAAAATAACGAACTAAAAATTCAAGGCAGTACAAGCTCTGATCATCAAACTCCTACGAATCGAACTCGACTCACAAGCACAAATATGTTTTGGGATCAAAATCGGAACCAAAATCAGAAATCAATAAAACAAGTTAATTATAAATTAAAGCAAGAAATAATAATGCCATTGATCTAACATTGATTACCAGGTCCTAGCAGGTTTAATTGCCTTTAATACCTAGACAAAAATAATCCGCATTTAGAACATTCGAAACCTTTTCTTAAAAATCTAAAATAATATCCTTTCTTCATTTTTTAATCGATATAATGATCAAACAAACGACGAACAATTGATCAATTCACATTGTTTAGTAATTGTAAGTTTGGCAAATCAACTAACGAGGCAAAAATAACAATAAATTAATCATATTAAAACAATTTATTAGAGTTGCAGAAAATTATTTTGTTTAAAATATTTGGACAATAAATAAAAGTAATAAATGAATAATTAACCATGTTCATAAATATATTAATTAATTAATGATTTGTTTGAAATAATTATTACTGTATTCATCTCAAAAATACGGTCAATACATTGACCTCAATACTTTGAACTTATTTGAAAAAATTGCAGGCAATGACATTTGAAACGACATTCATTTAAAATCTTTTTAACGTTTTTGCTCTAATAATGAGAACAGATTATTATTATAATGATTCACAAGCAAAATTTTGATTAATTCTCTTTCATTAAAGTTCAATGACGCGTAGGAATCAAAAAAAAAATAAGAAGAAGAAATCCTGCTTCGATCGATCAATTTTAAATTGAAAATAATATTTTTTTGTTGCTACTTGAACTAACAGACAAAAAAATTATAATACGTTAGTATTCTTCTTGGTTTTGCTATTGCATTGTCTGATCAAGAAGTTGCCGGAATTGAAGTCTTTGGAGAAATTTATATGGATTAATTTATTTACACAATGCTAGAATGATTGATAAAAAAATGGAGATTAAGTAAGAAAATCAACTGTAAAATATTAAAATGATGAAAGGAATTAAACGAATTTATAAACTGATTGACTGAGAACGGAATGATTTAGCTGAATAGTAAGAATTTAAACTGCTCAGGAGATGACAAACTAACAAATTTCATTCCAGCTGTCAAAAAATAAAATACTAATGGAATTCCTTGAATTTATTGAATACCACCTTTTAATTTATTTATTTAGTTATTTATTTATTTAGAGTATTGGCCATTACTAATGGGCAATTATCGAATTTTTATTCGATTCTTATCATTTTAATGTAGTAATATTTTGAGAGATTAATAAAAATGTGCTAAACGCATTTGACTTAATCTCCAATTTATTAAATCAATTGATAAATGTTTTTTGAAGCGGAGATAAAAATATTCGCAATTAGCACGGCACGTCTCCGAAACGATTTAAAATCCATTCTTTGAATATTTTAAAATTAATTTTAATAAATAATTGATGTTAAAAATATAGACAAACTATATTTTTCTCTTTTTAGTAGAGATGGTAGGAAAGGAGTACGATAGTGGAAGAAGTGCGGGTTGGGGGGGAGGTGTGAGGAGGTTATGTAAAGCTTTTTTACATAATCAAGCTTATCTTTCTTTTATTGTCTATCTAAATTTTTCTTTTTTGGAACACTCACGGTACTTACCTTCTCTCTGTCGGATATTTATCTCTCTTTCGATCCCTCTCTCTCTCCCTCTCGCGATCACTCAGCAATACACTCGATTTTGTATCAATATGATCGCGATGCTCTTTGTTTTCGCTTTCGTTTTAAAGCCAAATTTTATGATTTTTTTAATATTTTCAACCGGTTTGTTGAATAGAGAAAAGGCAAGGCAATGAATGGACGAGCAAAAAATGAACGAAGAGACCAGCTTAAGAATTAAGATCTAGTTTAAAGAGAAGAGACAATGAGGATGTGTGAGTGTTTGTACTTAGGTGTGTTCGTGAGTTAAGCCAATCATGAGAAATAATACAAAGCGTAACTTGCTTAAGCCACGTTTTGCGGAAAAAGCTTTCATGCTGAGGGTTTTTTATGATCTTCGATAGTGCTTAGTGGCCCGAGTACTTCGATGGCAAAACTTAAAGTTTGCGGTTCCTGAATTTTTGTTTTTTTTTTTTTGATCTTTGCTGTTGGCTGAATTTTATTTTTCTTGTTCTTTTTAATAAAATGTTTTTTACATTTTTTTCTTCTTTTCTTGGGTTTTTCTCTTTGCCTAGTTAAATTTTTTTATGGTTTCTGTTTCTGGTTACCCAAACAACACCGTTTGGATGGAATACATTCATGGCGATGACTTCAGTGTGAGCCGACCAGTTTAAGCAGACGGCCACAAACCGCGCAACTTATAATTATTTACTCGCCTGATTTTTTTTTCTCTTCAGTGTTTGTTGGTGGGTCGTTTGTAGCTGAATCATTTGTGAATTCACTCAACCTAAGCATCATCATCATCATCACCACCATCATCATTTATTCAAGTTGTAAAGTAAAACAAAAAAATTACGAAAAAAAATTAAATAAAAAAGCTGACAAACGGAAAATGTCAAATGATTTGACAAGAAAAAAAATTCATTAACGTTATAAAAATAATTAATTAACGACTTCGGTGTTGTCTAAAAAGTGACAATACATATATGAATAATTTTTTTTAAGAAAAAAACAACAGAAAAACAAAAGCAACAACAAACACAAAAGAAAAAAATATCATGTGAAATAAATTAAAGGAAGAACATTAATATTTTCTAAAGGAGAAAAAAGGAAAAAGAATAAATCTGAGTGTTTGAGCGTAAAATAATGAGAATAACTCAAACTAAACATAAAAAAACGCAATAAGAAGAAGGAAAAAAGGAAGTTTTGTGAGTGGAAACAAAGATAGAAATTGAAATACGAACGTTGTTTGCTTTTTTTTCTTTGAACGTTAGTAAAAACCAATAAATTTCTTAAAGAGAATATTTTAATATTTTCAAAAAAACAAAACGTTGATGGTTTTTAAATTTTGGGTTGTATAATATTGTTGTTGTTGTTTCTTGCGAGTATTCTAAAGCGCTGAACCGCCGTGTAACGAATAACGATAATAATAATAATAATAATAATAATAATAATAATAATAATAATAATAATAATAATAATAACTATCATAAAAACAAGAGCAACAACAACAACAATCAACAGGAAGAAGCTTAAAATCGTACATTAGGTTTTCGAAAAAAAAGTCAACCGATGTAACACCCGCAGCAACAGCAGCAACAACAACAATTTCAAACGGCAAGAGCAAAAACACACGCAGACACGCAGACGAACGGATTTTAGCATCGTCTTCATCTTCGTCTTCGAAACAGACGCAGGACGTGGACGGTATTGTGCGGATTGGGGACGGCGAAAGCGGCGTGTTTTAAATATTTGCGTTCTGAGCGCGACTGTTTTAATCGTTCGAGTGTTCTGAAGACTGCAAGTTATCGATCGATCGATCGAACGAGTGATCACATCAAAACGATCGATTCACCGATCGATCAGTTCACGCTGCAGCAGAAATTCACAGAAAAATTTGAAAAAGATAGAAACGTAGAAAAAGTATTATTAAATTTAGTTGTGAAAAGATTTGTTAATTTTCTGAAAGAAATATTTTTATTTCGTGTTTTCGCAAAAAATTCAATCGTCAAAATTTTGAAAATATTTGTGACTGTGACGAAGTTTTAAAAATTTTTTTCAAAGTAGAAAATCAGTTTTACAACGTATTGAACGAATTCGATTTTATAAGTGCTGAGGTCGAATAAGAAGTAGAAGTGAAAAGAAATTAGATAATAAAAATAAAAAAGGAAATTTGGCTCCAGACGGATCGAGGATCTAGTGATTGCAGCTGCAGGAAAATAATTGAAATAAAAAAGTGAGAATAAATATTTTTTAGTATTTCTATTTTAATCTTAGGTAACTATGATTAAGAGAAAAACCGATAAAACCAAAGAGAGAGAATTAAAATTTTTTAAATGTTGATTTAAATAATGAAATCACCAAAAATTGAAAAAACCATTCAAAAAAAAAACGCCCAAAAATACCAAAATGTTACAAAATAAAGATTCCACAGAAAGAAAGGGAGTAAGAGAGAGAATTAGAAATATAAGATGTTAAATTTAGAAGATGGTATAATACCAAAGAGATGAAGCAGAAAATTGTTTAAGAAGGAAAAATTAATATTTGAAAATATTAATAAAAATAAAATTCAAATCGAGAAAACTGATTTTTTTAATTAAAATAAATATTTGTTTCTTTTCACTTTTCATCAATAAATAAAAACTAACTGGATATATTTTATCACAATATCAATAAGCGAAAGAGCAAAAGATGAAGCAACAAGCAAAAAAATTACAAACGGAAAATATTGGAAAAAATCATAAAAAATCAACAACAAAAAAAAAAAAAACAAAAGCTCAACAACAACAAAAGCACGGCAACGATAAAAAACGCGCAACAATAAAAAGGAATAACAAACAACGAAACAGTTGCTTTTGGTGTTTCCATTGTTGTTGTCGGTTTGGTTATTTCGATTTATGTTGTTGTTGTTGTTATTGTTGTTGATTGCATATCTCCGTAGTAGTTGCCATTTGAGCCAAGCTGAAACCATCTTGGCATACCTGTTGTGCAGCTGTTGTTGTGCTTGTTGTTGTAGTTTTTGTTGTTGTTGGCGAGGCGGTTGTAATTGTCACAGCTGTTATATGATTATGGTTATTGGTGTTGTTGTTGTCGATGCTGTTTTAGGTCCATCGGAAAGGTTAGTACCGTAGACGGAAAAACCAAAAAACCAGAAGAAAAAGATGGAAGGAAGGACTAAAGAATTAATAAAAAACAACAAAAAGCGAAGTTTTTAAAGGATACCAAAAATCAATACTAATGAAAAACTAACTAAACCAATTAGTTAATAATAACAATAATTGCAAAAATATTTGCATGTCATTAAAATTGCATTTTAATAAAAGAGTTAGAATTACTGACTAGGTCTTATACCGATCTAGAACACTGGCGAAAAAAAAAGAAAAAAGACAATGACAATGACGGTGATGGCAACAATAATGATGATGATAATCAGAGGAAAATAGTATTGCAAATTATAACGATCAAACGATTATAAAAAGAAACGCGCTGTCATTTAGGACCTCTAAATGATGGTTAAAGTTAGGTTTAAAGCCCGATATGTTTTGATAATGATATTGGTTGAGGTCGAAAAGTTTAGTCCTTAAGATATTCTTTAGTCATTACAGTTTCCAAAGCGAATGGATTTCATTTAACTTCATGTTAAACGTCGTGGTTTGGAAAAGGGTTATTAAACGTCATAAAATTGGATGGAACTGACCATCTGTCTATGTTTGTCTCTTTCTTTTTGTGGTGAATTTATAACGTAATAATATTTTGTAATATCTACGCTTTCCAGCAATGGAAAGCAGTAAATATGAAAAAAAGTCTCCAAACGGCTACAAACACAATGTCTTAAACCGTAAGATATTCAGCTAATCTCTCTCTGTCTATCTCTCTCTATAGCTCTCATATATAGCTCTCTATAGCATTTGTCTCATTTTGTCTTCCATACTTCCTTTGATTCAGGTTTCAGCAAACTATAATATCGTGTCACAAAAGTAGAAAACAAGATTTTGAATAATGAATGAATTGAAGATGATCATCAACAAAAATTATTAATATAAGAAATATTAGTAGTCTTTATCATGGACATATTTCAATACATATAAAAATAAGTGTAAATGAGGCAATATAACAGCATATATATATATATATATATATATATATATATATATATATATATATATATATATATATATATATATATATATATATATATATATATATATATATATATATATATATATATATATATATATATATATATATATATATATATATATATATATATATATATATATATATATATATATATATATATATATATATATATATATATATATATATATATATATATATATATATATATATATATATATATATATATATATATATATATATATATATATATATATATATATATATATATATATATATATATATATATATATATATATATATATATATATATATATATATATATATATATATATATATATATATATATATATATATATATATATATATATATATATATATATATATATATATATATATATATATATATATATATATATATATATATATATATATATATATATATATATATATATATATATATATATATATATATATATATATATATATATATATATATATATATATATATATATATATATATATATATATATATATATATATATATATATATATATATATATATATATATATATATATATATATATATATATATATATATATATATATATATATATATATATATATATATATATATATATATATATATATATATATATATATATATATATATATATATATATATATATATATATATATATATATATATATATATATATATATATATATATATATATATATATATATATATATATATATATATATATATATATATATATATATATATATATATATATATATATATATATATATATATATATATATATATATATATATATATATATATATATATATATATATATATATATATATATATATATATATATATATGTATATATATATTTATTTATTTATTTATTCTACTTTTGAATAAACCCATAGCCAATAAAAAACCTTGATCCGAATTTCAAAATTTTTGAGGCCACAGAACGCTCCAGGTGACATATTCTCAGTGTCAGTGTTGGATACGTCACATTTAATGATAAAAAAATTCTCATATTTTCGTGATTTTCACCGATTAACTAAATCTTCAACTGTAATCATTTTGATTTAGAAAGCAATGACTTTTTAGCAATAACCAAATAAAAATGTTGATATAATTCAAAATTTTTCGTTCATCACGTTCTCAAAACGTTTTAATATTTTGCATTAAATTCGACTTTAATAATAAATCTGTGACGTAGTTTGTGAGAAAACCTGTGATGTGTGGTACAGTTTTGAAATTTACGACAATTTAGAAAAGTGTCGAATAGATGACAAAGCTCACGTCGCTAAAAATACGTAAATTTTTACATCGCACATCTGCCACTAATCCATTTTCTCACTGCTTTAGATCACCCTTACTTTTGATCCTTTGGGACCTACACGCTCTCAACTACGTCACTGATTTTTTTTTACAAAAATTCTAATTTTTTGAATAACATTAATATTTATTTTTGAAAGCGTTATGAAAGAAAAAGGTTGACGGCACCTAATTTAAGCTTTATTAAAACATATCACAAAAACAACTACAACAACAAAGACTACTACTACTACTACGACGACAAATTTGAAAATAGGGGAAGGCTATGAGAGCAATGCTAGAAAACTTTAAGCGTGACAACACCGTCAACTAAAAAGCAACAACAACAACACAACAACAACTACAATACTAACAACTGCAATACCAACAACTACAAAGCCAACGACAACAACGTCAACAGCAACAACAATAACTTCCCCACGTAGCTTTTGTTTTTGCATTTTCTCAGCAATATAATAATCGGCAAGACTTCTTTGTTGTTGGTGTTGTTGTTGTTTTCGTTGCAACTATTTCTGTTGTTTCCGATGGTGTTGTCATCGTTGTTATTGCTTCTTTTTTTGGTTTCTATGAGTTTTCAAATGTTGTCGATTTTGTTGTCTTCTTTTGTTATTGTCGATTTCATTTTAAATTGCCTTGGAGTGTTTTGTTGTTTTTGTTGAAAGCTTCTGCTGTCTTTGTTGTTGCTCGTGTTATTTCCTATTGTCGTTATTGTTGTTGGCACGCTTGTGGATTTTTGGTGGTTAATTTCTTATTTTGTCTTGTGTTTTTTATTGCTGCTGAAGACATTGTTGCAGTCTCTAATAACACCGTCGCAATTTTACTGCTTGCCGTCGTTGCGATAATTGTTTTTGCTTCTGTTTGTTTTTGTTGTTTGTTTTCTTCTCCTTTTTGTTTGTTTTTTTTTTGGGAGGGGGCGGAAGGCGGGGCATTGATTTACTCAGTTACTCAGACGTTTGTTCGCTTGGGTTGTTCGATTATTATGTTGCCAGTTTTCTTTCTCGTTTTCATTTTCATTTGGCTGTGATTTTTTTCTTGCTTTCATTTTTTTCCTGTTTCTCTTTTTGTGTTTCGTTGGCGTGAATGACTCTTTATATATGGATTTGTTATTGTTGTTGTTCGTGTGTTCACTTCTATCGTTTTATAAAATACGTAACTTTTATTGACTGCTGTTGTTGTTGTTGTATGCTGTTGTTGTTGTATGTTATTGTTGCTTTCGTTATTGCTTATGGTTTCGTTGGCTTTTTCTGCATGCAATCCATATACAATATTTGCAAATATATTTTTTATAATTTATTTTTAACCGCAAAAAATTAAATTCATTACAATGTTCAAAATAATTTTAGATTTTTCTATTTTTTTTTAATTATTCTGGATTTGTTTTTTACTTGTAAAATATGTTTATAATCATCTTATTGGATCACTCTCGAAGTATATAATTCCGATTGAGATATATAAGAATTTATAAGTTGATTTCATGAATAAAAAGGCAAGTCATTCCTATCGCTCTAAGATCGCTTTGATCGCGTTCATTTCCGATAATATTGATAATGTTAATTTTTAGTGACCTTTAATCATTGTAAGATAAATTCTATTCAAAGCACAAATACAACCAAATTGGTAATAGATTACTGTCCAATATTAATGCGGAATATCTCTAATAGCAATGTTTCTCCATGACCTTTCTATCTAAGAGAAAGCATTCTCAGATTACTCCCCTCAGTTTTGCTCTGAGCAAACTGAAGTGATTAAATTTGTTTTGCGAGATTAAATCTTTAAGATAATTCCATAAGCTTGTTAATTTTATTTATTTATTTTTTTTATTTTTTGTATTTTTTTTTTTTTTGAAATAATACTCTTAAGTAATTTTATTTCTGAGCCATTGTATTTTTCTTTCTTTAAAAATAAATTTAATTTGTTTTCGTTCAAAAAAAACATGCTAAACATCAAAAACGCATAAGCTCTTTTTGTTTGCAATTATTATTGTTTTACATTTGAAGAAGTATAAAAAAGGCATGTCGGTAAAACTTTAGTTTGCTACGAATATGTTTTTCAAAATAATTTGATTAAGAATTAAAATTAGTTTTGAATAAAATCTTACCGATTATTATGTTTCTATATTAAAATCTGGAAATACTTTAAACACATTTTAATCCAACAAAATTTTTGAATTTGTTAAGACAATATATAATGACGATATAATATAATGAAAGCCATATACTGTCATAAAAATGATAACTATCACAATCGAAATTATAATTAATCATAATGAAAAAAAATTATAATATATTTTAGGTAATACATAAAAATATAAAACAATTAAAATTTTTTTAATTTATATATTTTCAGGTCATTCATTGTCTGTTTTAATTGGAAGCAAAGCAAATAAAAAATAACCCATTGATTTATTTTCCCTACGGAGTGTTTGAACCGGAGTGATTTCAAAATCTTTAAAAACCGTTTTCTGCATAAACGGTTTATTATCGGTAAAACGGCAAACGGCAGAGAAAGAGTAAGAGTGAGAAAGAAAAAGAGAGAGATAGACAGAGAACGAATGTGAAAAAAGAGAAAGAGAAAGGTAAATCAAAGAACGGCTGACTGCAATTCTTTTTTGCTCTTTCTTCACTCCACACAATTCACACTGTACTATCAGAAACAAAAACAAAAACACAACACAATAAATACCCTCAGCCAACAATAACAACAACACAAAACAACAGAAAGAAATCAATTAACGGACGCATACGCTCGATTCAAAAAAAAAATCACTGATTTCTACAAAAGCAATAACAAAATAAATATCATTGGCATCATTTCTCGCGCTCAATGTTTTCTCGGATTCGTTTTCAATAAAGTTTCGCTCGTCTCGTGCTTTTCCATAACTTCATAATTATTTTGCACGATCGTGTTTGAGATTCACGTCGTAATCGTGTGCGTGTGTGCTTTTTGTTTGTTTTGTTTCAGTGAATATACGACGAGTAGCGTCGTATGTGTTTTACTCGTTGTTTTGTGTAAAATTGTGAAAATTATTTTACAAATTCATTCAACTTTAGATTATTTTTTTCGTGAAAATTGCAAGAAGAAAAAAGCAACTGAATCAAAAAAAGAAATATTGAACGTGGCAACGCCGAAACAATTCAATTTCACAAACATCAAAAGCAACAAAAGCCGTAAAAGATCACAGTCACAATTTGTGTTGGTGAGTATTCTTTTTGCCTTAATATATTATAATATATATCTCAGTGGTAACAATTCTTTTTTAATGATATAAATGTTAGCGTTGTAAAAGTTCCGAAGGAAAAATTATTTAAAAGGTTTCAACTTACCATAATTTTTATATATTCCCAAATCAAAAGCAGTCGAAAAAGTGAGAAATAAAAACGATTATCTTTATCTAACAAATTTTCTAATAATTTAAAATTACTCGTTCCAATTCCATTATGTTTCACTTCTAACGCGGGGAAACAGAATAATCTAAAATTACTAAAGATATTTTTAAAATACTTTTTTGCGTAAATGCTTTTATAGAAGTGCAGTAATTTCGGTAAACAGTTCTTATAATTAGTCGTTCTTATTATTAATGTATTAATATATTATTTTACTGCTTCTAAAAATTACATCGTCATTATTACTGGACATCGTTCATGGTTATGGTTCCATACATTGTCCATACAATCCATACATTGTAATTAATAAAATTTTTAATGAATTTTTTATCAAAAAAAATTTGACAAATTATGTTATATCAGTCATATCGCGTTGGGATATTTATATATCTAAAGAAATATTAACAAAAGCAATTTAAATAAAATAATAATTATTAATAAATAAAAATAATAATAAAACCACTAATAAATACTAAAATAATAATCTAATAAAAATAATTTCAAAAAAATAAGTACTACGAATAAAAAATGCTTATTCTGATTACTTTTTCGGAAATAAGAGTATTCACACAGCTCCAAACTAGCTCTGATTTACACTAAGGTATTAAGTTAGTCATCAATTTGGTAATTAAGTTTATAAATATACAATCAATTAAATTTCTATGAATTAAGCAGGTGCGTTACCTTAAAGAGCACAACTAATTTTAATGTATTTTTTTACAGAAGATTTCATTGCTTTAAGATAAAAGAAGCAGGGACACAAACCCATGGATTCACTAATAGTTTTGTTGTACGCACTAACAATCGCTACTTAATTTAAAAAATAACACGTTTTCGATTAGATCAATTATATTTGTTATTTTTTTTGTTAATTCGAAATTTATTTACTTTTTTAGTTTTTTTACTTTTTAATTTTTTTATTTTTTTATTTTAATATTTATTTATTTATTTACTTATTTTTTAAATTCGAAATATTTGATTTAAAAAACTTATTTGAGAAATTACATAAATTACGTGACGCAGTCGAATACTTCATTAATTGGTTACCTTCATAATGAGATCTTAAGTAATTAGGCAGTATGTAGTTTTCTTTACACTGAAATTAAGTGCTCCCAATTTATTTTAATTAATATTAAGGAAAATAGCACAACGAAAAAATAGGAAAAACTCGAAAAAATAATATTGGTTATGAATATACTTAATAAATTGAGGGTAACTGAGTAATTATTCAATTAATTAAAATCAACTGCAATAAACTTCAAATTTAAGTAAACGAATGAGCAAAAGTAAAATGGAATTAAAGGAAGAAAAGGAAAGCGGAAGGTAATTTTCAACTAAAAGTAGGAAAGCATGATCTTTAGCTTAATTTCAACATATGTAAGTGCTTGTGCCATTAACACACTCTACAATCAACAACAAAAGAAGAAGAGAAGGAAAAAAAGAAAACCAACAATAACAACACTAATTATTAGCACATGTCGGTAATTTTTGAAGCCCAATAGACGATGAGGAATAGCAAGAAAATCAGCAAAAGCGAAATTAACAGCAAATACAAACAACAACAACAACAACAAATTAGCAAAAAAACTATATGACTGTTAAATTTTTAATGTTTCTTTTTTATTTTTGGTGCGAAATAGACTTCCGCATAATTATGCAAAAACAACTCAAACTTGCAATTAAGTTTCATATTGTTGTTGTTGTCATTTATGTTGTTATTTCAGCTGTTGTTGGTATTTTTGTTTACACTTTTTGTCAACACTTCGTCTTTCCTTTTAAGTTTTATTGAATTTTCTGTAAAAAAAAGAAAAAAGAAAGAAATTCAATTCGTTTCAGTTTCATCAGCTTAATGAAGTATTCTTCTCTTTTGTGTCTTCCTTTTTCTTTATTTACTTTTATTGTTTACGTTAACTATTGTAAAAAAATTTACATTCAATTTAACTTAATAATGAATTGACATTGAGTATTCAAATTTTAGCTGAATTTGAAGAAAATCGAGCGTGTTTTTTCAAAAAGACCTTCACGAGGTCATCGGAAGACTACAAAGAGTAAAAAGAAATATTAAAGAAAGAAGGTCTTAATATAATATTTATGAAATATATTTATTCCACATTTCACAATATTTAATATATTTAAATGTAAACATATTTTATATATATATACACATATATACATTTTTTCTTCTTCAAGGTATTCATATCGGCGTATTAATTCTATGGAAAATTCACTAAAATAGTCTTTATAAAGGCAGTTTCCGTGAAAGTAAAACAATCGCGATCATCGAAACAGTTTCATTTAAAAAAGTCACCGTCAACATTTTAAGCTATTGTTCGGATTAACCCGCATAGAAAAACCTTATGTAGAAAACCCTTTCAATTAAAAACAAAAATTTTATTATTTTTTTAATTATAAAAAGAAAATAATTTTGTTTGTCTTGCAAAATAAATTCCACTCTTATTTCTTAAAAAAAAATCCAAATATTTTTAATAGATTTGTATGCTGCAATTTCTATCATAAGCAAAAAAAAAACAGAAGCCAAAATAATAAACATTTTAATATTAACATTTAAAGTAACCAAACTTTAATTTCTTTCTTTCATTTTGACAAATTGATTTCAATTTAATTTTATTTCTTGTTGTTGTTATCTTTGTTGTTATTGGTGTCCATGTGAATGTTATAGCTTGGTAATTGTTGTTATTGTTGTTGCCACTGTAAGAGATTTTGTTTAATTTTTTTAATTATTATTTTGCCTCGCCCTTTTCGAAAAAGCTTGCAAGTCATTTAGTAACAACACCGTGAAGAAAAACGGCAAGCAAGTCATGCAAGCAGGCAGGCAAGCAAGAAACCAACCAAACAATATGTAGTTGACAATATGAAAGCGTTTTTCCAAATGCACTGAATGCAATAAATGAATTTATCAAACAGAAATAATTAAGTAAATACATTAGAGATTTCAATGAGTTTATACTTCAATCGGTGAAAGAACTCAATTGCCTGCGGGACCAAAAACCAAAATTTGAAATTAATAAATTATTTCACCACACCTGCCTTGCTCCATTTGTGCCAGGAAAAGCAAAAATTAATGCATTAATATATTATCAATAAATTGAGAAAACTCAAGTATATTTGTTCGCTCTTAGGACGCGTTTGTTTCCTAAATCTTTTGTGTTCTTACAATTAAAGCATTCGGTTCTCATAAAAAGCTCGAAAAATTTATATTATAAGAAATTTAACTTTAAAATAATAACATTTGAACTTTTATTGCTCAAATCTTTTCGAAAGCAATGATTCTAAAGTGTTGCTTAATGCTTCTTCTAACCATATACGCTTCCTTTCATTATAACAGTCTTTATCTAATTGGTTTGACAAGTTAATCGAAATAAAAATTAGTTGATAATAAAAATAGTTTGAATTGGACGCATTTTATGGACGTCTCAATTTTACTTCAAAACGAACGAAATAACCAACTAACTGAAATTTCTTCATATTTAAAGCATTTAAGCAGTTTTTAGTCAAAAACATCAATGCCTCGAGCAATCAAATTAACAACAATTGTCAATTTCAGCAATATTCTATTCATAAATTAGTTTTAAATTAAATTAGTTTTTTTATTATTCATAAATTAGTAGTTCAAAGCATTGACCCAAAGAAATATTTCCTAATTTTCTCTATTATTACATTATGCATGCTCGATGACCTAAAGCCCGCCGAATTTCTGATAAGTTTCAGCGAATTTCATGCTAAAGAATATTATACAAAAACAACAAATTTGTTAAATAACGAGATTTCTTTCGGAAATTTTAACTTTGATATAATCCGAAATAAAACAATAATTTAAATTGGTCGACAAACGGTCTAAACTAACGGTCTTTTTGTACGCAAGAGAAAGTAAACCTTTACAAAAACGAATGCAATTTTCCTTTCATTATTATTGCCTTTGTATTTCTATTATGGCTATATATTGTTATATATCGAAAAAATATACTGTCATTCTCATTAATGACTAAATTTGTCTAAGCAAACCGTAAAGCATTATCTCAGTTGGACAATACCTGGTGCGACTATTATAATGTATAAATATTTGTGGTAGCTGTTTTTGTAATTGTTTCCGCTGATCTATTGATTTGTGTGTGGCTGCAATGATTGCCACACGATAATTTAAAATATGAAATAGTTTTTACTTAATTATTTCTTACAGAAATATTGCTATTTGAATGAAAATGTAATAAATGTTAGGGCAAGTAAATTTGTTAAACAGTTAGACCAACCCAGTTAAGATTTATCAGTACAATAAGCTTTAACAGTATCGAAAGGAATAACAACAATAATAACGATGATAGCTTTTAAAAGTGTTTCGTATAATATATCTCTTAATTACACGGTAAAACTTTCGGTTTATTTTTTAAATTAATTTATTGGGTTTTTGCGCATATAAATTAGCCTCAAAATTTTTACAGTGTACTAATTGCTTCATTGAACTTTTAAAAATAGTTCAATTAACAACTAAATCAACGAAGTGTTAATGCCAAGTAGGGTCATTGCCGATGTTGTTGAATATGCTATTGTTATTATTGCAACAGATCTCATTACAGATAGATTGGAATAATTACCAAATTATTATAATTACATAATTATTTCAATCGATTTCTGTCCTTTTGTAATGATGCCCTGCTTTGAAATACGCTTTATTTTTGGTTAATATTTAATTAATATTTTATTTTTAAACTTACTTTTACTTTTAGTATTACTGTTATTTTATACTATTAAATTTTAATTTTTCTTTCTTTTTTTTATTTTCAGTTAATGCGTTACAGCACACATATCCAAAATAAAAAATCAGAAAAAATGTCAAATTTCATAGGATTAACATTGACACTATTGTCAGTATGCAGCATCAGCCAAGGATTGCCAGATGTAAGTAAAAAAAAAGAAAAACCCATGAGAAACAAAAAATGAGAAGTTTCAAATAAAAAATTATATGATTAGTGTCATGTAAAATTAATTTTAACCTTTAGGTTTTTTAGTTAATTGAATAGAATGAATGATCTTTATCTTTCTGAAGGCCACTGAGTTCAATGAAACTGCTTTGGGGAGCAAAGCTTTGAATGAATAAAATATTCGAGTGAATATGATTTTAGAAAAAAATAAGTTTGTCGAACTTTACAGCAGATTTTTCTGAAAATAATAATAATTCATTTAATTTTATTAATGTAGTTGCAAATCTAACATCTTAAAACTAAGATATAGATTGAGTGAGGCTTGAGTTAAATTGATTTGAGTGTTTTTGAAAGGGGAAGGATTTATTGACTAGAGAGAGGAGAAAAAACAGAGCTAAATTTTTTTTACCACTATTGGATAATTCGGAGAAGTATAGAGTGGCTCGAAATGAGCCGATCTGAATTTCCTAAAATAAGTCGAAACAATTAAAGTTAAGTTTAACTAAAAACGGTTTCTTAATAGAATTGAATGCAAATATTTTCTTTAAATTGAAATTATTTAATGAAATCACTGGTATTTGATAAAATCTAAACTAATACTATTTGTATTGGTAAAACATTATTGGTAACCAATTCAGAAATAAAAATTACGATAAACTGATTTGAGTGGAGTAGAAGAGTTTAAAGAGTTTAAAACAGAATGTTGAGTCAAATCGAATAGAGTTTCGATAACTATTGTTAAGGCTATTTAGTAGTTATATAACTAATTACTAATAATATATTACCACCAGTTACTCAATGACTTTTTCTCTACTGTTTGAGTGAGTTCTGCTTTAATGAAACTTATTGAGTCCAAAAGCTTGAAGTATATTTAGTTGAGTCTAGAAGGGTTTGTTGAATCTGTGAGTTGGTTTTGAGTGGAGTATTTTTAAACTCAGATTTCTTTTCGACTAATGTATATAATACTTCGTTCTATTATTAGTATTATTATTTCTTTTAATTCGAACTACTTTAGTGGCTTGAAGAGTTTGTCAAAAGATTGCTTATCACTAAAGCCACAACTTTATGAAATTCTTGCTACGTCCGGAAAAATTCTAGTGTTGTTTCTGAAGCGATTACTTTGTCGTTATTTAACAACACCTATTTGTTAGATAATTAAAAAAATGGATTTTAATGGCAAACTTTTATGGGTGACTTCATAAAATAATTATTTTATTTAACGATGCAAATTTAACCCATTAGTTTCTCGCAAAATAATGGCGTCAATTTTGTATCAAGATAAAAACTCGAAAAACATGTATTTTTTTCAAATTTAGAAAATATTCCATTTCCTTTTTTTCCAATGAGTTTTAAGCGGAAGCAAAAATGATCGAAGTAAAAAAGAAAACGTTTAACAAAAAACTTTAGGGTAGCCTGTACGGAAAAGGTTATTTGAAAGAACCACAACGGCAATAGCGCAAAAAAACTCAGCACAATTTCGCAATATCCGTCAAACGAATTACGGCGACAATCAACGACAACAACAACACAAACAAAGCAAAAAACATCTAACCTCTTACGTCACGGCATAACAAACCACGATTGATTGAACAATTTAATGTTGAATTACGTGTAAGTGTTGCGGGGTAAGAAACCATTACGAACAAGAAAAGAATTCAGGACAAGTTGCGATTTCGTGAGATATAGAGTCGGCGATGTCCAGACAGATGATGGATTTGTTGGATACATCATCACATTTTATCGTTGGCATTTTCGATCAACGAAGAATAAACTGTTAACGACTTCGTTAGCGTTCGTTAATTAACTTCTAGAATTTGACAAAGTGCGTTTTTTGCGTTTCGTAATTAATTTGAAATAAAAGCGAAAGGTTGATTAAATGGTCAGTAGGTTCGGGCTTACAAAATCGTAACTATAAAGAATGTGCTATTTAATGAGTTGCTACGAACAACAACAATTTATTATCGTCTTAACAATACGATACTGCCATTAATAAAATTTTCGCCAATGACAAATTTAATTGAAATAGTCAGAATTCCTTCCACATCTCGTAATTATTTTTATCTATCCCATTCCACTTCTTCCTTCGATTCGCACAAATCAAATATGTTTCCAATTGGAATTTTGTATTAAAGAGTTCCCAGATTTTAAACCATTCAATGGCATTCATAGACAGATGACAGTTCTAGAATTACCTAAAGATCTAATAAAAATCATTGTAAGACTATTTTATGCAAGACTTATAAAACACATAACATATTTATTATATCTAATCAGAAGACCACTAAAAACATAAATCATTACTTTGGCAGAAACTCGAAATTATTGCAAAATACAATTCAAGAACTCAAGGTAAACAAAAACTCTCCCTTTTTGTGGAGTTGCCAGTAGACAAGATGTTCAAGGCCACACTCTGTGGAGCTCTCTAATAGCTCTACCGCCAACCATTATTTCGTCATTGACTACGAATGCTAAACAACCTTTTGAAAAAAATGGTAACTAAAGAAGAGCAGCAACAACAACAACACCAACAGCATCGAGGAATTATGAAGAAGATCAACAATTATCTTTATGATCTTGGTATATGACGCATATGGATTGAAGAGATCCAATTTCTAGGTGACCAAAAACTAGATCACCGTGCAACATTCTAAACCTTGCAACAACTGTTTTTGAGTTTTATTTCAGAGATTTTATGGTTTAGCAGTGCAAACTGAATGCTTGAGTGAGTTTAGCGTCAGTCGTTAGAAATTAAATATTTCATAACACATCTAAAAATGTCAAGTATTTTTTTTGGCAACATTTATTTGATATGTTTGCCTTTTAAAAAAATTGAAAGGATTTATATTCCATAAGGAAGAGTTTTTTTTTTTTGTTTTTGGTAATGTTTAGAAGGTTTAAGCAATCATGAATCATAATTTTGGTTACTTGTTAAGACATAACCACGCAATGACTGCTGTAGCAGCTAGCTATTTCATGCGGTATTAAAACGAAATGTTATAAAAGGGAAAACAACATCATTCATGTTTGCTTACTTTACAGCATTTTATTAATATCATGTTTTGATAAAGACCCTTTTTTCAACTTCCTTAAAATTTAATTCGTTATGTCACAATCATATGATTTTTATTTATTTTTTATAAAAAGTTGGCAACAATTTAATTTTCCTCGTGGTTTCAGGTAAAAGGTGTTCAAATATTTTTTTCTCGTTCCTCAACCAAGGTTGGTTGATGAAGAAATATAATTATTACAGCCAACAAACAAGCTCACTGTGACTGCAGCTGTCTCACGCAGTAGTAAAATTAAGTATTGCAGCAGTCATTTACTGTTGTAGTTACAGTAATATTAAAAATATAACAGTTGTCGAACACCCAAACGCGTTGATAGATTTTGTTACAATAAAATTTTGTACAATAAAATTTGAATCAAATAAAGAAGTCAGGACGTGCCACTTGTGTGAACATCTTCAATTAAATTTTCTTCATAAATTCATTTTAACTGTAATAACTTTCAAAATTCATCTCAACTTCAAGAACTTCTCAAAGAGTGCAAGGTTTTTCTCACCCATTATCAAGAATCGCTAATGCAGAAATAGAATATATATTCTTTGCAATGGTTGAAGCATTAGGTCTAGCCATAAACTCGCGCACAAAATTCTGCTGCCTGCTAAAAACACTACGAGGCAGTGCTTCAGCAACTATTCGACACAAATTTTAATTGAAAGTAAAATTTTTATCCGTTTTGTATTTTCCAACTGACAATTTTTAAATGTTTACACAATTTCCGATTACATTGCTCTTTTTTGTTTTAGTTCTCTGATTATTTTTATGTTCTCTGCTTAGAGTTTACTCGATTTCAACTGTTTGTCCGTCTTAATGTTCGCCAGACTGCCGGTATTTTTTATTCGATTTTGTTTATTTTTTATAAAAAAAGAAACAAAACTACTTTCCTTCGATTCGTTTCGATTCAATGGACGAATGAATTCTTACTTTTTTTCTTTGCATCATGGTTTAATGAGATTCTTCAGATATCACTTTGTTTTACTTTATTACTGTCATTTTCTTGATTTTATTCTGATATTTTATTCTCATTTCATTATAGATTTTTTTTTCTTATTCTGCATAACACAAAACGGTATTCACTCACCGCTACTTTATTTTGTGTTTCCATTCTCGATATAAAATTCTCTGCGACTTCGATGTAATTGCTGCAAATTATGGCAAATATTTTCTCAGTTCAACCGCCTTTCACTCAACTTCATTCAATTCAGCTTCTCATGATATTCTTGATTTGTTCTGAATGTCTTTCGGTCGCTTATTCTTTTCGCATTACTAAGCTCGATCCGATACTGGATGCTGCAAAAATTCTTGGTAATTGTTCCTTTCCTTCCTTTGTTTACCTCCATTATTCTTGGTAAGCGGTTTCGTATTGCTTATTGTCTTGCTTTTTCTGAACGCATGAATAACATCTGGGTCAAAAGAAAAAAAACAAAATTTGCATTTCCGTTTCAGACATTCTTCCGTCCGTTCCGTTCATATAATTAAAGTTACTTATTTCGGTAAATCGGTCAATTGTTCAATATCTGACGTAGTAGTAGAATACATGTAACAGTAGTTTTTCTCTTCTTCAGCTTCTTCATGACTCTCGCTCTCGCGATTTTCCTCTCTCTCACATAGATTAGAAACTGTACGTAACACACACACACACACACGTCTTTTCACAATTCTGTTGGATGCTTTGAAGAATGCTTTCAGGGTCATCACGAGTATTTTACTTCTTATAAAAATGTTCTTATAAAGAAACAGAAATTTCGCAGATCTCTCTGTAGAAGTTGTTGCTGTTGTTAAAAAGGCTTAAAATGGTAAAATTCGCAAGAAAGCATAAACGATGAAAACTAATAAATTATATCTATAGTATTGCCGGTATAAAAACCGTATAAAAATGAAAAAAATATGACATGCCTTTGATACCGAAAACAGAAAATGCCTTTTAAATTTATAATAATAATTCAATATCAGACAGATGACCATTAAATATATAAAAATCCATAATTTCTTGATATTTGACGAAACAAATTCGCTTTTAACTGAAGCAAAGTAAACCACAATTAGAAAGCAAATTTTATAAATTGGTACTAATGAATACTTTAGGTTAAAAGAAAAATAAATTTCAAAACACAAAAATAAACTACAATTAATAACAAAATTATGGTAAAGTGAAGACTGCCTGAAGATTTATTTATTTTGAAGCAACTACAACAAAAACGTTATAAGCAATAATAACTATAATAATAATAGCAATAATTACAAAATCAATAATAGTACCAAAACCAATAACCGAAAGCTGAGCAATGTACCATTTACTGTCACAATAAATAAAATCAACAGCAAAACTAATGCAGTCGTAATTACAATAATAAAAGCCATAACAATAACAGCAATAGTAATAGTAGTAGTAGTAATAGTGCAGTAGGAGTAGTAGTAGTAGTAGTGGTAGTAGTAGTTTATTTCAATTTTCAATTTTTAATTTACATCAATTTTACAATAAGTAATAAGTAATCTCTTTAGTGCTTGTCTGCAAGAATCCTAGTAAGATTAAGTAGATTAAGGGTAAGTAGGGTAAGATAAGTACCAGTAATAGTAGTGGATGTAGGAGCCATAGTAGTATTAATGCAGTAGGAGTAAGTGCAGTAGGAGTGTTAGTAGTAGAATTAGTAGTAATAGAAGTATGGGTATTTGTAATAGGAGGGGCTAGTAGTAGTAATTTTATTAGTAGTAGTGGTAGTAGTAGTAATAGTAGTAGTAATAGTAGCAGTGATAGTGGTAGTAGTAGTATCAGTAATAACAGTAACATCACTATCAATTACACCAACCAAATCTGCAATCAAGCGCTAACAATGGCCAAAGCTAAATTGCAACAACAACAATAACAATAGTAAAGAAGATAATGCTTCAAATATTGACAGCTGCAACAACAACCTAACAAAACCAATCTTGTACTACTCACAAGGTAAACCACAATCGCATATTCTTCGCTCTTGCTTTATACCTTTCTCGTGCTTCGTGTTTCGTATATACGTTATATTTTATGCAATTCTCCAAACAAATAATCGTACGGTTCAGTCATTTATTTAACTGATATTGATATTGGTATTGGTGATCGATCTACCCTACCGATCTTCATCTTGATATTTATCATCATTACCTTTTGTATAATTGTTAAATATTTTGCGTGGTAAAAAAGCTAATTACGGTTTTAAATAAATAAATTATAAAAAGTAGTTATAAATTAAAAGAAAAACAATTTAATAAAAAAATGAACAAACCATTATTTATATATCGCGTTTAAGGTTTGGAAGTCTATTGCTGGTTTTCATTATTTTTTATCGTATTGACTATTGATACATTTCGTTTATGCTATTTAATTCATTTCTTATTCATTCTTTTTTCACCTTAATTAATTTTTTATTTATTTATTTATTTATTTATTTATTTATTTACTTATTTATTTATTTATTTATTCAATTATTTATTTGAACCCATCTTGAACCGACCGTGGTTTTTGTGAATTTTTTAATTTTATTTGGCTTGGCTTTTCAAGACCATTTTGCTTCCACGATTCGTTCTTCGAAATCCCAAAGGAGATGAAATACCGGCAGAAATGTAACGAAATTAAATTTTAAAATCACACTAAAATGTTATCAGAAAAAAAAAATAATTAAAGTCTTACTTTATTTAATCAAATAAAAATCTAGTCAAGAACTTTTCGTTTTTCATTCCAAAGTAGAAATAATTCGTTTTAGAAATTATTGAGAAAGGGTCTAAAACATAATTATATACTCCCAAAATCTTCCCTTCAAAATCTATTATTTATTAAATTTTTTATAAATATTTTCTTTGTAATAATTTTATTTTTTTAATCACCCAAAATTCTCTAAATTTTTTTCTAATTGATTTTCTAAAAAGAAAGAAATTTTTAATAATTTTCTTCATATTTTCATTTTAAGAAAGATGCTTTTTGTAATTCAAAGTCAAAAGGTAATGAAACAAAATTGTTAAAGAAACGTTCACCCAAATTATTTATCCTTATTCTTATTTATTTATAATCCGACAAGATTTTGTGTAATTAAAAGAACAAAAAAACGAGAGTAAAAAATCAGTATTTTTATCTATAGATTGCATTATAAAACAATCAAAAAAGTAAACGAATCTATAATAAAAATTGTAAAAAATAATAAACCATAATTCATTCAGTCATCCATTCAGTTATTCAGTAATACATTTATTCATTCATTCATGACAAAATGTTATTAGTTTTGTATTTGTTTTGTGATTGCTGCCGTAGTTATTGTTGATGTTGTTCTTGATATTGTTGTTGTTGTTCTCTTGTAGTTTTTAATCGTTTTATGATGCAATACATAGATAAAACGGTTTGATAAAGACTTAAAATAATCACCACAAAAACAAAGTGATAAAATAGCACACAATAACAACAACAAAACAACGACAACTACAAAAAAATAAAAATCATGTTACAACACTAACAAAAACAACTTCATTATAGAAATCTTTTGAAAAAATATTTTATAATTCTTAAATTGATCAATTCAATGACAAATCAGAATATGGATCGTGATTAGCTGCTGCAGTTGTTGCTGTTCTTATTGCTTCTATTAAATTTTTTGTTCTTTATTTCTGAAATAAATAATCAAGGCCAATTAATTAGGGAAAGGGAAAACTTAGATAATATTGTAAAAAAGAAACCATTTATTATTTGAAATAGATTAAAAAATTGCTGACTTTTCTGAAAAAAGAAACAATTCATAGAAAAATTTCTTTGAATCTTTAAGGATTTCTCAAAGGCACAAAAGATAACGTTAATGATAATTATCGAAATCTGTGTGTAATGCAAAATATTCGTAATAAATAATAAAATCATTTAATGTTTTTTGATTTACTGATTTTCGTGTTTGAATCAATAATTCCAATCGAAACTGATTCAAACATATTCACACAGATTCGAAATGGAAACTGATATGAATGAACATTTTTCGAAACGAGTTGATTTGTATACGGCTTATGAATTTAGTAAAAATTGAAAATAATCAAGTATAGGTTAATTTTAGTTGGCCAATTTCAGTAAATTTATTTAAAATATAATTGATTTAAATCAAATAAAATGAAGTGAGAGAAAATTAATTCGAACTGTTTTGAACATTTCATATTCAAATGTTTGTTGTGGAATATTTGATTTGAAATGATTACGATATAATTAATTCGAATGGAGCAAATTAGAATTAATCTAAATAAAATTAAAACAAATTAAAATTAATCTAATTAAAATAAAAATTATAATAAGAATTAACTATGTGAGATCAATTCAATTTAAATAGTATTCATTCATGTCAAACATATTTGCATTTGCGAACTAATTGAAGACGAACATGTTTGAAATTCAATTAATAAACACAAATTTTAATCGATTTTGCTTAATTAGAATTTACTTGAATAAGTAAAATAAGTAAAAATAAGTAAAATAAATACCCGCTTGGGTAAATAAAACAAACGCTTCTTCAAATCAAATTCAGATTTAAATTGAATTACCTGACATCGAACTTCTTGAGATCGTATTCTGTTTGAAATCGAACTTATTTGATTTGACCTGATTTAGATCATACTATTTCTACCTAAACTAAATAAGGCTGTACAAATTAAGTCAAAACCTTCCGTTTTGAAATCGTTTGACACCAGACGGACCCAGAAT
Source organism: Physocephala rufipes (assembly GCA_963966595.1). Classification (NCBI taxonomy): domain Eukaryota; kingdom Metazoa; phylum Arthropoda; class Insecta; order Diptera; family Conopidae; genus Physocephala; species Physocephala rufipes. Next base: position 30,505,303 of record OZ016505.1, on the reverse strand, counting down.
ATGGTTTGTGGGTTTGTAGAAACTGAGAATTTGCTGCAATGAAACAAATGCGAACCCGACAAATTAGAACCGAATGGAAATTGAGAAGGAGAAATTTTGTTTGTCTCATATTGTTGTATATATATAGTATTCATTTTTAAACTAAAATGTATTTGCATCGAGCTGCTATTGAGTCGAGCTGCTCCAAAATTAATATAAGACTAATCCTTAGACTTTGTAACTATAGAGCTTAGTCAAACCGTTAAAGTTGTAAAGCCTTTAACTTTTTTTGTGCGGCTAATACAATCTTTTGACAAACGTCAAGTTAACTTGGTTTCTGTCAAGCTTGCGTGAACTTTTGATTGACAGTTTCAAATTGACTCAGAAAGTAGGTTTTCTGGTGGATTTATTCAGTTAAGTCCGGACAGTATTTGTTTCACGGACAAAATGTTCTGTTTTTACACTAACAGTACGCTAACAATACAATTTTTACACAATTTTAACGTGACAATTCTAAAATTGTTATGAGTTTGTGTTCAATAAGAAAAAATTAATTGCACAATATACTAAAAGTCGTTTTAATATCAAGGTCGCTCTAGCAATTTACTCGTATAATACGAAATCGTAATTCGTATAATCGTAACAAACGAAATTTCACCTTGTGTGTCTTAAGGTCATTCATTCATTATTGGCCACCTTTAACTAATGTCGGACTCTAAGCTCAAGATATTTTTAAAGCTGCGAATTTATTTTATTTTATTACTTTTTTATTACGAAATTGATTATATTTTCATTTTATTTTCTTTTTTTTAATTTTAATTCTCCCTCTCTATTTCTTTTCTCAACAGTTTCACAAACGTATGTCGCCGCAGCAGTTGCAGAGTGTTTTTCATGTTGATAGTGCGTCATCCGTGCCGCATTACGAGGTTGTGCAGCTTGTGCATCAGTACACAAAAACAGATGATCATACATTGCAACAACAAAAACGTCGGCAACGGCGCAATATAAATGTTATATCTGTTGCCGATGACGATAAAGAGGCGCATCGTCATGTTAAAAAGAATTTAAGTAAAAGTCCTTACTACAGTCAGTTGAAACTGGCCGCCGCGGCTGAGGCTGCTGCACGCGCACCAGTCTCGTTAAAGAATACGTCAAATAGTAGCAAAAGCAGCAGTAGCAACAAAAACAATAGCAGCAACAATAGCAATGAAACTGAGAGTATAAGCAATACACGCAATGCTGCCAGTAACTCCATCAGCAATATCAATATTATAAATTTGAGTAACAACAATCCTGACATCGTTGAAGAGCGTGAGGGACCGGAGAGTAATTTAGTCGATGTGCGCAGTATCAAGGAACATAATGTCGCTTTTGTTGCTTTTGGTGAAAATTTGAATTTGACTTTGCACGCTACCGATGGTCTTTTCAAGCAAGGACCGCACAAGTTGCGATTATGGACAGTGCGCAGTGGACCGAATGCCACACATGGTTTAGATATTGAGGAAATAGTGGATGAGGTGAGTGAAAGAAATTGTTTAGGCGAAATGAAAAATTTTAAAATGTAAAAATTTACAACAATCCCGAAATGATACTCCATTACCATAAACAAGACAATACTTCCTGATTTCTCGTCTGCAAACACAAGACTGTACAATGAATATTATTTCATAATATGGCTTCTCTTAATGAGAAATAGTTTTTTCCAAAAACAAACTCTTTTTGTGAAGATCTAACGTTCAGCTAATTGAAATGAAAGAAATAAAAACTTTATTAAAAGATTAATTAGTTGGATTTAATTTAGTTTTAGAATTAATTCAATTAATTTATTTTGTATTAATGTAATTTAATTTACCAAGAATACTAAATCATAATAATAAAAACTTGGCCTGATTGGGATTTCATTGATTTCGTAATCCCAAAAGAGAGCTATGCTACAGAAAGTCTTCGAATAGAGAACGCATTGCTTGCTCGCTTTATTAAACACTTTCGTTTATGAAACAACGAGTTCATTCAATGAGTGAAGCGAAGAAAGATACATAAAATAGTGCTTGCTGTTTTACGGGGTTTATTGGGTAGAAGACTATATTACTTTTCGTAAAAAAGTCGAATTCAATATAAAAAATTTAATTCGTTTCTTTTAACATATTCCTGTTTTCCACTTTTACTATTTTATTTGCATATCGTTTCTACACTCTCTATCCTAAGCAGCCTTCCATTGAAATTACACAGTTCGTGTAATTCGTACGGGCATTTCTTTGCAATTACGTAAATCAAAAAGTAATACAATAGTTGCCACAGCTGGCTGTTGCACCAATAGCACTAGCAATAGCAACACAAAATAGCAAGAGTGGCAAAAAAACAAGAGTAAAAAAATGTTGAAAACAGAAATAATAAAAACAATTTTTTTTAAAAAAAAAGTTAGTTTCTTATGCAATCTCTTGATTTTTCTATTAATTCTTTCGCTTTTTTCCTCTTTCACTAACGTAAAAGATCGGTCTAACCACTTCGTCTTTTAGTCTTTTTAATTTTGAATTGATCGGTTATCGGTTCGGCTTTTAATAATCGAACTCTTTTCACTTTTATACATCATTATTATTATCATTATTGTAATTATTAATGGATTGCTGGAATTTAACAGTTAAATTTAATGTTTAAGTTTAAGTAAATTATTCTAATTTTATTTATTTATTTTTAGTCTTACTGTATTTTTTTTTTTTGAGATTTTTACCTGGAAAACACGATTTTGGAAGAATATAAGAATATTCATTTTTAAAGGACCACCTTCAATAATTTTCGCTTCATAATCATTTTTTATTTATAATTAATTCAGATTTTCATCAGACTTATACTTTGGACGCATTTCCAATAGCTCGCTTTTAATGTTCGCGAACATGTTCGCCAACTTTCTAGAAAACTCTTATCTAAACTTCTTTGAAAACCATTTAGTTATTTTTGAGTCCATAAATTTGAACAAAATTTATTCGAATACTACCGTTTTTTTGCTTTGATTATAGTTATTCTAAGGTTATTCGAAGATCTTTATCTAATAAATTTATGCGTCGCGAACTTTACGGTTTCTCATTAAAATTGTAAAATATATTGGTCTTAATACAATCAATAAAAGACTAGGTCGAGTCGTGACGCCATGACTCATAAAAATAACAATAAGACAAAATCCAACAACAACAATAAATCCAATACAAAAAAGTAACCGACCAACATTTTTAAAAAATCACACACGATCAAAAAATGACAAATTTCGATACTGAAAATCAATGACCAATAATGATAATAAAGCAAGTAACGTTAATAATCAATTTTGGTAAATTATTTTTTATTGTACATTTCTTTCAGTATAGTTTTTATAAATTCTTTTTTCATCTGTCTTCACAGCGAAGTAATAATTTCATAAGCATTCCCTTTTTAAATAAGAAAATGATCTTTAGAATTTTTCTAGTGGAGGAAAAGGAAACCTGAATTAGAAGAGATCATATTTGGAATTAGAGCATTTTTATTATTTTTACTGAAATAAGAATAATTATTACTTTGCATTTATATTATTTTATACTCAAGAATTGCTTGCATATAATTATTACGTTTAACCATTAATGCTTTACATCATTCTTCAGGTGGTTTTGTGTAAATTAATTTTTCTCTACAGACCTTTTTCAGAAATAACACTTGTTCTCCAAAGAAAACAAATTTACATTTTCCTCTATTAAATTAATAAATTATTATTCTATTCATTTTGATAATTTATCGATTTGATTCTTTCATAATGACAAACTTTATAAATAATTAATTATCTTCCGGCGAGTTTGTCGCTTAAGTCTTTCCTTAGTATCAATTATATAAAAAAGACTTTGTTGGGTAGAAATTGTTTTATTGAGCTGGAAATGATCATTAAAACAGCTTAAAACTATCAAAAAAATTCTGCAGTTAATTGAAAGAATAAATAATTGCTTAAAAATCTCGCCGGATTGAATTCGATTAAATTGTATGTTTTTACTGTTGAAGTTAATTCAAATTTAAGAAAAAATAAACGATAAACTACTAAAAATTTATTGGTGTAAACAAAAAAAGCACAAAAAAATTTATTTTGAATATGTATTTCGAAACAATAAAATCGTAAATTTGTAAAGACGAAATAAATAAATACAAAATTGAAACTAATGAAAGAAATCGATTTCTGTTCGCGAGAATGGAAATTCCGAATTAACTTAATTAGCGAACAAAAAATTACAATATGTTAAAGGAATAAGAATAAGAAACAATGAAAATGCTAATATATATATATTAATAACCCTTAGAAGTTTTGGAAAAAGTTTGACTGATATTCCCGAACAATAAACAAAATCATTTAAATAAAAATTAAATAATTAAAAATAAGAAAAGTTTAAACAGAGAAATACAAAGATTTAAAAAGAGATTGGATTTATTTTAAGATAACGAAAGAGTAAAATTCAATATCAGTAGAATCGACATAAAAAGGCATAATGGATGAGGAGCATCGGCCATTATTAATTATTGAATCATTGAAATCGAACAAATATTCAAATAAAAATCAAAATTTCTTTTTTTCTGCTACGATTTCTGACCATATAAAATAACAATAGCAGCAAACAAAATAGAAGGAACAGTAAATAGCAATTGCTTTGCATAAATTATTTAATGTTCGCGAACTTAAAAACAAATAAGATTTTGTTCCAATTATTAATTACAACTTTTATACGCGCCGTAAACCACCAACAACAATAATAATAATTATGCCATTTTGTTAGTTAATTATGAGAATATTTTTGTTAATCAGAGAATGTCATGCAATGAGTTAACGAAATAAGGTTTACAAAGTTGGTTAAAGCATCCATAGAAAACTAACATCGACAAAAAATTTGCATAATTAGTAACTTCACAATGTACCCCAAATTTTAATAAGAAAAAATATTACAAGGAAAACTTTAAAATGTTGAGATAATAACAATTACAACTGCAATTACCAACAAAAATAGGGCAATAGACACAAAACATACTGTCATTTTCGTCTCCAAATTTTTTTCTAACTCAGCGTGGGTTATATAATTGTCTTGGAGTTTCGTTGTTGTTGTTGTTGTTTCAGAAGAAAAATTACGAATTCGAGTAAAGAAAAAAATGCAAAAGATTGATTTATACATTTTGGCGACGTATACATGGGCGGACATACCCACGGTTGTGGGAGTTTTGTGAACAAAAATATTACATATGTGTGCACATCATGTGCAAAATTTCAATTTTTATGAAAACCTTACATTAACTGAACTTTATTCACTCGAATGGAGTCGAATAGTTTTAGCCCGAAAAAAAGCTATTTTCGCCACAAAATAGCTCACAATAATTTCACCAGATAACTTAGCTTAGTCTTTGATCTGTATAATCTAAATATTCCAAAAATCTTTTCTTTAAAGAAAATCTAAACGGACAAATTCTAAATAAATTTATAAATTGCAAAAGCAAATATAAAAAAATACTGAAAATTAAAATATAAAATAATAAAAAACAAAGTCTTTACAATTTTCAAACTTTATAAATGATCATCATTATTATTCCGCTTTTATATTGTCTACACGGAATATATTTCATTATTACAAATTTATCCCACGATTTTTTAATGAAGCGAAAAAAAATTAAAATTATTGTAAATACAAATAAAACACCAAAATAAGAAGTAACGAAATTTGCAATTAACTTCATTCACTTTCATTCAAAGAAAAAAATTCGAAAGGAAAAAATGAAACTCTTCTAATACAACACAATTTTGTCTGTTTTTATTTCCTTTATGTTTATTGAATTTTGATTTTTTTAAAAAAAATTTTTTCATTTTAGTTTTTGCTTTCTATTATTTTTTCTGCATTGTAATTTTTTCCGTTTTTTATAACATTAAACGTCTCTTATTACCGTAGTTTATAATAACTTTCGTATGATATTACCTGTATTGTTGTTGTCTTTCTTGTTCATAGTTTTATGAGGAGGTGTAGGTGTGACTCTGTTTTTTCCCTTTTTGTTTTGGTTGTTATTGTTGTTGTTGTTCAATCGTACTTCTTATGGTTTTTAATATCTGGTTGATATTCAAAGAAGAGACGCCCTAAAGAGTGAAATCGAAAGTGAAATGTTTAGAGGAAATAAAATTGATACTCATTCCACAAAAAAATGATACAATGCATACATATAATGAATATGCATAAAATAAAGCTTTTCTTGCAACTTTTGTGTAAGACATTTAGAAAGTAATGAAATATTTTTATAGCTTTTTAATGAAATTAATTTATTCCTATATAAAAATCTCTTTTATGCAAAAAACAATTAAATAAAAATTATTAAAATTGTTAAGAATATTTTTAAATAAATTTATTTCAAAAAAGAATATTTTCTTTTCTCTTTCTTGGAATATATTTTAAATAATAGATTCGGGTGGGTGAATAAATCGTATTGGAAAATTAGAAAATATATTGATATTATGAAATAAATATGAATTCGAAAATCGAAGTCTGATTACCTTTATCACGATATCAATACCTATAAAAGTAAAATTTCAATTTGGACAAACAATTAAGATTAGTAAAAATAACAATAATTTATTTATTTCCATTGTTAAACATAATTTAAAATATACGAAACTGTAAATATCTTTCTATTGGAAAAATACATTTATATTCATAAAAAAATAACAAAAAACTGTAAGAACCAAACATCAATTGATTTATAAAGAAATGACAATTGAAAACATTTTACAAGAATACAACATATTGTATTCTTCTAAAGTCGAACAGAATATTTGTTGCAGTTTGTAGCATTAAAAACAACATCTAGTAGAAGCATAACAGCATGTTAAGCATAAACTGCTACCGAACATGAATAACATCTTACTCGTTCGTGCACGTATAGAACTAGGGGGTACGTGTTGTTGTTGCAACGATTAATATAAAAAATTTGCCTCACATAAATTTGTTTATTTATTCATAATAATTTTAAAAAGCTGTAAATATTTATCTTAAATAAATAATAATTTAAAAACCACGACAAATGGCAACCGACTTAAACGTGTATCACTTGAAGTGAAATCAACAAGAATTTTTTTTCGTTTTTTTTTTTTGCTTCTGGCAAAATTTAGAACTTTTAGATTAACCCATTCGCTAAATCTAAAGAACCTTGAGCAACCATCGCATTTGGCCTCGGCATAGTGGCTTCATCTTGTCGAAGGATGTTGTCTTCGGGCAGTCTCCAAGAACAATTCGATGAAGTTTTCTGTTCACTTCTAATTATGTCGAGCAATTATTTGAAAATTTGCAAATTTGTTGCCAATGCTGGGCAGATATTCTTGGTTAAATAATCATAAGTGATCCATGGTCAGCAAGTGTGGTAACATTATGTATGTGCGTGTGTGTTTTTGTGTTTTAACAGATATTCCTATGCATATATACGCCTACACACTACATTAATTATATATGCAAAATATTTCAATGTCATGTAATAAGTTTTTGGCCCTCTAGCATTAAATCATTTAGGGAAACACTTTAGTTGATTGCCCCTAGGTGGTAAAAATATCGAGTAATAAAAATAAGCAAACTGTAATCATTCAGTCATTCTTGTCATGACTTTTCTTTTAAAACTTTGCTGGGTATTCAGAGGAAACGTTTAATTGAATGATTAATAATGTGAAAGAGATTACACCGAACTTTTTTATAATAAATATTTCTCTTATCGTTTCAAGAAATTCAACATTATTTGGAAAATCTTGATCTCGAATAATGGAAAAGAGCCCAAAATTCACAATGTATATTTGACAATTTGCTCCCATTCTGTAGACACCAGTCCCCAGAGCTAAAGAGATAGAAGTCTCTACACATACACACACAAATACAATTTATTAACTCTGACTGCAAAATCTTGCAATTCGCTGGAAAATCTCGTACATTCCCGAGTCTGTGTATAATCGAATCAACAGCGTCAGACTTTCGAAGCGTCAGTAATTAACAGTTATTGTGACAATAACAATAATGATAGTTATTATCAAACATCCAGTAAGCAAAACGATGACTTTCCTGCCAAATAGTATTCTTGTATAAACTATTCTGGTACTATGAATATTCTTCCCTAAACAGAATTATTAATTGTCATTGTGGGGTTGTTTTTATTTCGAGATTTTATAATTCACGTTTTTATCTGCTTTGTTTTTATTTAGTTCACTCCTTTATTCATTTATTTCATTTGAATTTATTTCCGTTTATTGCAGGACTCTCAATCGAGTGAAGAAATTGGTCAAGTATTCCAGGATGAAGCAAATATGGCGGCCATACTAATGCGGCGTCATTTGGAAACTGGTGACTTGATGATGGTGAGTTGAACAATATCAACTTATATATTACGAACTTATATATTACTATTCTTCCTTCGTTTTACTCTTCTTGTGTGGTATAATTAGAATCATGCTTCTTTTATAACCCAATTCTCGATTGGTTGTGTGGTAGGCCTTAATAAAACAAATACAACCTCCACCGATTCATTCATTTTCAATTTATTGATTGAATGACCTTCAGAGGCCGTGCGATACATTGGTTTGTGCTTGTAATGTTTGTAATGTGTGTGTGTGTATGTGTGTGCGCTTCTGCACTAATATATAAAAAACTATTGACGTAGCGGACCCTGGGCTTTGAAATTTATTAAATTCAAAATAAATTGAAATTTATTAAATTCAACTAAAATTTTTTCAAATGGCGCCACTGTTTAGTAAACCAACAAACGTGGAAGAACGTGTTTTTAACAGCTACACCAACAGTGTCGACAACAACAATAGTGTGTCGGTTGATTTCTTTAGTAGTTTCAGGCCATACAAAACTAATGTTGTGATTATTGTTGTTGTTGTTTTGTCACAATTTGAATTTAAATAATTTAGCTTAAACAAATAAAATACAATATAATTGATAAACGATCAATATACTGAACGATAAACCGTAGGAAATATAAAAAAAGCAAATTGTACACAGAGAAAAAAAGAAATCGATAAAAGAACAAAATTGATTCATTTCTAAACAACTTCAATTTTTAAGTATTATTTCACAAAGTAATGATATTGTGTCCCAAATTATTTGTTATGCAATTCTCTCATGTTTTTAAATAATTTTGTACCGCTTCTATACAATCCTTATAAATCTCAATTAATACCTGGAAGCAAATCAGCTGTCAAGTAGACATCGCTGGAAATGTTTCAAACCGCCTCTTATTAAGTAATTATCTCTTTTTCTTAAAAAACTTTTGTATCGGGTTTACACAATCCTTATATTCCCGCACTAAACCGGGGAACTGTCACTTTGACAGCTGTTGCCTGTCAGAGTGACTACAATGAAAAGGTGTTACCAACACAGAAAACTAACAATTATATTAAACATATGTGATTATCCAACAACAACATAGGTACACTTTATATCGTTGTTTTCTTATTCAATTCGCATGCAAAATCAAATTTCACTCAATGCACCAAGTATATATCTTTCCTCGTCTGCAATATCATCATCCTTCTCATTTTGAGCATCACTCAAAAACAAAACAATGGAAAGCAATGTCACTTATGTTAATCCTCGTTGGAGTTGTTGTTGTTGTTGCGATTATCTTTTCTTACTCCTTATAAAATTATATCGAAATAATTAATGTAGTTCGTTATACTTGTGGTGACTTGAAGCATTCTTGTTATCTCTTGCTCTGATTATTTTTTCATATTTAGTTTTTTTTGTCGTATTGAAAGCTAAAGCACCTGCGGCCTGTTACAGTTATTGTTGTTGTTTTTGTTGCAACTGATGCTACTGTTGTTTTTCGCTTCTGCTACTGCCGTTTAGCTACTGCTATTTTTCGATGTGACAATGATTTCAACAACAACAACACACAGCTACAACAACAACAGCAACACCAACACAAGACCCATAACGACGACGCCCCTGACGCTAAAAACCATCATCCATTTCGAAAAAAAAACAAACAAGAAATCGAAAACAAGAAAAACCAAAAACAAAATCAACGAACAAGAAATAATGTCGCCTCAGCTGAGTTTCCAACGCGCGGTTCAAGAGCGTCGAAGCCAGCGACATTGCGCTCGTACCTTGACCAATTTTTTTATTAAGTTTTTATTAATTTTTCTATTATTGTTGTTGTTCTTGCTGGTTTGGCTTACTCTTTTTTTCTAATTCTTCTTCTTGTTCTTGTTCTTGCATTGTAGTGTAATATTGTTGTTGTTTTTGTTGCTGTTCACGGTGTGAAAATTACTTCTTTTTTTGAAAATATATATAAAACTTTACTCACTTTTACTGCGCCTCCTATCCTGTTCTTGTTCTTGATTTCTTTATATGGTATTAATTTTTTCAATTCTTTTTATTCTTACTAAAAAGAAAACTTCTTTAAGGTCATAATAGTTTTCGCTTTATCTTTTGTTTGATAAAACAATACCGTGTAAACGACGATAATTATCGTCAATTCTGCAATTTTTCAAGGTATTTATACGATTTTCGTTGCAGCATTTCAGAGAGTTATAGACTGTAAAATGTTGTTGCTTTAGTTGTTGCTTTCAATTTTATTCAGAACATCTCAGCCCATTCTGAGCATTATCTGAATTCTTAATCTCGTTCATTACTCTTGCTTTTATTTTTGACCTCCGTGTTTTTACTTCTTCTTTTATTTCTTTTATTTAGTATTTGTAATTTCAGTTTTAAATATTTATTTCATTTAATCTTTAATTATTATTTTTTTTTATTTTTGTTTTAATTTTAAACCGAAGAGTTTAGTTAATTACGTATCAAGTTGAAAAAACCCTTTTCTTCTGAAAGAGAAATCAGCCTATAAAAAGTTTTTGAACGAATTAGAATCATTCCGCCACATAATATTTTTTAGATGTAAAATAAAACCACAGTTTAACGCCTCATAAAAGCTTTTTAGTAATAATAAATTAAGCATTAATTATGAATTAAAATTTGTAAATTTGAAACTAATTTTTAATCTAATATTACAAACGATTTTGGTATTGACTATGACTTATATATAAATGTTATTTTTAACGTTTTATTATAAATTCGCGTTTTATTAATTGTAATTAATTTTTGGAGCTTTTGTTTATTAACTTTTTTTAGCTTTTGTTTATTTATCAGAATTAGTCATGAATTCAGAGATAATTATAGATTTAACATTAAATTGAAACTCTGACACAAATTTGAATTTAATTAATTAAATTATATACAAAATTAAATTTAAAATAATTAAAATTAGCATTAATCGCGGTTTTAATATTAACTTTATTTTTAATATTTATTAGACTAAGTTAGACTTAGTTTAACATTATTCACGCACTTAATATTAAAAAAAAATTAACATCAATTACGAAATCTGAGTTTTTATGAATTTACCATAAAATACGTATTTAATATTAGTAATTGGAATTATTATCTATTCGTTTAACTTTGTATAACAAACATGAGTTATGATTCGAATATTAATTATGGGTTTAATATTAGTTGATTTAATATTAATTAATCACGAGATTAATCTTTGCCTTTTAAACTTTAAATTTAAAACTAATCTTGAATTCAATTGCAGATCTAAATTATGTTTTAATTATGCAGTTAAATTTCTCTATAAATTTAACATGGACTGTTAACTTTATGTTAATTTGAATTAATCTCGAATTTATAATTTATCACGAATTTATCATAAAGGATTAATTTACTAAAACACTATACATTAATTGAGAAATTTAGTTATAAATTTAATCCTGAAATTATATACTGAATACTAATTTTAAAATTAAAATAAAATATGAATGTGTTGATTGAAAGCTTAACGATGAATTTAATATTAATTATGGATTTAAAATGAAATGTAAATTTAACTTTAATTGCAGTTAAATATAAATTCAACCCTAAAATAAAAACCAGTTTTAAAATTAAAACTAAATACGAACATTAACATTAATTACGTATTACATTAATTTTAAATTTACCATTAATTAAGAATCTCGCACTCACAGTTGATTCAACATCAATTCTAATTTTAACATTAAACGACTTAAATTGGTGGATTAATTTAATTGTTTTAAATATATTTTGCTAATTATTTTCATAAATATGCAAAATGGTTAATTTCTTGCATCTACGTTTTCGAAAGATTTAATGTAAGCAAAGAAAAAGAATTACTTCGTAATAGAAAAATTACAAGACGCAAAATTTAAATTTGCATTTTTTAATTACATTATCTTTGACTTCTCATTGCTCAGAAATATGACTTTTGGCATTCTTATTCTTCTTCGTTTTGCGGCATCTTCATTACAAAATGACTGAGTGACTGGCAAATAGTTGTTTTTTGCATTTTTGTAAATACCAAGGCCGAATCTGCACGCAGACCAACACAAACACAAACAAATATGTAGACGGGGAAGCACGCTGGGGAAGAGAGAAGAAACGAGCGGGTGTACCAATTAAAATATTCCGACGGCTGAAGCGCAAACAGTGTTGCGAAGGGAGAGTTTGTTGTAAAGTATTAATGCGCCAAATTGACTTAGACTGACATATAGACACTTAAAGAGAAACCTAGGCTTGGTTCCAACAAATTAGCCAAGTTAACAAGGCTGCTACTTCTTGTCAGTTCTCAAGTGGCGATCACTTCGATAGAAAATCGGCAATACCAAGCGCATCGACATCACTAATGTTTAAAGCACAAATGTTAACGAAAATGATTAGCTGAAGATGCTGCTAAGCCATCATTGTTTTTTTCTTGTTTTTATTTTTACTTATCTATTTGCTTTTGTTTGTTTTGTTTTTTGTTTTTTTTTCTTTTTTGTATTTTGATTTTGCTTTGGGTTCTTCTCAATAAGTAAATGTCAAGCAGTGAAGAAGAAAATCAAGTTAAAGCTTTTGTTACTCGTTTGTGGCCGGATGCATTACACACTTACGTTATCGTAATTTTTCTTACGAAAGCCGTAATGGAGAAGAAGAAGAGGAGGAGGAGGAGTCGGCAGCAAGTAACAGTTAATAATAAAGTTATAATTGCGGAAGATGTACTTCGCAGAGCGATTTATGAAATTATGCAAAATCAGGAATATTTTTAACAAATGCTTCCATCTTTAAAAAAAACCGTTTTTTAATCCAGTATTTTAGTGATTATTTTTATAATGCAAACCGTTAGCTTCCTTTTAGCGTTTATCTCTTATTAAATTAAAATTAATGAATAATTATAAAATTAAGAAATTTAACGTCAATTTTATATTCTTTTTTTCCATCAATGATGAGAAAATATTAATTTTTGGATCCTCCAAATTTCCTAAATGCAGTTTTTTTAACTCTAATGAAATACATCCTGTAGTTATTCAATGCTGGGAAATTTGAGAGCACGGCTGAAAAGTTTCTTGTATCAAAATAAACAATTTGCTTTACTTGTTCTTTTGTTTGTCACATATTTCAGGATTTGGTGCATTATCTTCATTAATTGTTCTATGATTTCTTTAGTCATTTTCAGTTTCCCATACATTTTTAATTTCTTACTTTACTCTTTCTTTTTTCCTTTAATTGCCTTCATTTTTAAATTCACTTCGAATTTATTTTCATTTTCATTTTTAATTTATTTCCTGCTTTACAGCTTTATACTAAAAATGCAAGACTTTAAATTTTTACGTTCTTGAATTGTTCGCATCCCGTTTTCTTTTGGGTTTGGTATTCTTCTTTGCGATTTTTAGCACGAAATAAAAGAAACGCGACGTCTTGTGTTTAAAACAAATTAACGAACAGCAAGCAATAAAAATGTTTAATAATTTTACGCGAAAACAAATTTAATAAATAAAATTAATAACATTTGAAATTATATAAAAATAAGTTGGAATTTTTTTGAAATTCAACTAATCGATATCTTTTTTTTAATAATTTTATTTTATAACAAATTCATTTTTTTCCGTATTTAAAAACCTCTCATTCGTATGAACCAGCATTTGATTATTTCAAAATGCAAAGAAACCAAATGGCAGCGTGCCTTCCTTCTTCTTCTTCTTCTTGAGTGAAATAAACGCGCATCTTGAATTAACGGCCGCCATTTATTGGATCAAAGAAGAAACGGCCGCCATTTATTGGATCAAAGAAGAAACGATGTTGAAATAACCGCAATAAAAACAAAACAAAAACAAATATGCAAGAAACAAAGAAAAAAAAAGAAAAGAAGAAACAAAAACACTAAAGTTTTGCATGCTCTTTTACGGGTTTTGTTTAAGTTGAGGGTGTTGGAAGACTATCGTTTAAGCATCATCGTATCAAGCTACTTGCTGAATATATGATGATTGTTCACACGCGTAGAATTAAGCCAGTTTGATAATTTTAGCCACTCTAACATTTTTCATTTTTTAAATTCAGACCTGAAATTCATCTGAAATTCACCATAAGATTGATTGATCCATCGTTGACGCAAAAAATTAATAAATAAACAAATATCAACTAAAATACGATGTCTTAGTTCATTTTTCTAAACCAAAAATTTGAGCTGAAAATCACAAGAAATTTAATGCTAAAGAAGTTGAGATAACGGTGGTACGCCTAAGTGAAATCACTTGGAAATTCATGAAAGCAACTTATCATTATTTCGAAATATTTTAGACCGAATTATTAAGGTTCAAATAGCAGTGTGATAACTCTGGTTCATGTGGGCCTCATTGGACTCATTATAATTAGTAAAATAAGCCAAACTGACGGAACATCTGTTGTGATGAATTATAGATACTCCGATTATGCATTATACCCAGATCAACTGATTATGCAGGTGGAATATTTGTCGAAATAATAGCAAGTCTTAAGGCAAAAAAAACATGACGATGATCCATTTATGATCCATTTAAGATAGATATCAATGTATAAAGAAATGAAATATTGAAGAGATCCCAGCCATAAGAGCAGGATATCTCAGAAACCTGATATAATATGATAATAAAATAATAAATACAATATTAATAATAAAATAATTTATAACAAGCAAAAATTCATGACAACAACAATAAAATGAACAATAACTAATGGCATATTTATATAGCGTTAACACTTAATAGAGAACAGAAATTCTTTAAAAGCAGAACGCTAATAATTTAATAGCATTTTCTTTTGGTAACTTCTTACCCAGACCACCCTTTTCAATAGACACAACCGCAACAATAATGACCATAATGCCATAATAACAACATCATTAATCAATTCGCCAACAATGAAACAGCTACAGCTATTTATTTAGTAGTGATCTATTGTTATCGCTTCTGTGGCTACAAATATTTTTTTCTATTTTCAATCATATCTTTTTCTTTGTGTAAAAGTGTATTTTAAATTTTATTGTCCTTGAACACGTATAAGAAATTAAGTGAAATAAATTGATTATTGAAATGATTTAAATTCAAATTGAAAAAAGTGTTTCAGACAAAATTTATTCACGCAAGTGTTTCCATCCATATCGATTAATGCCTATTAGGCAACAGTTAATTGTTGGTTTCTTCATTTAGGGCCCTTTAAAAATGAATTGAAGCCTTACGAAACACTAAGCAACTCTCAATTCTTTTAGGCTTACATAAATGTAATCTTTCTTAGACTTTTTCTATAAAAGCTGTTTAGTTAGTTTGGGTTGCAGCCTCTTTAACTAAATAAAAACGCAGAGTTTTTTACGAATATTTGATGTTGCAGTGCATAGTTCTTAAACACTTTTACGAATATCGTTATTATTTAAAAAAGTATTATTTCAATTCGAACTTCGACTTCTGGGAACGCGAAGTACAATTAAAATAAAAAATAGTTAGAAGAATCGATGTCACTAGCAATTCACTTTTTAACACTGAAATAATACTGGATTCTAGAGCTCCAACCCCATTTTAAATTTTTAAAGCGTTATTTAAATATTAGGAAATCAAACGAGAGTAATTAAAATTAGTTAGAAATTTTGTAACACTACTCGTTGGCAACAAAATTTCTTTTTAATATATTGATCCCAAACCCAAATTGATTATTTTTAATAACTTCGTTTATTAAAAACAATAAGTAAAACCAAACGATTATTTCTAATTTTAATTAATAAAAAGATATGTCATTAATTAAGGCATCAATTTTGTAATGACTTTTTGTTTGTTTATTTATTTTAAGCAAATAAGTAATCAATTAATTTTCATTTCCCTAAACGATTGAAAAGTGTAAAATGTTGTTACACCAGCAGGCATTATTCTGTCAACCTCACATTTTTTAACCAGACATTTTAATATGTATGAACACATACATTATCTCAACCAGATTGGCAACTGTATTGTCATTTAAACCAATTCAATTTTCCGTCATTGTTTGATGTTATCGACCGGCGCGCCGGTTGTTGCTTTGCATCTTTTAGTGTCGTCTCTACTGGTTTTCTAGTTTTCTTTTTTTGGGACATTGAACTTTTGCCGCTACCGCTAATGCCGCTGTTGCTCTTCTTCTTACTTTTATTTTTCACATATTCGCAACTTCACAGCTTCACAACTAAGCGAGCTTGCTTAATGTTTGCCAACAAATCCTTATTCGAAATAGACGTGCGCATATTGTGTTAACAAATTATTGTGGTAGTTGTTGTTTTTACTTGAATGTGACTTTTGTTTCGATTACGTAAAACCGAATTTTTGCTTTTTCTCGCACTATAAAATTATATATTGTTGCTTTTTTCTCTCACACTATCAGTAAAAATTGGTGAAGGCTCTCATTCGTGTTTCGAGTTTGTTTCTTAACTCTTTCATTTGTTAGTAAGAAAAATTAATTGATAGGTAAAATACGGTTCAAACAAATAATGATAAAATGCGCAAAGTGTACGCATTATAAAGATATATCATGCAGTCTGTCTCCATACCTTCATTTCGAAATATTATAAGCTTTATCATCGAGTAGATCATTTTAATAATCAGATGCAGAGTAAAGAAAAATAAAAAACTGAAAAAATAACAAGTTTTAACTGCGATTCAATAATTATGGACGATAAAAGGAGCGCGAACATTTTTTAAAATTTCAACGTTTATTAAGCCTTTGGCAACACTTATCGAGCAGAAATGAAGTATTGATCAATTAACGATAAACTTATGCTAAACTTTTATACTCTCACACAAATTTCTTCTTCCTTCTTCGTTTTTTATGTTTTTAAAATTAAACTAAGATTTATTAAAATAATAATTCGTTATGGTTGATATAATAGTTCTGTAATTTTTAATCATCTTTAAGCAAACTAAGAAATGGCGAACCTTACAAATAAAAGCTTTAACAATTCTTATAATTTTTTTCTGGTTACGAATATTTGATATGCGTAAAGTGTTACACGTGTGTCTCTCTAACTGGACAATCATTTTTATTTTTATCACTAATAGTAAAAATCAACACTAACCAATTTTTTTCTAGTTAAGACATATTAGTCATAAACCCGTAACTTAAGAAAAAGATTGGAAAAGGCCATTAACCATTAACCAAAAGCATCATCAGCATCAGCAGCTCTAACTCGAGTAAATATTTCTTTGATGTGTTAAAATACAAACAATTATCGAGACAGTCTTTGGCGTGCTAACAGGCCCTACATTAAAAAATAGAAAAATTAAATAATAAAAAATCCTTTAAAAAAATTCATGAATATTTTATAAAGTAATAAATAAATGTTTCCTATAATCAGACATTTAAAAATCGCCTTTCCAATGATTTCGTTTACATCGACTATAAAAAATGGAATAAGCAAATAAATTTTCTATAAGAAAACTTTAGGGAAGGAATTATAGCTTAAAACAGAATCTACCTAAGGGTATTATTAAGCAAAAAAGAAAAGAAAACAGACAAACAAAATAATCAGAATGATGTGAAAATAAAAACCGTCAACCGAAATTAAGAAATATAAAAAGTATAAAGAGGAAGAAGTATAAGAAAACTCACTTTATTATTTTTCAAAATTTTATATTCAGAACAAACGATAACAGATCATTTTAAAAGAATAAATAAAATTAGAGCAACAGCCAAATTAGCAAGAAGATACTATTTAAAAGATTATTAAAACTTTTAAAGACCAAATAAAAATGAAACAAAAAAAATGGTCCGAAAAAATCCAGGACTTAAAAAGCAATGAATATTAATTAAAAGAAAATAAAATTATGATTCTTCAATAAAATGATCAAAACAATAAAATACCACTCATAATTTAAGAAGTTAAGGAATAAAAAGTTGAAATGTAGCTTACGTGGATTAAAAATGTTAACTTGGAAAAAGTTAAGAAAAATATAATTTAATGAGGCAATAAATTAAACTATAAAAACCAAGGAATTTTTTTAAAAACCAGCCTAAGGATGAATTATAAAAGAAATAAGAAACTTATTTCTTTAAACGAAAAAAATTTAAATTAATACAAATTAATTCATTGAATCAGTAAATAAAAACAAATATAAATAATATACATAAATAGACATATAAAAATAAATGAAGTAAATTAATTAAAAATGAAGTAGCTGAAGAAGCCAAAAATAATATAAACACCTATAAAAATATACAAATTTTAAGAATAATATTAAAAACTCTTAATGGTATCTTATACGAATGCTTAGTTAATGCTAAAAGTTTCTGGTAAAGTATAAAATATGCTAAATATAAAATATCAATGCTCAATACAATATCGTAAAAAAAAGTAATATAAATGTAACAATATAGAAATAATATAGAAGTAATAGAAATTTACAATATATATATATATATATATATATATATATATATATATATATAT
Organism: Physocephala rufipes; assembly: GCA_963966595.1. Classification (NCBI taxonomy): domain Eukaryota; kingdom Metazoa; phylum Arthropoda; class Insecta; order Diptera; family Conopidae; genus Physocephala; species Physocephala rufipes. Next base: position 30,486,541 of record OZ016505.1, on the reverse strand, counting down.
ATATATATATATATATATATATATATATATATATATATATATATATATATATATATATATATATATATATATATATATATATATATATATATATATATATATATATATATATATATATATATATATATATATATATATATATATATATATATATATATATATATATATATATATATATATATATATATATATATATATATATATATATATATATATATATATATATATATATATATATATATATATATATATATATATATATATATATATATATATATATATATATATATATATATATATATATATATATATATATATATATATATATATATATATATATATATATATATATATATATATATATATATATATATATATATATATATATATATATATATATATATATATATATATATATATATATATATATATATATATATATATATATATATATATATATATATATATATATATATATATATATATATATATATATATATATATATATATATATATATATATATATATATATATATATATATATATATATATATATATATATATATATATATATATATATATATATATATATATATATATATATATATATATATATATATATATATATATATATATATATATATATATATATATATATATATATATATATATATATATATATATATATATATATATATATATATATATATATATATATATATATATATATATATATATATATATATATATATATATATATATATATATATATATATATATATATATATATATATATATATATATATATATATATATATATATATATATATATATATATATATATATATATATATATATATATATATATATATATATATATATATATATATATATATATATATATATATATATATATATATATATATATATATATATATATATATATATATATATATATATATATATATATATATATATATATATATATATATATATATATATATATATATATATATATATATATATATATATATATATATATATATATATATATATATATATATATATATATATATATATATATATATATATATATATATATATATATATATATATATATATATATATATATATATATATATATATATATATATATATATATATATATATATATATATATATATATATATATATATATATATATATATATATATATATATATATATATATATATATATATATATATTTATAAAACAGAATAAACATTTTTAAAAGAAACATTAAAAGTATAAAATAATTAAAATTAAAAATTCATCAAACAAAGGGTTCATTCATTAAAATAAAATTACCCTAAATAATTTAAACAAATAACTAGAAGTAAATAAAATTGGAACATAATAAACTTTTTGTTAGCGTTTAGAGAAAGTTCATAAACATTACGAAATACAAAAACTACTAAAAATTGTCACAGTAAGAAAAAAAGTTTGGGTAATAATTAGACTAATTAATATCACGTCAGGTAAAGGTCCTGCGTTTCTTAATAGGGTTAGAATTTTCCCACGATTTATAATTTATATATATATTTATATACTTCGATTTATTGCGCGAATTGTATCCTTCTGTGGAAAAATAAGGACCTCACCGTAAATTCGTGACATTATTGTTGTGGAACTTTCTCGTTCGATTTCTTTTACTCCCCGATTAATTGGTCGCTTTTCTTTTTTTTCAACTGTAAAATAAAATTAAAAGCTAAAAAAACTAAAAAAATTACTATAGTATTCTGTTATCATAAAGTACACTATTAATAATATTAATAAATATTTGGATAATGAAATATAGTTTAAGAAGTCGAAAAATTAATAAAAAATTAAACCAACAAATTTTGCCTTTAGAAGGTCGCCGGGTTGATCAGAAGTTGGGTGGTTGTGTTAAATAGATAATTTATTATAAAATACGTTCGAAAATGCATTATAAACGCTTAAATTCTTTTATAAACAAACGGCCAAGAATAACAACTTCAGAACTTGTCTATGATAAAATATCTATCTAGTATGATATTAATTTGATTTTTTCTAACATTTAACAAAATTTTAGTTCGGCCTTTTTTTACAAGTAGATTCTTTAAGTTTCAGCAAATGCGATTAATAAAAGTAATTGAAACAAGTTCAATGTGAAGCAGTTGTTATGGTTGTTCTTTTTTTCATATTAAGTTCTTTTTTGGTTGTTTTGATATTTGTTTTGAATTCTTGTTGTTTTTAGATTATTTTATAGAAGCTGTAGAATTTATTAGTCTCAGTGTTTGTTTTTTTTAATGATTTTTGTTGTGCATTTTAAAGCGTATGCAGAATTTTAAAATGTCTGAAAGTTAGTTCTAAAGCGTAACGTCTATTACAAAGAGAAGAGACGTCGGATGGTTGGGGAATACAATGACATGACGAGTTAGGAGAAGTGGTGGCGAGAAGGGCGCAGTTGCTTAAATGGCGGTTATCCTTGCACTCTGCCTTGTGGTTTGGTGGGCTGAAAAATAAATTAATGTCATCGACTCTGACTGTGACTCTGGCTGTTGACTGTGACTGTGACTCTGAGCGTGATTTTGACTATTATAATGTGTAAGTGTGATTGTGATGGTGTGATTTTAAGTGACAATGTCACGTATTGCATTTATTTTATTTGGATTTTTTTTTTGTTCTTGATATGATATGATATCGTCCGTTGGCAGTTAGCCCAAAAATTAATTCAATCTCGGTACGTGGGACGTGAAGTTATTAAATAATAATTAAATAAACAATTAAATAAACTTGATCAGTTTTCGATTTGGTGTAACATTGAGAGCAAATTTGTTAAGTCTCTTTTTATGTTTTACAGGGAAAAACAGAGCGAAATACAAAAAATTAAATTTAACACAGAACAGCAATAAAACTGTCATAAAATTTTAATGTAATTAATTAAAATTGAAACTTTAAAAATACAAAAAACTAATTGAATAAAACAGAAAAAGACTCGCAAAAACGTTGTTGAAAATCATACAGAGAATTACAAAAACCTGGCTACGTCTTCACGACTGACTGAACTGATAAAATCTTTTATTTACAAACTATAAGTATGCTAATTTTTGAATATTCGATAAACAACAAATAACATTATTTGTGATTATATCCAGGGAGCATCGGCCATGTATAGATTTGATACAGAAGACAGAAAATTGGGAAGTTGTCATCATTCATTAAATATACTCGTATTTTTGAAGATTCGTTTGATCTTTTATATTTTTTCTATTCGGTTAATGAACTTTGTAAATTTGTATCTTCTAATTAAAGCTAAATGTCATAAAATTTTGAAATATATTAATGTATCGGTGTGTGTGTGTTCCTCGTGTTACATTACCTTATGATCAGAGAATCATTTGAGAGGTCTCTAAGAAACTTGATTAAAAGCATGATTTAGGGACCCCTTCACAAATTAATGAAGCTTAAATTTAAAATTAATTTTAAAAAGAACGGAATCACCAATCTTTTTGTTATAAAACGATCCTTTCTTGTTCTTTGCCTTATTTATTCTTTTGTTGAATTTAATTTATTTATAGACAAAGGAAAGAAAGAAAATCATAATAAACACGCGCCAGATAAGCAAGCCCGAAGAGTCGGATATAATCTTTCGCATAGTAGTAATTTCTAAAATATACAAAACTATCGACTTTTCTAGAAAGACTGTCATAATTTCTCTCAAATTTTAAATCCAAAATATTCATCTAAACAAATTTTTGATCGAATAATAGCTTGTATGAATACGAGTGACATAAACAAAATTACTCTTCTAATTTTAAGAAATTATGTAGTCAATAAGATAAGTTTATAAATTAATAAGATAAGGGTTTTCATTCTATCTAATAATGATAGTGAAAATAGAAATGTTAGTAATGGTGATAGTAGCGATGACAGTAATTAGTGTAAAATATAATAATGCTATATTTTGCTATATTTCCAATGCAAATGAGTTAATATAATTTTCGCTTCACTTTGAATTATTTCGATGTAATAAAAACAAAAGACTTAAGACACAAACTCGGTCACAGCCTTTTGCCCTAACGTCACATCAACATACCAATACTTTCCTTTCGTATCATAACAAAAGTGCCCTACAATCATTTCACATTCCCCGTGCTCTCTAACAGACCTCTTTCACTATTTTCCTCCATTATAACTCCTAGTAAAACCGGCTAACACATTTACATTCACTCTTTCTGAAGGAAGGAAGCTGTTATCGATATCAATACTTGGTCAGCTTAATGTTTGCAAATGCCGAATTTGTTTAGCACGATTTAGGTCGAACAGGGGGCATTTATGACTTATCTAAAGCTTGTTACTTTCTGGTAATAAGGAAAAGATGCTCGACCACAGTCGTTACAAACCATAACAAAATTGTTGAAATAAAAGGAGAAAGCATAAATTGGAGCCTTATAGGAAATTAATCAAATTTAAGAATACAAATATAATGATAAGAAGTATAAATATAAAGGAAATTATGTAAGCTATTGTAAGTTGTTGCTATTGTTGTTTTCGTTTTTCGTGTAGTCTCGGGGCAAAATTGTTTAATCATGTGGTGCTGATTCGATTATTTTCTCTTTGAAAATTTTTAATTCACTTTGAAAATAATTAATACTTGAAAATTTCGTTTAGAAAATCATTTAACTCGCCCGAGTTTATGAAACGTTTCCCTTTTTTCTAATGTATTTTATATTACGCTAATTTTAGTACAGACGGTTTTCTTCCTTCCCATTTAGAAGCGATAAAAATTGTTATAAGATTTTTTATTACACGTCTGCGATTTTATCGTTTTTTCGTGATTTGAAAGCACATAATCCGATTCGTGTTTAAACGAAAACAATCGAAGCAAATAAAATTTATTCGCCCGCATTCGAAATAATACATAATTAATGTAAAGCATCTGATTGGCAAGAAGAAGTCATTGCCAAAAATGAATGATTTATGAGAATTTTCTAAAAAAATCATAAATCAATGATGACTGAAAAAGGTATAAAACATAAAAATAAACTAGTAATTTGACCTAATGATCTAGATGTTTAAACTTTTGTTTGTTTCTGGAACAGTCTCTGAATGTAAACGGAATAGTATTTAAAAGAAACGACTCTTATCACAAGATAGACTTTACTCAAGGGCAAAATAGTGATAAATTATACTTATTATTTGAATCAGTTTTCATTAATGATTCAATTAGTTATATTTAAAAAATTTCAAGTTAAAATTTAATCCTTTTTTAATTTCAGGAAGGAAGCATTGGTAATCATGTGATCATCAAACCATTGCCTCATAATCTTAGTCCACACAAAAATCAAACACATCACATCGTATACAAACGTAATGTCACACCTATGGATCATTTAAGTGATTTCGGTAAGTTACGTTTTCCCAGTCTCCAAGTCTTTCTGGGTGTAGAAGGTGGTAGATTCTTAACCAAAGTGCATTTTTAGAATAATTTTCACCGCTTTCAAAATGGAGGACGTTATGTAAGGTTAATGAAGTTATTAAAAGGCTCGCTACTACGTTGCGTTACTACTTTTTTCAGTTGTCTTTCAACTGTTTGGCATAGCGCTGTGTTGCAAGATATCCCGCATGGATCTGATAAGCAGTTGAAAGGCTAACTAAATAAAAGAAGACATGGCTAAATGAATGAAGACATATTTCAAATATTTTCAGAAGAAGAATAATTATTTAACGTGATTATTAACAAGCTAAAACATGCTTGAAAATATCACCAAATATTTCATACATTAATAGTTTCAAGCATAGGAGAGTTCTTAAAGCATTTCGAGAATAGGAATTAAAATGTATCTCTAGATGGTTAGACGATATCCATAAAACAAGAAATAACCTATTATGTAAACAAAAAACATTTATTTTCGGCTTTCAAATTGAAGTCATCACGTTTTAATCTAATATCTATTATATATTCTCTTCTTCATTATTTAGTTATAATAAAAAAATTCATGCAAAGTTTGGGTATGTACAATCCCAACTTATTCGTTCTAACCATCACCCAAACGAGAATTATTCTCCTGTTAAATTCGACGGCTTAGCCGGCAATCATGTATCACGCATGTCACCAAAGAGATAAATAATTGCAGATATACGTGGCTCCTCTTCTTTCAAATTTAGTCGCTCCTTATCCAACCCATTCACGTCAATCTCATCCATCATTTAACAGTATTTCATTGCTTTTTCTATACAATTTGAAAAATTCTGAAGAAATTCTTCTGAAACTCGTATCTTCACTAAACAAAGTCGAATCAACCGGTTGGCCAATCCCTCAGATGGATGCCTTGAAAGAATGTTGGTTGTATTTGTTGATGAGGTCGGTCACTTCAAAGACTTCCAACAATTGCATTTAATTTAACACTCTTACTTTTGCTCGTTTATCCTTTTTTTAATTGAACAACAAGAAAAATGAAACCTTCACTTATGGCATTTTTTCCATCTGTTTCATGCTGGCTGGATGTTATTAAAAAACTTTAATGTAACTTCCTATGAACTTTACTTTTACTTCCTAGTCTCATCTTTCTTCTCCTTTTCTTCCTCCTTCCTCCTTCCTTCTCCTCATTCATCTATTACGACGAACCACTTCCACAAATCGTATTTAATAAAATGCTATTTTTAATACGTTTCGATATTTAATGAGTCGTTTAAGAACGAGATAAAAATTATTCTTGCGGTTTTTTTTTCTTTCAAAAAAATCAATTTAAATAATTTTGTAATACTTTTTAATTTATGATAAATAAAACAATTTACAAGGCATAGTTTATTATTATTATTAGTAACCAAATATTGTTTCTTTTCTTTTTACCTTTCCTTCTTTTTTGTTTCTTCCTCATCATACTTTAATTTTTAATAATTTCTTCTCTTATTTATTTGTTGTTATGCAATAAATATCATAATATTGCTTTAAATATTTGTTTAATTTAGCATTTATGGAACCCGATGATTTGATCACCAGCGAAAAACTTGCGCGGTTACAAAAACGCAAAAAACGTTCCGCACCGCTCGATGAAATGACGGACGAACTTGCGGCGGAGATGGAAGAGAGCGATAATGATTCGTTGAATAAACGACCAAAACGTTCAGCGCCTTATGTTATCTATCCAGAAGTTTTAGTTATTGTCGATTATGATGGTTACAGATTACATGGCGGTGACAATTTACAGGTAATAATTATAAATCAGCAGGAGAGTAATATCGTTTAAGGGTAGCTAAAAAATATGACTGAAAGATCTTAATGGAAGAATTTTAAAAAATGAAAAAAAGAAATAAAAATTAAAAAAATTGAAATTTTTTCGACTTTACGGCCCTTTAGGTAAAACGTTATTTCATCTCGTTTTGGAATGGTGTCGATTTACGTTATCGTCTGCTAAAAGGACCTCGAATACGTATCAGTATTGCTGGAATTATTATATCTAGAGTGAGTATATAGCAATTTAACGGATAATAACTACTTCGTGGCATAAGTAATTTTCAATTAGATTAAATATAATTTTCTAAAAATGCATAAACGTAAATCTAAATAAGAATTAATTAATTCCATTTGATAATTCAAATAAGAAGATAATTGTTTATTTTATAGAGCATTTAGAAATTCCAAGAAAAAAAATTAATTTAATTTAAAATCAGTGGAAGAAGGTGTAAAAGAGTAAAAAAAAGAATATTGCACACGTACACGTTTAACACTAGTTTTGTGTTGTTTTACATGTAAAACATTCGATAAAAAATAAGAATTAAGAATTGTAAGCCAAACGAAGTTGTTTTCATCGTCCGAGTCTCTGAAAACCAGTCATCCATTTATTTCTGTCAATTAAGTTAATTAAAATGGCACCAAAAAAAACACTGTATGCAATGAATTAATCGTAAAATCAATGCAATGCCTTTAGGTTACAATTTTTATTAAAAAGTTATAAAAAAGAAAAAAATAATTATAAATACAAAATAAAAACAACAAAAACAACGTGCACCATGGACAAGGATAATGAATCAAGTGATCAAAATATTCAAAAAAATATATATAATATTCCTTTGGGAAGTTATCACGCTGTGCGAAATGCGAAAAAGAGGAGAAGAAATATGAATAAAGGAATAAAGTACAATTTAACTCTACATCATCATCATGAAGATGATTTCTGATAAGTAATAACATGCATCTGGGGGATGGATAAACCCATCTATTTTAACAAAGCTCTTTATCTTTTTTTTATTTAAAGCCTTCTAAATAACCAACAAAGCATTGCTTGCCAACTATTGCTCTGTCAAAATATTATTTCCTCTTGTTTCTATTGCACGCTTTAAATTATTAAAATGCACTCAATTTCAAACTATAAACTATTTCGCTATAAAGCGAAAATGTTAGCTATTTAAGCACATGCTTGTTTAAAACAATCGGAATCACTTTCCGCCGGTTTATAACGTTGAAACCATTCAGACATCAAAATCCGCGGAGACTTTTAACATGACACGTTTATATAAGATATCAATTGTGTAGACGAAATTTTATGATAAAGCCTTGTTTATTCGAATTTTTTCATGGCAATCAAAACGCAATCATCGAAGTCTATGTTTAATAAATATCTTAATTGGGTCAAATTGCATGCATTCTTCATATTGGGGTTAAACTATTTGAATTTTTAAAAAAAATTAAGAAGAAATTTAAGAAGCCCCAATGACACAACAACGAGTGATATATTATATAAAAAATATGCAATATTAAAACAACTTAATTGCAAGCTTATGGAATTTAATAAACAGATAAATTTCTTGGTCGATGCACGCGTAAAATTGTGTGTAAAAGCACTTCACGGCATGGATATGACACACACGTACACACATACATATACACATATACAGACAGACGGACGTACACACACCTACAAAAATCCCATCCTAAGGTTAAATTATTAAAAAATACGGATTAAATAATAAAAATTGTTAAAATTTTTTAAAGTGTCTCGGAATGCATTTCCGTTACCAGCTGTCAACTTTGATTTGGAGTTAAACCGGTTTCGACGAGCTGACTTCTCTTAGACAATTTTTTTTACTTCTTAAACACCGATAATAAATATCTTTTACACAATTATTATATTAATTTTCATTCCATCGTAAAAAAATTTCGGATAATTGACTAAAATTACGTAAAATTGTGTCGAAAAAGAAATGATCGAATGAGTTTGCATCTTGTGTGAAATATTTTTCTTATTTAACAAAAAAGTATTTGCTTATAAAAATTTTTAATATATATTTTGTTATCTTATACTATAGAATATATCGTGGAATATAGATTATATCTAACAATCTTTATAAGAGTATCAAACTCATTGATTCTTTAACGTTCATGTCGATAATTTGCACAAAAGTTTCCTCCATGATTTGTACAAAAATATTAAGAAATTCGAATATTTCGAAATTCGGAATAGAATATGATTCGAAATTGGATTTATAAGTGACTGAAGGGTAATTGTAGGGTTTGTACGAGAAGTATATTAAAGAGGTCCAATATACTTAAAATGCGCTTCTAACGCTTTCGCGTTATTAAAATTAATTAAATTCAGATGAAACTGTTTCTTGAAAACATTTCTAAAATCGAGGTCAGACCTAAAATTTACGAGAAACCATCGATTTGAAAACTATTGCAATATATTGCATAATTTTGTTGGTAAGCACTTTCCAAAAAAACAAATATTAATTGTCTTTGCCAATTTATTACATAAAACCAAAATGAAATAGAAGAAAATAAATTTTATTTAAGAGTAAAATAATTCATAACCAAAACAGGAAGCCTTTCAAATTAATTTTATTATAATACCAAAGAAAAAAATTGTATTGCATCAAAGTTCAATTAAAGTTACATCAAAAAAGATCGTGGCACAGTGGTACCAATTTTTTCACAATTCATTAATAGTGATGGATTATTTTTAAGAAAGTGTGGAAAACAATAAAATAGTAAGATCTTAGATTAATATAATTTCATATACACGGCAGTTTTTGACTGCTCTTACAAAAACCCGACCCGATCGATCCATTTCTACAGATTTCTTTCAATAGTTTCGAACAATGATTAATTATAAAATATGATTTATTAACGACTTTTAATGTCCGCAAAGCACAAAACGAAAACCCAATGATTTCAAATAGAATCACGCCTGATTTCAAAGACATCCCCTTATTATCATCCCTCTCCCTGGGACTTATAACGTCTTAATAATAGTTTAATATAATAATAATAATAATAGTATAATAATAGTTTAATTAATGGATACTTTTAACAGTCAATGCCTTGTCAAGGTTAGTTTGGACACAAACCTGTTTTGGTGACACGACACTTTCAGTAATCAGTCGAAACAAAAAAAAGAGCTGAAGATCAGTGATATCATCAATATCGATTCGGCACAAAACGAAAAAATTTCTTGACAAAGAAATGATGAATATTCATTCTAAAAATGCCCGCCACAGAAATTCTTTCGAATATCTCCAAAAGAATGCTACCCTTAGATGTAAAAATAATTAATCTATATTGTGAACTAAAATTAAGTTTTTATACTAAATAAATTGACATCGAAACCACAGTAAACGCAGTTCTGGTTGCCTCAGTTTTACACCTCCTTTATAAATTTGTGTTGACTATTTATGTTATAAAACGAGCATAATCACCGGTTCTCTGTGCAGGCTCTGATCCCCTGAGAGCATCATCACTAGTGCCAGAGTTGAGTGATCATTAAAGTTTACGTCGAGTTCGGTAGTGATTGTATACTGTTCATGTTATTGTAGTGATCTGTCTATTATTACGGGTTGGTTGATTTTTCGTTTACCGGATTGTTTTAAAGGCGACGCATAGTCGCCGTAACTAGATTTCAAAAGAAAGTGACTGTAGTTTTGATAAAAGTTGTTGTTTTTTCCCAACTAATGATGAGCTATATCGTATTTTTTTAGTATTGTTTTAGCAGCTGTTTGTTATATCTATTTATGATTTTGATCCCTTTCGAGGAGTTGCATAATATTTTGCTAGATTTTTTAAACTGCTATAAATTTTCTATAATGCGTTTTTGTGTTTTTGGACTATAGAAAATGAAACCATCATCGACGAGTTTTTTATTTAAAAATAATAAGAAGATAACCGAAAGTTATCCATTTAATTTCACATCAGGATCTATATATTCCGAAACTTTGCTTCTACAAAAATCTAAAATTTGATTTTATATGTTTTAATAGAATTTAATGTCAAATTAAAAAGTTGTCAAAAATCAACTGTCAACAACAATAATTGACAGTATTTTTCTTTCTTCCTTTCGCTTTCTAACTTTCCCATATTCATTTTTGACTAGCTTTAAGTCTCAATTATCTTCACTCCAGCAGTATCTTGATCTTCCGCTAAATTAATTTTGGAGCCAGCCCCCAAAATTAGACATTATAGAGATTTCAAAATCATTATTTTATATAACGTTTTCTTTGATGTAGAAAATTAGAAACAATTAAAATATTAAAAAATTGAAAAATTCTACGGAGAAAATTCTATTAAAAATTGATTACCAAAAGGAATTAAATTCTTATATATATTCTATTCTTGAAAATTTCTCTGCGTTTATTTATTTGAGTTTTTTCTAACTGGTTTAAGTGTCGTGGACGACTCAAACTCCATGTAATTTTAATAACTCCAAATAGAAGAAACCTTAAACAAATTCGGCCAAAGAAAATTTTAAAACTATGAGTGTTTTTCGCGATTAGACAGAGATATTTTCTAAGACACTGCAGCCGACCAAAAATATTTGAAAAAAAAATTGATATATAATGAAATTTCATTTTATTTTTGAAAATTTTTTTTATAATTTTGAAATTCTGAAAAAAAGCATTGGCACATTCGATATCTGATTGACAGTGTTTTAACATTTTGATACAAAAAAAAATTAGCACTGCAAATTCCGTGTTGTTTTTGCTATTTATTGTCAACAAATGCATTTCACAAGACCGACTATCGGGCGGCTCCGCCTTACAATTGCATTAAGTCGAAACGTGAACGAAATTTGCGCTTATAGAAAAAATACTTGTAAATAAAATGTGTGCACGCACTTGTTAGGTGTATGAGTGTGTGTATTGCATTGAAACGCATGTGCGTCAAACAAGTTACAAAAAAAAATTAAAATTACCAAAAGCTAAAGCAACGTCATTTAACTGGAAGTGCTTTCAACATTTGCGCCATAGAATTTTAATAATCTTAAATTTGCAGTGGCGTCGACATTTTGTGGTTTAAAAGAAATCTAGCTTTCGCGAACGTTAAGGAATATTTTGGCCATTACGATTGTGATTGGGGAAAAACATTGCTAAATTTCCACAATTTTAATTGATTTAAAATTGTTTATAATTTCCATTGAAAAATAATTGGATTTAATTTCTCAATAAAAATCGAAAATCGTTGGTAAATCAAACCCCTTCAACACAACACTGACCGAACCATTTCCTTCATATTTATTCCTCTCTGCTACATAAAGTGGGTGTGGTGGTCTGAGACGTTCTAATCCAGACACGTTTTTGTTTCCTTTCAAAATCTTTTTTCTTAGACAAATTTATTTATTATTAATGTTTTCATTTGGAAAACCCAAAAACCCAGCTTGAAACCGTTTATACGGTTATTAATTATTAATTAGTTGTGTCACGAAACTTGCAGTCGTTTGTCATAAATTTGACAAAATTTGCGAAATTTTCAATTAATATTTAAAGCACATTTATGAAAAGCAATCTATATTTATGAACGCAATGATGCCACTTGTTTCTAAATATTTGTTTTTATTTTTAAATGAAATATTTTATAAAAAAATTGTTTTAATAGATTATTAAATTACGCATAAATATGTATTGATTTATATTACCAAAATGTCTTTTTTATACCTTCGATGAAAGTGATGAAAGTGCAAAGTGAATTCTTAATTTAAAAATTTTTTACCAAAATCGCCTAAATTATTTTTTATAGTTCTGTAATCAAGCGAGCCCCTTGCCCGTAATGCACGAATTCCAGAAACATAATTTTCCTTCGTATCGAAACTCTACCTTCACAAAATTAATATTTCCAAATTTGCAAATTAAATTAAACTTTGAAAGGAAACCGGTAAAGAAGCAAGTGATTACGTGCACCAAGACTGAAAGGTGTCGCCTGATGTCGCCGCTCCAAAAAAAACATGCTAAGCGGATACCATAAGATTTGTCGCGTCTGTTACGGAATGGTAATGGTGGTGATGCTGATGGTGGCTTGCCAAATATCGTTTAATGTTAGGCGCGCTATAGGTGTGAGCAATAAAAGCAATGGAAACTGATAAACTATTCGGAAATTGCACTTGAGACAGGCGGGCGCGTAGCCAGTTTTCCTAAAAGAGTTATGATGCTTTAACGGCACGTGAGGGGAGGGTCGAAGTAGGGTGAATGAAAGAAGGCGGAAATTATTTTGCAGTTAAAATTATAAAAAATGTTGGTTGATATTTTCCTATAACAAAAATTGCTCATAAAACTATTGTGAAATTCGAGAAAAGAGAAGAAATTAACCACAAAAAATATCTTAGAGTAATAAAATGCAAATATTGATTTTTTTATTTTTATGCATCAAAATACTGTTTTTATATTCTTTGTGGTAATATAAAGTACCAAATTAAAGTAAGAAAATCTTTTCTTATTAATTTGTTTTCTGAAATAATTTTCTGTTGATTTTTTGCTTCATCTTGAATAATTCACCATGTTAAAACCATTCTATTTATCATCGCAAAGGTAACCAATCAACTTCAATCAATTTACAAGTATAAACAACAAATCATATCAATTTTTAAAGTCATATCAATTTTGGTTTTATTTAATTTTTCTTTCCTAAACTTCCCACCTCACTCTGACTTGCGTAAGAAGTGGTCGTAATCATTGTATTAAATCAACATTTCCTGCTACGACATGATAATATTTCGTAATAGTCTAAATTTTAATTTAATATTGCAAAATATTGTATAAAAATTAATTGAACTAAAATACGATAAATCTAACAACCAAAGGCAACCCTGTAAAGTATTGCATTATTACTGTCATTACAAATAAGTCGTTTGTTTACTCGCTGGAGTACTGGAGTCTGTCTAAATTGCCCGCAATAGACGACGTCAGAAAACAACGCTTGAATGCGCTGTCACTGACACGCGCCAAAATTTGTTTGCCAACAATCAAAAATGAACAAAGTGACAACGGGAAAATACGAATACACAAAGTAATATAAATATATAAATAGAATACAACAGTGACGGCTTTACAACTCCATCTTCAGCAATCTCAAATATTTGAGAATAACAAGCTCTTAAAAATATATCGGTGATAAAAATAGACTGGAAACATTAATGTGAAACAACAACAGATAGAAATATGCGGAAAATTGTAGTTTCGTTCAAGCACGATCATATTGCACATTTGCTAACATGAGCAACAACACCAACAGCAACAGCAGCAACAACAACAACAACAACTACAACAACAACAGCAACATGAATTACGACAGCGTTCACAACGGCGAAACCAGAAACAGAAAAATGGAAAAATATTTTAGGACAAACGCAAGTACACCAAATTAATAGACAAGCAATCAATTGACAGGAGATATCAATGTAGATAAATATTCTAATGGGTGGATTAACAATCGCCTAGAGAGGTATAGATGATAGAGGATTGCACAAAACGTCAATAGAGGATTAAAACTAGAGAAGCAATGGTTTAGTCTGGCTGTAATTTTTTTTGAATTTTATTTCACATCAATTTGAAACTCCCACGAATATATGTGATAATATTTGATACGGCTCAGTCTCTACAAAAACTCTTTGCTACAAAAAAAGGCTTTAAAAAGCCTAAAAAATTTTCAAAAATTTTTAAACAAGCTTTCGAAATGTTTTGTGCAGACCTCAAAAACTTAACAATTGTACTGTAAATTTACATTGTTAAATTGTAATTGTAAATGTTTTGAAAAACATTTTTGTGAATGTTTTGTAAATTGTAAATCGTAATTGAAAGCGAGTCTTCAAAACGTTTTGCGCAGACCTCTAATCAACAATTAGACAGAAGAATTAGATAGATAGATGGATTTTAAACAGAACGTAGCACAAATTGGACGTGAGACCATTGGGCAAACATAAAGACAAAAGATACTGTTAGACAGAAGAAGTTAAACTTCAGGCTAAAGGGTAAAACATTCTAACGAAAGGAAAGACGGACAAACCACGAGACAATTGCATTACAAAATAATTAAAATGGGCAAGTATTAAATCAAATAAACTCGAGTTCATTCTTAAGCCCAAATCATAAAATGTAGCTGCTTTTTCCAAATTAATGGCTGATTCGTGAAAAAATTTACAATGTTTGGAAAATTGAAAAAAATTAGGTCAACTTTTGTTCGCCCACCTACGTATAATATGAGTCCTGCATTCCTGCACTTCTCACCACGATCCCCCAATCAATACATTCTCTGGTCCAACTCCCCTTTCATCGAAGTCTGCTCCAAAAAATCATTTACTTATTGAGCTGAAAACATTCGACAGATGTGGATTTTTGGATTTTTAATGGACAGAGTAGTTAAATTTTGTTTGTAATAGATTTTTTTCAAATTTTTCTTTTGTAAATTTAACTTTTAATTTTTTTAGTATTTTAAATTTTTGCTTTGCAATTGCTGATTAATATTTTCTGTTATGAAAGTAAATTGATTTACACAGAAAAACTGACGTATTTTGATTGTGATAAATGCCATATCATGAGTCATGATCAGCAGCTATCGATCCGTCCGGACCGATTAATACGAAAGCGTAGTTGTTTAAAGATAAAAGCATAACACTCAATAAATGCATTTAGTTTTTATTGCAAGCCTAAGGTAAATACATATAACTTAATCTACCATTAAATCTCTTCCTTTACGCTATCCTAGCAAAAACATAACCAAAAAATAATTTTTCATACAAATGGAATACAAATAAATACTATTAAATCAAAGACAAAATATAATATAATTTAATCAATATCCATCATCGCGTCATAGCAGTCACACTAAAACCCACAGCTTCATCAGTTTCAATACAAATTTCTTCTAGTAATTCCTTTTTGGATTTGGGGTAACCCTCCAGAATTTCATCTAGCATATTTGTACAAATCCGTTTACGTTTACGATACGTTTTCATTAAGGTCTCATAATTTTTTTCGATTTTTTTAGCCTCATTTGGATCCAGCTGTATAAAGGGAAAATAAAATAATAAAGAAATTTTTTTTAACTTTAAAAGTTTTAAATCAAAAACTTTATAAAGTAATTGCGTTTCTTTCGCAAGATTTTGCATTTTTTTATCTTGAAAATTCAACTGAAAAAATTTACTAAAACAAAAGGATAGCCCAAAACGATAATTGTGTTTAAAAAAATGATTTCATGCGGAACAAACGTAGTTTTCGACTGACCTGGTTTTTAGATTTTTCAACTTCATTACGCTCTAACTTTTCATTGATTTCATTGATTTCCTTTAACAATTTATCGCGCTGTTCCAACAGGCTCTCCTTGCTGGGTAATCTCCTTATATCTTTCAATTGCAATTCTAGCGCACGATATTCGTCTTGTTTACTCTTCAATACATTTAACGCTTGTGTAAGACTTTTGGTTAAGTTTTGCATTTCTTTTTTTAACTAAAGGTTAAAAGATTAATTTTAAGAAAGATTATTTAAGATGTTAACTTCTTCCCTTTATTGTCTTTCATAAATTACCTGAAGAGAATCAATACTTTGTCTGGCATAATATATTTTATGTTTTCCTACAATTTTTTCTTTCACTTTATTGCTTTCAACCAAAGAATCGAGAGCCCTAAAAATTTAAAATAGTTCAAACAAAAAATTTTCATTTAGGAAATCCTAAAACTTACTTTTGTATTATGGTTTTTCCAAAATGTTTACCAAATTTCTCTAGAATATTATTTAAAGAAAATGGTCGATTTTCTTCAGTTAGAAAATTTAGTACAGCCTCTAAAGCCTCCGACAATGACATCTTCTATATCCTTCTCCTAAAATAAATCATACAACTAAATAACTATAACAGAACTGAATTTAAATAATTGATTAAAATAAATTCGAAATAAAAAGTTGGTAAAAAATTTGAAAATAAATAATGAAATAAAAGGCTTTCAGTTTTAATTAAAGACAATCATTTAGTTACTGCTGTAGCAACTCTTTCTCTTTCTCTCTCTCTCTCCTTCTCTCTTTCTCTCTCATAAATGCAACAATAATACTAAGCGTTGCGATGGCTGAAATAAATTAAATTCGATTTTGTATAAAAATAATTTTAGGTTTAAATCATAGAATTTTTTAAATTTCAAATTTCAAATTTATTTCATTATATTCATTATTTATAATTTATTTCATTGTTTATTTCAAATTTTTTTCGTTATAACAAAATAATATGGCTTTTATTTATTTCCTTCTAAAAAAATGGTAATGACTAAATAATTTTTCGGGATTTTAGTTAAAAAGCTTTGCAACATTTTTCTCATTCTTTGTCCGAAATCATTACTGCAGAGATCTATATGCTCGGCAATGGCTGGAGCAATAAGCTCTACATCTAATCTTACACAATGAATTCTGTTTGCTCTTGCAGTCGCTACAATACTTTATTTCAGCTGTTAACAAAGTTATTCTCACAATGAATATTCAAAAAAAATATTACAAATAAAATTTGTTTTCTTTTTCAAATGCATTCCACTAAGGATAACTAAAGAATTTTTGCTTTTCACTTCTGAATTCCAATCAGAGCACATTTTTAATGCAACTAAAGTATAAGTAACAAATACAATAATATCTTCTTAATACACTTAATGTACTCACTTAGCAACATATATTATAGGAATATAATCATTACTTCAATCATTTCAACTTCACCACACTATCAAGTTCGGCGATCACATAAACGACTATCTTTATGGAATTTTATTTTAATTTCATTTGCACACACACACAAATTAATAATGACTTTCCTAACATTTTCAATATTATAGCCATCAATTCTTGGCTTTCGGGTCTTACGAATTTATTCATTATTCTAAACATGCGTTCCATAAAACGTGCTTCTTTCCATTTCGCGCCCAAATAAAAGTAAAAAGTATTAAAAATTGACGTAAATAAATATATATGTGTATAAATTATATAAATTATTCCATACGGATCTATATTTCTTTACCATTTATTGTAAAAATTTGTCATCTATATAAAAATACTTATAAGAACTTAAATGATTATCGATACGGAAGGGGGGGAGGGATTGTATAAATGCGGCATGCATGAATATAAAGGGCAGATGACAGTTTTAGTATTTGCATTCAATTTTATTTTATTTTTTCTATAATTTTTTTATTTTTTTAATTCACTTAATCAAGTTATTCATCGAGTAACGAATTATGGATTTTTCTTTATAATTAATTTTTTATAATTATTTATAATTTGTGCTTTATAATTTAGTCTTTATAATTCATTGATTCATTTATAACTTATTCCTTGTAATTCATTCTTTACAATTGATTCCTTATAATTCTTTCTCTATAATTCATTTTTTAGAATTTATTCCTCACAATTTATTCTTTACAATTTATTCTTTATAATTTGCTCCTTATTATTTATTCTTCACAATTTATTCATTACCATTTATTTCATATAATTTATTCTTTACAATTCATTCGTTAGAATTTATTCTTCGCAATTTATTCCTTAAATTTATTTTTTATCATTCGTTTTTTATAAAAACGTTCATCTATATAACTAATTCTTGAAAAGGAATTTATTCCAGAAAAAAAACAACAAAAACTATAATTGTAGTATAAAGGATCCAATAATTATCTGAATTATGTGATTGGTATTAACTCCCAAATGAGACGAAGTTGTTGAAAATATCCAAGTATTTTATTCAAAACTCTAATTGAGATTTGTAATTGATTAATTATGGAATATATTTTCACTAATATTGAATCCCTGTCTACAGTAATACTTGCTGACAATGTTGTTTCAATTGTTGCAATAGTTTTGATTATTATTTTCCGAATCGTTTCTGGATCATTTGGTTTAAATAATGAAAATTATTTGGTAATAAATTTATATCTTTTCAATTTTCAATTCTAAATGGAGATCTTCCATTTAGTGTAAACAATTGAACCTACTCTTGTTTCTACTTATTTGGCAATGTATCATAATGTCATATGAAAGTCTTGTATATTACTTCATTACATATGTTACATTACATTTCCATTAAAACCTTTATAAAAAATATAACCGCTATAACCATCATTTAAAAATCGGTCTTTATGTCCAACTTCTTTATGTTTTAATAAAAGTATTATATAATATAAAAAAAACAATTTTCTTTTAAAAAAATAAACAATTTCTTAAGTTTAAAGATCCAAAGATCCAAATTTTAAAATACTAAAATTTTAATATACCGTAGTCTTATATAAAACAATATTAATTTTAGTTTTTATTAATGTTTGTTTTTTCCCCGTCTGCGGTTTGATTTATGTGTTTAATCATGTTGATTTTTCTATTTTTCTTTTTCCTTCTTCATGCTTTATGCCATCAACTACAACAACTATAATAACAACAACGACAACAACGGCATTAACTGTGTTAATTATAATGGAAAATCATCAACCAATGCATCACTACTCCTCTCGCCCTCGCACACCAGGGAAGAGATGCTACGCCGTATCTGGAAAGAAATCGTGTTGGTCGCGATGCCATCGATTCGGCAGCCGCTCTAACGGACATGGGTAAATATCTATTCCGTGAAAGACGTCTACCCGTCTACGACATTGCGGTGGCGATAACAAAGTGAGTAGATAACAAAAAGCAAAAATTTGTGTTTTTCGAAATTACGCGAACTTTGGAGTCTCTTCGCGACTGATGGCCGCCAAACTGTTAAATGGCAGTTCAAATAAAAAGTCTATTTAACTCAGACTTAAGGAAAGTTGGATTTGGAGGAGTTGAAAAAAAGAATATATATATATATGCAAACAATTGGATGCCTTCATAAGAATATTCCTATGAAAATGTTCTCTGAAAAAAATTGTTTGGCGCGACAACAGTGCGTTGCGGCGATTTGTTTTGTTTATGTCCTTTTTGCTTCTTCTTTTCAATTTGAACACTTTTAAAATTTTCACTTCTTTTCTTGTTTCAAAATTTCTTATTTTCAAAGACTATAATTTTTTTTATAATAATAAATATATGAATTTATATCAATAATGTGATGTAAAAATACTATAATGGATTTCTTTCAAACTATAGTAACGCTTATATAAATATATTTTATATGTACCTGTAGGTACGATATGTGTCGCAGACGTAAAGGAGGACGTTGTACCAAAGGCACAGCCGGTAAAAAAATATTTCGAAAATATATTTCTATTGAATTTAAAATTATACACATAAATACAATAAATAATCATCCAAAGGCTTTACCAAGAAAGAAAACTTTGGATAATCTTCTATTACGGATTCGGGAAACAAAAACGTTTTTAAAAACAAACACTAATCAAAGCCATATTATAATCTCAACCATAAGTGTGATATATTTTGAAAACAAAACCACTGTCAATTGGTTGGCAATTTTCCTAATCACAATAAAGTTTACTCGCAATCGTAGTTGGGTAGCATGATACGGCTCTTTTTATGTTAATATTTAATTATTTTATATTTAATTATAATTTAAATTTTGCTGCTTTAGTGCTTTAGTGTTGGACAAATTATTAGAAAATAATTAATAATACAATATTCCACAATCCACACCCGCCCCCGCACAAACGAATTGAGTTATTGAATGACTCAAACAGTTCGTTTAATCGAAGGTTTAAATTTAGTTTTAATTTTACATTTAATTTTACTTTTAATTTTGCTTTATAGATTTGTTTCATAGATTGGTTCTAGACACTAATACGGATTATTTTAAATTGTAATATTTTAAGCGTATGCTTTTATATTAAACCTCACTAAAAAACACAAATGGTACAAAATTTTGCGAATCAGATTTTAATGATTTATCACGAATTATAGAATTATAATTTTTCGAATTTTAATTTTGTGGATTAAACTAATAGTCCATATATTTCCGTATACAAGAAATACAATTTAATATGAATTAATAGACAGATTTGAAAAAACTTCTTGCAATGAAATAAGAAATAATATTATTCTAGCCAACGTTAATAACGCGATAATACTATAACTATTTTAATTACATTTACATATAGCGATTTTTATAATCTCTACTAAAGGAATCATTTGACACGTGCCACGTTGATTAACATTCTGTTTTGCTTATAGTTATAAAAGTGTTATAAAAATTAATCTCTGATTAAAAGTGAAACAACGAGAATTTATATATTCATATGCAATTATTGACAGCTGTTTGCCGTAGAGAATGACCAACATTAATTTTACAAAACATGATTGTTTTATGGCAGACACTTTATTTAAATCTATAAACTCATAAAAGACAATTTATAATCAATGTGATAGGTATTATATTTCCATAGGGTTATGCAAGATTAAAACAACTGAAAAGATTTACGGCCTAGTATTCTCGATTTCTAACACTGTCGCAATTTTCGAGAAAAATCAGTTGGATAAACACCTATATAAAATTTTAATGACCTATTTTATATATAAATAAACTATTAAATCTATTACAGTTAAGCACCCAGACAAATTCATGCCATAGATTGAAAAGATAAAAAATTTGACTTGACGAAGAGAATGCTTGTGCTTAAGAAACGTGATTACGCTAGACATCATGAAAGTAAATTCTATAAATCGACTCTAATTTTAACTGATTTATTTATTAACCAGAATTAAGCGATCTGACAATCTCCCTTTCCATTAAAGCTTACTACAAAAGTCAATATTACGTCTCGTCATGAGTTCTCCCAGTTAACTTTAAACAATTGGGCTAATACCGAACAGTATGGAGCACAGTTTAAAAGCAACTGGAAAAAGGACGTAACGAGTTATACTACTGACTTGTAATACATTCGTTAATTAAAACAGCAATCACAGGACTCGTTTTTAAGCCCCGAAAAATAGTAACCATTTTTTCGAATATCCTTCTTCTAAAAAAGTGTTGCATACTTTCCATCAATTCAAGATGTCAAGAGGAAAATGTGAAATCGTCATCGTCCTATATTCATGGTATTATAATTATAACAGAATTACAAGTAATTTATTATCTAAAGGGATTGAAGCGTATATTCCCTTAAGGGAAAAGAATCGTTAAGAGACTTAGACCCTTAGAAAAGCTGAAAGCTACTACACCATAGAGGAATACTACTATTGATACTACATGTCGTTTTGTTTGAATAAATTTCCTTCAAATAAAACCTCTTTCCCCCTTGCGACCACGAAATTTGTGAACAATTCTCAATCTCTTTAAGGATTTACAAACTTGAGAAAAATTCTTTGTCGAAAAGTCTTCGAGTCGAAAGCCTTTCTATATCTCTCTTTCACTTTCACTTTCCCTCTTTTCTCTCTCCCTCTCTCTCTCTTTCCCACTATCTATTTCATTGTGTGCTATTCTTTCCTTGATCTTTTAAAACTCTCACTGTCTTCAAATTGATTTCTTTTCAAATTAATTGATTCTGAAATCACAAAAATTTCATGCGTTTTTAAAAAATTTCACAGACTTGACATGTGCAGACGTTTAACTCCTTTCGATGAATGTAATCGTGGTACTGCAGGTAATTCATATATGATGCAGATCAATTAATCATCAGTATTTCATTGGTAGTATAATTTCTCTTTCTCCGACTTGTGTATATATCGTACAGCAATATATTTTACCTATGAATTCTCTGTGATCATGTATATATATTCGTATATTTTTCTCCCCATTTCTTCAGCACTCTTATCATCGTTCCTTGTTCCTTCGTTTAACTAAATCTTATTCTCTGAAATACATTGATATATTCCAAAAAAATATATATTTTCTATTTTTCCATACGACAAATATTCTAGCTCTTAATTGTATATAACATTTTCTTCTTTCTCGAGATTTGTCTTGCGAATTTTAAATGTTTACTGATGATTATTTCTGAATTTCTGAAATTACTTTACTTTGGTCTTTACTTATTCTTTTCATATAAAAAACTATTCTTGTTAAATATTTGTATGGATATTCATATCTTCTTCTCCTTAGCAGAATGGTCTCTACTCGTTCCTTCTTCTCTTCTATATTATTAGAAATCTCTCTACTCCTTGCAGTTGTGTCGTCTATTCATCATTAAATTATTCTCATTGTTACAAAAAATATCTGGTAAGGAAGGTGTACAAAATATAAGCGCATATTATACGAAGGAAGTCCTAGAAGTAATCAAAAATAAGATAAAAAATTTGAAACCTCAGGTTTCTATAGTTGATACGCTCTACCACAGTCTTTATATTTCAAGATCAATTTAGGGCTATATTAGGCTGTTTACTTCTGGAACTATCCTCCTAAATGATTTGTGCGATAGACGAAATAGAATAAATATTAAAATTTCAAAAATTGTATTCTATTCAAATTATCACATTATAATCGAAAAATACTGTACAATATTTTACACCGTTATTTCTCTTTTTGTATAAAATTCTTAGCAAACAATAAATAGATAGTATTTTTTAATAAAAAAGCCGAATGTGTTTAATCGAGTTTAGGTTTTCCTAATCAGCTTGAGCACCCATTTAAACAGATTACGAAGCTATTACGTTATTAAATAAATTAAATCTGGTCATGAAATATACCTCTAAACAATTTTGGTCTTTTACTGAATCATCAAACTCAGACAGAAAACTTAAATATTTCATTCGTTGCTTCTTCCCCCTAATTCGTTCAATGCATTCAATTATTAAAAGGTTTTGAAAATGTCGATTTTTTTTAAATTCTTTAGCACATAATTGACTAATAGCCATATTGCATTAGCCGTTGATTTTTATCAGAAAGTTTCGATTAAAAAAATTGTAATTAAATATTCCGTTGGATTTGTTCAACAATTTGATTCGTTAATTTGATTTATATTGAGCGCATTTAACATATTTCGCCTTGCCCCCTTTCTCTCTCTTCCGGCGTCATATTGTCCGCATTTATATAATTATATTCTAATAAACCAAATTTGAAAGGCACCAACGAATTTTCCGAGCATTTTTATGTTAATTTTTTTAGTAAAAATTAACATAAGCTAGATGTAGAATTCAAGAATTCATTGGGTCTACTTCGTAGCTAGAAATTCCATGTATTAGAATTTGACATTTTCTCTGAAAATTTAGTAAATGTTAAAAAATGAAATATAGTATTATATAAAATATTAATGCGGTATTATTAAGAAACAACTACTATTTTCGCAAAACCTATAGACATTTCGCGACATATACACTCCTGTATAGTTAGCGCTTTATAATTACCCGTGTGTTTTATAACCTTACGAATTACACAACGTTCTAGAGTTAAAAGCTTTTAAATTTAAATTTTTTAATAATGACAAAGTTGTTTCAGTTGAATACACAGAAGTGATTGCTAATGAAAACTAATTACAAAACTAAAGAGAATTTAATAAATTAAGAATTAAGGATAATATACCAATAGCTATTTATGTAATTGCTCCATGTTACTCAAATACTATTTACATAATTACGCTCTATTACTCACTTACATACAGCTGCTAATATGGTGAATATTACGGAAAGGTGAATAATATGGTATTGAGGTGAGCTTTTAAACACAGAAGCTTAAGCACAAAGTTGAATAATATTTAAACGTTATTGTCAATATTTAGACATTATTCTGATAATTTTTATACTCTAGCATTATTTTTGCTTTTGTTTTTGTTTAATTTATTGACTCTGTTCATTTATACCACTTATACCATCACGAAACCGACTTCAATATAAATCAATCACTAACAACACTTAACGTAAATACAAGAATTTATACTGATTTTCGTCACACATTTCGTACATCAATTCATTGCAACACATTTGCGCTATAAAAAAACTGGTTTTGGTTGTATCAATAAAAAAATTGAGATTTGTTTTTTTCAACAAATATTTTTTAACAAATGTGTTTTCATTCATTTTTTTTTCATTTTCATTTTGTATCCATCAACTGGTATTGGCCACAACGAACAAGCAAATACTTTTTTAATTTTTTCTTTTTGGAAAATTTATAATTTTCTATTTCAATTAATTACTCTTATATTTTTTTCATTAATTTAAATCGTTGCTATTGCAATTGAAAAATACATAAAGGTTTCGCTTATGTCGGTGGCGCTTGCGTCGTTAATAAACGTTTGGAAAAGGTTAACAGCGTTGCCATCATCGAAGATACTGGCGGATTCAGCGGGATTATTGTTGCCGCCCATGAAGTGGGGCATTTGTAAGTAATCGAATTGTGCAACACTAAGTAGTAAGAATATTCTTTAACATAGCATAAATAAAGAATATCTAAGACATATCACCACCCCAAAAAATTCTTCGAAATTTCTAAAAATATCTAACAAATTCACCACCACTTCTTCACAAATTCTCCTCATGCCCCAGATTGGGAGCTGTTCATGACGGTTCACCACCGCCCAGCTATCTCGGCGGACCGGGTGCGCAACGTTGTCGTTGGGAGGATGGCTATATAATGTCTGATCTACGCCATACCGAACGTGGTTTTAGATGGTCACCGTGTACCGTACAAAGTTTTCATCATTTCCTCAAGTAAGTACTTTTTGAAACGATCATCAGCGATCGTGCGATCAAACTTTGATGAAATTGTATGGTATTATTCTTCCTTAGTGGTGATACGGCTACCTGTTTGCATAATGCACCTCATGAAGATGGTGCTTTGGGACGTTCACTACCGGGCACACTTCTATCACTCGATGCTCAGTGTCGAAGAGATCGTGGCACATATGCCTGTTTCAAGGATCAGCGCGTATGTGCGCAACTTTTCTGTTTCGATGCGCAGACGGGTTACTGCGTGGCATATCGACCGGCAGCTGAGGGTTCGTCTTGTGGCAATGGAATGGTAAGTATTCTCACGTAAGGATTTTAATAACGAATTATATCGGAAAGTCACAAAATAATTAAAAATCTTTTGCTTCTATTCGTTGCCTCATCCTCCTCCACCCGCCCCACTATCTTTTAAGCAATGTTTGGATGGACGGTGTCAAACGCTGGCCTCGAATGACATACCGGACTATGAAAAACAATACAGGGTGGTTTATAAGTAAGTAGAGATTTAATTGAGATTCTTCTACAGAGAATAAAAAAGAGTAACATTTTGGAATAGGAATTATTTTGAGTCCAAGTAGATATTTTTTTAAAACTTGTGTTCGATATAAATAATTATCATATTTTTAGAATTTATTAATTATCATTAATTTTTTCTGATGGAAATATTATTAATTTTTTGTTTTAAAAGTAAATTTTAGTTTAGTTTAGATTAAAAATTAAAATGCACTTCAAAATTACAAAACAACACACATACATGCACACACATACACACACGCACATAGACACACACATACACACAAACAAACACACCCATTTATAATTTAATGCCACCCACATACACCCACACACGAGAGCACACAGACCAATCCAAACAGAAAACTATGAAACAAATATTAAAATATTTTTCATACAAATTAAAAAAAAAATAATTAGCAAAACTAAAGAGAGGAATAAAAACAGCGATAAAATATATGATGATGACAACGATAACGACGACGATAATGAGGATGATGGCAAGGAAGACGAAGCCGATGAAGATGATGATGAAGATGAAAATAATGGCGATAATGTAGAAATTAAATGCTATGAACATGATAATAATGCTCATAGAAATAACAGCGACAGAATTAAAAATATCTACTGTAATGACCAAAAAAACGCAGAAATTCGAAATGATTTATTGAAGAAAATCATACCGAGACAACCGATGACGTTTAATGAATATGAAAAAAATATAAATTCGACTACCAAATCAAATAATCAAATCAATCAATCAATAGAACCGAAACAAACAATAATCACACAATCCTTGATTGACTATTTAACACATTTTTTGCAAAATACTACCACCTGGCAGAACCTTATACGAGATATTACATCTGCCCAAACGACGAGCTCACCTGCTCCAAGAAAAAGTGGTGAACTCAAAAGGGAATGACCACAAGATATCGTAATTAAAACAAGTACGGAAAACAAAGCCGACACCAACGGTAGTAATGCCAACAACAAAGCTATTAATAAAAAGAAGTGGTGAAAGTAGCAGAAATAGTAGTAAGAATAATAGACGGAATGATGGTGATAATTAACAGTGGTGAACATTTAAAGCTGTTAATACAATACAAACAGCACATAACACATGGAAACATAAACACCCACACAAACAACAACAAAAACATCAATACTATAAACTACAGTAAAACCCACAAAATCCGAACACAAAACATCAAAATTAAAACACACAAACTATATAAGAATTTCAGGAATATCTTAGTTTACAAAAACAAATACATTGCAATGAATAATTCGAAACTAGAAATCAACAACAATCGTAATATTATAGTTTAACCGATAAGGACGATGACAACTCCGGCTCCCAAAACGGCGACAACAAAGGTTACACAGAAAATACTGATGAAGAAGAAGAAGATGATGATGAAAGCAATGAAGCTATAGAAAGGGAAAATCTGAAATTATATTCAACCATAACAACATCCAGGCCGGGAAATCAGCAGCAGCAGCAGCAGAAACAACAGCAACAATTGCCAAAAGTCACCAAAGCCACACCCACCAAAATTTATGCAACGGACAGTGGTGAACGGTTATCAAATCAATGGACTGACGACACAAATTCTGATATCGATTTCGATATTAATAAAACGGGGGCTATTAATCCACCAGCAGATCAACAAAACCGCCAACAACAAAAACAGCGTAAATCGTCGCCGTCAACGCCGCCCACTACCACCGCAACAAGCGTATCATCGATACGCGCATCAACAGAATCAACGATCTCAACGACAATCAATAAAAAATTAGTACCCGTTCGAAAACCAATAACGATGACAGAGCTCAACAATTACGAAAATTTCGGAAGCAACTTTTTAAAACGTACGCTGAGTAATAATAAAAATCGTACTAGAAAAAATAGTAGTAATGGTAATAATAGTAGAAGTAATGATGATGATCATCGAAATAAGAAAAAATCGAAATCATCAACAACAACAACAACAGCAATGCCGTCTACAACATATTCCGAATCAATAGCTTACGTAACAAATTTTGTTAGTAATTATGAAATTCTACACGAAAAGACAGATTCGGGGATGCCAAAACAAAATGAAAAAGATCGAATGAAAGAAATCGATGAAACGATAAAATCAGTGAAACAAATACTACATAAACAGGCATCACCAACGTCAACACCATCACCATCACAACAACCACCGTCAACACCACAAAAACCACTGAAATCACACAAATTTACAAGAAGACAGTTAAAACGTATAAACATCAAATGAAAACAAATTAAATAATTTTAAATACTCTTGGGTTAGAAGTAGAATTTTATAATGAAATCAAAATCAACAAGCACAAAATAAAACCACACATCGAGTACGAACCAACTAAAAAGTAACTGCAATACATTTTAGTGAAGCTACTCCTAAAACATACAACTACTATTATTACTACTATTAGTAATTGTGTATATGAATTGCTCGTTCTAACTACTGTTTCTGTTTACTTAATTCGTGCAATAAACCAACACACACACATTCCGTCCGAAATACTTTTTTAACATAGAAAAAAAACCACAAAATGTTTAAAAAATCAATTTCAAAAAAATTACTACCATTTTGTGCGGTAAGCAATTTTTAATTTGAATCAAAAAGTCCGCATTCAAGTAGCGCAATCATAGTCATGGTAGCTGCTTTGTCGCCTCGCTAATTTCGGCTGAGGTTATATCCTAAATCATACACACACGACCTCCACTCCCGGGGTAACGATTTAACAAACTTAGATGCTTCCCCTATCGTAGCCTTTAAAATCAAAAATTTGCACGAGAACAAATAATAAAATAGAATGCAATACAATTGAAAGCATGTCTGCAAAAATCGAAAATTTTGGTAAAAGTGGAAAACCCAAGAAATTATGCTTCCGGACGTAAAACTAATTAATTAATGCATGGCTAATAAACATCGCAAATAATATTAAATATTTTAAAGGCTTAACCCGTTTACAAGGCCTTCACATTTACACGATTTATATAGTTTAAACAGTTGACTATATTAGTAGAATAATAATATTCATGAAGACGCAGAAGATGCTCTTATACGACCTAAATTAAACAGCTTCTTCTACCGAACTGCAAAAATTTATATGATTACAGTGGATAGTGAAGTTATTCTTTTTTTGTGGGCGTAACGCATGTAAAAATGTATAATTACGAATAATCAAATACGCATATTCGTATATTATCGTATTTACATGAGCGTACTCCGTGAAGAATTGACTAATTTTGAATAACGTATATATACTCGTAAACTTATACTCATCGTATATTTATCAGTTATCGTATATTTATCAGTTAAACGACTAATTGCAATTGCACTTTTCCACAAAATCGCGTTTAAAGGAAAACAACAAAGTAGTATCTTTTGTCATCGAAATGTTTGGGTTAAGAAACTATAGAGAATGAAAAATGATTATGCAAAAAAAGTATTACCAAATATGTGCATAATTTTTTATGAAAGGAGGTAGTAAATCCCCAAAATACAAAATCATAAATGACAAATTTCGTCACGACTAAATATTAGTCACGTCACGACTAAATAGCTATTACAAAAAGTCGGTATTGCATAACTTCATAGATATTCGATACCCTACAGTCGCTGAAATGTTATACACACATTGGTTTTGCATGCAGCCGCTTTAGCCGCCAAAGATATTGAAATTTATATTCGTTCACAATTGATTTCTTGATCTCTAGGAATTTGACTTCCCTAATTCTAAGCGGCTAAATAAATTTTGCTTAAGGTTCTTTTCTTTTCCGTAATAAAAAATTAGCCGCGATTTTGTCGTTTCAATAACAATCTTCTAGAAGTTCTTGAGATATTGCCGCTTCAAGACTTTTAAGGCAAAGTTTACTAGCATATTTTTATCGCTTATATTCTGATATTATTTTTATAGCATACCGCAGTATTATTTTTTATAGCATATCAAAGAAAAAAATAATTAGCTATATATTATAAAAGAATCCAATTAACGAATTTTTATTTGTAATGCCACCACGCAGGCGCTTAAGAAACTTAAAACCCACCATGATTACATATGTCAAAATGACATCCATGGACAAGTTTCTTTGGTATTTTTTTCAAACATTTGATAACTGCCTTCACATCACGAGACGACAAGTGTGAAGTACAAATAACAGGATAATCTATAATTATATTTTACTACTGGGATTAATGAAATTCCTTATAGTTTTGCTTTGCTTTCCGCATTTTGAAAAAACTTATTTCTTGCAATTTTTATTGATTTTTAAATTTTTAATTCTTTGAAAAACATTATTTCAATAATAATATATTTAATACAAAACTGTTTACCTTTATCAAATTGACAATTGATAAATTTATATATTTTTATTTATTTATTTTTTATACTTTCATATATTTTTTATTTTGTATATTTTTATATTTTTTTTAATAATAAACTGTAAAAACGTATACACGTTTTATGGAATTATTTGTTATGTTTTTATATTTTTTTTTTCATTTTATATATTCTTTTATATTTTTAATATATTATAAATCGATATAATTTTCTGCTACGCTTATATATTTTTTAGTTGAATTTTTTTCAATTAATATTAAGATAACATAAACAAATAAATCGCGCTTATAGAAACAATAAGTTTTCAAGACATATTTTAATAATTTACTTAATATTAAGAAATGGTATAAACGACTCTCATACAGATCATAATATTAACGAAAAATTATTTAGAATTCATAAAAGCCGAAAATCATAAAAATGCTGAATTCATAAAATTAAAATTAAAATTAATATATTATCCGAAATGGAATATTTTTAAAAAAACTAATTACTTTTGGTAAAAGAATCAAGCATGTGCGTCTCATAAATTATTCCATATTCATCAAAAACTTGCTGAAGAACAACAAAATTGGTTAAAAGTGCAATTATTGGCATTGCATAATTTTATTCCTTCTTTTTTTTGCATAAAATTGCAAGATTCATTAAAATTAATATCATTTTTTATTATAGAAATAATTTTTAAACAATGTTTAACATCAAAATTAATCAAAATTTTTTTCTCTCTCTTCCTCTCTCTCCCTCTCTTTCTCTCTTCTGATTTATTTATTTATAGTGGTTAACTGGAAATTGTTTGATTTTTAAAACAAATAAAAACGAGATATCGTTTTAATTTAATGATAGTGTTTAGTTCTTTTACTTAAAATCTTTTTTATCTTGCGAAAACTTAAACGATTAAGAAACTATCAAACAATAAGAAATAGTACAATAAACAAACAGCAACAACAGTAACAACAATCACAACTACAACAAAAAGAAACGGAGAGAGAAGCGTCTCATCACCTTTACTACTGCCTGCCTTTTCATTCATCACGAAAAAATATCACTCCCTCGAAAGGAAACAAGATCGACAGAGTATCGCAAAAGGGAGGGAAGAATTAAATCAAATAAAGATTGCCATTAATTTTAAAATAATAATTTTAGCTAGAATGTATGCATTTTTATTTGTAATTTAGATAATTTTATTTAATATTACGTAAAATGTTCCGAATAAAAGCCTGAATCAATGAAAAATAAATTTGATATTTGTGATCAATAAAATCAATTTTGACAATATATATTCTATATATACACTTACGATCTGCAATCATCAGAATACTTTCATATATTTTATTTATATACATACCCAATGTTAGGTGCTTGAAAGAAGAA
Organism: Physocephala rufipes; assembly: GCA_963966595.1. Classification (NCBI taxonomy): domain Eukaryota; kingdom Metazoa; phylum Arthropoda; class Insecta; order Diptera; family Conopidae; genus Physocephala; species Physocephala rufipes. The sequence goes on along the minus strand of OZ016505.1, from coordinate 30,454,478 downwards.
AGACGGACTTTTAGTACCTAAATAAATTACTTTTCGATATCTATAAAAAATACGAGCATCAGAATGCGAGAGTAGTCCCAGAAGTAATGGATCTAACACACATGCGTTCATAATAAAATACAGGAAACATTGTTGAATGTTAATCCAGTGAAGAAATGTTTGATTTAGGTGGAATGATAGACATTTCACAACCTCTGCATCCATTATTTGATATTACATTTGATATAAAAAATCGAGTGAGCTAAGACTCAATTAAGTTAATTGAGTAAGTTAATTGAGTGTTTGTTAAGACTTCACAGGAATAATATCGACTTTTTGTGTCGTTTCATAACCGCGTATGAATAGAGTTTGACCACTGCTCGAACACTTTACACACGAGTTCAAGACTGTAGAGGGTCAACTCTATTGCGGACAACATTCATTAATAATGGTTTAATTGAGTAATAAATAAGCTAGAGATTTTAAATTTGGTATTTAATCTCTATTGATTGATAACATTCATCATAGTTATTTTATTCCAAAACCTATGCCATTTACGTGTTAGGTCGACTACTTGTGGAACCGCCCCCGTAAAGGTATCCGAGAAACATAATTTCAACTGATAATTTTGATAGATACGAAAGCATTTTCCGTAATCTACCGTAGCTCTTAATACATTCAAAATCATTTTGCTTAAGTTACAATTTTGAATGCAGTAAATAATTCTAGAAAAAGACGATTACTAATTGTAAATTTCTTTGCTATCGCAAAATAAAATCGAATACTTTAACAGATATTTCAAAAGAAAAATTAAAATCATGATTGTATGTAATTAGTTATTAAAAATAAGTGTCAATTTCTTTTGAAAGTAATGCATGTTCAAGACTACTTGATGAAGCAGATAATTATTAAAATATCTTACTTCTGAAATATTATTTTTTCTGATTTATAAATCGTTGTTTTTTCAAATATTTTTACAATTTTAATTAAACAACTAAACCATTTATTAAGCCTTTTTTCATGCAATAAAGTTTTAGAAAAGAATAAATTATATATCCAACACGTTCGAAAATTACTTTTAAAATTAATCATACATATAAATCTATTATATCACTGTTACCACACTAAATTTTTTTAATATTTCTATTTAATGTCTATCCAAAGAAATCATATGAAATAAAATAAACTTTGAAATTTATTTCTAGAATTTTTAGAATTTTCTTTAATTTTTTTTCTCCGAATTTAATCATTGGCATTTTTATTTAGAATTCGTATTATTAATTCATTTGACTAAAATGTATTCCTGTTCTAATTTTTTTATTATTCCTCATAATAATTATTAAATATTATTTAGTTGTAACATTTTCGAAAATGTTTTTTCTAGAAATAAAAATTAATATAGATTTTCTTCTAAAAAAACAACTTATAATCGTTAAGCGTAGATTGTAATAAATATAGTGATACCTTCGGCAGATTTGGCAGATAATCGCCAATTAGAAAAAATATATTACTTTATTACTTAAGGATCAGAAAAACTTTTTCTACCTGAAATAAATAAATAAATAATAGAATCAGTAAACATTAAAACAATTATTAAGTTGAGGCTGGTTTGAATATAAAACCATGAAATGTAGATGAAAAACATTTGATTTTTTAAATTAAGGATATTCTAAAACAGAAACTGCTACTGTCCAACAATTCACAAATGTTCTAAGATATATATCTTTATATTTGGCTTATGGTCTGGCTATAATTGTTCTCCTCTTGTAATTTAAATTGTTATACTACGTAATTATTGCAGAATATTACGTAATTATTGCAAAAAAAATAATGACATATTATTCTTATAAAAGCATGAGATGGATAAGTATTAGATAATTAATAGAAAATATTTTATTAAAATAAACTTAAATCTAAATATTCTTAATATTATTATATTATATTCATAATAAAATTAATGATGTAAAAAGTATCAAATAATGATAATATTAGTAATAATAATAATAATAATTATAATAGTAAAATAATAACAATAGCAGCAATAATAATAATAATAATAATAATAATAATAATAATAATAATAATGATAATAAAAATATAATAATGATAATAATAATAATAATAATAATGATAATAAAATAATAATAATAATAATAAAATAATAATAATAATAAAATAATAATAATAATAAAAATAATCATAATAATAAAAATAATCATAATAATAAAAATAATAAAATTAATGGTAATAATAATAATAGAAATAACAATAATAATATTACTTAATCTTTTAGTATTAAGATGACAAAATCTAATTATCAAAAACCAACCGCCGTAGTTACAAGAACTCGAATTCATCTTTTCAATATTCTCTACATCCCTTTATCTTATATCATAAAAAACAAGGCCTAAAATAAATATAAGCATAATAATTTTATTACTTTGCTTTTTATTTAAAGTTTGCTTTTACGATAATTTGTTTAAAATTTATTCATTTTTAATAAAAATAACATGGTTTGAAAAAGACATTTGTAGTTTTAATTTGCACAATTAAATTCTTTTAATTCGAAAAAATGTAATTTTTCAATTGCACTTAGATTGCAATACAGGTTGACAATTATTCCCTTTTGGTGAATTTGTACCCAATTATTTTTATTGAATTTCGATTTTCAGTATAAAATGTGTTTTGTGACATCTGTACCAAAAATCCTTCAAATTAGGGCTTGTTTCTTAGAAAGAATGACCCTCTAGATAGATGATCTTTGTTAGCTGAAAATTCATTCGAAACTTTGATTAAGTCAAGTCAATGTCACGTTCGCACACACACACACTATAAGTGGACAGTTTTACCAAATTTCTTCCAAACATTTCCTAAAACTATAAACCTTAAAAAAACTATTTTATTCATTTCCATTTGATTGATTTGTTGCATTTATTTCAGTAAAAAAATTTGAAAAATAACTCCAAAAAATCACCCAAAACACTCCCCATAATCAGTCAATCCCTTTATAGTCGGAAATATGGAAATATTTCTAATTCCGGAATTTTTTTACTTTTGCTTAAAACCTGTTTTAATTTCTGCCGGGCATTGGTAGGTATCGATTATAATTATATAAATTGCGTACAATGGCAGCAATTGATATAGCACAAACTAAACCAGCCGGCATTATTTTGCCTGTACGTGACCAACGTGCACCCATAATTCCAGCGAGTACTACTGCTGTACCCAACTGCAACAACGGTTTTGGTGGATTGTGCGAATTTAATTGTGCCCCGAAACCAAGTAGAGCACCGAAAGCTAGACCAGCGCCCAAAGAAGGCAAAGAACCTGTTGTGGCGGTGGGAAAAAGTATGATTTGTATCACAAAAATTGCCTGTGTCGTAACCAAATTCACTGACGCACCTGCCTTCACATATCCCATTATGCCGCCGGCAGCAACGGTGGCAGCATAGAGATAACCAATGACATCAGTTGGCATATTTTAAGGTAATGTTTTAATTAGATATAAAATAAATTAAATTGGAATGATGGCTTAAAGAACTTCAAACTTTTGCAATCAACACACAAAACAAAGATGAGAAGACGAAGCACAAAATAAAATAGACAAAACGTCAAAATTCAACCATGGGGAAATTCTTAGCAATATGAATTTTAGGATTAAATTAAAATCAAATTTAATTAAAAGGCAATATAGATATTAAAATTAAAGATCAGAAGAAATAAACAACCAGTCAATATTTTATCTAATTTACCTTAATTTATATTATAGAAAATTGATAAAAAAATTACCGCACTTTTCAAACAAATACTAGGGACGTTTTTTGTAAAAGATTATACGAGTCCATCGCCAGATTGCCAATTATTTTAAATTAAGAATACAAATATAAAATGAAGGGTATATTTTCCACGTTAGCCATCCACTTAATATCAATTTGATATAAAATTTGTGTGCAATTTTTGCCTTGCCTAGATAAAAATGCAACCATTATTTCTTCAGTTTATTAATCCGTAAGCTAACCAATTTGTCAGTTATAGGTATATTATACGTTTTAATGCCAATAGTCATTTTATTCCTAATAATTTTATAATTTATAGCTTCATTTTCTTAAAAAATGTAATTTAAATATATCATTAATTTTCCTGAAATTATTTTCTTTGTCATAAAATTTGTATTGGGATCAAACTAAGATTTTCTTAATTATTTTAAACGAAAAAGGAATGAGAAAATATTTGAACTACAAGTGAATTCTAGCGCTTAAGGGCTTTCCGACACTTATCTAAATACAAAACTTCCCCCTTTGTGGCGAATTGCAGCGAAGGAAAAGATGAAATTTTTCATTGTATTTGCTAGTCCGTTTTAGTTTCATTTCACTTCCTCAACCATTCAATATTCAGAAATCGGCGAGAAGTCGAAGTGTTGAAGCAGCGAGGTAAAGTGAAGCAGCGCTGGACAAAAATACAAGAAAAAATATATTTTTCCATAAGCATGTCGGCCGACGGTGAAAAAGATAAAACCATTGAAAATATGGTACGTAAAACTGCAGAAATCAGTGGAAAAGTTCAATGGAATAAAACTGCAATATCTCAAGAAGATATGTCCTCAAATTTTCGGGCGTTTTTGGGTGAAAGTGAAAATAAAAAATTCGAGCGCGTCACAGATTCGGTGAATTTTTCGCTTTTTCTGCTTTGCTGTACTGTGTATAAACATGGCGTCAGTTCATTTTCACAATTTCCATTCGAAATTCCTTTCTTTCGTTTTCCTTATTCACACTATTTTGCTCGCCATGAGCGAATTCATTCATTTGCAATTGTTTCTACCGTTCATTGTTTTTATTTTTATTCTGTAAAAAATTCGACATAAACGGACGCATGTATATGGAAAAAAATAGAAACAGCGCGGCGAAATCTATCTACATTGGTATCAAGAAGTGTTGCCAGCGTACCCATTGATATATATGATGACGTGAACGATACCAAGTCCACTACTTTAACGAAGAGAGTTGTGCAAATATAAAAGCGTGTTATTAATGTTAATTTTTTGATTAGAAAAAACGGTGTTTGGCTAATTTCTTATTGGCTAAATTCTTATAAAACTATGTGATATAAAAAGTTATGGGATTATATGAGACAAAGCTGCTCTCATTAGTTTACAACGAAACACTGTTCACAATCTATACCGCGCGGGCGGCGAATTGAACTTTTAATCTGCATTTATGTAAATTATTGTATTATTTCGATTCTTATGTTTAATTTGATTTGTACAGGAGACCGATAAGAAAATGGAAGATACTAAAGCTGATGCTACCGAATTAAATGCTGCTGAAGACAAACCAACAGAAAATGTGAAAAGTCCAAAAGGTACCAGCGGGGGGGAAGCTGTCACCGGTAGCGATAACGGCGAAGCAGCCAGCACGGCGGATGTACAAGTAAACGACAAAACAGAAAAAGCAGACGATGAGGACAAAAAGTCTATAAAAGAAGACCAAGACGTTGAGCAAGATGAAGGTAAGAAACAATAATGAAAAGTGTAAATGAGAGAGGTGAAGCAATACAATTAAGAAGAATTACGCCTAAAGATATTTTCGCCGTATTTCTCGTATTAATACCATTCTAGAGTTATAGGAAAACAAGTACAAAAAAAGCGGTTAAACTATGAATAGTCACGTCAACCTTTTATTGAAGGGATGAGGGTTTAGCCGGTGGGTGTGGAAGTGTGTCAATGGCGCATCATGTTAAACGTCGGAGAGTTACCGGTTAATAGTCTGATCGTTCAATCACCGAACATCACAGGTTCAAATACAGAACCCGAAGTTTTTCAGGAAGAATGTTGTTTTCCAAAAAGCTTGGATTTACGTATCATAAAAATTTAGAAAGGAAAAACCCTTGGTTTTTGTTCATGCCAGACCCTGAGAAATATGGTTTTGCGTAGTAATATCCAAGGCATAATAAATTATATACTCATTATTTCATAGTTTATGTTCCATTGTAATTAAATAGAGCTAAACTTCCCAAGCGTGAGAACAAAAATTGTCTATAAATTCGAAACGTAGTCCATAAAAAGAGTTTTGCCAAGCACTTACATTTTCTTAAATTTTTTTGTGTTTGGTTTTATTCTAAAAGAAATGTAAGTTATTTAATATTAAAAACAACATTTAATTTAATTTAGATTCAAAATCTAATGACAAGAAAGAGGAACCAGATGGTGTTGGGAAGTCGAATGAATCAAAAAAATCTGAAGAGGACAATACAAATGAAGAAATTGGTGGCGAAGAGGTTAAACAGGAGACTAACAAACAGGAAGATTCAATTGATGGTGACGATAAGCAGAAGACTGATAAAAAGGAGAAGAATGGCACAATAATTGAAAATAAAAAACCAAAAGTTGAAAATAATGCGGCAAGTGTAACAGAAGAGAAAGGTGAAGAAGATGGTGAAGGTGAAGATAAGGAAGATGATGAAAATGTTGTGGCATTAGCCGAAATTGAAAAAATTAATGAAAATATTAATAAAACACGTGTCGATGGCCTACAGACACTTCATTCGGTAAGTGTCCGAATTCCGTAAGCAGAAGTTTTCGCTTCGTTTCGTTTCATCTGATAAATCATGAATCTATTTATTTTACAGATTTGTTTTGGCTCGCAAGGGAAAAACAACGTTGTTAAACGTAATTTACGATCGTTTGCCGGTTTCGAATTTGAAAAAGATTCAACAGAATATAAAAAGAAATTCGATGCAATAAAAAAGGTTGATACAAAATCTTTAAAAACAATCTGCGATATTTTATCATTGGAACGCAAAGGTATTCAACGTACAGAGTCTATTCGTAATATCAATTCTCTAAGATTTTTTTATCAAATTTCTTTTTTCTGTTTTTTCTTCTTTAGGTACAAAAGATGAAATCGCCAGTCGGGTGCTAAAGTTTTTGTTGGAACCGGATGAATCCATGTGTGTTGAGCCTGCTGAAGACGAAGAGGAAGAAGATATGGAAGAGGATGATGATTTAGAACAAGAGGAAGAGGAAGAAGCCGATCGTAGCGATGAAGATAAGCGCAATAAAGGTAAAGCGCAGGTGCAACGCCCATCGGCTCGTAATTCCAGTGGCCGTCCGCGACGATCCACAGCAGGAAAAAGTAAATACCCGACGACATAAAACAACATTCAATCAATTGGCTTGGCTAATTGGCAATACAATTAAATTCTATTCTTTCTTTCCTTCAGAAATGTCAGCATATGTTGATTTCTCAAGTTCTGAAGAAAGTGAACGTAAAGTGGCGCCAGCAAAACGAAGACGAAATGACGATTCTGAATCCGGATCAGATGTAGAACAATATTTTATTCGCGTATTTCATATATTTTATTAAATTTTATGTATTTTAGTACAATCCGTCGGGTGGGAATTCTGATTCAGATGGTGGACGAGCCCGAAAGATGGCGGCGAGAAGTAGTGGAGGCCGTGGTAGACCGACACGTAAGAGTCGAAGAAGAAACTCAGAATCTGAAGAAGAAGAATCAGAATTGAGCGATGCTGATAGTGATGTAAGACAAAAATAATTTCCAGAAACGAGACAATAATTGTTTAATAATTAATGTCAATTGTTTAAGTAAATATTCGAGATGTTTTGCAGGTTCCAAAACGTAATAAACGTTCTACAACTGCTGGCAAACGAGGACGTCCAGCCGCCGCGACTGCCGGAACAAAACGTGGTCGTGGACGTGCTACTTCATCTGCTAAAAAAAGCAAACGCAAGGATTCAGAAAGTGAAGATGAATTATCTGATGAAGAGGAGGAAGAAGAGTTGACAGATATGGGAAGTGAACAGAGCGATGTACGTATTTTTATTAAGAAAAAACAATAGTTCATAGTAAGGAAGTAATGTTAAAATAAAAACCCTAATTCTTTATATTTTTAGGATGATGAGAAACGTAAGAAAAGCAAGAAACCAACAGCGCCTGCGAAAAACAGTAAAGCAAATAATAAATCAAAAACAGCAGTTCCTGCAAAAGGTAAATATTTCTACCTAAATTACAAAACCTAAATTTAATTTATCAATCGTTTATTTTAACTTTATTTTTTAATAAAGCTGCGGGTCGACCCAAAAAATCTAAAAAAGAAACCTCTGATGAAGATGATGTGGACGAAAAAGATGAATCTGAAGACGAACCTTTAAATAAGAAAGGAAAGGTTGCTTTTCCTACGGTAGTGTCAAAAAATATTTTAGACTTTTGGACATAAATTTATTATGTTTTAAATATTAAATTTTTCATGTCCTCTGAATTTTGTGTACCATAAGGATGAACAAATCCGAAATTACGTTAAGGAAATTTTAGATAAAGCTAATCTCGAAGAGATAACAATGAAAACTGTTTGTAAACAGGTCTATGCAAAATATCCCGACTTCGATCTAACAGACAAAAAGGATTTTATCAAAGCAACAGTTAAAGCGGTATATAATTAATTGAACTTATCGTGATCTGAATGAAACTGAAGTGATATTCATTTTACTTTTTTCATTTGTTGTCCAGCTGATTGCCGCATAAAGGATTCATAATGGAATCAACTGCCGATTTGGTTTATACGAGCCGTCATCAGTAGGAGCCAATTCGTGAACCTAAAACAACAACTACTACCGAGTAAATTGAATGATCATGTTTGTCGTCGTAACAAAAAAAAATTCTGCTAATCTTTCTATTTGATATTCTTATAAGAAAAACTTTCAAATAGTGTCTATTTGATCGGTTTGTATTTCTTTTTTCTTTTGTTTATTTTATTTTTATTTTTATTTTACTTTTTTCTTGAATGAACGTTCACAAGTTAGTATGATGTGCACTTTACAATGTGCATATGTTTTACAAGTTGTAAATTTTCTGAACTTTTCTTAGAGAATAAATATGATAGTTATTGAGAACTGCGTCAGTACAAAAACGGAAAAAACTATTTTTAATATTTGGGCAAAAAGTAAACGGCAAAATTTTTAAGACGCATTGAAGAAAAAAGGTAAATAATAAACTTTTATTATAATTTGCATTATATAAGATTACTTATTAAAGTATAACTTAATGTATCTATATGGAAGTTATAATAAAAATTATAAATTTAATATGCAAGTAATTAAAAAGCAATATTTCTTGCAATCGGAGAAATGGTTGGAATCAATTGTAAGAAATTCAAAATGTTCGCAAACGCTCAACAGGATATTTTTCACAGTTTTCCCTGTTTTATGCAAAACATTTGTAATATGTGAAGATATAGCAATACCCTAAAGTCACATTCGGTGACAATGTTTGTGCAATGATATCAAAAATAATTCATGATAGTCGAAATCAAAACGAGTTAGGTAGCTTGTTCGTCAAATTCAGCAATTAGTTCTGTTTTCGTTCTGACAAAAAGGCCGCAAAATAACAAAGATAACAGCTTTTCTAACACGTTAAAGTGAGTTTTACCGCTATGTTTTAATTCAAATGAAGAGGATTTGAAAAAAATATGAAGAAGAAAACAAAAAAGAGATTACTACGCGGTAATTACGCTTGTTGTCTGCAATCGAGCCGACGGTATATTTGAGAAGAAGGAAGGGAATTTCTATCAAACCTACCGGGAAAACGATCAATTTCGCCTGTAAAGTGGTTTGTTTGTAAATATGTACTTTACCGCAGCGGAAGTTAATCTGTGTTCATAATGTCGCATCTGTCAAAATAATCGTTACAGCCATTTAATGATTGCACACATCCTTTACGTTTCTTCCGCCAATCAATTATTTTATCGTTAACAAAAAAATATTCCCTAATTATTTTAAAACATTTGGAAATTGTGAACTAAGGTTAGAATCTGTTTCATGACCGCTATAACTTCATTTATTCTACAGAGAAATATGTGGAATACTTCAGGTGCGGTGTGCAAAAACTGTTTTTGAAACAGCTAATCATAAGATGCTTCAAAGTGGGTTGTTTCTAAGCATAGACACGGAGCTTACCTCAATTAGTAATAGTATTGATCCGTACTATTGTTAAAAATTTTATGAAGTGAACATTAACACAATGATTAACACGATCCTTAGCCTACTCACACGATTATGAGGGACATATTTTTATGAAAGGCTATCGTCTCACTGTCATCAAATTGAGCAGCTAATCGCTCCTCTTTTGAAGCCCGACTTTTTAACGAAATTTTAACGGGAACAAAAATATGTCATCCAAAAGTGAACATTACAACGACGAAATTTACCACATTTTTTGCTTCTATTGGTATGACTTCATCGTCATAGGGCGCATTAAGGAGTTATTTAAGCACTTTCGTGTTAAGAGCTGAGCAATTTTCAATCTATAAAATTCGTCAATTTAAAACACTAAATTATATAATTCGTTTTGTCGAAACCGATATTATCCTTTTAAAACAAAAGAAGAACCAATACAGAACAGAGCAACAAATTACAACCCAGTCTCAAAAGAACTGAATCTCAAGTCAATGAATTGTCGTGATTTCTTAACAGAAATACTTTATACATGAACTTGCTCCTACATATTTTCCATCACAAATATCCTTCTATGCATTCTTTTTTTCCAATTAAAAACTAAATTAGAATTTTTAAGCTTTTCAATATTTATAATCTATTTAGAAGTGTTAATACTTATACAAACCTTACCTTTTTCTCTTTTTACTTCTCTGAGGACCAAGCGAATGTTAAAATTATTCCATTGTTTAGTTAATTCATTTTGCTTAATTTATATAATCATTTAAAAGAAAAAACATATAATTCATATTTTTGGAAAACCCGATACAATTTATCCGATCTACTGTATTATTCTTTGCAATTTAGTCACAAAAAACGTTCAAAAGTAACGTGACGAATATTTGAAATGCACAATAGACGTATGCATTGCCAATTATTTTAGTTATAAAGACAGGTAGGACACTAAATTCGTCGTTTAAAAAAGCGTCTTAGCACAAATTGTTTGAAGTAGTTTGGCCACATTGACATTATATATGAAACTTATCAGGTACTTTTTCTGCTATTCACAATATTCTTGGCTTTGTGCTCCTATAATGTATTGTAGAATTGAAACAAACAGAAGGCACCCACAGGAAATTTGAGCTCTCTTAAATATTTGAAAAGGTTTTGCTTCCATATCCACTCATTAATCATTTTAATAAATGCGTATGAGAGATATAAAAACGTGCATGTCATGATTGTAAAATAGCAGAAAATGCTTTTTAAGCATTATAGAAGTTATTATTTGTCTTATTTGTTGACGCTTCGAAGATAACTCCGCTGCTTTGATGCTCACAGGTCCAGCATGGTACAAGATTCTTCAGATTTTTTAAGGAGAGTTCATGAATTGGCGCAGTACGCGTATTTTATCTATTTCATAATAATTCAATATGTTCCGTTTCGTTCAAAGTTAAAAAAACTTAAAATGTATTTATCTATTCATAAATTAAAAAAATATAAAAACTCAGCCGTCGTTTGAAGAAACACATTATTTTAAATATTAATCCAATTTTAGCAACGGCGCCGTTCCTCAAACATGGTTTTTATTATCAGATGTTGCTTCGCCGTATACGGATAATTTCAATTTGTTTTTGGTGCCTTTTATAGGAAACTTACATTATTTTCTGTTTCGTTCTACTTCCGTTACGAAATCTAAATTTATGCTCACCAATAATTTTCAGTTCTTGATATTGACGTAGTGTTTAAATATTTAAGGATTATTAAATAAAAACGTGTTTATTTTTATGAAGGATTATAAACTTTATTATTCACTGCATTATAAAATTTGTGAAATTAAACATAAGAAACATTATAATCTTGCTTCCTGAATATATATTATATTGGAATAGTAATGATTTGCGGGTATATCAATATATTGAATAAACTATCTCATTCAAAACAACAAAATTGTGAAATTTAAATGAAAATCATCATTTTATATAATTACCTGCACACACAATTTCAAAAAATTCAACTGAAAATAGCATTTGTTCTAAACTGTTAGATTCATAATCTTTCAGAGAAAGACTATACGTGTGCAATTGGAACACTTTTGGAGCAACAGAAACCTATTAAGCCCTTAACACGATTTCCGTTGGTCTGAAAGAGGTACGTAAAACGGTTTATAATAAACAACGCATCTCAATAAAAAAATATTTAAAATCTTTCATAAAAATTTATCATTGTTAAAATTATATATGTATATACGTATATTATTCGTACAAATATAGATGATTGTTAAGAAATGGTACGTATTGGAGCTAATGCGAAATCGTATGGTACGTTCACATCCTGAAAATATATAAAAAAAGAGAAAACACACAAAAAGCACAATTCGATACCGAAATTTGAATTTGTCGACAATAAAAATAAAATACATCAAATGGAAATAAAATTCAAGGCATAATAAATTTACGTTACGATTCGATTTTTTTAATTTTCAATTGTTCATTAACGCTATTATAATTTAATAAATATAATTGCATATTGTAAGGTTTTCTCACACAAAGGCACTTACTTTAATTTAGCAACATAGTGTAGAACATAATCCATCCGTTTGAAATCTCAGTTCGGATTTTTCCCAAAGCTCTCCATGACAAAGAAAAAAAATTATTATACTCTCTTATATAAGTAAAATGATTTTATATTCAAAAAGGGAGACGAGAGCAGATTTTATAGTAATATATCCAGAATATCGGAATTATGTTATCCTACTGTTATTCTCACTTTTTAGTACCCCTAAAAGAATCGACACAATAGCCAAAAAAACAACTAATTCAACAGTGAATAAATTGGCATAAAATCACGAGCTGTTAGAGTTCGGCGTAATTTCGAAATAAATTCACCACAACAGTATAATACGACGCCTATTCTACCAAAAGTTACATGAATATAAAAACCCAACAAATTCTTTCGCGTCCTAGTTTCCCTTCGGATATTTCATGCATTCTTTTTAAAATTTAATTGGAAAAATATCTTTCAATATTGTTATTTATATTAGCGTCTCGAAAACTCGTTGAAAATTACTTTTGTAACTATAATTCAGAAGCATCGATTAACCGTAAGGTTTTCGTTCAAAATTATACGAAAAAACGTACGATCGTTTAAATTTTATGTTAGTGCTCTGGATTACGATCCAGATTAATACCAGATACCAGATACCAGATTAATACCATCGATGATATCTTCTTCGAAGTCAAAATTTTTCCAATTATGCAATAAACGCATAGTCCCGAACGAATGAATGGTTAACGTCGCGTTATGGTTTGAAATCACTATTTGAAAAACAGCCAACAAAGGCCGCTCGCTCTATGAACAAAATAATACGAGACCGGTAAGCGTATATTAATTCAACAATTCTTTAGAAAATTCCCTCAATTTTTTTCATTTTTAACAATTCGATAACACTTTTAACATTATTTTGAAAATTAATCAACATTTATAAAATTTTGAGTAAGGGAATTTTTTCTGAAGGAGCTATGTCTCTAAAACTAGAAATAACCAGGGTAATTATTGAATCTTGATTGAACCACTATCATTGAGTTGAGAAAAGACATGTGATTCCGAAATGTATGAAAAACGGAAACTGGAAATATTTCGGCAATCTCTATGCAGCCCCTCTCCGCTGATAGAGCATTCTAAGCAACACCATAAATACATGTCTACGCACAACAAAAGCGCGAAATTACAAATTTAAATTAAAGCGGGAAAGACTAGATCGGCAATGAACCAAATGTTAGAGAGACAGAGAATGTATAGACACTGTTTGTACTGTTAGCAAATTATGATGAAAGAAAAACATTCTCGAGTTCAGCTCGACAGCAAGAATTTTGTTAAAATATGATAAAAATGTCGTTCATACGAAGTTTGTTTAAAAAATATGATAAAAATGTAGTTAAAAATTTACGCTTTGCCTCTACTCTCTAAAATGTGGGAATTTTCCTTACAACAAAGACAATGTGTTTTGTTGAAAAAAGATCCTTGTACAACGGGACTATTAGAATTTAAAAGAGATTATGTAACTCTCAAAAAACTGGACCAAGCTATAGAACGATATAAAGAGAAATATGTAGTAGATATAGATGTAAATATATATATATATATATATATATATATATATATATATATATATATATATATATATATATATATATATATATATATATATATATATATATATATATATATATATATATATATATATATATATATATATATATATATATATATATATATATATATATATATATATATATATATATATATATATATATATATATATATATATATATATATATATATATATATATATATATATATATATATATATATATATATATATATATATATATATATATATATATATATATATATATATATATATATATATATATATATATATATATATATATATATATATATATATATATATATATATATATATATATATATATATATATATATATATATATATATATATATATATATATATATATATATATATATATATATATATATATATATATATATATATATATATATATATATATATATATATATATATATATATATATATATATATATATATATATATATATATATATATATATATATATATATATATATATATATATATATATATATATATATATATATATATATATATATATATGTGTGTATATTGCACATTTAAATATAATGAATTGCATCGTCGTTATAGAGCGGAAAGAATATTGTATTAAAATTTTGTGGGAAACATATTTATCAAAATAGGATATACCAATATGAATTATATAAGATTAACATATGCTAATAAATTTTGAGAGCATATTAAAATATCTATATGGTGGTTATTATTTATTACTGGTATATTAATTTAACAAAAATCGTATTAATACATACCATCAAACTGACCAACCTCAACAATAAAAAAACCCCATTAACGAAAATGTAGTGTAGGTAGATTTGTCTCATTGGAAAGAGCGAAGAGAATAGAGAGGAAACCTTTATAAATTGTCGCTCTGAAAGACATAGCAAGAGTTATAATATCGTTTAATAAAATGATCGCATTCGAAAAATATTCGAATATTAGAACCCGTTACAAATTTCATATAAGTGTATATGGCAAATTGAGCCGCCATTTTGTAATACAAATTCGAACTTCCATAATTTTTATACTTAAGAAATGGTGGATGAATAATAATTACATATATGTGTAGAAGTTTAAAATGTATGTAAACATAAATTAAACTTATTCTATTTATTGTTTATAGTTCTTGAAAATTTTATAATCACAAAATACTCGTTTTAATAAATCCGCGTGAATTTTTTAAATTTACTGATACGCCATAAAATGTTGCAACATTTTATTTCTACGCAAGTTCTTATAAATGGTTCAATTTTTATGATATATTCTGCACTACGTTATAATTACATAATTATTAGTGTAATAGATTTCTTTCAGGGTAATGAATATATAGTCAGACATGATTTGAAATAATTCAAAGGAATAAGATCGTTTTCAATTCAATAAGTCTTACCAGACAAAATTAGACGTCGTTACTCAGACGCACACAAGTTTCTGTAGCTTTTTAAGGAACAGCTATTCTTAGGAAATTTATAGACGTTGAACTGCAAGTAAACGTAACGGTACATAATACTCAAGAAAAAGCAATATTTATGAACAAATTATTTATCGATGGTATTAATGATAATATATTGTAATATTTCATATTGCAGTCAAATATAATTAAATATAACAGAAATGTTTTATATAATCAGCTTACCAAATTTGTAATTTTGTTTTTTAGACACCTTTAAATTTGAAAATTGAATAAATTTGTAAAATATTTCAAAATGTGAAATTACAAAAATAACAAAACTTTTTGAAATCAGAAGAGTGCTGTTTCTCTTACGTAATTCTTTCAGCTCACGAAGCTAAAAAAACATTAAGGATTACATCAAAGATTTATGTGCTTGTATGGAAAATATCAATCTTTTACGAATACATTTTAATGAATTATAGGATTATTATATTGCGTACACAATTCTTGGCTTTGGTTCTCTCTATCCGATAAAAAGAATATATCAGAACAATTAATTTCAGTTTACAACGGTAAAGTGGGAATAAAAAAATTGATAGGATTTAATAAAAAAACAAATATGGATTCCCTTTTTATATTATAAAATCGCCTAATGATCATTCCAAAGCTGATAGAAGTTTGTAATTTAAGACAAATTGTCGTCTAAAATCAAGCTGCGTAATACGTATAGGACTCAGGATAGCGATTTATTTTCTCTACTATAATTAAAAATTCTTAAATTATGCGAACTGCACAAAAATTCAAAACATGGTGCGTAACGTTTCAAATTTCGAACCGAAATGAGTTTTCTCTCAATCAAAATTCCTAACCAGATCAATGACAATTCTTTAACTGATTGCTGGAATTAATTTTATTAAATGAATTAATAAAGCCAAATTGTGTTAAAAACCAGACTGAGCGATGTGTCATCATTAGTGTTTAATTTTTTCCTCATAATTAGAAATGTTTAATTTTACTTTTATCTCTTATTATTTTCTATGGAAATCAGCACGGTAACTTCATTGATAGGATCTGTTGAAAAAAGTTGACACTTGCTAGCCGAATTCAAAACGGACAAAGAAAATATCCTCTCACAGAAATCTCGATTTCACGATATCCCTTTTAGAAATGTGTGACAGACGAGTGTCAGTGTAAATTTGATGGTGTGTGAGGAAGTTAATATTTAGCTAATGATTGTAACGAAATTAAAAAATTAAAGGATTTTAATTGCAATTAAGAAAACGGATCTTAGGCTAAGGAATTCGGAAGCGCTATTCACCAACAGAATTTATATATATATTTGTTAATGTTCCATATCAATACCTGCAGCAATATATTGGTTGCAGCATACTACCTTCAATAATATGTAATCATAGTAAACAAAGATCATTTCATCCTAATTTCTGCCTTTCGCACTCATCTTTTTTATAACATGAATATGTGCAAAGCTTTCATTAAACAAACTAAAAATTAAAATATATAATTATACCATCATATGTAGTAATATATATATCATACTAAAAATTAATTCAATAGTACCATTTCTTTTTTCATTCCATATTCATAGTTTACCATTTAGTAATATACCATTATCCTGAATAGATTATTATGATTTAATGATTATATTGTATTGTATTCATATAGTTATTGAATTTATATTTGAAAATATACATAGAACAATTTATATTATAATCATGTTTTAAGTGAAAAACAAGCACACGCATACGCACAGACACACAAAATTTACTTTCAGAAAAACTCCCATCACAAGTTCAAGTCTTACCAAATAATCATACCATTGATGGTGATTCATAGTTCGAGTGGCTTGTATTCTCATAATGCTTCTTCCTTTCAAATGATCAAATCTGGTTTGTGCATTCGCTGCAGTTAAGCACACGTTCAACGAGATGGAAGAGGTTGTGTCATGTCACATCGTATTCGTATTGTATATAATGCTTCTCAAAAAGTGTAGAAATTTTCAAATTTATTTTATTATTACTATTAATATTATATGCATAATTGTAAATGCATTACAATATTATATACGATATAATAATAAATAAATGTTTATTTTCTAAGAGATATAATTTTAAACCAGGGTTTCCGTTTTGAAGTGCTGTTACCGATAATAATAATAATAATGACATTAATATTAATATTAATATTAATAAATGTGATAATATAGAGACTATTGCCGATTAAATGATTATTGCTGATAAGAATAATCAAATGTTTCTATTTAAGATTGTTCTTCGTCTGATTTTGAGGTTTATATAAGATGCTTTGAATGCACTTTAGTGCCAACCAAAACTTTTGAAGTTTGAGCTGAAACTTATTCACGCGCATTCCTGTCGAAGAATCAATTAATCAAAACGTGACGTAATAGAACATATACTAGACTAATTTCCGACAACCAATGCCAATAACTACGAATTGGGAATGAGTTGTTAAAACTGTTTCCCCTCCGCCCATCGGTACGTCTGCCAATGACGCTGTCCTTAACTTCATATAAACAAAACGTGAGGTAAAACTTTCAGTAGAACTCAACACATCTTTTTGAAACATACATTTTTATTCAAATCGCAACGGAACGAAGACCCAAAGCAAGTAATTCTTGCTTCTTATAGTTCCTTTATAAAAGATAGAGTTTTATTATTGCCAAAACGTATACGAATTCTCCACGACTTACTAATGGCTAATAAATACTCCATGACGAATTCAGCTATCTTACGTTTTGACTAACTACCCCTTCCGAGTTCACTAAACTGAATGTCCTATTTTAAACAAAATACAAGAAAAACCCACTTCGAATTTATATTCCATGATTTCTGCTTAAGTCCCGTTTGTTTTTCAGCGTCGTTCACTACATCGACGTCAAATGTGCTAAAATGCTGTTAGGTGTTTTTACGGCAATTCAAAACATCCTATACAGACCATTAACATGTATTTTGTTCCAATTAATTTTTACTTTTATTGAAATGTTCATATTTAATTTTGGATTAAATTTGTTGATTTATAGAAGACTCTGTGATTACCAATTTTTTTTTTTCTTAATTTGGAAATTATTTCCGGAGATGCTTAAATATTAAAATCTTAACTATGGATTCAATATAAATTGTAATTTTAATTATACACGACTGAGAAAGTTATTTTTATCGCGTTCATTGTATTAATCTTGAAAAAATTGCTTTTTCTAATTTATGTTCTGTGAAAATAGCTAAATTTCTCAGTTAATGTTTGCATTGAGTCTGCCTAGATTTTTGCTTATTTCTTATATCAATCATTATCATCGATCGCCAACATGTTGATGAGACCTCTGCAAAGAATGGTTTATGGTGGAAAATATTTTTTATGTTATATATCAAATCTTTAAATAAAAATAAAATATTATTAAGAAAATGTATAGGAAGTTAAAATTATAGTAAATTTATAAAAAAATTCTTGTATAACGAATTTTTAAATATGTGTTATATATTTAAAGATATGCAAATATTATAAAATTCAAGGGAATAAAATCAAACAGATATCTATTTTATCAGAGAATGAGTTCAACTTACCAGAATTCCTTTTTTTTATAAATTTAAAGTAATTATTTTAATCATTTTTATTTCCGCTCGATTTTTGTGGATTGGCACCTTGTGGTCCACTGCCACCACCAGCCGGCATACCTGGTTGTGACGCACCGGGATAGTTTCCAGGCGCGCCATAACCACCATATGCTTGTGGCTGTGGATAGCCACCACCTGCTTGTCCAGCTGCCGCAGCGGCGGCATAATATTGTGAATATTGGGCATACTGGTTTGGTGTCATACCTTGTGGATAACCCTGTGGCTGTGACTGTTGAACACCAGCACCACCAGCCGCGTTACTACCAGCACTACTACCACCGCTTGATCCAGAGCCAGCTCCACTGGCACCACCCGATGCGGAATTAGAAGCCTGACCACCTTGGGCTTGCTGGAACGCATAATAAACATAATAAAAAGACAAATTCAGAAAAAATTATTAGCTGCGCCGTCTGATCCCTATTAAAAATGTATGGCGCGATAATTAGATTATCAAACTGCTATGCGTTGGAAAAGATTTTTAATCCAAACAAATTAAACAATCAAATCGAAGGTATATAAACATACCTTCATTTGTTTCTCAATTGCTTCAGCCTCCTCATGTTTGCCAATACTGCGATAGTATTCAGCCCATTGTGCACTATAATCTTGAGTTTGAGCACTTCCAGCACCAGAAGTTGCTGCAGCAACTTGGGTCTGTTGCTGTTGCTGCTGTTGTTGAGATACGCCAGCCATTTGCTGTCCTCCAGCCATAGAACCGGTAGCAGCAGCTACTTGCTTCGCTTTCAATTGTTGTTCTATCATTTCAGCTTCACGATGCATTCCCATTGATCTACAAACAACGGCATATGTGAACTAGACTCCAATGGACTTATTAAAAACGATTCAAATTAACGCTTACTTGTAATATTCAATCCATTGTGCCGAATAGTCTGCGTGGCCGCTTGCTCCTCCAGCGGCTGCACCCATCTGATTTCCACCCATTTGATGCCCTTGCTGTTGATGACTTTGATCACCGCCCCAGCCTCCTTGCTGAGCGTAACCCCATTGTTGATAGGCAGCAGCATCCTGCATGCCGCCATATGGAGCTTGTTGGCCATGTTGATGTGGGGGAACACTGCCAATAGATTTACGGCTAAGAACGGGTAAATCCATATTGATTTTCTCAGCAATCATTTGACGGGCTGATTCAATTTGTTCAGGAGTTCCCTTGCATTTAAATAATTTCTCTGATGGGGGATTCACAGCACTGCGATCCATTTCGCAATACGCTCCAGTTTGTTGATTGATAAGCTTTATTGTTTCACCGCCACGTCCAATTACTATCTAATGAAGTATAGAAAAATTATATATAAAAATTATATATTTAGATCCCCCATTTTGTGCAAAAATTTCTACAAAATTTTAATTTGTATTCATTTATTGATAACTTACTCCACATTTTGATGCTGGAACTGAAAACGTAATTTCTTCTCGCGGAGGTTGTTGAGTGTGATTAACCCCATACCCATAGCCATAATTTGAATTTGCATTGTCACCGTTGGGATTAATCCTATTTCTTTGCTGAAATTCGAAAATACGAATTATAAAGTCGTACAAATTTTCTATTAAACTTCAATTAGAAATTATATACCATCATGTTGTCGATGAGGCCTTCAATTGTACGCTTAGCATCCTCAACTTGCTGATGAGTACCTTGGATTATGCATCGTCTATCACCAGGTTCATCATTTTTTCCTTGCAAAAACTGTAACTTGCAACCGCACTCGGCTTGAATTTTTCGTATCATATCACCGCCTTTACCAATAACAACTCCCACAGCTATTTTGGGTACAAAAACTTCTGCTGTTTCGCCACCCATACCGCCACCATTGAAACCAATATTATGTCCACCCATTCCCATCGAATTACCACGTCCTGCCATTTGCGAATCTTTATCGGATATAAGATCAAGCACCATCTGTTTTGCATGCTCAATTTTTTGCGCATCACCAGATATACGCAGAGGTTTCTATAGAAGATATATATGTTGAAACATTGAAATCCATCTTTCAAACATATTCAATCGTTTTTAGAATAACATACTATAAGCTCCTGATTTGGACCCTCCTGTATGATAACCATTTTTGCTCCTGTTTTTTCTTGTAGTTGTTTTATGGTATCACCCCCTTTTCCAATAACTAAGCCCACTTTTGTGCCCGGTATCATAATTTCTTGATATGGTGGATATCCTGAAGGGCCTGGAGGTGGCATATTGATTGTAAGAACTACTTCCACATTGCCCCCACCATTCTGATTTGCCAATTGTTGAACCATTTCGCGACCTTTAGTTACAGTTTCCCGAGAACCTCGTAGCGTACAAAGAGTATCTGATAAATATTTTAGAAATTATTGAAATATGTTCATTCCGTTTCCTTATTTCTTAATATCATTTAAAACAGACGGTAATCACCTGATTCTTGTGACAAAACAACCTTGCAACCCGATTCAGCTTGAATATGTGATAGTGTTTCGTTACTACCACGACCAACCATATGGTCAACTATATTTTCAGGAAAACGTATTTGTTCCTCGCATGTTGTACCGGCAGTAGCAGCTAATCGAGCAGCAACTGCTGCAGCTTGCGCTAGCGCTTGTGACATATTGGGTGGACCACCGGGATTAGATGAATTAGAATTATTCATTTGTTGAGAATAAGAATCCTGTCCAGGGCTTGTGAATTTCTTTGCATCCGGACCGGAATCCGAATCATCAGTATGACTCCTCTTGAAGGCGTTACCTCCAATATTCCCACTTTGTTGTTGGGCGTTCGGCTGAATTTTTGCCGCGATCTAAACATTTGTTACAGGCATAGTATTGAGCACGATCCGGGACAGATTACTCCTAATTTTAATAAATAATACCTGTTTAGCTCTTTGTAAGGCGGCTGCAAATGCTTGAGACTGATTTAAATTCGACTGAGGTGGTGCTACAGCTGAATAATCACTCATTTTTACACCAAATAGAATCACTTAATTACGCCCTACGTAATAAATGTAACTATATATATTATATATACGTATATTTAGTCACAATGCAAGTTTTTAATTTAACTTTTTTCGATATGAATTACTATAAATTATAATTATCTCTTCTAGAAGTACAATTTTACTTCAAAAGTAAAACCACACACGCGAGATCTGAAAAAGAAATGGCGGATTTTATTGGGAAAAAAGGAGGAAAATATGTCTACCTAAAGAAAAGGATGACTAGATGAAAATTGCTAAGTCGATACCCATGAAAACCATCAGAGGGCGAATACTTCATTTTTGATTAAGTTCCTTTTTTAGTAATAGCAAATTCTCCAATTTCTAGAAAATCGAAAATTTGTCTTATTTAATGTTTTACAATATAATTTAGTAGGTAGACGTTTCAATTACCATTGCAATACTCTGAAAATATTGAACGCCACCCAACACTATTAACCCCATACACATCTTTCACTTTTCTTAGAATGTGGAAGCCATCTTTCGGTACTATTATTGTGTAATTCTATCCAACCTTTCAGATTATCACATAAACTCGAGTTCATTAAGAAAGGTACATACGATTATTTTAACAGTTTAGTTTAGAACAAATGTGACATCGACTCTCTCTCTTGTTACTTTAACATTGAAAACTTCTTTACCACCCTGTTCTCACCGCCATAGTTTTGAAACCTCGGAATTCCTGACTGTAGTTACAAGGGTGATTCTAATTAGTCGCTGTCATTATTTCTCACTGCTCTATAATATATGGATTGTTTTAATGCTCTTTTTTATTGAGCCCCGGTGAGAGAGAGCCTATTAAATTTTTCAGTAAAGTTTTCGCGAATTAACAAAGTGATGCAAATATTTATTTATTTGTGCGAAACGCATTATAAGCAAAATTAAAGTAAAAGGTATAAAATTGAATCGTGCGAATGTGAAAATAAAAAGAAAGCTATAAAATTTAGCCCTCTTAAAAGATAAACAACAAAATAGATTAGTTGCAATTTTACTAGTATTTAATTATAATAAATTAAGTGTCTCTAGCTCTATATATTTAGATACGGGAAATACTACTATGGCGTCTTAACCCTAAATCAACATTTAGTGTCTAGTGTTCAGTGTGCTTTCAGTTTCATTCAAAAATATAATTAAAAATTAATATTCGGATATATCATTTCTATACGATTACTCTTTTCCTAATTGTTTTTGTTTATATTAAAAACCGCTTCAGGTGCTTAAGGGTTAAATAAAGATCGTATAAATCTGCATTTTAATTAAGGTGCGGACAAGGAAGGAAATTGTCATTAGTTGGTCATTAGTTGATACAAATGTAATTTTTTAGTATTAATTTGCTAATAATTATAAGACAAAGTCAAATACGATTTCAAATTAATACTCAGACGGATGAATATTTATCAGATGTACAAAGTCTACATTTTTTATATGACATATCGTTGATAAATTTGACAGAATAAATTTATAATTGTTTGAATTAAACAGATAAGAAATCAATAAATATTGGGCCTGCTGTCTGTATGCATACGTATTTTGCTGAAGATCGTAACATATTTCGCATATAAAACATTGTATGATCCTTAATTATTTTCAATTCGCGTTATTAATAAAATAATTGTCTGTCATAATAAATAATTATAATTATTCAATTTTAATACAATTAAATAATGTTAAATCTAATGTTTTCTTTTATTGAATTTAATTTTTTTGTGTTTTTATATTAAATTAATATCTAAATAAAAGTAATTATTTCAGTTATAGCAAAAAAATATGGCTTACTTCTCTCATATATCTAATGCAGTCAATTGTTTACGTCTGCCATCTACAACATCCTTTCCCATGGCAAGGATAACAACAACGACAACGGGAACTTTTGCTAAGCTCTTCTCAGTAAAAAAATCGATAAGTTCTACAACTGCATCAGCTGCTGCCGTGGCATTTTGTGGTAAAAGAAAAACGCCCGTAAAAATCCTTAACCCTAGAACTACGTAAAAAATCGAAAATTCATTAAAAGTTTTGATTAACACATTAAAAAGGTGCAAACAATTGAAAAGATATATATCGTATATATTTCAACATAAAGTGTTTTCCATAATATTACTAAATTTTCACAAATTTCTACGCAATCTAATTTTCTTTAAATGTGTTCCACTAGTTGCAAACAATAAACAACAATCGGCCGAATTTCATACGAGCATCATCTTGAATCCTTGCCGTAATCGTTTACTCCTAGAGAACAAACTATTAAGGAATTTTCATAATTTCGAGTTGCCAATGCTGCAGCAGTCATCTCGATTAATTCATCATCATGTAAGCAAATTTATAATAATTTATTACAAACAAATCCTTCAAAATTATTTTTATTATTTTCCGAAAGTTTTAAAATTAAAAAAATTTCACTTAAAATATATTTTTATTAATAAATATTATTATAAAAAAATTATATTATTTTTACTAATAAATCAATAATTTTTATAGATGGGAATAATATCGTTTAATAAACCTTATTCCTCATATTATAATTTAAATCTTATATTATAATTTAAATGAAATTACATAATTTTCAGATTTAATTTTTGTACACTTTGTACAGATTTAATTAAAACACACAAGGGTAATTATGAAATCTGTTCAAATTAATTCGTGTAATTTAACGTTTGGGAACTGGAATAATTAGCTCTAAAAGCAAGCTTTAAATTCATAAATACTGGATTGAAATACTTATAAGAACTTTTTAGTTTTATATGAATATTGCCTATTATGTAAAGGGATTTTTTATCAAATATTTTATCTGGAATCATTATTCCAGAATTTATTGCATTTCTGGAGGTGACAAATCATAGTGTTCGTGTCAATTTCTTAAGTCTGATAATTCTAAATGCAATAAAGTATGAAATTTATTGTATATTTATTTTACCTAAACCAAAACCTGAAAAGAATATCCGTGGATCTATCCCACAACCGAAAATAGGACATATTCACTTGTTGTGTCCGTTGGAAAGGCCTTGATTGATGGCAGGACCATACAGGAGTATATTGACTTAGAATCAACTCTTGATTTGGTTTAACCCCTGTTCATCCGTTGGTGTCTGTCAATCTCTCAATCATTTTTTCTTTCTCTCACTCTTTGTCTCTTTCTGTTAGTGTAGAAATTACGATTATGCTAATGAAATGGTGCACGACTATTTATTTTTCTTATTAAATTATTATTATTGGAGAAATCGAATCAATGCCACGCCACGTTTCAAAGACGGTATGTGCCTTGAACTACTAAAATTGCATTTGCTGACGAAAATCGAGTGGTCCACATTCACTATTGTTCGACCACTCGATTTTCTCCAGGAAATACAATCTTAGTAGTTTAAGGCTCATACCGTCTTTAAAACGTGGGCATGGCATTGGTTAGATTTCTCCCATTTTTAATACAAAAATAAATAGTCATGCAGTATTTCATTAGAATGATCATAATTCCTTCCTTAATTTCATTAGAACAATCGACGTCCCGTTCATTATTTGATTTAATATAAGTTCTAAATTATGGGTTTTGGTTTTACCTAAATTAATGCAAAATATAGTTTTAGATATTTTTGTTTATTGAATAAATTTTATTCCATAACATTAAACCGCCCTACTTCAAAAATACAGATTAATTTCATTTGTAAAAATGAATAATTCAAATGTTTTATTTATAAAATTTTTGCATGAATAAATGATTCGTTAAATTCTTGATTGTTTTGTCACGTTCTGTCGAACTTTGATTCTGTTCAAACTGGTGATTATTCATAAAAACGCAGTAATTTAATAAATAATGTAGATTGAAAATAATAATTTCAATAATTAATTAATTAAATTTTAAATTTTAATAAGAGAAAACAGATTTTCTTAAAGCTTTTTAAATTTCTCGCATATGTTTTGCAAGTGCATACGATATAATCATCTATACATTTCTAGCACATACGAAATTAATAGATAG
The DNA here is from genome assembly GCA_963966595.1 of Physocephala rufipes. Taxonomy (NCBI): domain Eukaryota; kingdom Metazoa; phylum Arthropoda; class Insecta; order Diptera; family Conopidae; genus Physocephala; species Physocephala rufipes. Next base: position 30,428,372 of record OZ016505.1, on the reverse strand, counting down.
TGTCAATATATTTGGGGAAGCCACAAAATATAAAAAATAACATCTGCCTGTATGTATCATAATGGTATATAAGTGATATTATATACATATCACGTTTTTAATTAATTTCAATTGGGAATAGTTTTTGAGTGATTTAATTTATATTAGTTATACAGGGTGAATATTAGACATTGTTTCTTCAGCATTTAGTGAAATTATAAAATAAAACATCAAAACAACTTTTTCTTAAAAATATTCATAATTTCTTGTATGATTCATATATAATTTTTAAATGATTCGTTTTGTTAGTATTGTTTTTTTTTTCTTTGCTAAATTATTTCATAGAATAAGTAAACAATTTATGCAACATACAATTGTTTAGAAAGATGTGAATTTTTACAAACTTAAATCATTTCGGAAGAAAAAAGAATCATAAAGAAATATTCGTAAGTCGAGAATCATAAACGCCGTCAGACCTTAGTGATAAAAACTAGATATTTTTAATTAAATCAAAGCTATTTTTAATTAAATTAATTAATAGCAGAATTTTGTGTAGCTTCTATGTATTTTGTTTGTCTCTTCAAATTACTTTTTTAACTAACTATTATTACGTACCCTGTACGCTTCAATTATTTTATTTCGGGTTTCTAGGAAGCACATGATGTGTATCATCGTACTCTGTGTTTAGTTGAATAATTGCTTATAAATTGATAGATACATGAGATATATATCCCACCGTTTACACTATTTAATAGTTGCTTCCATACAAGTATCCTGTCACTGAGATGAAAAAAATATAAATATAAAGTATACTACATAAAATCAATAGGCGCGACGTGCAATATAACCAAATCACTCCCAGAAAAAATTTCACACTCTCAGTCTTTTTTAAGGTTTATATTATAAAAGATGTGAATTAAATATACTCGATAATTAATATATTTACGCATCGAAGAATTTTTATCGTTACGCATCGAAGATGATTCGATAAAGATAAAGAAGATAAAATTACGATAGAGTATATAAAAATAAAACATTTTTGAAATTGCCAGGATATGGATCTTCAAATATCGCTAACTCTTCTATTCTTCTTAATTTTCATTATCATTTTAAAATACTCATATCATTACAATAAAAATGTGAGTTTAAAAGAAGTATTAATTATAAACAAAATCTTATTAATTCGTAAAATTACTTCTGTGATATGTTCAAGATCTCTTTAATCGTCTTAATATAGGCAAACAAATAATAATGATTTCTGCAAGAAATTCTGGAATTTATTTAGAATATTAACAATTTTTAAAATCAACAAAATTGCAACGAAAAATTATAACGCTTTTAGCATAAATAATTTTGATTTTGAAATATTTAAAAATGAAATTTTTAAATATTTACAACAATATTTTACAAAATCTCTATGGAAATGGATTTGTTGTTTTCGTCGAACAAGCCTCATACATTTTTATCACTTGATATGCAAAAGCAGAGCATTAAATCTGCTTTATTTTTGTATAAAATATAGGGGATTTTGTATTAAACGTAGCCGTGGCAATGGACCGATATACCCAGTGTTAACCAATAATTCGTTAGACTGCAATCGTGATTTCCACAGACAGACAGTCAGATGGAATATATGTACTTTTCTATACCTGACACGCATCCTTTAATGCGTTACAAACGAATGCAATAAGTAGAGTATATTCATCATTCATTCATTCCATTCCTTCGGGTGTAGGATATAAAAATGTTTGAAGATTTTGTTTGTAACCTGAAGCAAAGCAAAATTAATCGATAATAGTAAGATTATAATGTTATGTAGATAAAAATGTTTTTATTTGAAATAAAGCTCGCTAAAAAACATATGCTAAATTTCGACGGAAAAATTATGAATTCTTGTTCGTTATTTATACACAAGAATTTATTTTATGGATACATTATCGATTACCGGCAATACAAGAATTTATTTTATCGATAATTCTATTTAATTTTACTGTTTTTTTATTATTCCGTGGAGCTTTTACAGTAAGAATAAACCCTGTTTAAATAAAGTTTGGTTAACGATAAATAAGCCGCTCTCTCTCTCCGCGATAATATTGAAAAAACTAATAGAGAAATCTAAAGAGAACTTAATTACAAACGGCAATCTATATTTTAATTGATTTTGATTTTGATCAGTAGTTAATAAAGTCCAGTTAGCGACTTTTGTCTGCAATCTGAAAGTATTAATTTATATTTAGGTTTATTGGATTTTTGAAATGTAAAAAAATCTTAAAAAGGACCAAATTCTAGCAATTTTCTATTTCCCATCTAACGAACATTCGAATAAATATATTTTGTGACGCTAAAATAAATAATTTTATTGTATATACATCTTTATTAATCAATGGTATTAATCATTTTGTGTATTGCGTAAACTTAGCATTTTTAAAAATTTTCAAAAATAAAACAAAAAAGTAATCATAATATGCTTACATTGCAGAATAATACCATGATTGCGGATAAAAAGCGTCATCCGATTTGTTGTAAAGAGATCACAAAAAATATTCTACTCTTCACTAACAGCCCTTTTCATGGCGAAGTCAATAAGAATACACTCGAGTAAGGTTCCGTTGATTTATTTAATTTTCAATAAATATTTTAAATTTAAATTGTATTTAATTTCATTATCAATAGATTTACAAAACCCACCGGTAATCCATTGGTTATAATAATGGCTTGGCTTATGGCTAAACAAAAGCATTTAAAGAAATATGCAGAAATATATACAAATTTAGGTTTCGATGCTTTAGTGGTTCAACTAACACCGTGGCAATTATTATGGCCGGTAAAGGGTTCACAGGTAATTGCAATTTTAATAAAATTAATTGAATGCTGAATATGCTAAGCACAATCGAAATCTATATTTTTAATAAGTAGATAAAATCTAGATGATAATTTTTCCGAATAATAAAAATATTTACTTTTTGTACAACGGTGGGTAAAGTAAACAGGGCCGGCTACTTTTCGGACAACGGTCAGCGGACAATTATTCCATCTAATCATTTTTACAAATATAACATCAAAATAACAAAGAACAATCAACAAAGAAAATTCAAATTATTATCAAAGAAAATTCATATTATTTATGAAATTATTTGAACACAGATTGTTGCCGCTGAAACTTTGAAATTTTTGGAAAATAATAAATCCTATGATCGGATTGTCATTCATGGATTCTCGGTGGGAGCCTATGAATTTGGTGAAATCATGTTACAAATGGCAAGAGATATGAAAAGGTAAAAGAAAGAATATATTCCATATGAAATGATTATTTTGAAATTGTATTTAATATACCACCAAATTATAAAATTCCGATTTTATAGATATGGTGAAATTTTAGATCGATTTGTTTGTCAGATTTGGGATAGTGCGGCCGATATCACCGAAATACCGGTTGGCCTTCCAAAAGCAATATTTCCCCGAAATATGCATATGCAAAATGCAGTACGCAATTATACTCTGTAAGACGCTGAATTTAAATGATATAAGGCTTTCAATAATTCTAATTAATTATTTCATTTCTGTATTGGTTTGTTGGTTTTTTTTAGTTATCATATGAAAACATTCCACAATCAAGCCACCATACATTATATACGGTCAAGTCAAATGTTTCATGCGACTCTACTTAAGAAGCCCGCCCTTTTCTTTGTGTCCGAGAATGATCCTATCGGAGCACCGGCATCCAATGAATCCGTACGCGATGATTGGGAGCGTGCTAACATAAATATAACTTATAAATGTTGGGAGAAATCTGCTCATGCCTCACATTTACATATCCATCGTGATGAATATCTTTCGATGTTATTTAAACACTTAGAAAATTCTGGAATATTAGAAAATGCTAGCGTGAAATCTCGCGCCAAACTCTAAACTGTGGAGTACTTATTAATAAAATAGATTGGGGTTTGCTTACATCGCGACGTTCTCCAGAGGTGGTTAGACGATACCAATGAAGCTCAGTTTCATTTACTAAAACTATACTTTTATTTCATTGTTTTTAATTAAAATTTTCCATTCAATATTATGATTAAATGTGAAATTTGGGATTAAAAAGTAATAAATTTATTAAAAAAATTCAAATAAAATATAAATTATAATTAAAACTAAATTAAAATATATCTTAAAATGAAAAACCGAATTTATAAAACACAGTATCCCACAAATACAATTTGTTTTATAATAAATTCTCACTCTTAAAAAATCAAATAAAATCTAAATAAAATAAAATAGTGCGTATCTTTATTAAAATCATAGGTAATGTGATAATAAAAAAGCGCATATAATCTAATAACCGCAGTCACAATCTCGACGAGCCCTCGTCAAAACGCACTTCCTACACAATCTGATTCAGCGCTGCGGACAGGATTCGAACCTGTGCGGGTAGAACCCAATGGATTTCAAGTCCATCTCCTTAACCACTCGGACACCGCAGCTCTCGATAAACCGATTGCGAAAAGAAGGAATGATTTTTTTATTCTTTTTCCCTTAATGTTGACGTTACCAGCATAAATTTATTTATTAAGCTGTTTGACCGCCCCCGGCTGCTTATTTATTTTAGCGAACAAGCAAATGATTTGTCGAGAGAAATATGAAATTATTTTGAATTGTATAAATCCAAAAACTTTTTTAGACACAAATGAAATGACAACAGTTAGTTTAAAATATATAATACAGCTGATTTATGATAAAATAATACATATCCTTAGCAAGAACGCCCACCGTTAACACAATGTAGATGACGAATGTACTTACAAAGGATATCTAATAATTTCGATAGTTAATTAAATATCTAATAATAATTGGATATGTTCTAATTTCGCTTATCAGCAAAACAGCATTAATTCCAAATTATCTCACAAGGAAAATAGGCGTTAAGCCATTGTTTGAAGCGGCGAATTGATTGTCATATTTTTCTTTCCGGTGGATACAAATCGAATGCGGCTGATAATTGCAGCTCGCTCTCTCTCTCTCTCTCTCTACTATCTGCTATCGATTAAATGTCAGCGGCTGATATTTTGAAATTTCTTGTGTTAATGGCTGCATAGCTCTGCTGGCAGAGGGAATTTAAGAATAAGATTTTATATTTCGGATTTAAAAGTGGAAGTAGTTCCTAGTAGAAACCCAAAAATCACAATTACGTGAGAACAGTATCCTAAAGCAATCCTTCACATACACTCTGTGTCCCCGTAAAGATCGGCTAGTGTTAAAAACGAACGGTCTTGTTGTTTCCTCCCACAGCAATATTGTTCCTTAGGAACATTGCCGTATATATTTCGTATATTGACACGCCTTGCTCCGTATTTTTTTTTTTTGTATACTGGGCGTATTCAATATGTATTAACATACCACAAAGCATAATTCACCATATTAGTAGGCGGGGAAAATCCTTCGCCGTCTTGACGATTTTTATAAATATTGAAATCCATGACAAATATATCTATTTGTAAAACACATATATTTCTAATTTATATTATATAGTTAGAGTTATTATAAAATGAATATTTTACTTTAAACTAGATGTTACTATATCGTAAGTAAAAGTGAGAAATTTAACAAATTCGTTAAATATCTTGCATTGAAGTAACTAAACATATAATTAAAGATGCGAATGGCTTAGGAACCGATATTCTTCGGCGGAGGTCTGTACACACCCACGACCACTGCGTGATCACGTTCGTAGGGTTCCAAAGTTATCTGTTCTTGTGGCTTTAATTTGTCAGCTATCATTTTCTTTACTTCAGCAGCAAAAACAGCCTCTGGTTGTGCTGTAGAATCAATACATGACGCTTTAATTGAAATTACAAAATGACCACCATTTTTTAAGAAATGTTGGGCATTCAGGGCAACAATACGACCCTGATCAGGTTGAGCGACATCTGCAAAAATTGTATCTACCATTCCTACAAGCATTCTGTATTTATGCGGATGACGAGCGTCTTCAATAATAGGAATAATATTTGTACGTTTCTTAGCAACATTTATCAAATCTCGTCCAGAGCGATGTGAAAATTCAACTGCATATACAAGACCTTCTGGTCCGACGACATCAGATACATGCGAAACGGTTGTGCCAGATGCAGCACCCAAATAAAGCACTTTAGAACCTGGTGGCATATGAATCTTATCAACCCCGCCAAGGATGGCGGCAGCTAGTTTCGAACGGAAGGGGTTCCATACCCTGTATTCAATTTTTTCTCCATCCATCTGAAAAACACATTTAAATTTTATTATCAGTATATGTTAACGCCTGGTAAATGACTATCGTTTATATTTATCGTTTTTCAGTTGTGCAAATTCTAAAACAAACAAGCTCTGAATGCTCTAAAAATGACCTCGAGCCAAAGAACATTCACAAGCTTGTGTTTCATGGCCACATTTTGCCATGTTCTGTACCCCTGCACAAAATCATCATTAACGAAGACGACATTCAGTTCTATACACATAACATTATACGTACATCCACGGAAATGCGTTTTTCGCCATAAACTTCAGATCCAGGAACCAAATTGCGAGTCACTAGAGCATCTTCTTTACCGCGAGCAATGAAAACACCTTCGTGCCGATGAGGTTCAATAACTACAGTTTTGCCGCCTTTAAATCCACCACGCCCACCTCCACGGCCTCCACCGCCACCACGGCCACCTCCTCGACCACGACCACCTCCGCGATCACCAAAACTACCGCGACCGCGACCACCACCACCACCTCCTCGACCATTTCCCCATCCACCGCCTCTACCACCACCACGGCCGCCACCACCACCGCGTCCATTGAAACCTCCACGACCACGGCCACCACCGCCTTCTCCACCGCCGCGAGGAGAAAATCCTAATCAAATAGTGCAGGTTAGATTCATAAACCAACGTAAACGTACTTTTTAGAAGTAATTGCTCCCTTTATGTTCTTTTAACATTACCTGGTTTTCCCATTTGTGTTAAGCGAATTCCTAACTATTTTTAGAAAAATATTAGAAATGGAAATAAACCGAAAAGCACAATCAAACAATTTTTGGATAAGACGTAATGAAACACGTGTTGTTCGAGAGTTGTCAAAACCTTTTATTGTGTTGGCTGACCTGAGTAAACACTAAGGCGTTAAACACAGATTAAACGGGCGGACACAGTTACACTTCCTCAACTGTTAAAATTACCTGGACCTAATGGAGGTCAAGATAAAGTTTGATTTCAATTTTGCTGCTCTAAATTGCTTTGCAAAATTGGCTTCTGTTGTCGAGCGCAAATTATAATTTGGAAAGCACCAAAAACTCCTATTCTTCTTTTTCTTCCTGTTGTGTTTGTTTATAGATATGGGTTTTGAATTGATTTAGAAGCTGCTCTGTGAACGATGGTTATTGTGAACAATATGAACTTACTGTGAACGGTGCTTCGTCGTTTTTCTGAAGTGATTGAAAGTTGCCGGTCCGGGAGCAAATTCGTCTAGCAGTTCGGAAAAAATGGTACTGATTACGAATATAACGCCGCCGGAAGAGGGTTTAATTTATACAACAAACGATGTAAAATTAAAAATCGGTGACAAAATCATTGGGAATGGAACGCTGTATATAAGTCAGAGGTTCATTAATTCCGATCACTCTGCAGTCAGTCAAGAAATTTATATATCAAGGATTAAAATCGTTACAGTTCTCTCTCCTGGGCGCCGGATGATAAACCCGAAGGGATCTCGATAATGTGGAAACAGATAAGCGTCCATGGAATATCATCAAGCCCAGTGAAGTCTATTTACTTTATGCTTGATCATCAGCTTGTCTGGAACGGAGTATACGACGCACTAGCTAATGGAAATGCTGCTGCTGGTGGTGGTTTACCAATGGAGCAACCTGAAGGCGTTGATGACGGTGAAGAGGATGAAGGTAATGCAACAGACGAAGAGGACGAAATGACCGAGTGTTGGCTGATTCCGTCTGACGTGAATACTATTGATACAATGTTTCAAGCAATGACAGATTGTCAGGCTTTGCATCCAGATTCTGGTGACAGCATATCAGACGAGAGCGATTTCATGGATGATGATGGAGCAGATGAAGATTTAGATAATGGCGCTCTGGGCCCGGCTGCTGTTGTCCCCAATCTGGGTGCAGTTGATGCAGCGGATGACCAAGCTCAAGGCGGAATGGAAAATTTAAATATAAACGATGATCGCTTTGCTGATGCTGACGAATAAATTAAGCAAACCGCATCTTACCGACGATATTTTCCGATAGAAATAACCGTTGTGTTTTCTGTCATTCTCTTAGTCTTAAGTTCCCAATTATTTAATATTTTTTATAGAAATTCAGCATAATAAATTCCTTTATACTCTAGTGGGTAATTTAGACGTTTTTATTTAAATTGTAATAGCAATTATTTCTAGTGGAAGTCTAATAATATTTCGAAAGTTCAATGTATTTAATTACTAGGGATTATCTAAGTGCTATCGACAGGCGTTCCATTTTTACGTTTTTTTATCTCCTCAAGGACATCGTCTTCGGTCAATGGTTGAGCCAACTGTGGAGATAAAAATCATAAACATTGGAAAAAATATTGCTTTCAGCTCCTTACTTCTTTTGCAATACTTGTAATTTGAAGAGCTTTCTTGTAGGCATCACCTTTTGATGGAATTTTGTCGTAGTTCCAATAAAAAAAATCATCGAAGGTACCAGCCATTCTGAACACCCGGTTGGTAGTATCAGTTAGGGGTTCACGAGTCTCTTGAAATACTACTGCTTTGTAATTCGTGGGCACCGAAATTTTTTCGCCTTGTAAAGGATAACCGCGTAGTGCATTAATCAAGTACCCATTTTCTTCTTGTGTGTAATTATTAAAATATTCATCCACGTTAGCTTCTCCATTCCCGTTGATCTTTGCTGGTAAATAGTGCACTCTAAGTGTATTCGCTTCTTTCAGTTGCTTGTGATCTATTTCAAGATTTATAGACATTTTATTATTAAAAACTCCACAGGTATCTTTACTACGATTGCTCCTAACAACAACAAAAGGCAAGTTTCCTTCATATCACAAATTTTCAAACCACAACATATGATGTACAGTTCACAATTATACTACTAAACTGTCAAAATCACAAAAATAAAGGACATTTAAGATTTAGATATAGATTTATAAGAGGTATATACTTAATTTAGAGGAGCAAAACACACATTCATTGTTAAATGGGTAGCCAGAGCATCGTCTTTCGTACAACTTTTAAAAAATGTAAAAACAACAACAAATGTATAAACAAGCACAACAAGAATAAAACACAAAGGAGAATAACAACAGTTTGCCGCCGTTAAGGTATCATAAATATCAGGCTAAATAGCGAAGGGCAATTTCATTTTCTCAACTGTCAAAATTACATTGGATTTCGAAAACGAGAACAAAATAAATATTGGTGCTAAATAAAAAAGCATATATATGTCGTGGTTGCGGAAAACTATAACATACTTTAACCAGGGACAATATCTATTCTATCTACTAAATTAGATCTATTAATCTAAGATTATCTTTGATTTTAAGCATTGCGAAAATTCTTTGAATTATTTAATGACGCTCCGGATAATACACACCATTAATACGATGCACACAACCACGGGCAAGGTACAAGATTTCCAAGCGAAGTGCGAGATTTTTAAGGCAGTGTTTATGAATTACGTATGGGTGGTAAAGAAACCCCTTATTTCTTGTATTGTGTTAAACAAATATTAGGAAGTAAGCAGAGAAACCAGAAAGTACAACTTTCGTAAAAAATTAACTTCGTAAAAATATTAAATTCATCTTTTCAGAAAATACTGGTGGAAAATAGTGGTATTTTTAAGAGAATTAGCATACTGTAGTAGGGTAATCTATTGGGAACCGCGATCAAAGGTCGTTGCGTTTATTTTTTATTTGGATTAAAATAATTGCATAGTAATTATGATGTATCAGATTGTTAGCGATTATGCGAATATTATTCCCGAATTAATTAATGGATTGTTTTCTGAAAGTGATCCATTTCAAATAGTTGCAATTACGACAACTACAATTTTCGGTTTCCTTTTTATTTGGAACCTTATCCATAAAGATGCAGGTAAGTTATTTATAAGTGGTTTAGACGAAACAATAAAATCCGCAGTGTTCGAAGCACTTCCCTATAGATGGTATGAAAGCTGCTCCTGAGCAAGTTCGATTTAGAACTTCTAAAAACATTTTTGGAACTAAATCTAATTATATAATTATTTACAGATATATGGACTGAAGTTAAAAATCAATTCTTCAGGAATTTAAAAATAATACCTTTTGTAAGAAGGAAAATCGATGAAAAAATTAATGAAGTGACAAAGGATTTGGAAACTGAAATGGCTAGAAGCTGTGAAGGCTTAAAGTATTCAACTGAATTACCGGACAAGGGATTGGCGAATGAGGAGATAATTGGTCTAGTTGATAAACACATAGGTCTAGGTCACTACAATTGGCAAGATGGTCATGTGTCGGGAGCTGTTTATGGCTATAGGAAAAATATTATTGAATTGGTGACTTCTGTCTACGGCAAGGCATCGTATACTAATCCTTTGCATTCGGATATTTTCCCGGGAATTTGTAAAATGGAAGCTGAAGTGGTACGAATGGCTTGCAGTCTTTTTCACGGTGATTCCGAAAGCTGCGGAACTGTAGGTATCTAAACAATCCTAGCTATACATTAGTAAAATTTATTAGAGTTGTGGGGCTTCTAGATGACAACGGGTGGCACTGAGTCTATCCTTATGGCTTGTAAAGCTTACCGTGATTTCGCTCGTGAAACTAGAGGTATTTCTTCTCCCAACATTGTTGCGCCAAAGACCGCACATGCCGCTTTTGACAAAGCCGGACAATATTTCAACATACGTGTGAAATATGTTAATGTGAATCCCAGCACAATGGAGGCCGATATCAGATGCATGAAGAAGGCAATTAATAAAAACACAATTCTGGTAGGTTTTGCAAAATTCGCGCTTTTATAAGTTTTTTTTATTTATTTATAACTATTGTTTGTTTTTTTTTTTGTTGTTGATTACAGCTTGTGGGCTCAGCACCGAATTTTCCTTATGGTACCATGGATAATATAGAAGAAATCGCTGCATTAGGTATACGATACAATGTTCCTGTACATGTTGATGCCTGCCTGGGGAGCTTTTTGGTGGCTCTAGCCGACCAGGTCGGATACTCAATAAGGCCTTTCGATTTTAGGGTTCGTGGTGTTACTAGTATTTCAGCTGATACACACAAGGTTTGTATATATTAGTTCATATTTAAGGCGTTCCTAAAAAATGTGATTGTTTTAATACAAATTGAAATATTATATTTACTAGTACGGGTTTACTCCGAAAGGCTCGTCACTCATTCTCTACTCAGACAAGAAATATCGTAATCATCAGTTTACAGTAACCACCGACTGGCCAGGTGGCATTTACGGCTCTCCGACAATAAACGGATCTCGTGCTGGTGGTAATATAGCTACTTGTTGGGCGACAATGATGAGCTACGGGCGTAATGGGTATATGGAAGCCACGAAACGTATTATGGATACGGCGCGCTATATTGAAGAGCGGTATAATATATCGATTATGTATTTGATGAAAATAATAATAACATTTCTACTTCCAGCCTGAGGGAAATAAAAGAAATTTACGTTATCGGAAAGCCAGCTACTTCAGTGATTGCTTTTGGTTCCAATATTTTTGATATTTTTCGTTTATCGGATGCTCTCTGCAAAAAGGGATGGAACTTAAACGTACTCCAGTTTCCATCCGGGTAAGGGACAAAACAAGCAATTAATAAGCTCAGTTTAATTTATCATTTTGCAGAATACATTTTTGCGTTACCGATATGCACACCCAGGCCGATATTGCCGATAAGTTTCTGACTGATTTAAGAGTTGCTCTTTCAGAAATTATGAAAAATCCTGGCAAACCAGTTGAGGGTAAAATGGCAATATATGGAGTTGCTCAAGGCATCTCCGATCGTTCAATTGTCGGTGAGGTGGTGCGATCGTATATAAACAGCATTTACTTTACGCCAAAATAGTGGTTGTATTATACTCTCAGAGATCGATGGATGATTTCGCATAATAATGTTTCAACAAAGTCAGGAAATAACGAAATAGGCCTAATTCGTGGTTGTTAATTCATTCTTTGTAAAATTCGTATTGCTTTTTAATGAGTTTGGTGCTGAGTACAATATTCCTCAGGACTATAATTTATATATTCCGCTATATTTACATATAATGCATTTTTAGAACTTAATATATTTCAAATAGATTTTCTTATTTAAATGTATATAGTGTTAAACATTTAATAAAAACGAAGCGCATCTTGTTGGTCATTGTGCGCGAGTTACACGAGGTAAAAAAACAATTTCTTCTTTTTTCCTCAACTTATGAAATAAACTTTTCAAACTTAAGTTAAGGTTAAACTTATGAAATAAACTTTTCAAACTTAAGTTAAGGTTAAACTATTTAATTTTGTTTTGTTAGTCACTGATCAACAAATTACTGAACAACTTGGTATTGTACAAACTTATGTTAATATGTTAAACTTATGTTAATTTGGTATTGTACAAACTTAAATATGATGTTGCGAGAAGTTGATTCTTTTTAATTACAACAATTTATTTTTAGCTGAAATTTCTATAGCGTTGATTTTTTTCAGTGCAATTGATTTCCAGTGTATTGACTCCTTTCAATGTTTTTGAATTCCGAATCGTTGATTTATTTCGATGTTGCTTGTTTTCCGGAGCGATGATTAATTTCGATGTAGTTGCTAACATTTTTTATTTGTTTCGCAATTTCGTATTTCTACCAATCTGGAAATGTTCGATAGTATGGGACGTCGTTCTGACATTATTCGCGCATCGTCAATGCGTCGTATCAGTTTCAGGGAGCTTCACCCGCAAGTGTTACAGATTTTGCGGTGTATACATACTAGTCACAAATAAGGTCATATTAATATCCGTTTATTTCGGTATTTTTATCAGTATCATTTATTATTTGCAAATATGTTTATTTTATGAATAATGAACTGATAAATTTGAGAAAATGTTGAATGGATACAAAGGAGGATGTTCAGGCAAATACAAAGACAAAATTATTTTGACAGTGTAATCAATTATTTCGTGATGAAGATATCAATGAGTATTCATTATGGCAGTTGACTTAGAAGTTCATCACCATTTAAACAATATGCATTTTTAAAAAAATATGTTCTGAATCGAGCTCATATTTTGGTGTTTACCAAAATATTTAAAAATATGTTGTAGCTTTTAGTGAGAAATTTTCTTAAGTGTAGGTAATATCGATAAGGGAAACAGCTGTTTCTTAAACCCGTCGCAACCGGTATTTATAATTCTAATCGGTTGAAAGTATTGTCAATTTTTTTCTATTTCTTGGGAGTCGCCCAACTAGAAAGAACTTTGGTTTACGATCTGTAATTGAACTATTGCTTCCCTTGATTAACATATTTTTTTGCGAAGGGATTTGTAAACTTGAAGATTAACGAATTTATTGTCAAGGTCAAGGTTTTATTCTAGCAGTCATAATGATCACGACTCCTTACCTTTTTAATGAAATCGTTGGCATTTTTCAAAATGTAAGAAATTTTAAATTTACCAAACAATCCAATGCTAATCCTTTTATTTCAGACGGCTCAATATGTGATCATTCTTGAATGTTTGTTAGTTTTCTCGGTGATATGGATAATCCTCTACAAACGCAATGGCCGAAAAAACTATTTGAAAATGGGCGATGATATAATCGAAAATTATGAGCCAGAGCCTCTAGTACCTGACACGGATCCTAACCATCCATTGTTGAAGACACGCCTAGTGCAGTCGAAGGTCGGTAAAAGGGTGATGATAGATGGCTTCTCTTGCCTGAATTTGGCATCACACAACTACTTAGGATTGCTTGAAGATGAACAAATAATGGAAGATGCTTGCCGGTGCATAAGGAAATATGGAATAGGATCTTGTGGACCGCGTGGATTTTATGGGACAATGGATGTACATTTGGAATTGGAAGAGCGTTTGGCTAAGTACCTTCAAATGGAGGAGGCCGTCGTTTATTCGTATGGATTTTCGACCATTGCCAGCGCTATTCCGGCATACTCTAAACGTGGAGACGTAATATTTGCGTAAGTCCTTTTACAAATTTGACGTTTTTCTTTATTTAAAATGATTTGTTGTCTGTGAAAAAATCAATGTATTAAATTTAAACGAGAATAGCATGATATCTATAATAATTTTAGTGACGAAGCCGTAAATTTTGCAATTCAGAAAGGTTTAGATGCATCACGTAGCACTGTTTACTTTTACAAACACAACGATATGCACGATTTGGAACGATTGCTCATAGAACAACAAGAGCGAGATAAAAAAGTAACCAATTCGTTTTTAATTCTGTGACTTTTTTTATTGTGATATTAAAATCTTATTTAGAATCCGAGAAAGGCTGCAAAAATTCGCCGTTTTATTGTTGCAGAAGGAATCTATTTAAATACGGGCGAGCTGTGCCCTCTGCCGGATCTAGTGACCTTACGCTCTACCTACAAATTGCGTTTATTCTTAGATGAGAGCATTTCGTTTGGAGCTCTAGGACAATTTGGTCGAGGAGTTGTCGAACATTTTAATGTCGATGTAAGTATTAAATATTTAGTAGAATTTTATTACCAAAATGGAATATTATTTATATTCTTTTAAGCGTGCTGAAATTGATCTTATATCTGCGGGAATGGAATGCGCCCTTGGAACTATTGGTGGTTTTTGTGTTGGCTCACAATTTATTATTGAACATCAACGTTTATCCGGGTTGGGTTATTGTTTTTCTGCATCATTGCCACCACTTTTGGCTCAGGCAGCAATTTCAGCTCTAAATCGATTTGAGCGTGAACCGGAAATATTTTCACAGCTCAAAGAAATTGCAATTCTTATTCATTCCAAATTTTCGAAGTTTACAAAAATGAAGTTGCGTGGAAATGAATTGTCACCGGTGAAACATTTATATATTACGGAAGATCCAAAAGATGTTGAAGTCGAACAGAAACTGTTAGATGAAATTTCTAACAAGGTAAATTTCTATAATAAGAATTTCAGTTTTATTAATAACTAAAATCTCAATTTTAATTCTTCGATATTTTAGTGCATAGAATCGGGCATTGCTGTGGTTCAATCATGTTATTTAGATAAATTAGAAAAAAACTCAATACGTCCGGGTCTACGCATTACAGTAAACCGTCTGCTAACTTTAACAGAAATTGAAAAAGCTTTCGAAGTTATAGAGAATATTTCGAGAGAGATTCTATAAAAAATTCCATTCTTTCTGGTGCATTAGTATTCCAAAATTGCAAATTGTACATTTATTTCTTTACGATTTTTTAATTTTTATTAATAAAAGTGAAATACAAGGTGTTTGCTGAAACTGAAATTATATTAAAACGTTAGGAGAATATAAAATAAAATTGAAATATATTAATCTCAATAAAATCAATAGATTCATTCATTTGTTTTTTCACTTTAAGTTTTATAATTTTTCCTGTGAAAATTGCTCGTGTGGAAAACTTTTTCTAAATAATTTGATATTTTAATTTTCACAATTTTTAACAGTGCAACGAAGTCTCTTTTTAGTACGTTGTGGGCACGGTTGGCCGCCATTACTGGGTTCACTAATAATATATCGATGACTTTCAGAATATCCGAGTCCGCAAGGAACGCTGCATTTTGACCAGGGCGACCATTCCGACATAATACATGGCTTGGGTTCGCTATCGTTTTTATGATTTATGGCTACTTCACGATCAGGTCTGGATGTAACGATTGAGTCAGATGAACCTAAAAATTTTATAAGTATTTTTATAATTAAAAGCTTAAATATGATTTGTATATATTTTACTTGTGGAACGGCACGTAAGTAAACAATCATTTTCCGTTAAGAAATTATTGGAATTTCCACGGCAGCCGCCATACGTAAACGATTCGCATAAGCCCGAGGCTTTATTAAATGCATAACGTAAATATGAGCCTCGGCAAGGACCGATATCGGGCTGATGTGAACAAATATCTGATAAAAAAGAAAATACTATATAATAAACACTACAAAAATTGATAAATTAATTAATGGAAATTTTTTTCTTGAAAGTTAAAGACGGCTTCTTTCAAATTGAGTTCATGTTAAACACTAGGAAAACGCTAAAATTCTAGGATTTCCTGTCAATATTCCACACTATTAAGTAACTAACAGTGTCGGATGGAGGTTATTCCTTTACCTTCCGAATTTATAGAGCACTCAGATGTGATCTGACATTCCTTTTGCTGATGCAGTTCCATTCTTTTTTTACATTTCTGTTTGATTTCTTCATCTTCCACCAACAATAATCTTTCCCTAATTGTGACACCACGTCCACAAGTTGCCGTACATGGACTCCAGTCGCTCCATTGAGTGGTTGGACATTCCGGATCGGGCATATCAAATTGTGTTATCGAGCATTCGGGACGCATACATTTTTGCTTTTCAACTACTGTAATATGCGGACAACGTTTTCTACCCAAATGATTCAAAAACGTACGTGTTCGCATTGTAATTCCTATCCCACAAGGAACAGAACATTCCGACCAAGCACTCCACGGACTTGTTTTACATACTCCGGAACCTTCACCGTCTTCATTGACGAGCAATTGTGAATGAGCAAGATTTTCAGTTTCGTCATCGTCAGTTTCTGATCTGCAGTTTTGGACGAAATCAAATTTTAATAAAGATTAATATGAAACATATAATAGAGAATAATAATAAACAGAATGGTATTATTGTTATTTTTTTTAAATTGCATTATTTTCTTATGTGCTACACGTTTCCCATAGCCCTTCAACTGTTCAACATAATTATGCTCGGGAAGACGTTACCCGTGGTAATAACTGATCAAAATTTCAAAGCATCAAAGCAATTGCTGAAATACGTACTAATCTAATACGTATGTACGTATCTAATTCTCGTACAGAGACGTTCTAGACCGTCAGGTGTATTTTGTATTAAGTTTTTTGCCTTGGAACGTTTAATGATTTTGTTGTTTAGAGGTTGTATAGTTACGAATTTTCTGTTTTAGATAGAAATAAACGGCGATAAAAAGTAGTTTTATTGTTTTGGAATTTGTACTTTGAATACAAATGGACGTGCGATAGTAAATCGCTTTGCGATTTTATCGCTTTGAATCTTGAATACAAAAAAGACGGCAACAAAAAGTCGTTCCTGAATTTTATCGTTCCGAAATTTTTTCATTAAGTTATCCATAATTTCATTAGGATATATTATTCATTAAGATATTGTTGGATTTCGACGTTGAAATGTTTTAAAATTAATAAATATATAATCATTATTTTTCTTACCCGCATTCGGTTATATCTGCCAAGCACATTTCTTTTAGCACCAACTGTCGATCGCAGCCTGCTATTTCCGCTGCATTAGGATTATGATATTGGCGCGTACGCATTCGTATACCCTTACCGCATGTTACCGAACATGGACCCCATTCCGAATAATCACCGACACGACATTCGGCTAAAAGATTTCGTTATTATTGAATGATGTTTATATTAAAATTATTAAATTCAATTGAATTAAATATCAGTAACGACAATTACCCCGCACATCTTGACTTTCATTATCATTTTCAACTTCTAATTGCAAAGCTTGAAGGAAATCCTCATCGCAATTTCGTGAAATAATTTTTTCTCGTTGTAAATGCAATTTGGCCAACGGTATCATCTCACCACCATTGGGATTGTAAAAAGGCGCTCGCGGATCCTCTGGGAACATTGTTGTTATACGATACATACGTTCTCGCGGTTGGGTTTCAATATTTGGAGACTAAAAATCACGCGTAGGTGAATAAGTTGAAAGGTGAAAGGTGAAATAATAGTGAATGAAAATTAGAGTTTATAAAGTTTGTATTCAGAACGAAGCAATATTAATAGATAATATTATTATATATTAATACCATATAGGAAATTCCACTGTCAGTTCCTGCGTCCCATGGATATAAATCGAAATCCATACTTTCTTTCCACGAACAATGCTGTGTGCACAAATCAACGCCATTAATCCCCACAATCCAATCGGGAGATGGTCCTGCAGGGAAGGAAATCTATTCAAAATCATATTGGTTTTCAAATCAGTCGAAAAATATTCTAATATTAAGACAAATATTAATAAATCTCTCTATATCCCAAGCGACGCAAAAAGTGGTTTAGTTTTCAGAAATAATAGAAATTTTGGTTTAATTTTCTCGTATAATAAAATATTTACCAAACATCGAAACCATCGAAACTTGTGGATGTTTTCGATCCACGCGAAATCTTGATGATGTTTTATCATTTACGTGGGGATACCATAGACCGGTAGCCTTTATCAATGTTCGCAAACGAGGTCCTTTTGCACGCAATTCAGTCTCTAATGCCGATATCGAACCCCATTCGGCTAACGATCGAAATCCATCAGTTGCGATATGATTTTCACCCCAAAAGGAGAAGTTTGTGTCGTGTGAAGCGCCAATAACATCAGAAAAATGGGTTAACCAAATTGCAAAAGGATAATCCTTTGGATGCGTTTCATTCGACCATATTCCTTCAAAAGTGAACTGAAATTATTTGAAAAAAAGAAATATATATATAAAAAATAAGAAATATATATTGAAGAAAATTAGTATGTGCCTATCCCCAGGTCTGTAACCTCTAGTATCGTCTAGTCTTATCCAGTCGCCTTTCAACTATTTGAAATAATTATGTGCTTACTTTAAGGTCCGTGTCGTTCCGCTTCGCCTTTCCAGTTGCCTTGCAACTGTTTGATACAGCTATTAGTGACGCCTAGACGAGGATAGCTATGTCAAACAATTGAAAGGCAACTGGGAAATACGATGTGAGACGATACGAAAATTGGAATAGGCGCAACGCACTCAAAAAAGTCATACATAGTAATATCAAACAGCTGAAAGGCAATCGTAAAGGCGAGAGACGTAAAATATATAGATTGGTTTCGTACTTTATATTGTGCTTCATCACAAGCGCAGCATCGTTTTTCTATTCCTTCCGGTGCGGTATCCGTTTTCTTTTCGCATATTATTTTACTAAGTTCTCCATCGTCCGAGTACCATGCAGTAGGACTCTCATAAACCATAGCAGTTATTTTTATACAACCCGAACCAGACTCAGGAGCAACCCAAAGAAGCTGAACCTCACTTTTCGGCAAATCATCGGCTTCAGAAACGGTATTGACGCATTGTTCGTTGAATTTTGTTAGGGCATCATCGAATAATTGGAAACGGCCAACACGTTTCGGACTGGACGATTGAGCACGATAGCGATTACGGCCGGATCCCTCGGCAGTTATTTTGAAATGTTTAAAAAATTGTATTTTTTCATGATTGCGAGAACCAAGAAGTAGAACTGGTAAAAGTAAGAAAGAAACGTTTTTAGAATTAAAGATTTCTGCGTTTGTTTTAAAAGTCACCTCGCCTCATCACGTATGGTCTTTACAGTTGCTTTTCAATTGTTTGACTTTGATATAATCGACACCCCCCTGTAGTCATCCATAGTAGTGTCAAACAGTTGAAAGGCAAATGGAGACGAATGTCTTTTAATTGACTATTTATAATAGTAATGATTACGATGATGATGAAGGTTTAGGTTTAATTACCATTATAAGTTTTTTTGGGTACGTATCCATTTGCAATATCGGCTATTATTAACTTATAACCATTATCACCACGAGTCCGTCTGCCGTGAGGAAGATTAGTAGGCGAGCGATTGCAACAGGAAGCAACATAAATCAAAGAAATCAGAATGAATAACGTTGTAAAAAAATTCATTTTTCTGGGAAATCACTGAAAGGACGTTATTCGATATTAAATTAATTATGAATATTTCTTTAATTATTCCCCCGTCTGGGTGACTAAAAAAATAAGCACTTCAACGAGACCACTTTAATTTTCGAGAATTACTAGTTGATCTTCGCAGCAAGAATATCAAACAAACACTGATTTCTAGGATCGGTAAAAAGAGCACAGAATTATTGAAATACTTATCAGTAAGAACTAGCGAGAGGTTAGAGGGGCAGACTTTAAATGATGTGTCCCACAATATTACTACCAGTGGCGTTTAAATTAAGAGATGAAACATCTCTTCGGTGAATGAAACAAAAGCTTTATACAAAAAAATTGTTTTGTATAAACAATTATTTCCTTTGATATATTTTCATTATAATCAATAAAAAATTCAAAATCCTGCCCTTTGCTATCGATTCATCAATAAACTTTCAAGCCCAAAAAATTTAAAATTTTTCATCGATATTACTTCTACGATTCATGTCAGGAATAAGCAAAATAATGTTCGAACTTTAATTCCTAACGAGAGTGAGAATAGTTTCAACGTTTTAATCATATTTTTTGAACATTTGTCTTACTTCTGAATCATACTTTTGAACTTCAACTAATCATTTCAACATTTTGTTCCTAAAATATTATTATTATAAACCAATAAATCTTCTAACCTGCATCTTAATGGCTTCATTACGCGCTTCGAATCGAGTCATTCCGTCTTTTCAGTTAACTTCGAATTGTTCGACCTATCTTTAATCGGCAAG
Source organism: Physocephala rufipes (assembly GCA_963966595.1). NCBI lineage: Eukaryota > Metazoa > Arthropoda > Insecta > Diptera > Conopidae > Physocephala > Physocephala rufipes. Next base: position 30,407,726 of record OZ016505.1, on the reverse strand, counting down.
ACGTTACAAATAGTAATGTCAAACAGTTGAAAGCAACTGTTAAGACGAGATGAAACAAAGTTCGCATTGTACTTTGGAAGAAGTGCATTAATTCCTAATGGGTGTGGAAATGGTTGCAACTTTGTTATCTTGAAGCCACCATTTTAATTTTTTCCGCAGAGTTAAGACGCGCTTGGAATATATTGTTGCTTTTAAATATTGTAATTATGCGTTACGCTAATGAGTCTTTATTGCAAACATTTTGCTGAAGTCTGCTAAAATTTCAACGCTGCTGAGGATACGAAGTATTCAAATGGAATGAGCGTTCCATAATTAAAATTTGTCTTATCATTCATTCACTCTTTTCTTCGCCTCTTATTTACCCGCTTCATTAATTCGAACTTGAAACAGTTAATCTTCAAATGTTTTGATCTTCAAATTTACATCAAAAGCAATCTTCAAGGGCTTAAAATCTTTTGAGATATAATAAAACAATTTACAAAATACTATAAATATTTTTAAGACAACTGATAATGATTTTACTCAATTCACAATTGTTTTTATGTCAGGAAACTGTATTAAGTGATAAGACGCTAGGATGACCCCAAATGTCATACGTTTTGATTAATCCGATGAACAAAATGAGTATGATCAGTTTGTGTTTCAGAATTATAGGTTTCACTAAAATCGTTTGTACTCATTCCAAGGTTCGTCTCCGCTTGTCACGTCCCATTCTTCCATTTTTTCAGAGAGTTGTATTGTCGAGTACAGTTAGTCAAAACATTTGAAAGGCAACTGAAAACATGAGACGAAACGGGGCGGGTGCCTTAGAGTAGACAACAAATATTTTAGTGAAACCTATATTAATTTTTCTATATTAATTCTTGCATATTTATTTATATATATTTAAATGTGAACTTTATATTATAAAGAAATATTTAATTAGTAATATTAAAATGAAAAAAATATTTTAAAATTCTTAAAATATATTTATTTCTTTGTATCTGCGAGGATTTTAAACGCAACCGTTATTTATAAGGGTGCCTTGGGAGCACCCCGTCGCTTCTATTGGCCAATTTTGGGCTTTCCCCAATATTAATAACATCTGATAGATATACGAGAAATTGATGAGCCACCTACCATTTTCACATTACAAATTTTTCACGATACATAAATATATATAAAATCTTTAAATAATTTCCTCTAATATTTCCTGTTTTCTGAAAATTAATTTCCTATATGAAATTTTTGATTATTATATATAAAACGAAGAAGGTTTAGTCATGAAGTATCATCGCATTCGAAGTTTCAAATAAACAAACAGAAAAAATTAAATAAGTAAATAAATAAAAATTAAGAAATAAAATCAAATCAAATAATAAAAATAAAAATAAAATAAAAGAAATAAAATACAATAAATACAAAAATACAATAAAATAAAATAAACTAAATAAGATGAAAAAATAACTCCATATATAAATATTATCGGCTATAATGTTTTTATACCCTCCACCCGATGGAGTAACGTATATTCACATTCCGCTTCAGTCGTAACACATTAAAAGAGGCGTGACAGATAAAGTGTGGAAAAATATACATATTCTTAAGAATCACCCCTGACTTGGTTTTGCGATGTCCGGCCGTCTGTCCATCTGTTTGTCTGTCGAAACTACGATTGCAGCACGAATTCTGTTTGTCACAGTAGTTTGTTCGGGCCAGCGTCATGCCCACTTTTTCATAGTGTATATGACTTCATAAATATTTAGAGGAATTTTTTGGTCTTTATAGCAAATATCAGACTGATTTTATATTTTTGTATATTTTACACAAGGGGAATTATCTCCGGGGATAATATCCCCGTAAATCATAATCGTATTTGCAGGGAGTTGTATATTCTCTCCCTCCGTTGGTGGCAATAATCAAGAAACTCGGCTTATTGTCATGCCAATATGTTACATTTCTCCAGTTTTGAAAGTAAAATGTTTAAATAGTTTTTTCTAAATAATCTCAAATAAAAATAATATTGAAAAGAAATACCGTCATTAATACAAATCTAAATTAAATGTAAGAAATTTCAAATATCCATAACTTTTATTTTTGCGTTAGATCGTAACATTCTAGGATGGATAATTAGATGCTAAGAAACTATTAATTCCTCATTAAGACTTTTAAAAATATATATTAGTATCAATTTTAAAAAAAATGTATATTTTTTAATTGTTAAATCGTTACCGCTTTGTTTACAGTGTACGATATATTGCATGAATGACTTTACTTTCTCTCCTTTTGCTTTTATTAAAGCGTTAATAGATTTGGCAAAGAAGCATACATTGTATACACACGTACTGATACTACGATTAAGCTAATTAATTGAAGAATGTAAAGCTGAATATAAAGAAAAAATAAAATCTCGGCTTTTCATGACTCAAAGTTGCAAAAAGCTCCGATTCGAACTCTCAAACCAGTGTTGCCTTAATTCATGCTTTAAACTTCAGTTGAAGCTTTATATTTTTCACAGATTTCTTTATTATATTACTTTTGCTACTTTTATTTTTGTCATATTGTGATATTTTAATTATTCTAATTCACGATAGTTTATAATCGTAACTGCTTTGTCACCAAGTTGAATCAAAAGAATTTATAAAGGTGAACAATATCAGTGAGAGAAATTCAAAAGCGAATTCAAACGTGATGATATCACAAATTTATAATGAACTTAAAGTTTCCCTACTGTAATGTATTGATAAATAAGTAGTTCAATTCCAACGACCATTTTACTTTCTCATACTCTTCGCCGTCAAACGGCAACACTGCTGGTTTAGTTTCTCATAGACTTTGTTTAGCAAAACAGCCTTGAGAATGATATCATATGTGGACAACAAAGGCTTGTCTTTGGTGTAAAATTAATAAAATTAAAAGATTCCGGCTAAATTAGAATCTTTCTTCTGTTCGTAATTAAAATAATAAAACCAAAAATATTGTTTTTATATAATGAAGTCGGAGAATCCGTTCAGTTTCTTCTATCGATTTTATCAAAGTGATATTCACGAATATATGTTTTCTGAATTAACATAATTAAAACACAAAATCATACATCGTACGGCTCTCATCGCAAAGTAAATAAAAAAAAGAATAAACTACATTTTGTATTTAGAGTGCGTTTTTTGTGTGATTTGCCTTAATGTATTTAAATCTTCTTCATACAGTTTCTGACATTATAATAAATTCTGGAATGTCAAGGTTGTTGACGAAGTCATACTGGCCGGATTCAGAAGGTATGTTCAAATATTTATCCCCAAGGAAATCTAGATTTAAATAGAAATTGATGGATTAACAAATCTAGTACTAATCTTCCATTAAAGTTTAAGCATACTTCATAAATTATATCATAATCCGAAGATAATCATATGAAACAACGGCGAAAATAGATTGCGTGCGAATTCAGTTGCCAACTTCATTGCTATCTTAGAAAGCTCCCAAACGATTTAAAATCGAGTCATTTGTTCTTATTCTATAATTCAGTAAGTTAGTGTTTTTGTCGCTCATAAAATTTCTAATTGGAATTCCAGAATATGTACAAATATTTGTAATTGTTCCATTGCGTCGTCATTGTTACAACTCACCCTCTCTAGCTTTTCATGTTTTCTTCTCTTTATTACGAATACATAATCCATTATTAGAATTTAATTATAAACTAAAACAAGTAAGAACGCTAACTTCGGCCTGATCGAAGCTTTTATACCCTACACTCGTAATATAAATTCGGAATTTACCCCCTTAATTATGAATAATAATCATTTATTTTCACTTTTCTCAAAAACATCCACACATGGTATAGTATAATGGGGGTGGTATGCCACGCCCAATTTTGAGGATTTATAGGATTTATAGATTTTTATACATTCATCTCAGACAAAAAATATCGATTCAAAAATTTCGTTGGAGACTGAGAATTGGGACTTTACAAGTTTATTTCAGAAAAAAGTTGGCGTAGACACAGGCATGACACTTGCCCCCTTTCCAGTCTAAATAATGACAATGAATGTAATGCCATATCATGTTGATATCCCTTTCCGTTCGCACTGCAATCACGATTTTATAATCTGTAACGTTGGATATGAAAATGTTTAATCTTTGTATGATTATTTCCAAAAATAAAAATATTCAAAATTATTACTGCTTGGGAGAATAATTATACATTTTTAAAATGCTCGAAAGAAAAATATATCGTTCACCAAAAATTATCTATCTCTCCATAATTTCCTATAAACGCTCTTACGGCTTGAAATATAATAATTATCAGCTGTCTAGATCGTAACTGGAGCTCCACGGGGGTATTATCCCCAACTTTATAAATAATTGATCAATATCATATTGTCGTTGATTTATAATTCGAGTTTAAAATAGAAAGCTATAAATATACAAATATATAAATATAATTGTAGACAAATGTCTAAATAATTTAATTTTTAAAATTAACTTCAAACTTGGTGTTCTTTCATTAGTGCTTCCATTCAACACACATATCCTATCCATATATATATATTTGCTTCTCTTACCCATCTATCAGATATATATTCATTCGATTCGAGCACCATTACTTCCTTCGTCATCGAGCCCGATCTCAACGTCGCCACTCAGTTGGTGCCTTGTTCGATATGCAATCGTACTTTTAACCCGGTCACACTGCGTAAACATGTTGCCATTTGTGAGAAAATGGCAACAAAAAAACGAAATGTTTTCGATTCTTCACGACAGAGACGGGAAGGTACGGAATTGGCCGCATATATTCCACCTAAAAATAATAGCGTGCCGGCAACACATTCTCAAATTCCAACATCGAAATCTCATCGGGTAATTGAAAGAAGAATTGAATCATCGAGGAAAGATTTGAGAAATATATTGCAATACATTTTCAGTTATCACCAACTTCGACGACAGCGAACAACAATAAATCGACTCGAACTCCACCCACCACTCCTACCAATTTCACCCGTGATGCATTACGCACTTCGAGACATTTGACAAAACAACAAACTCATAATTCGCCCACTGAACAATGCCCTCATTGTGAACGTTGTTTCGGTCTTAAGGCGTACGATCGTCATGTGGAATGGTGCAAAGAGAAGGCTCTACAAGCAGCTATTAAACAGAATGCAAGGCGTGAACAGAACTTAGCAAAGGAACGTTTAGAAGCTCGCATTAAATATCGAGCACCGTTGTTAAAGTAAGTATACAAAGGATCAGTGTCCACGAGTCCTTGTTCTCGATTGGAAAAATTATTGTAATTCTTACTTCATTTTTAGAACCAAACGTTCCATGAATCGCGAAAAGTATGCTATTGTTGGCAATATTGAATCTAATTTATCCGAAAGGGCTTTCGTTTGCAGCAACATTAATAACACCCGACGCAATACTGTTTCAATACCATTAACGTCTACAGCAACGTAAGTTTGTTTGAAAATAAAAATAACAATGGTCCTTTAAATATTTTTAAGCTAACATATATAACTTGCTTCCAGTTAAATCGTATAATTTTGTGCTTTATAGAGTTTGTTTTCATAAAGCGGTCTATTGTTGAATTCTGAACGTTTGTTCTAGGAGCGATACTATCTCAAACAAACGATAGAGAAATTTGTGATTGTAGCGATTTGATGTAGTTTTCGTTTGTAGATCTTATTGGTACCCCCTTTACTAATAATAAATTTATCATCTTCTCTAGAGGCGAAATGTTTACAATTTTGTCAGAAATTATTTGACCGTTTGAATGAAATGTTTGAAATGAAAACGAACGAACATATTTAACGGCACATTTGTATAACAACAACTCTTGACAATTACGTTGTGTTTGATTTACTCGTCTTCCCAATTTTACTAGTAGATGGCAACAATTTTGAAAAAGAACAAAGCAGAAACAACAAAATTATTTATACTTGCTATTACATGATCAACCCCTAGATTTAAACAATTTCAATGGCCTTGCTAAAAATCCTGTGAGACAGCAAGAAAGGTCATGTTCATATTTCAAGGTCGTGCTTGCAAATGCAAGAGACTAAGACGTAAAATATAAAACATGAGACTGGTAATCTGTTGGGAATTCAACAACAACCCCAACAGTTGTTACTCATACATATATATAAATTTTACAATCTAAAATATTAGATCGATTAATAATTCGATTAACAAATTCGAATCAAATAATTTCCACTAATTCATAGAGTTGCAAAAGGATCCATTAAAAATCGTGTCCACAGCAATAAAAACAAAGCAATCAATAAAGAAAGCCAAGAAGAAATTGCTGCGACTTTGTTTCAAATAAAATCTAACTCAAGTAAAACCAAGACGTCATGTCGTCAGTTGGATACAAAAAAAGATAGAAATGCAGGGGACTTTTGCGTCGAACAAGAATTTCACATTTTCGGCGAAAAATGTAACACGTCCAATGAAATGCGAAGGGAAATTGATAGTAATCTGCTGAATGAACAGAATAATATAAAACCCGGTGTCGAAAAAGTTCCATTAAAAATAAAGAGCGCTCAAGGTATGAAAAAATATTGGTTTGGAACGTTTGGAATGACGAAAACTGAAAAAGTCGTCTGCCTTTGCAAAAGCTAATTTATTCTAAAAATCTTTTATATTGATTATGTAATCTGATATTGATCGTATTCAATTTATTTCTTCTCAAATAATTCGTCCTTTCTCTGGAAGCCATTTTAATTCCTTCCAGATTCTTTCTTATTTCATGAAATTTTTTACTTATGATTGGGTTTGGCATTTGGAAGTTTTTGCGATCCCTTTTTGGTTGCGATCTGCAGTAAAGGGCAATTTTTCTTACAAGGTTTTGCAGATTTTTTTCTATAACTCAAAAAATGTTACATGTATAAAGTTGAAATCTTTTAATTTGTACTGCTATGGCATCCAGTGGCACAACCTTTAATTCCTGGTTGAATTCTTTTAACCATATGTAATGATCAATGTAATAATATTAAAAATCCCAAGCCATCACAATAGTATTCAAAAATCGATTAAATTGTATAAAAAAGTACGAAATCTGATTAAAAATTGTAAATAATTTCAATTGAAGGTCCAACAATGAATCACATTATGAGCCGAAAAAGACAACAAAAGGAACAAACCAAACCTTCAACACCATTAAAAGCAATGCCATTATTAAAAGAAACGATGGAACTATTTGGTTTATCTACTAATAAGAAACCAACTAGCAAAAATCAAGATTTAAAAACTTCGATTCCCACAGGGGTCGGAACAGTGGTCCTTACGCGAAATAAATCATTTGTATTGAGGTTTGTATTTAATTGGGCGGTGACGGTATTCGATTCGTCTGGGGATGTAATCATCAAAATCTCTTACACTGTGGTACGAATTCAGATGATATTGAAAATATAAAAGATATAAATTTATGTAATAAGTTAGTATTTCGTCGAAGTATTAATAATTTTTGAAATAAAGGATATTTTAGGTTTCACTAAAATAAGAAAGAGAATAAGAAAGCAACCAAGCACACTAAACTGGATGCAAGTTTTATGAATGTCTTCATATTTCGAACTCTTTATATTTACGCCTTAGCCATTGTTCTTACTGAAGTTTTAACTTCTCTTATTGTTTTTTATTCTCTTCATTTAGCCATTATCGTCAGTGCTGCAAACCGACAATGCAGGAAACAAAAACGTCCCATTTACCAAAGGCCTTGGAAAGCTCTCAAGCTTTCAATCGTTCAACTTCCCCAATAAATCCTCCTTCCTTCCCATCTAATCACATCCCATCGCCACTCGTTACAAGCACTCATGACTCTTCCAATGCTAATTCGCTCAAACAACGTCTATCAACTTCTAAGCCAGGTTTCTCTCATTCTCCCTCCAATCCACATCGTTCACCTACTTTAATAACATTGCCAAAATTTATGCAAAATCAACGTCCTGCGATACAACGCGGCATTTCCGATGAAGGACCCATCTCGTCGAATTTTCTTAAAACCGAAGAGTATGACGAAATTCCTGTGCGTGCAATTTGTGTTAATGATTTCAAAAGTCCCATCAATTCTCGTGAAATACAACGCAATTCTAGTATTTCCAGACCAAAGAATAGTCACAAAAATAATTTAAACACTACCTCTTTTAACGGTTCTAGTAATAAGAATCCGATAAATGCAGAGCACTCTTCCTCCTCGATGAATTTAGAAAGTTTGACAGACTGCAATATTAAGCCAACAAATTTAAGAGACAGTCCGGTTACAGCTAAAGAACTAAAGGACAAGAGTAATATTATAAGTAAACACTACTCATCAAAGTATGTTTTATCCGATCCAGTTGAACAAAGTCTTGTAGACGATGGCATAAGAGAAGAAAATCCACCACAAAATAATGATGAATATAATTTCGAAAGCATTGAAAATGAACGCGCGTTCTCGAATTCGACTGTCAAGCCAACCACTCCATTGTCAGAATCTACAGACTTATCGAAAAGATGCCCATTGAAATCTATTAATAAGCTTTGTAATTTAACCGAAAGGTTTTCAGGTGCTAAAGATAAAAACAGTGAAATTTTTAAAGAAAACTTAGAAGAAATGTTTGATCATCGTTTCAACCAGTTAGTCAGTCCAGATTTATTATCAGATGCCTCACTTAAACCATCTTCATTCCCTTCTTCCACTTGCACAAAACATTTGCAAAACTGCTCCACTAAATCAAATCTTAGACGTAAAATGAATTACGATCGCAATCAATTTCTTTATGATATGGATTCATCCGTAGGCCAGAAAGATCGACAGGAAGTGAGTTCTGAAAGCGAAATGGCGAGAGCAGAATCGCATGAATTTACCGAACCTGATATTATCATACCTCCATCATTCTTTACTGACTTTGATTACGAGGAGTTTTTTGCGTCTATCGAAAACGATAGCAATCGCTATTTACTTCTTAAAACTTGTACCGATTTCTTAACAAACAGCATTTCCAACAAAACTGCTTCTACCACGGTAACGAATTATGATACCTCAACAATAAGCAGTATCCCACGTGATTGCAATATCTCACAAACAAAATCCTCACAACAGCCTCGCACAACACACCACCCACATCCATGTGAACCCTCCAATTCGACGAACCTCCTAATTACTGATAATTTCTTAACCACCTCTTCCCCTCCTAGAGCCAGTTCAGATGCCGGTCTAAATGAAGTTGCTGACTGGAATAAAAATCGAGAGTTCATATATAAATCGGGAACTTTCGATAGAAACTTACAACGTGCAATACATTCAAATACTGAAGATCAACACGAAGATAGAACAAGACGGACATCTCTCATTTCATCTGCATCGGCAGAAAACTTGGCCAATGAAGATGATGGCTTTACCGAAACGAGTTTGAGGGATTATGGAGTTTATAAGTTAACAGATAATTTGTCACCATCATCATTAGCATCATCGCCAGTGCCTTCCGAACAATTTAATTTAAATGATGATCATTCATCGGATGTCATCATAAATAAGGTGGTCTATGAAGATTACTGCTCGGGTCATGAAGAAGATGACACTAGATTGAGTACAGGTGATATGGAGAATTCCAAGAGAACATCGTCGTCACTATCGTTAGCTGAAGACGTCAGCAGCAGTCTGACCCGAATTGTGTACGACGGCAGGGAAACAATGAATTTAATGGATGTTGGGAAAAGCGTAGACAAGGACACCCTAAGGTCATCGGCACGCACTGAAGATAACAAGGAACTAGACTTAGGCGATGTTTCTGAGAGGTGCGATGTATTGAGTTTATGTAATATTATTGCTAAATTATAATATTAAAATCCTGTTTTTTTTCTTTTTAGAATCTTCAGTTCTAACTCAAAAAACTCTATCTGTTTGGAAAAATCAAGTCCTGACATTGCCAACGATGCTGCATTTCATTTCACCGCGAATGAGATTATTTTGTCTACTTTTGACCTCGATAAAATATCCCAACAGGAAGGGAAAAACTCATCGATTATGAAAAACCTATCTTATCACACTAGTCCTAGCCAGTTGAGTCTAACCGACTGCTCTGATTGCAGCAACAACAACAACAAGAATAATAAAAGCAATAGCGATAATGCAAGTAAAGTAAAAAGTAAAAGAGTAGAGGAAACTAATTGCAACGTTTATGATTATCCTTCCGCTTTACATGAAGCAACAGAGGAACCAAAATACACATCTTTTAAACCTTCCAACTGCATGACAACACCTCCTGACTCGATAAACAATAACACCAACCCCAATCACATAATGTCAACCAGCGTAAAGAAATCTCAATTTTGTCACGAATGCGGAACTAAATTCATAATTGATGAGGCGAAGTTTTGCATGAATTGCGGAATTCGGCGGATTGTTATCTAGTTTATAGTCAAGTTCAGTTTTATTTTTATATATAAACAATCAATCAATCAAGTCACATACGTACACACAAACTTGTAAAATCAATTAAGATTTTCGATTTTTTTTCAACTAACACCAACATCTTTTATATTTTTTCTAATGTATGATACTTTAACGATTAATAAAAAGATTTTGGGAATTAAGATATTGAATAAAATTGATTAATTATATTAAACCACAGTAAATATTACTTTCAAAAAATCGTACTGCAATTAAGAATTCATAGTTATGCCTTTTTTATTATGTAATTCTACTTTTGAATCCCTATTAGGGAAATTAAAGCTTTTAATTTAAATTTAAGAAACAACATCATTTTAAAATGGTAAATAAATTATAGAAAAAGTTTAAAGCAATATTAGTAATAGATTGCTGTTACCATAATTTGTGGATTAGAAAAAGGTATTAGAATTTATTAAAATTCTATAGATTTTAAAGGAATTTTTAAAATTAATAAGCCTATAAGAGGAACCGGGACTTAATTATGAGTTTGAGGGAAGTATTTTCAAATTGTGAAAATCGTTCCAGTCTACGAAGTAGCTTAAACAATCATTTGTATGATGCGTGAACAAGTTTTCTCTAAACGGGTCGCCGAAAAGAACTTCTGTCAAAATTTGAGTCGTTACCGACGAAACTAAATAAATCAAATAATTCTTTGAAACTCTTCATTGACAAAATTGATTTTTTATCAATATTTCGATGAACATCTAATCAAATTCCAGCATTCGAACAACTATAAATTATATTTCTTGTAAGACAAAATTAATTTGATTAATACAAGAGATTATACGAAATTTTAAAAATGTCCGTGCGCAATAGTAAAGGAAATAGTGTTAACAATAAAATATCAACACCTCGGAAATCCATTACTAAACCATCCATAGTTCCTTCTTCCACAAAAGCCAGAACAATACCACGCTCGGACGATGGTGCATTTGCAAATAGTAATCAAAATCCTCAATTATCCATAAGCGTTAAATCAAAATATACAGAAAGAAAAGCCGTATTAGAACCAAATCGTACGCGTAGCTTGCGTTTAGATTTGCAATCTACTATAGCCTCAGCAAATAAACAAATTAAAAGCGAACCTTCAAATAAACAAACCAAATTAGAATCCAAACCTAACGTTCCGCCAACAACACCCAAACCGAAACAATGGAATCGCAGAGAAATAAAAGTAAAAACATCGCTTTCAAAGATTTCCGAGAAGACCGAACAGCGGCATTCCCAAGATACGAGCGTACAAACAAATGAGTTGGAAATCTTAAATTATGATCATCTTATAGGCGATATCAAATTCATGCTACCAACAAAATCTCTAATAAGCGAAATCGATAAATGTCGCGAAGAGACTAAAAAGAGAACATTATTAAATACGCAACGTAAATTCGAAGATCACGCTGAAGGTGAAGAAGAACATTTAACGGATTTAAAGGAATTCCTAGAAAGAGCGGTAGTGACAAGACGCAACCGGAAGCCGAAGGATTCATTGGACACCGATAGAAAGTAAGTGAATAAATAAGAGAATTAAAAGATAGCGCAGAGAAATATTTCGAATACATTTTCAATTTTTAGATTAATTCATTCTATGGATGAAATTTTAAATCGAGAAATACGCCGAGCGGAATCTATTACCGATATTAAAGGGCGTATTAAGAAAAAGGAAAAGGAACTATTAAGTCTATTCGAAAAAGTCGAAAATATACAATTTCCTGCTAATAAAAATTAACTGCAAGTATTAACGTAAATTTTGTGTTAGGATTTTGTTTTTCTCTTTTGCAATTTTGAAATTTACGATTAATATATTATTAATATATTGAGGCGAATTGTTAGTGAGAAGCACAAACCAGAAAAATTGTTTTGAACTTCGTTGTATCGTAAAATGTATCATAGTCAGTAGATGTGTGATAGAATAAACTACTACAATATTATGCATTTCAGAATATTTACATTATATAAAAAATTATTGAGAATACCGTCTACAATCATGTTTTTTCTGTGCGTTTCCAACACAGATTAAATGCTAATCGTTTAATATTAATCGACTCAGGTAATCGAATTGCCTTCAATATCGCAAGCTCTTATTCATTTGTTTATTTTTGTTAACAAAATTTTGAAATTTTCTTAACGTTTGTTTCATTTCAATTAGGTACCTGTTTTATTTTCACACATTCTTTTAAATTCCTAGTTTTGTTTGTGAAATTTACTTTGTTTTCCTCTCAATTAATTTACAATCGAGTCATACCATGTCTCCACCGCTGGTTATCTCCAACTCAATTAATGTTAACTGGCTACTGGCTCATCTCTGCCGAGTGCGGAGTGAGCGGACACTCGTCTGTTTTCATTGTGTTCAGAAAATATTCATCTGAAATAAATAATTTGTAATTAAAATTATTAAACAAATTAATAAGGAAATGAAATCGAAACTCACTATTTGCTTATCTAAAACTTAATTTTGTATTTTGAATTTCAATTCAATGACGTCAATTATGTGGCGCTAGTTTTCATATTTTTGTTTCCAATATTTCATTTCTTCGTGTTCTCCCCGGGGTTCACAAATCTTCAGAAATCGCCGGAATTGTGAAAAATCTATTATCATAACTAAATACGTGATTTTATATTATCACCGTAGGTTAACGGCTATTTGATTCTGAAGACACGAGTCTTCACTGCAAAACGAAATTTTCCAAGTTATCAACTGGGTTAATTTTTTAACCAGAATGTAAACTGGCTAAATATTTTACCGACAACCAATCAAAATCAAACAAGGTTAGAGAGATAACTCAGACAATTTCGAGAACATATCTAATTATATGTTGTGGAGACATAGCATAACGTTAGACGACTGCAGTAATCGGATTCGGACATTTCTTTCGTTTGTTTAGTTATATTGAAATTCATATGATATTTGTTTCATTTCTATTGGGAACCAGCTTCATTTTCACATGTTCTATTAAATTCCAAGGGTTCTCCTTGAAACTTACTTTTTTCTTCCCGATTAATTCTTATCGGGTTAGTGAGCATATTATGAACCGTATGGGTAATCAAGCAAAATGTTACCCCACTGACGTTCTTGTAAAATCAGATTTAATGAGGCAGTTAATTCAAACTAGTAGAGACTTAAAAACCTCTTCTATTTTATTATTTTTAAAATATTTAACTAGATCTATTTTTAATAAATGGAAATTTTTTGTTATGAAATATTGCCAATTATAATTGAGTTTCAATTGAAAAACTATCTCTTTACTATATTTATAATTAATACCTATATTATGCATTATTTTAATTGTAGTTTTAAGTAGTGTTTATATTACTATATACTCGTATAAATATTGTCGTGCCTTTCTCATATTCCCGCTCGCTTGATAAATTAAATGTATATTATAGGCTATTTCCTGTTTTAAGCCCAAAATTTCTTCATGGTTTTTTATGAGCTCATCTTTCACCGCTAAACCACGCTCGTAATATTCTAATGCAATATGTGTTAAACCAGCTTGATGATATATGCGTCCGATATTATAATATATTTCCTGTTCAGTACTAGATGACATACGCAAATCCGAATACTTTTGAGCAAATGCTATAGCTTGTGAGACAGCCGCTGGTTTGCGTAAAACTTTCTTCTGCAGCGACAATTGATTAAAAACAACAGCAATGCAGAGCGCTATCAATGGGTCTTGATTCTCTTTGAATAGAGGCACATAAATATTTAAAGCATACTTATAAGAGGAGCAATATAAATGATAATGTGCCAGGAATAAACGCATTTGACGAGCTCCGGGTTTTCGTGCTATTAAACGTCTGATATAACGATAATAACGCAATTCTTGACCTTTTTGTATTAGCAAATTCAAGAAATTCCATAACGGTATACTATTGGTATTTTTTGATATTAATTCTCTTAAATATGAGAATGCAATAGCGCAGTCATCATTAAAATAACATGATAAAATCATAATTCGTTCCAGTTCGTTATGAAAATTAATGAAACGTTTCGTAGCAACCATTGCAAAGCAAAGGCGTTCGATAATACCAAATTTACGTCTCACAAAAGCTGTTTCTATTAAATCGATAAAGAGCTTATATTCATCTTCAATAGCAAGATCAGAGTTGTCCGGCTGCGACTTACTAAATTCCTTGAGGGAGAAAGAAAAATTAGTACTTATATAAGTTTAAAAAACTTTCAAAACAACAAATTTTTAATATAATTTCACGAAACACCATTCAATTCTACTGAGAAAAACCAACTTACTTGCACCGCCATCTCTGTCTGTTCTTTAATATTTCGCATTTGTAAGATTGATTTTAATCCTTCCGCATTATAAAAACTGCCCCCATTTGCAAGAGCTAACATTTCTTCACGAGTTTGTAATTTCAATGATTGCCTACTGAGAAGTCTATAGCCCACTTCTAGATATTCATCAATTTCATTGATTTGCTTTAACATTAAACATCGTTCGTATTGCAATCTTGCATTTAATGGTTGACCATTATCTTCCAAATCTTGTTCTAAAACTTTTACCGCATCTACTGTTCGTCCCTGCTGTTTAAGCAGAGCTGATAGAGTGAATTTAGCTTCATAACAAAATGGTGCTAAATCAATAACGCGATAATAATTTTCAATCGCTTCATTATAACGTTCTAAATTTCGTAGGCATTCAGCTTGATGTAACCAAATAAAAGCGGGACATTCCACATTTTCATTTTCAATTATTGGTTTCATAAGTTCGATCGCTTCAGTATACTTTCTTTCTTGCATTAAAGCTTCAACAATATCAATATAAAAGTTGAAATTATTTTCGATTATGGGAATGTGTTGATGAATATTTTGAACTAAATAACCAAGTAAATCATTTGCTTGTAAATGTATCAGACTGACACACAGTTTCGATCGAAAATCAATTAGAAAATCATCAGGAATAACACAGAAACTCACAATCTCATGATCGTTCTCCTTCCTTGTTTCAATTTGTAAATTCGTACGTTCTCGCAAACATGAGACAACTTTCCAATAATGTTTGTTTAATATTAACAATTCGAGATATATATTTATATCATCGGGAGAAAAAATACTTCCACAAATTTCGTAAGCTCCCTTCATAGCTTGAAGAGCTATTGGCAATTTATTAAGTGTATGAAAATGTCGTGCAACTCGTTTAGCCGTAGCCAAACAGAGCTCAGCCTGTTCGAATGGCACGTGCTGTATCATCTTGAGGTAGGTGAACATAGCATTATTTATCTCGCCCATCATTTCTAACAGCTGCCCCTTATGCCATCTGAGATCGTAGTCCTTTGGAAAAACCTATAAAATATTAGAATAGTAATTATAGTAAACAATTATTGAGCTTGTTATGGTTTCTTTTTAAAAATTATAAAGCTACCATGAATATTTATTTATTGCTTATATAATTTTTTTACGTTCGGGCGGATTTGACTTTTTTAAAAGTTTATCACCCAAAGTATTAACCAGAAAAATTGCGAAATTCTCGTTTGTTGTTGTATTGTCCTTTGTTAAAAATTACTTCTTTTAATAGTTAAATAAAATCGATGGATCAAAACCAGTAGCTAATACTAATAGTAATACTAATTCTTATAAAATCCATTAAAAATAAAATAAAAAACTGTCCTGTTTTTATGAACTAATTTTATACTCACCCGAATTGCTTTTGCGTAGAATACTTTTGCACCTTGCATATTTCCTTCAGAAATGTGAATATCGATAATACGTAACCACTGATCACGTTCCCGCGGATCCAAATGTGCTGCAATTGTTAGAAAGTTTAAATATTTTGCTTTGTCCCGCGTCTCATATATCTCGGCTAAAGTGAAGAAAGGTTCTGACGCCAACGGATTCTGTCTTATGATTTCTAAACAGATCTTCTCAGCCATTTCTAATTGCCCACGAGCATAACATAAGTTAGCTTCACCCATAAGTCCTTGCAATGCAGGGTTCAATACTGTACGTTTTCGTAATTCAGTTTCTTGTCCAAGTTGCAAAGAGGACGTTGCATTGAAATTGGAGCTTCCACTAAAATGTCCTTCGTCGCGTTCATGTTCACTTTTTAATTGTTCCACACCTGAACAATCGTTAGCGGGATGTATTATTTTATCCTCATCATCATCATCATCATCATCTTGTTCTATTTTCGTATATAAATCCGGAAGACCACTTTCTCCACAAACAAATTTTTGTATTAAAATCTCCTCCGTTTCATTTGTATGTGGCGCTTCATTAGAAATCTCCATTTTTTGATCCGAGCCATTGGGATATCCGGCGATTCCCGGTAAAATATCGATAACTTCCAGAGGTTGTGTCTCTTCAAACTGAGCAAGCTCAACTTCAGGCAGGTCATTGCAATCTAGTTCCTCGATTAAATAATCCTCTTCGATGCCTTCCATGACATTTATTTTAAAATATTTAATAATTTATAAAGTAGGCTGTCATCAAACAAAGGCCTAATCAAGCAAAAATATTTATAGAAAACGTCAAATTTGACGTTTCAATCAACTATTCTGTATCTTGGTTTACATATGTAAATAATCTACAATTACTGAGGTTCAAATAAAAATATAACCCGACTTGATTTTAGAGTTTTCGAACATCGATCAGCTGGTCGATTGTTGACTTATAATAACACTCGACACACACACATATGCACACACGTACACGGACACATACGCACACACACACTCATAAAAAGCAACACAGTAGATGCAGAAAGAAACGACAATATTATGGTATTTTTGTTCGAACTTCGAATCAGGGATTTGAACTGATAAACCCAAAAATCTAGGCAGTCTCATGAAGATTACACAAACCTGTTTTGTATAAACAACCTATTAGACTGCTCTGATGCTGTTTATATTGGCTCAGATTGCGACAAGGGGCTATAACACAATTGAATAAATAGGCGCACCTTCCAGTTAGCGGCCCAAACAGAAGGTACATATACTTGGCGGAATTTAAGCATATAAAAAAAGAACGAAAGCAGACGAAAATCAATGTGAAACCATGAAATTTTCAATCGTATGCTGGTCTGTAAGTGATAATTTATTTTTTCTTTTTTCAATGAAGCCAATGCATCTTGCTCAGATGCAAGATGCGTTTCAGTGTGTTCATTATAAAGTATCACCGGCAAAATAAAATTGTAACGAGATTTTAATTGACTTCACATAACAGTACAGACGCTACTGTGACGCATTAAGACTGCAAACATTTATAAAACTGTCCTAAATAAAAAAATTAGCCGTAACAGTAGTAAATAAACAATTACGCAAAATACAAAACAATTGCATCTGCTCATCTACTCATAAAAGATCTTCGATTATAGATATGAAAATTAACCACATAACGTGATGATATCTTTTGAATGCTTATTAAAAATGGTTCAAACGGGTGGAAGACAAAAGCTACCAATTCACGATTTATACTTGCGAGAGAATTACTATTATTATTACCGATTCGTAATATGGGCGACTCCAAGCATATTCTGAATATTACCATATTAGTATTGCGATCCTTAAAACGAATTGGTTCTAAACTGCAAAGTTTTGGTCGCTCCAATGATGATATCAAACGATCGTCGTAGTCGAAGAGACTGTAGTCTAAATACTGCGTTGTACTAAAGCTTTGCGTGCTAATAGGCAATGTTTGATTAAATCGTATAGCTGCTTCATTTTCTCCGCCTGGTACTTGTTTTATAGCACTAAAATATATTTAAATATCCTATATGTAAGCGTAATATAATTTATTATTGTTCACATACTTGTTAAACATTTCCCGACAATTTACGTTATTACTGGGTGAAGACGAGGACCTTCCTGTGTGTAAAGAGCGAGCATTGCGAAAGTAATCACTAAAATCTCGAAGCAAATCCAACAATTCAATTGAATCTTTCGGAAATACTTTTAAAATTTCCCCCTCCGAAAGACAGAAGAATACGTAGAGTTTAAAATCAGATTGCGATTTATTGCGATTTGTGGCAGAATAATCCTCTCTTTCTTCATAACGCAAGAGTATATTTTCTTCATCAATAAGTTGAATTTTTGATAATAGCATATGCTCAATCTGGAAAGAATCAATCAACCATTGTCTTTTAAGGAAGCAATTAAGATTTTATGATAAATAATTTTCAATATTTTAAGCAAAAACACTCATCTGAATTCGTATAAATTCAAAGTTAAACAGTCCAACAAAGTTAAAGTTATATAAATATTCCATATCTGACACCCACTATTAAGTTACTACACTATTTAGTTACACTATTATTTACTTTCCAAGCGAAAGCATAAAATGAAAACTTCCTATATTTTCGAGTACTGGAAAAAACTCATTCGGTAAGCAACATACTTACAATATTGTAATCTTCATAGAATTTCCGAATTCTATTCCGTTTTTCCATTTCATCCAATTCAGAATTTAAAATGCATCCATAGAGATGTGACAAAATTTTCTGTTTTAGGAATGGTAGAGGCATTATATTTATGCTACCAAGTATATTTGTTGTTCGGTTTTCCACAAGTTTCATATACAATGAAACATCCCTCTCATCACGAAAATCACCAACTGAACTCAATTTTATGATTTTTCCTTCCACCAATTCAAATATATCAATGTTTTGCCTATATTTCGATAGAATAGCAATTATTCGTCCATAAACCGATACTCCATGATTGTGCGACAATATTATACAATCATTTTGATAAACAATTGTATCACTCACAAGATTTTCTTCTAAATCAATTAGATAGAAAAAATATCGAAAAAATTCGCAATCATCATAAAGATCAGCAAAGGAAAGCAAGTCGGATGAAGTTAATGGAGCACTATCTCCAGGCATAGTTGCCGCCACTAAAACATAACGTCCTCCTTCCATAAATATACTGAACTCACGGTTGAGAAGACAGTGTGGCACATCCGGCTCAACACATATGGCTTTCTTGAGATGAAATAATCGTTCAAATATCTGTTGACGAATTGTTAGACTTTCGCAATTATCATCGGCAGCAGATATGCAATCAGTGCTTTGGCCCTCGAATAAATTCAACGCAGAATGTATGCCACGAAATCTAAAAATTTCTAAACAGCGCTGATTCTGTGAAAAGCCTATAAGAAATTTTCCATCGGGTGTAAATTTTCGTATATATCCCAGTGGTTTGTCCACATTCTGAATGGACAAATTAGGCGTGATGCATTTGAGAGTTTCACGTTCGAAATATTCGTGATTGGGCGATACACGATGAAGACTATGTTGTCGGCTGTAACCACGTTCGCGGTCCCATAAATGATGAAGCAGATTAGATGAATATATTCTATAAACACATAAACAATAATTTTTGAAAAACATTATAAATTCCTACTACTGATATGTATTACCAAAACTGACCTCGGAAAGCTTACTAACCCATCATGAAAAACTGGCATCTCACCCAACTGTTGATTCCATGGAACAGAGATAATGAGGTAGGACACTTCGCGCTAATACACATGCATTTGCTTAAGGGACGAATGCCGAAAATAGTCATTAGGGCCGAAAACTGAAGTATTCGGCAATAGGACGGGAAACACTTGTGTCCTTTGAAATAAAAAAACAGCAAAACACATTAAAGATTAACACAGTATCACGAAATGTCTTATATCGAAAAAATGTCATACCGAAATTCTTATTTTACTTTGTTATCTCCTTCTAAATATAGCACCATTTGAGTGACTATTATTACCAGGTTTGCAAACTATAATGACAATTTTTGACATTTTTCGAATACATTACTTTATACGATTTAAAAACATGTTCAGATTATTTATAAACATTAGATAATTGGACGTTACTTTAATTAGCTGCTTAAACATTATATTAAAATATTTGATAACATTTATTTATTTTTCTCCAGCCATGTCATCCTAGCAGCTTTAATCGGCATTCTTTATTTCAGTGGTAATGTGGCTGGTCCATTATTGATGTATCAGACTGGGCAATTAGTTGGGTATTACGTCGCCCTTTTGTTTTTTCAAGTTTTTATTGGAATTGCTAGATATATTAATTTGATACCGATTTGTTTCATTAGTTATAAATAATCTATATAATAAATTATAAAAAGTTCAATAGAATCCAAATCTCATTGTTTTATTAATAATTATTAATATTATATTTCTAATCTTCAATGTAATCAAAAGGAGAGTAATCCGTTTTGGTTATATAATTGGTTTTGGTAAAGCGTTTTGGTTATGGAACGACCACAAGGTTGGGCAATAACACCAATATTGACTTTTCAGTAATCGTCTTCTAGTTAATTTTTCATTCTGTTTTGCCTTCAGTGCAAAAGACACGCAAACAACCTCGATTTCGATATTGACACCTTTGTGATCTGATTGTAACCATCACATCTTTCGTCGCAATTGAGACGAAAAGTTCCTTTTAAGGTGTTTAGAGAATGCCAAATCGTCTCAATTGTAACGACTGTCTCTGTTATGATTTGTGACGATTCTGTGATGGTGCCAGAATTGGCCTGTAAAGCAGATCTCATATCTGCTACTGTTATACTGTTATAACCTACTGTTATCGTATTTATAATAGTACATATGAAATGAGTTAAATAGGAAACACGTAAACAACAGCAAAAACCGTTCGATCACTTACAATCGTTTGTAT
This sequence comes from Physocephala rufipes, assembly GCA_963966595.1. NCBI lineage: Eukaryota > Metazoa > Arthropoda > Insecta > Diptera > Conopidae > Physocephala > Physocephala rufipes. Next base: position 30,386,678 of record OZ016505.1, on the reverse strand, counting down.
TTCAAAGTCAACTGTTTGTGAACTCAACAATAGTTGGCTAACTAGGCAAATTAATATAAATTATTGCAATTATTCAGTCTGTTTTTACATATTATTTAACTTAATTTAACCGTTTAAAACTCGTGTTTTGTATTTTTATTAGGATTTATATTTCCTTAATCACAGCATAACAAATGTTTGTATAAAATAGTTGTAATTTTAAAATATCTTCACTGTATTTAATAAAGATTTTGACTTAAAAAATATTGTTAAAATTCATCAAACGAAATAGCATCAAACATTCAATTGTAATGTAAGCACGTACTTAGTAATGATGATGTATAGATTTGCTTAATTAGAAAAAATATATTCCACTCAAGATATAATGCATTTGCTAGTTTTCTTTTCACTTTTACGTCGTGCATTTTCTCTAGCAATTCTCTCTGAATCATTAATTTGGGACCAAAATTGGGACCTGATCAAATAAGATGACGTGGATGCTAATCCTTCATTTAATATTCCATTCACAGATGATCCCTTCGCTGATTCCACATGATCGGAGCGTAAATAACTGCGAAAGTTTCCAGCGACAGGTGTCAATTGTATCGGATCCTTAACTCTCACCTGCGAACCATTATTGTGGTTAATACTCTCTGCATTAGTGAATGGTCGTTTCGAAACATCTTTCATGTGGTTGTTGATTGAACTATTGTTATTTATGTTATTCTTATTAGTAGATGACCGCAAAATGGATGGTGCGGTGTCGTTTTTTTGGTTCATTATTGTTTGCACTTGAGGCAGACTTCCACTCACTGGTGATTTAGGCAAAGAGTTCATTTGATTAAAGCTTAATGTTCCCTCTAAACGGTTATTGCTGTTAATGGTGATTGGACTAATAGGAGGCTTCAGTACTGATTCTGTTTGATGAATTGGTGAACCGTTATTTTTCGTACTGTATTCGTCAGGAGGTGGTATCGAAACAGATGACGTTGTATCGATCTTTTGATTTAGATCCACTTCGCTGGAAGGCACTTGTGGAAGAGATTGAAAGAGTTTATCTATGTTGCAATAAGCAGAGGTGGGCTTAATCTTTTGATTTTCCAAGTCTTCTGTAATAATGATTAGATATAAAATGACAAAAAAATTGTTAATTATTGCCCTATACAATGAATTTCTAAACAATGGAGAAGCTAAATTTAGCAGTATGGTATATTAATTCGTTTTCTCGGACGAGAACGAGAGTACATTTAAGACACTGAATATATCTCCGAAATCGGTTCATTTTTTGTAGTAAAATAAATTATAAATCCTCACAACGGATGCTATGTCTTTCGACATAGCCTAAACTCATATTTTGTGATGTTACAATTCAGTAAAAAATAGGGTTTGGCGGGATTATGCCTTCACGCGTCTAAATTGCCGAGCTCAGATAACGCGTCTAAATTTATCTGCTACCGAACTTATGCGTAATAGGAAAGTCTTCATGTGAATGCTCCAGTCTGTCATTGAGCACAAGATTGAGTAAATACTCAAGAAGCTCCAAATTTTAAGAAAAAATTATGTGCTGTTAAAACTAAGATATTTTCGCCAATTTAAGCGTTTTTTAAATTTTGAAAATTACTAAAAATGAAATAATCCATAAACATTCTTGGGTATTACATAAATTTTTGTATAATATTGCCTATTACGCTAACTAATTTAAAGCAGAACCGATCTTTTATTCTGGCAAATTGGAAATTTTTTATAATAAATAATCTCTAATTTTGTTTTTTCTTTTAATTTAAAAAAATAATGCCTATTAAAAAAAATAACAAAAAAGAAAAAATTGTAGATCTGAAATTTTTAGGAATGAAGTAATTACTAATTTTTTTTTAAACAATGTCCTTTTTGGTGAAACGAAATAAAGCAAACAGTGACGTTATTTTTAGCGACTTTGTAAGATTTGCATACAAAAGGGTCTTGTAAGATTATAATGTACCTATATGATTTCCATTGTATTATGTTTGGTTACTTACCAGACTTGATTTCAACCTTTAATACAGATTGTATTGTATCAGATTTAGTTTCAACGTTGCCTTTAATATTTTTACGCGAATTTCCTTTTGTCTTTTTACCTTTAACAGGCTGGTTATCTTGCTTCTTTGATCCTTTTCTTGTACTAGAACCTTTAGGTTTTTTGATAGATTGCAAACCATTTTCATCATTTAGTCTATCTTCGTAAATTGTTGCTCCAACCATAGTTTTATTGAGGCGACAGCATTCAATTATTGTATTAAAATGGTGATATTTGGAAAGAGTTTTTGGATTCCCAACAATTATAATTAAGGATTTAGCTCGAGAAAGTATAACATTTAGGCGCTGCGAGAAAAATTATGTATAATATGAATAATATATAATATATATACTTATGTTTTTATGAATGAACGGGAATATATATATATATATATATATATATATATATATATATATATATATATATATATATATATATATATATATATATATATATATATATATATATATATATATATATATATATATATATATATATATATATATATATATATATATATATATATATATATATATATATATATATATATATATATATATATATATATATATATATATATATATATATATATATATATATATATATATATATATATATATATATATATATATATATATATATATATATATATATATATATATATATATATATATATATATATATATATATATATATATATATATATATATATATATATATATATATATATATATATATATATATATATATATATATATATATATATATATATATATATATATATATATATATATATATATATATATATATATATATATATATATATATATATATATATATATATATATATATATATATATATATATATATATATATATATATATATATATATATATATATATATATATATATATATATATATATATATATATATATATATATATATATATATATATATATATATATATATATATATATATATATATATATATATATATATATATATATATATATATATATATATATATATATATATATATATATATATATATATATATATATATATATATATATATATATATATATATATATATATATATATATATATATATATATATATATATATATATATATATATATATATATATATATATATATATATATATATATATATATATATATATATATATATATATATATATATATATATATATATATATATATATATATATATATATATATATATATATATATATATATATATATATATATATATATATATATATATATATATATACATATAAGAGAAAGTAAATATTTACCCGTTCGTCGGACAGAAATCCTAAATTGCTGGTGAACGATCGCACAAATGAAATAATGATTACTTGCTTTTCTTTTCCTTGGAATATTTCAACAGAACCAGTTTCAACTGCATAAATTTTACGTAAATTAAGTTCTTCTCGTATACGCATATATTGATTCCTGTATGGTGAAATAATTCCAATATCAGACTCTTCAATCTTTTTCCCCCCAACACCGAAACATAATAATTCCTTGACATAGTCCATCACAACCTCAAGTTCCATATCATTATAGTAACTGTGCAAAAGATTGAATTAATAAAATCATGGAACAAATTAATAAATTCTAAATAATTCAACGAAAACTAAAAGCGTTTAATAAATCACAAATTTTAAATGCATTGCAAAATATGTTTCAATGAACGGTTTTAAAAACACAATGTTTTACCAATTTAAACTAATTTTTGTTTAATTTTAATTGCTTTAGTAATTGCTTTACTAATTTTTAAATTTAAACTCTTTAAAATTTTTAAAATGTTTTGGGCAACGACACCCAGGAGTTCTAAATACAAATTCATCGATAGGAAATTCTTAATGTGGTTTTTATGGAATTAACACTAAAATTTTGAAATGCTTTTGAAAAGTTATTTTGTTTTTGTAAACAATCGATGTAGGTCTTAAGATCAGAGCTGCAGGATTTTAAAATCAAACTTAGAAAATTTTTTTGAAATTGTCCTTTTTGGGTATTCATTATCATTATAGGTAAATTTATCACGCATTGGTTTACTATTTAATCTTTGAAAAGGAGTTTATTTTTTGATCCTTTGAAACTATATATCTCGATTTTCTCTAAAACTTTCAATCTTCAGCTATTTCTCTTATTCTATAAGAAGGTGGTAGGAAGTGCTTAAAAGGTGAATCAAAAAAATTGTATATATTTGAAAAAAAGTCCAAACGTAGAATAACAAATTGTTTATATGTTGGGTGTTTCTGACAAAGAAGACAAATTATCCAGTAAACACAACTTGAATTAGAAAAGAAAAGTTGAGATAACAATGGAGTTAAGTGGCGAGCTTCTGCTATTTCTGCCTATTTTGAGAACCACATTATATCATGTTCCTTCTGACAGATTGAAAGAAAATATATATCTAACATTTTTACGCTACAATTTAATCTTTCGTTCATCACTGGAACATGTTTTCCAATGTTTGACGTCATTGTTTTGGCCTATCATTTAATTAATGAAATGTACTGAAACATGGCTGTGAATGTTTTAAATAATACTATATAATAATATGTAAAAATTAATAACATGTAAAATTAATAACCTAAGAGAACCTGATCCTTTACTGCATGTTCCAAACACAGAATGAAACATAATGGGATAGTCCGGATTTGGGATCATATGCCATTTAGAACCCCAATTTATATCACCTAAAATGAAAAAAAAATACCTTTAGAGGATAGAAATAAACAAAAAATTTAATCCGAAAAGAAAAAAAAACATATAACATGTTGGAATATAGAAATAAAATGAAATAATATTAACATAATAATATAAACATCAATCGATTGCTAGACCTCAAATAATTGAAGCTCACGGTGCACATATTTTTTTACATCTCACCCTTGTCAATGGAAAATTAAGGTCATTAACTTGCATTACTTTACTTTCTCAACCCAAGTTTGAATGCCAAAATATATTTATTAATCTAAATTTCATCTAAATTAATCTAAATTTTATGGCAAACCTTTACAGCCTCCCATTAATCTCACATTTTTATAATATTTGCAACTCTTATCACAAAACAAAAAGTTAATAAAAAATTTGCAACGCAAAAGTAATTATATTTACCGTCTTTTGCAAACGCCATCAATTCATTATCATAAAACAAACTGCTGTATAAATCGACAATTTTTTGATGTGATCGATGATTCCTTTTCAAACGAGCTTGTAATGCTGAATTATATTTTCCAAACTGATCAGGTTTATAGCAATCCAGCTCTAACAAATGATCCATTATTGAAACACTCAACCCCAAATCCTTAGCACGACTGGATAGAACAACCGGACCCAACTGTTTATGATCGCCGGAAATAATTAAATTGTTTGTGAGTGAAACTGAGGCTGTTATAGCTATAAGAGCTTCAGGTAATGTTGCCGCAGCTGCCTCATCAATAAATACATGAGTAAACACACTATCATTGGCACCAATTCTACCAAAATTTCCCAACGCTAGTTTTCCAATAACACCAAAAGTGCATACGATAATGCGATATTCATTTAAAGTTAAAACATCTGGATAGAAATGTGCGCCATAAAGATTAGATGCTTCTAGCAAATCATCTTCGATATCATCAAAATTCTTATCATAGGACTTTGAGTATATGCGAATCAAGCAACGATTGTCATTATTCTTTTGTAAAATTTTACATAAACGCGAAGCAACTTCATCACAAGCAGTATTTGAACCAGCAGTAACAAGAATTTTATTGGAATCGCACAGCGTATAAAGTTGAGCTATAGCCTCGACAATAGTGGTCGTCTTGCCGGTGCCTAAAATTCAAATGGCGCAGAAATATGCAGAAATATATTTCACGAAATATTTTAAGTCTTAAGAAAAATATAGAGTGCGATTATGATTATAATTTACCTGGTGGACCAAATATTATATAAGGTGCATCCTTCAGATGACCGGAAGTAATGTGAATCACAGCTTCTAGCTGTTCGACATTTTTAGCAATATTTGGATTAAATAATTTCAAACTAAAATAATATAATTTGTATAATTAATACTATATTCGTTAAAATTTGGACGCACTTTGATAATGAAGAATTATTTAATATTGGCTGTAAATTTTCCGTATTAGGAAAAAGTATTTTCCTTCTAAGACATCCGGACATCCCAGAAAATATTCGAAGTGCCCTATACTGATAACGTATCATGTTACGTGAAGGCCGGAAACTGATATCATATTCATCCTCAAAAAGTTTTTTATCGCATGAAAATATCACGCGATTGCCTATAACTTTTTGCACACTACCTGTATACAATTTTTTCCTACTACTCTTCGGCATCTTTTCGTTTTTCGTCGAAGAAACCAATACATCGTCATATTTCGAGAGAATATTTTCAATAAAAATTTTTGCATTTTTCAACTAGACAAAAAAATGTAATTAATGTATAATAAATTTAAAATTAAAATAATCAATATGAATTACTTACACGAACTGAATATTCACTTCCGACACAACGAATTTTTACATTTGTTTGTCCAATATTTGCCAATTCCTGAATGGATTCAATATCATCAATTTGTAGTAAAATATCAAGAATTTTATCGGCATTAGCAAACGTTATTTTCTTATTATTATCCATATAATTCCTTTAAATATACACGTATTGTACAATTACTAAATAACTTCATGAATTCCTCACGCATTAAATATTTGTACCTGAATTCGTTATCAATTTTGCACAAATCTTCAATAGCAAATTGGTTCTTCCCAACCTTTACCATTATTTCGGGAGGAAAATATTCCAACAACTTGAAAACGTGTTTAAAAGTTCTATCAAAAACAGATACAAAGAAGAGTGTTAGGGATCTTTAAAATGTTGTGTTGTCGTATCTTATCTATGATAGATTATCTTCTAGATTATCTTCTATCTATGAAAAAAATTGGCTTATTACCTTTCGCCGATAATCAATAATTAAGCTAAATTAAGAGTAAGGATTAAACGGGCAAGCCATGACTTATTTAAATCGATAAAGGCTAAATAAATATTTACTAAATGTAGGATACATTTATAGTGTATATAATTACGGTCGATTCGGCAAACGGTTCGATTTAATGGAAAAATTAACTTCAGGAAATTTTTCGCTGCGCTGAAAATAAATTAATTAAAAAAACTTATTCAAACTGATTAGATTAGATAATCTTAATTAAAAGCAATATAAAAAAATTTCAGAAGTAGTTTTATACGTGTTTGCTCGACGATTGGTAATTACGCTTATTGTAAATTATTACAATATACTTACCAAAAAATGATGTTGTTCAATAATTCGAAAAGCCTCATTTGATTTATAATGGAATACAACCACTACCGGTTGTTCGACGTGTATACTAAACAGATGAGAATCCACAAAAAATACGTTGTTTTCCACTATAAAAATTTATATTAAAATAGTGAAATTATTAAGAAAATAATTAATATGATACTAGTTATCAAAGTAATATAATAATAATTGGTTTAATTACACTTCGTTATTTCGTAAGGGACCCGATTGTTGTTGGCATAGAAGACTGAACGTGATTGGACGATTATAATTTTTTCTATTAAAACATGATCTTCGGTTGTTGACAAATTAAAGCAGAAATAATGAGAATCTTTACAAACTTTGTATGATAAGTTAATAACTGGATTTTCACTGTGAATATTAAGAAGATTAAGCAATTATTAATTGGTCCCAATTACTGTAAAAAAATGCCAAACCTTACCGCTTTTTTAATTCTTTCAATGATTCAAAATCCGATTCATCTCCATGCCACTCAAGATGTTCCTCATATTTTTCGGCTATATCAAAATTACATTGGCAGATATAGCAGCCCATATTGGATAAATGGAAATCGGATTTCCGCTTTTGAAGGGCTGTGCCTTGGTATATTAAAACTTCTGATTCCGCATCGTCAGCGATACGAAAGCAATCTATTAATATAATATAAATTACTAAGAATGTTTATGTTTATTGCTGGGATTTAGTGCGGCGCTTCTTAAACTGTGAAACTTTTATGGAAAAATTTTAACTCTGGATCACAAGAATTCAAAGCGTTTGAATTTCGGTTATTTTGCGAATGTTAAATTTTACACATTAGTTAAATCATGCAACTGTTGGGACTGCAAAGCAGAGTTACAGCGCATACTACTTAAACAAATTAAATGATAAGCAAAATATAAATTCCAAATATTAAATCATATTAAGATCCATTTGTTTTGAATAAAATTGAAATTCAAATTCAAACAGAAAACATAAAAAGCTCATCTCCTTAACTCGCACTTAAATTTTTAACTGAAAAAACTACAGTTGACCAACTAAGAATTGAAAGTAAATAGAAATTAGATAGATTTTTAGAATTGTCTCAGACTTTTAATAAAAATCGAAAGGTAAAATTTTCATTCTTAATATTAAGAATTTTAACTGGAAATTAATCTACAACGTGATTATAGAACCTTTGAATGCATTTTTTTGAAGTTTTCTAAGGCCACAGAATTTACTTATTGCCAGATTTTAGACATGGATCTTATCTCGTTTTTAATTTTCAAAAAAAATTAATAAAATTGAAATTTTTTAAAACACGGCATTCCTAAAGCAAAATCTTTTAACTGAAAGTTTAATTTAATTGCGCTTAACAGAATGCACATCTTTTATCAAACACAAATTAAATCAAAGTTAAAAAATTTAATTGAGAGTAAAGTAAATGTTTGTCAATCAATTTATCCATTAAAGTTTTCCCCACCTGATATTGGGAAATATATCCTACTCATGACAAAAAGGTCACTGATTGATAAAGTTTAAGAATCGCTAGTGTAAGCGCTTTAATATTTATCAATGTAATTGTAAACCAGAGACCGGCAAGTTCAGGATCAGTATGGTGTTCAACTTCATTGTTTGCTCCTGCATTTGAAGTATCTGCTTCCTTCTTATCCTGATTAGATGAGATTCCACATGCCGTGAAATTATTAATACGCTCCTTCTCCCACCGTTTACGTTTCTTTTCGCTATATTGATATAACTGTATTTTCTTAATTCTAACATATTTAGGTCTTTGGTTTTTGTAATGGATAAAATTAGTGCGACTAAGAAGCGATAACACCTGAAAATAATTACAAGGTGATACACACAAATTAAGCCTTTTATTTATAAAAAATACTTTCAGAATCAGCATGAATCACATACGAATGCATATTGGGGCAAAATTTATTCAGAACTCCTAATATTTCGTAATTTTATTCAAAAATCAAAAATGAAGTTTGCCATCAACTAGCTGTTTTGTGAAGTATATTTTTATTTAGAAAATATTAACTCTTTATGAAAATTTGTATGAATTTTATAGAAAGGACTGATTAATTTGAGATACAATTATATGTGTGCTTTTCCCATAAAATTTATATATATCAAAATGTTTTTAAAAATTTCTATTACTATTAGGGATTACTTTTGTAAAAATGTGAAGTTTAATTTAAAAACATGGAACACGTTAGGAATTGGTGCCAAGTCCCGCAAGGGGAGTAATTAAAATTTGTTTTTAGAAAGTCAAATATTAGGTCAACGCAGCATTATATCTCTGTAACTAAGTGATTCTCGGGGCAAGTAATGTAGCATTTGAATAGCTACATTAAGGTACAAAATAATATATGGTTTCAAAAAGCATGCGGTATATTACATTATAACTTTACTACTTCAATTTACACGGTTTTATCTTATCGAAACGGTATTTCCGGTAGATATAATTATAGTTATGTTTTTTATTTGTTAAATTAGAGCTTTAATTTGTTATATTAAAGCTCAATCCAATCAACCGAATACTCAAGAAAGAATGAAGTTTGGAAGGATTATAACCTTCAACCAGCAGAATAATCACGATGAAACTGTGTTTTTCGCATGTATTTTATGTAGTAGCAGACTTAGGCTGCAGTAAGGATCATAACCTTTAAAGAGAATACCAACGACAAAATGAAGTCTTTTGCAGAAAAGTCCTTTATGTATGGCGACCTTAGGCCGCGTCAAGGGATATAACAATTAGCAGAACATAAATTTCAAAATGAATACTGCATAAAGGTTTAATAATAGTAATATTTGTAAAGCAAATAAAAGCTAGTCACCTATTCCTAACTTGTACCAAAAATATGAATTAAACACACCTTTTATTAGCGCCCTACTATTCATGACGTCGCCCTAAAATACCCTACTTGCAATGCACACAAAAATTCACTATAAATTAACAAACTTACGTTAAAAACACTTGTGTCAGCATCACATTTCTTCTTTAGTTCGGAGTTTTCGGGTAAAATCAGAAACTGATTAAAGTGTTTATACAATATTCGCTTCTCCACATCAAAATCATCTCGGATTGTTATTACCCGATTGTGAAAGAGCCACAGTAGAAACTCTGATACTGCATCGATTTCTAAAGATAAAAATTTGTTATTTTCGAAATATTTAAAGGATTATATTAGAATACCCCAACTCTGAACACCTTTCAATTTGGACTTTTGCTTTCGAGTGGAATTGACGTTTGTTTCCTCCATTATGTTGCGGTTTTCAATAATTTAGTGCAAATTTTTCAGATCGTCGAAGAATCACTTATTTGGCAAATTTCTTGACAAAAACGGGAAATTACGCTCATCGAATCCGATATCTACACAAAACATAAACAAAACCGAAATTATCACGACACTACCACACGCAACCTTTCGACAAGAGTAATTAAACCTTATTTATTTATACTGTATCGGCGTTTTTTACACCAGGCCCCACGAATTATTTATTATGAAGGGAGTTGATGGTAACTGTTAAGATGTTGTTCATTTTCTAAATTGATATCCTTCTTCATTCATAAATAATATTCAAAATAAATAATAAATTTACATAACTTTATCAAAAACTGTACAACTACATGACACTACATGCTATATAACTATATTATAAATATGCCATTTATATGATATTAATACATTTTACGCGTATGTATGATGAATATGGCACATTTCTCTGGAATTTAGTACATATTTCTCAATAAATATGTACCAACGCCAAAACCACTTGCTTTTGTATTTTTGCATATGCATCGATTTTAAAGGGCTTAAGCGAAAAACGATGGATTTCTTCGAATTCACTGAATATCAAAATTATTATCTCTTCCCTTGATTATTTAATTCATTAAATATTTTGCTTCAGTAAATAAAAACTAAAGATAAATACTTTTCGAATTCATTTTATTATAAAAAGGGCAAACAATAAATGTGCGAAATACATAATTCTTATTCTTATCCCCCCAACGAAATCCACCTAAGCTTTTGACGCTTAAAGTTAAAAGCTGCCACCATTACTTAACACTCACGTAAAACGCAAGTACACATTTTTTAGGAATGTCCAGCTAAATGTGTACCATATTGCAAATGTATGGAACAAATGCATGTGCGTTTCTGTCCTATCCTATCTCCTATCTCCTTATCTTTGATATAAATGTCCGTTTGCGAAATGTAATTCTCATTGAATACTTGAATTTCCTAGTGTGGGGAGATAGAGATATCTAACAGTAATATCAATGATTGGTTGTGATCATGACTAACCCCTGTGGTAAAGTCCACATCTAACAGTTATATAATTTGCTTTGGGTTCATGATTAAAGCAGAGACGTTTCTGTAGGGAAGTGTGCATATGCGAATTTTGAATATATGATAATAATTAACAGTGGTATGACGGGAGTTCGCTTATGGATTATATCATATATAGCTTAAAGATAAGTTTTTGAACGTCAAATAAGAATAACAGAGTATAAGCTTAGCTGTTAATATACCATTACCAAAATATGCAAGAATTCTGTAGAGTCAAACTACTGACTGAACTTAAATGCGACAAACTATAGTTCTGAATTGTTGTGAATTCATACCGGAAACGTAAACGGATTATGGTTGCACCACCTTAAATTTTGAGGTACACTGCCCACCCCTTCACCTAACATGCATCGAATGGGAAAAGTGGCAACAGTTTATGATTGTTATCAGTTTGCACTTCCCTCGTGGTGGTTTTCTGAGATTTTTGAACTCTGAATCAGCATTTTTGACGGGGAATTTGTGATCTCCAGGGCAACATTTTTCTCTTAAACGGAGCAAAATACACGTGATAGTTATATTCATTGGGTTAGGGAATATTCCAAAGCAGTCAATAGAATTTGCTTTTAATATGCTCTAAGGAAAGTGGGCTCTACGCACCCTATCCTAACGACGTTGCTGTGTATGGGATATGTATTGCTGTCATCAGACCTATTCATACTTATTGTACCACGTATTCTAGCTATTGTGACATGGCATTAACTTGATAAGATATCAACCCTTAAACTTGTTACCAAGGTTCAAAGACAGGCGCGGTTATTCCCCCGTGATGCTCTGGAGACCACGCTGGCGGATGCTTTGAACGTTTTATTCCATCTGGAACCTCTAGATGTGTTTGGTAAACTGGAACCGACAAATATGATCAAACGTTTACAACAATCCTGCTAACAGATTCAATTCATTCTCCGTCGCAATAGCTTTCTTAAGAATAATACTGATTGCGAGTCAATGTACTATCTGCCCCTAAACAATCATTCATTCAATTTTTTCACATTGTGTGCCCTTCAGGTCTGTGCGGAAAAATGGACTTCTAAGAAGGAAGTAATTTCACTTTTATGGACGGCACTAGGCTTGGTGACAAAGCGCCCTCAATCTGGTAGGTAGCATATCAGACTACTGCAGTTCTTTGGCGATTAAGTTCCAAGCAATTGAAGCAGAATATAAATTAATGTAAAGAAGAATATAAATATAAATTAAATAAAAATTTTTCCTGAAAGTCAGTCGACATCCAAACCGCTGGGATTCGTACTGCTAATCTCAAAAAATGGCAAATGGTCATTTCAGTGAATTTCCTAAATGAAATAGATTAATTTTTCATATAAAGTTTACCTGGGTCATAGTGACATTTCGGGTTACTGCTTGGCACACCTAACTAGGTCAAAAATGCCAAATGGATCACGAAGGAATATTGCGTTATTAGGTTGATCTGATCCACTATGGATTTAAAAAGGTAAAAACTATCTAAGCTTAAATAGATCTTCAGTGATATTGTTTGCTTTCCTCACGAGGGATTACCTCATAGGGAAACACGCTGCAAGGCAATTTATAGGGTAAACACATTTATATATAATAATTGGAAAAAACTGAAAGCTACAAGAATAATGAAAACATGTAATTGTTCAGTATATCTTTTTATTTAGCGCAGTTATTTATATAATACGGATTATATATATTTATGTGTTTTATATTAGAATGCTACTCGTACACGAGAGTAAGTCTATTTAAATTAGCACTGACCAAAGCTCGAAGTCAGGCTTTCATTCGCAACATGTGCTTGCGAAATTATGAGCATCGTTCGACCTCAAAAGTACAAGAGAGTTTATCGATGTTGGAATTATAAATAATTTGGAGGATTATTTAGGTGTGAGATACGCAGCACAAGCAGGTTATACTTTTAGATACCAAGTGCTTCACCCAGCCAATATGCCGACGCTTAAGAGGTCTATATAGTATTAATATATAAATATCAGTACGTTGGAATAAAATATGAAATTGGTGGAATTATTCTTTCAAAAATCTTCTTTTCCATAACCGAACGACTGGAGTAAATCCAAATATAAATTAGGGTTACATAAATTGCAAAATAGGAATCACTACTTCAGAAAATACAAAAATCGTTAAACAAATTTTAAACTGTTTCAAACAGTTTTAGGCAGTTCTAAATAGAAAATTATTTTACAAAAAAATCATCTTGTTTAATTATATGTATATACATTATTTTGCGAATATATGTATATATTAATATGTATAATATCGCATTTTTACTTATGTACTTATTATAAGATTCGCATCGCCATGTCTCAACGTTTTCCAACGGTTGTATTCCAACTGTTTGTTACCTACTATGGATGATGTCTAACTGAGTATGACCGTTGCAAACGGATGGAAGACAACTAGAAAAATGATACCATATGAACGAGGTGAACCTTGAAATAAATACATTAGTGCTGTCGTCAGCACGAAATCAATTTTTATAAAAAATTTCTTCCTACTATTTTTGTAGGCACATTTGTGGTTATGCGGTTAAGAGAGCTCTATGCCCGAATGACATAGACACAATAAGAGATAAAAATTTCTTTTAGTAGGCTTTATAATCTCGTCGTTCGTTAGTGAACATTTTATTGGTGGGTTTAGCCTATGGCAAACTATGAATAAAATTCATGTGCGTTTTATAAGAAATGGGTTGGATTTTTTCTTGTTTTAGTATTCGACCGAACTGGAGAGTACTAAATAAACAAATTATGGTATTCGAATTGTACGTAGAGAATTTGTGCTCCAGAGGTTGGAAAGTGATTGTAAACGATGCAAGACTGAACGACATTTATGTTTCATACGACATTTCCATATATAAATTCAATTAAATTATTTTAATATGACCTGAAGTTAACTGAATTTCCTCCAAAATACCGTTTGTTTGATGTTTAGGGTTTTAGTGTAAAATTGAATTACAAAATGTTTTCTTTTCTTTTGTGTACTGCTTCGTTCTCTTAAGTTTAACAAAAAAAAATTCCGCATACTTCGTTATTAAGTCTAGCAAACTTCATTACTCTAGTTTTTTTTGTTTGTTTGTTTGTTTCATATTTAAATCTATCATGTCGCTCGTTGTTCTATAAATAAAAAATATTCAGCAACATTTTTTGTCTGCCTTGTAATTATTCCACAGTATATTTTTTTACGATCGCCAAAAGGCTTAAGCATCTCCCTTCTTCTTCTCCTTTTTCTTCTTCAAGAAAGATGGTGTGCGAAGACCCTTCTTCTTCTTCTTGTCTTTTTTCGGTGAACCATCTGTCGAAATATCCTGGAACCGTAATAGAAATTTGCAATGAGAATATCATAATGTTCATAAATGTTCACAATAATTTCCACTTTCATACAGCTATTTTTCTCATATAAACTATATAAATATCCTCGACCCCGATTGGTGACCCCACTAACGCTAAAACAATTTACATTGTTATCATTTCACCACATTCCTTTTTCTTTAAACATCTTTAACATTTTACGATATATTTTTCTTTTTAGTGCCATGCAGCAGAAACAAAACTTTTTATCTAAAACCCCGATTATTTCTGGAATCGGTGCAAGCTTTTCATAAAAAAGTAAACAAAAACTAAAACAGACTTATTTATTAGGTTTCGTTAAAGAGTCGTCGTTAAAAAGAGTTGTTTGGTTTAGTTACACACTATCATATTATATATTATTTATAAATTACTTTTTTTGTAAATGCAGTTTTTGTGGTCGTCAATTAAACCAGGTTTATGCTATAAAGGGTTCGGAAATTAACTAACAATAATACAAAAACATATGCTTTATTACAATTTTAGAAATTGCGTTAACGGATTGAAGTGTTCTAATTTAATTGTTTTCGTTTTGATCTTAGAAGATTTTTGTTTGTTTATTGATACAAAAATTTTTTTAATTTGGAAATGTCAATTTACAGTTTTTAAACACAAATTTGTATGATTAAATTACGCAGCTTTTAAACCGCGGCGTGCAAATTAAAAATTTGTTAATAAATAACATATTCTTTTTTGAGAGAGTTTACAAAACTTTCTTGTTTAAGAAAGTTAAGCAGCCGTTAAAGTCGTTTCATAAATAAGGGAGCATATGGTTTTGACATAATGAAACAAATTGAAATAAATTGTAAAAACTGATTTACAATCCATATTCAAAATTAATTTTTGAGAAAAAAATCTAACTGAAAACATGACTTCTAAATATTATAAAAATGTTATTGTAAAAGATATAAAGTTTGGCATGATCCATCCATGCGCTTAAACGTATAAGGTTAGCTGCTTACTGTTTAATCTCTACTGCATGACTGGGCTTTACTGCTGCATGGGAGAGTGAGAGAGAAAGAGGTAGAGAGAGAGAGACAGTTGCAGCAGCAGTTGCTGCTGAGTTTTATGTGACGGCAATTAAAAAGAATTATATTCTCAATAATTTATTTCAAGAATATAGTAAACACCCTCCTTCCCTCCTTCCATCTTACTCACTACCTCTTCATAATCTTCTAATTTCCTTAATTTTAAGTTAGGCATTACACATATATTAAAAACCTACCTCTTTACTGCTTTGCGAAAAAGTGCTGAGATGAGCCTCCGAATGATCACCGTTTTGTATATTTTCACCTACGAAATGAATTGAAAGTATAGAAGAAATGGAAAGAACAATTAATTTTCTAAATTATTTTCGATTTAAAATAATGCTGACAGAACATTTTAAACAATAATGTTAGAACGGTGGAAATAAATGTAATTGGTGATTGGTGAAACCCAAACTAAAACAATAAGCATGCATAAGTTATCGCATATAAACTACAATGTGCTTATATATTAAAAAATTAATAGACTAGATTCTATTTCTAAATAACTAGATTCTATTTCTAAATAAAAATTATGTCACAAATTTATATCTACAAATTCTATAATTATTTATATCGTTTAACGTAAGCCTACATTTACAACTACGTACTTCTTATAAACAAATTTCTATTATTTCCAAAACTTAATTACGACGAAATCCTTTAAAATTACCTGCTTATTTTTCTTTTCTAGAGTTATTCAACTATTAATTTTTTTGTTGTTCTTGCATTCCTCTTGATGGTTGATATTTCTAGAATTTTGTTGGACAAAAACTCACTGCTTCCGTTTTGTGCGTATGCGTAATTGAATCTTGAATATTTCAAAGTATTACCATACTAACGCTTTACGTCATGTTGACAAAATAAATTTCTTTACATTTGTAAAAACTTGAAGTAATGTCCTTTATAATTATTGAAGCACACGATAATTTTTAAGACTTCTTCTAAATTTCCGATGGGCTCTAACGCACTAATTCGATTTCTATAGTCTTAAAAGTATCAAGCTCTTCAAAAAGCTTAATGAATATTATAAAATACACTTTAAACTTATATCTTAAATAGAAAAAAATTAACATTTGTTTTCTAATTATACGGATTTTATACGGTCATCGCGTATTTAAAAAAATATTGACTAATTTTAAAAAAGAAAACAATAAAAGAATTTGTTAAGACAATAAGTTTGTTTTTCATATTTTTCAAAATTTCAATTTGAAAATTAAAATTTGAATTTTCCCTGAATTTCTTTTTTATACTATTAAACCTATTGATTACGTTTGAACATTACGAGTATGTAATTAATGAGCATTAATTTTTCGCGTCTTCAACATTTTTTTCCAACTGGCTCGGATCATAATTTTTTATGAATTCGAAGATTTTATAAGATCACAAAATGTGATGTTCACTTAAATAGAAATTTAATAAATAAAATTCATTTCATTGCAGTCTATTTAATATTTTATAAAAACAAATTAAAACTGTCCACTAATTATTCACTGCACTGCAAGAAAAAATTGCTCAGCTTTGTTTTTGACGAAGTGAAGCGCGTATATTTTGCGACAATTGTAAGATTTCTGTTTTGCAATCACTAATGAATGCCCGATTATGTAATTCATTTGCGCGAATAATATTATTTAAAAGCATTCCCAATTCATTCTCAAGTAAATGTAATGTTTTAGTATATTCCAAAGACTTCTCATCAAAATGCTGTGATGATAAACTGCAGTGTTGCGCCGGCGGTTTCTCAAAGGTGGTTGATCTTTCTATCCGAAAACTAGTTGTAGAATTTACAGGTAGAGATGGTAAATGCCGATATGTTTTATTTGTTAATTTCGTTGTGATGAGAGCAATTTCATCATCGATGATTTTTGCCAATTTCATTTTGAGATCTTCGGCTTTTATTTGTAGATTTTTCATACAATCCGAATTTTCAATTTCGACGGAAATATGAATCTGTATAGATTTAAGAAAAGTGGAGGCAGCGATTTTGGAACAATCTACCTCTACCGCTGGCAAAAGTTTAACCTTTACCTCGTTGGGTGATGTATTTCCAGTTTGGTTCCAATCAAAGGAATTTTCGCATTTTCCATTTTTTATATCATCCATTGTTGAATTAATTATTTTATCGGTAACGTTCCTTTCTTTAGATGTTTGATGTGTTTTTGTTTTTTCACATTTTCCATTATCTTCCTTAAGATGAATGCCTTCGGGGTTCATCCTTTGAATATCATTGGGATAATAGTTTTTTAATAGATATGCTCGGTTCCAAAATTTTCCCACATCACCAACAATTCCTCCACCAGATGAATTACTACGAATGTCACAAGGATCATCATGCCCAACAGAAATCAAATGGCTGGAATTGCGTATGAAGGGACAATTAGAATCATTCACACATAGTATGCTGGATAATGATTCTGAATTAGTATCGCGGATAATCTCATGTTCACCGCTATCTGATGTAGAATTTCGTTGGATTTCGGCGGTAGAGCAGAATTTGCAGCTGGTTGAATGGCGACGATGGTTGGAGACATTATTATTATTATTATTATTAGAGTGTTTTTGTCTTAATTGAATTTTTTTTTCAGAAATATATGAATCACGATTGTTATCGTTGCTTGTCTGTGTCGTAGACTGAGATGTATTTGGATTCAGAGTTTCCTTTCCAGCTTGAGCGGCTTCAAAAATCGTTATCGATGAACTAATTAATTGAATGACATTCCGACGTTGCATTTCGACCGATGCAAATAAAGTGCTTGGATATAATGGAATGCTCGGCAAATAATTTAAAGGATAATTAAAACCGTAATGAGAGAAGGTGCGATATGGTGATGTTGCGAGCGTTATAAGTTGAGATAATGTATGCCGCCGGCCTTGATGATGATCATCAGCTTTATCGTATGTTATACTGCCGTTATAAGTGATGGCAAGAGGATATGTAAAATTTGGAAATGTTTCAATTTTATATATTACATATAAATTCACTATAGAATCCTGTGATACATATTCGTTGAATTTCTCAAAAAGAAACGCGTACTTTTGTAACATTGCATTGAAAGTTTTAACGGGATAAACAGTTTTGTTTAAATAAATTTTGGTCTTTACTTCATCCCATACAATTTTATCGTTAGTATAAATTTCTGCAGAGGTTTGTGTTGAAACTGTGATAAGTTTTGATGTCAAACGAAATGTTTCTTGAACTTCAATCTTTAAATTATTTGCAACTGAAATGGAAATATTTGTTTGTTTTCTATGCGGTTCTGATATGAATAAATATTGAAAACACGTAACAGTAGACGATCACACTAATCGAAACATTTTCACAATATATTGCACGATATAACCGATATACTATCACTAAGGAAAGGAAAGGAATCGGGAGTAGTGAATACAGAGTGTTATAAATATAATAAAGGAAATCGTTTTTTTAACGTAAATCTTGTTCAGTATTTTTTTAAAAGAGAACGACAAATTTCCTTAAACACTTCTGAAAAAAGTTAAGAAACTTTACGTTCTAAGAAATAATTTATCGATTTATGTTGCAACGTATCGTTGGTGAGGGAAAATTTTCACAAAATCACGATGGTGTTGAAAAACTTGTGAACAAAGGTTTCTTTCAAAGAAATCGACTTTGTAAACACATCAAGAATATGATTCGTCCACAAGAGCGCACGGAATTTTACCTAGAATAATTTTTCTTTCAATCGGGCATTATTTCATTTGGATAACAAATATTTTCAATAGGTTTTTCTCCTTGAAACTTTCCGACGCTTCGTAAGAGACGCTTCTCAAAGACAATTGAATGCAATTTAATAATAATATAATTTAATTAAAAAAATCGAAAACTAAATTGATTCCGTCTTTTACGAGTTAATTTTAACGATTTCTGTATATTTGGGATGCAAACAAATCGATTCGTTCACGATATTAAACGTTAGATTAAGATAAACGTTATTCCAAGAGATTAGAATACCCGAAAGACGTTTTTTATCAAAATAACCACTACATTATAAAAACTTAATTAAATAAAACTAATTTTATATTTTAATACAATAAAAAAATTTGTAATCATCCTCAAAAAACACAAAAATTAAGAATACCCAATTTTACAGACTCTTTCAATTAGGCATTATTTTTCTGGATTTTAGATATCGTCCTTATACTTAAGTATTGTAAAGTAAATTCAATACATAAAACAAAATAAAAATTTTATATTGCAACTTCTAAAAAGAATTGCTATAAAAATACACAGTTGGCGGAAGAGAAATTATTAGTAGAGAGAAATTCCAGCAGTAGAACTACCCCGACCACACAAGCAATCAAGAAATCAATTTTTTTAATTATCGCTAGCTAAACATTAATATGAAAACAGTGAATTCTAAATATGTTTTTATTTACGTTAAAATATTACATAAATTTATTTATATAAACATTCAAAAAAATCTTAAGTGGCATGAGATTTATGAATGACGTTCATGGAAATAGGACGCGCTATTTCTTTAATTACATTAATAATTCAAAATATGAGGCTATGAATTCAATTAGAGACTATTAAACATTAGTAAAATGAAGCGCTTTATAAAAGTTAAAAAGTTCCCTACCATACACGCAAGTATAAATAAATTATTACATATAAATGTATAGAAAAGGATGTACATGCATGAATAGCTATATATTTATAATACATATATATTTACGTAAAATCATTTATATTTACGTATATACATATATATAGAATAAATATAGGTGAGACTAGTAATTATTTAAGTCTGACATCTTGACAAACACTACAATTAGAAAAAATGTGTGTGTTAGCAATTTTGTTATTAATTTAACATTATTTAGGAATACAAAGTTCAAATTCATCCAAAACCTTCAACATTTAGATAGACACACAGACACACACACACACAAAACAAAAATATAAATTAAAAATTTTTAAAAAGCAGCAGCTTTTTATAAAACAACGCACTGTTATTGATTTTATTTAATAAAATCAAAATTCATTTTACCAAAAAGGACAATCGTTTTCATTTATTCACTTCTAAAATTATTTCATAGAGGAAAGCAGCTTTTCCAATAATTTGCAAAGGATAGAAAGGGGTATCTTGGAACGTCACTCTACCCCCACTTTTTTAAATGTCAAAGTATTATTACGAATAAAGCTGAAGATTTATTTAAGAACATCTCATAACAATCATGAAATGTGGAATATAATGGAATACATATTTGTATTTAATCTTCCGAACACTTTTCACACCCTACACCACTAATACCATCATTAATAATAATGCCATCAACTTCAGTACGCACAGTAGACTCAGTGGTATTGCCTTTAGTATTGTCGAATTCATTAGTATTGACTTTCACGCTATTCACATGATCGGTATTAGCTTCACCGATATTAACATCAGTTATAATTTCGTTTGAGTTTATTAATGGTGTAAATAATTGCGTATCTGAACTCTTATTCGTACGATTTTGTATATTTTTCTTTATTTGAAATTTTCTAGTTGAAGCCATTGGAATACTGACCCAAATCCTTGGTGAACCACGAACTAATTTCGATTGAAAAGGATAGACAGGCGATGAAATTGCACAGCTTGTGTCATTTACGGCGGAAATAGGTGTGTGCGGACTAGCAGCTAATTCTGAAGTTTTAGCTTTGCTCGTCGTTTGTTTTCCTATTCCGGCACGCGTATTTCTCGGTTTGGCTGCATTGTGTATATTTTCAAGTATAAAATTCCTTCTACCAGGCGTATGACCAAGTGTGATTTTGTCAAGTTTATGATGAAATTCAGGAGTGGAACGCGATGTTTGCATTGGACTTAAAATGGTTGGACAGAGTTTCTTATTAGGCGTTTCATTAATTGAGCGCGGCGTCAATGAACGCGATCGACGTAAATTCAGTTTTTCTTTTGCACGTTGATTCTTTTTCTTCGATTCATCAGATGTTTGAACATTTTCAAAGCTACTATTTTTCACATTCTCTTCTAACGTAGTAAGCTCAGGATTTGTATTTAATTTCGTAACCTCATAAAATGCTTGGGAGGATGGTAAAGGAGAATCCTTAGATTTGTGTGCCCATTTGCCTGAAGGGTTCTTTGTAGATTTCTCTGTAGAATTCTCTTTGCATTTGTCTGACGAATCGTTACAGTCCTTGTATTTTTGAATTATTAAATCAAGCTTGGAAGGTGTCAACTTGTTGCGAATTGTATTATCAATCTTATCAAAAATTGGTTCTGATTCCTTAAAGTGATTAGCCTTGATTTTTGTTAATATTATGCGTTCCATACAACTAAAATCACTTTCATTTTCAATGTCACAATTATCTATGGATAAATCTTTATCCTCAACTTGTTCAAATTCCTTTTCATTTTCATCAGCTGCTCGTTGGTCGTATAACAAAATTTCTTGTAGTGTAAACGAATAAAAACAATTGGCATTGATATTTTTTGACGATCTGTCAGCGCTAATGGATTTCTCGTGGGTTGGCCCAGATTCAAAAATATTCGTTTCTTTAGAATGAAGATTTTGGACGATTGATTTCTTTATTTGAATTTCATCACCACCTTCCGCTGATTTTAACTCAACTTTATCGAATTTTTTCTTTTTGTTCTCGCATAAATCGTTACTATCCGATTCATATTTTTCGATCGTTTCAGTAGTGATCCCTCCTCCTCCACCTCCTTTGGTAACTCTGCTACGGCTTTGAAATATTTCTTCCGATTGCTGATGTTGGTTTGGTTCTAGCTGTTCAATTTGCATACGACTTTCATTATGGGTTGTATCATCTATAGCCGATTCGGTGTCGCTAAATGTGTGATCAAGTTTATCATTAAAAAATGATAGATGATCTTCCCAAAGTTCTTGAAATTCATGTTTACGTTTATTGCGCTCTTCGCGTGACATAAAACGTCGACGTTTCGATTGTTGCTGTATCGGATCATAGCTGGATAATGTAGGATTATGTATTATAGTCAATGTGGTATTGGATATATTTTCATTATCGATCGACTCCTCCGCTTCTAGAGGCGGTTGATTTTGCCAATTGCCAAACTCCCAAATTTCCGTAACAGAAGCACACTCTGAAAACTCACCACTAATATATTCAAATTGTTTATTACTGGCGTCGTTACTGTTTTTGTTTTGCAGCTTATGCGAAGATTGGCTGGGATTTTCTCTAGTACCCAGCTCATGCACATTGAGACTTATATTGCTCGAAATGCTGTGGGGAGTATTCAAATAATTTAAAGATTCTTCTGAATAATTCATGCGAGTTATTTTCTCTATAAAAGTTGAATTCGATATACTTTTCTCCAATGACTTTAGAGAAGAACGATTATTAAGCTCATTAGCATTAAGTTCATCACTGCCTATTAAATCGCTCGATTCTTCAATAACTGGTTCTAAGGGTGCAGAAAATGCTGGTAATGTTTCAGTTGTGCCCGAGCTGCCACAATCGATATATTCATTCTCATTACTAGCGAACTCGACTAAATTACGTAAACGCATTTTCATGCAAAACTCTGGCTTGAGACGTACGATTTTTTCAAAACAATTTTCACAAAGCCCGATATATCGCGGACTAGAAAAGATCTCTTCGTATGATATTGTTTTTGTAAATGGAATGTATTTAACATTGATATGATTTGGGATATGTTTGTGTTCTATTTTTGGATGCATGTTAGGTGGATTGAAGCCAAAATGTGAAAGAGTACGATAAGGAATGGTTTGAGTTGATGATTGGGATAATAGTGTTTGTGTTTTATCAGAAGCACAAAATGTTGAATTTGGTGTAATGGTAGTGGTGGCGGTGGTGGTGTTGGGAAGAGTGAATGGTATATTAAATATTAAATTATTTTCAGTGGGTTGCTGAAGGCTATTCAAAACTTCCTTGCAAACATTTGGCGTATAACAAAGGTATGATTTTAGATAATGATATTGCGTTTCCGGTTCGGGTTCAGTTGAAGGACTGGTTAAAATATAATCTGAACATCTAGCATAATCATACGATTGGTCATTACTATCGTTGGTTAATTCATAATAGTCACTACTATTAGATCTAGTAACAAAATATGGAATTAATTGATGGCAATCCTTTGATGAAATAATCATATTATTATTATTATTGCGATTAAGTTGTTCAGAATTTTTGAAAGGCGTCGTTATTTTTGTATTATCACGACTAAATTTACGCTTAAATCGAGAGTTAATTATACTTTCACTTTCATTTTTTTGTGCTACGTTTGATAAAAAGATGCCGCTTTCTAAATCTGTCGGAGAGACTAATTTTTCTTTTTGACGCTGAAATAGATTATCACTTTGCAATTCGGCCATCAGTGCTTTATTCCGTTGGAAATTTTGATTACCATCGTAGATGTTCTCTTTATTATTTTCTGTTACTTTAACTAGCAGTAAATCTTGAAAATTTTCATTAGTTTCTTTTTGATATATTTCTTCTGTATCTAAAGATGAATATAAATTAAATTATATATATTAATTGCAATTAAATGACGCCTCTATAATAAATTCCTTGTTGAAATTTCTTTTAAAAAAACTGTTTTGATTCTGATGATTAATTTCAAATATTATAAAAACTCCTTTTACACCTACTCTATAAAGCAATTCAGGAACAATCTTCTAATAGATTTCCATATAACCAGAATATCCGAACAAAGAAGTACATATTTTGTAAATGTTAGCTAAAAAAAATTTAACTAGGCGTGAGTTGAATAAGTGATTCAATGGTAATTCACTTTATATGAAAAAATTCGTGAAAACCCATGACGATTTATTGGATAATTACATGATGATCATGATGTTTGATTACCGTTAACGAAACCTTAAAAGTTAATAAAATTTGGAACGATTTTCCGTCATCCCTAGTCAACTTTGGTTTGTAGACAAACCGGTTTCGGCGATGTGCCATCTTCAGTGTCTGTTTTCGTTCTGAACGAAAACAGACACTGAAGATGGCACATCGCCGAAACCGGTTTGTCTACAAACCAAAGTTGACTAGGGATGACGGAAAATCGTTCCAAATTTTATCAACATCCAACCCTGTCGGAAAAATCAACAAATATCAAGAATTTAAAAGTTAATGGTTAAGGGTGTTTTTTAATAACGTATGCCGATGGATTTTTTTTTGTTAGCAATTTACGGTGATGTTTTTTTTCTTGTGTTATTAATTACAATTTTAAATTACACTCAGTGCAAAAATGAGCCAGCTAGTGACCCAATGAAAAATTAAATTGAATTGATTTTTACCTCGATGGACAAATGGCTTACTGTTTCTTGAAGTATGGCTGCGTTCGCCGTTAATAAAACCGATTGTTGCTACAAACATTTTTTAATTATTAAAAATAATATAATATTTTTGTGTGATTTCAATAAAATAAATTTAGCATACGTTTCGTTTGAAGAATATATCATATGAAGACTTTTTTGTTGAACATTTTAGGTGGTAATAGTTATTAAGGTTAAGGCCCATTTTCTTCAATTTCAATTAATAATGTATTTTTATTGATTTAATTAATTTTTGAAAAATTTGGGGAATTTTAATCAACATTCTTTAAAATTAATTTTTTCACACACATTTAAATTCAACTGTTATTTAGAAGACGGGATGAATTTGAATTTTCTATTAGGAAATTCATTTAATTATCATATTTGTATTTAAATTTATTTGCATTTACGCCTATTTTAAATTTTAATCAAATTTATTTTAAATTTTATTTAAGTTTATTTTATATTTTATTTTTAAAAATTTCGGGATTTTAATACAATTCAAGAAACAAATATGATTTTTCATACAAATTTATATTTAATTGTTAGCTAAAAAAAGCTGACACATTGAATAAATTCGTTTTCAGTTTTTGAAAATCATATTTATATTCCTCTATTTTGTTGGAAAAAACCTAATATATATATATTAAAAAACTAAATATAAAGTCGTTAGTTAAACGAATTAAACGACTAATTAATTTTGTTAAAAAATTGTTAATTAATTTTAATTGCCTATTAAAGAATTCTTACTTTAATTTATAAATATTCAAAACAATAACAGAGAAATCTTAATGCAATAATCAATTTAAAGAAAGACTTAATTGAGGTTTTATTTTGCAATTTTTTTAATTAAATTAAATTGAGAATGAAGAAAATGGGTTTAAGTAATTATAAAAAACCTATGTGCCGAATTATTAAAATTACGAGACTCTAAACTCGAATTTGAACATTACCTTAACTTTTTTTGACATTTATTCTACGATTTACAATAAAATGTTTTTTTAATTAAAAAGGGAAATTTAAATTTTACCAATTCATTTTGCCTTAAAATTGCGAGCTAAAATAGCCGATATTGGTTTGCAATGGAAAAGAAGAATGGGGGAAAATTATAAAAGGTTGTTAATTGAAAAGAAAAAGAGCAGTTAAATAAATAGACAAATATAGAAAAACTATTGTAAACATAAAAAAGAAAATATGGGGTGGATCACACAATGTGTAATCTATCTAAGGACGTGCCGCGTAAAAATTAATAAATATTGAAAAAAATAAATTGTTTTATATATGCTTTGTATATGTCGTATACAGTATACAGTATACAGTAGTGAGTAATAGAGGTAGCATTAATACTGTTTTTTTTTTAAATCTACCAAACTGAAGAATTTTGCGAAGTATTTCATATAAAAAAAAACATATTCGTAACAAAAGAACGTCTAAAACAGAACACAATCGAAGAAATAGTAAAAGATTTGTTTTTGAAACCAACACTTACCATCGCTCAATACCACTTCGGGTTGACTGGGTACTGGTGCTTGTTGTGTTTCTATTCGGAGCACTTGATGTTCTGAAAGTAAATTTTTCATCGAATTAAATTAATGTTTTAATTAAAAATACCAAAATAGTTATTTTATAGATTGCTTTCATGATTCTATTTGAAACCAATTAATTGTTATGTTATTTCTATTAATTAGTATTATTATTCCAAGGATCTAATAGTCTCGTCGTTTCTTCGTTTTTGTTGCCTGTTAAACTGTTTGATACTGCCCATGGGTGACGTTCTCACTAATATAGCAATGTCGAACAGTTGTCGAAACGCAACTGAGAAGGCGAGACGGTGTGAATCATGAAAGACTCATAATAATATTACTCTTTTGTTTCCCTCAATTTTTTCTATTTTAGCAAACAACTTACCGGAATTATCTTCTGGTTCAGACTGACTAATAGCACCTACTGTTGGTTTCATCAAAGTGGCACCCGCAGAATGATGTACCGAGCTCAATGCTTCTGATTCGGAAAAATCGGTATCGGTATCTAAATTGATTTGAAATAAAGATTCTATTAATTTTTTTTCTCTTGCTCTTCAATTCAGTTCAATTTAAATCCTACTAACATTCGCCATGAATACTCTTCTTTTTGCCTTCGACCGTCCGTTTATATTCATTCAATTCGTCATCGGTAACATTATCGAATGGATTTTTAGCATAAGGTGCTTTATAGATAGCTGCATTATGTTGAAAACCGCGCTGTATAATTCCTTTTGAAGCGGCTCCCATTAAAACCACATGATCACCAGTTGACGACACGGTAGCATCCTTAATACGATTGGCCTCATCCCAAGTCACACCCTCAAGAATATGTGATTGTGGACCGGCAGAAATTTTATCAGCACGCCGATTATCTTTAATCTTTCAATATGAAAATGAAACAAAATAAAAGAAATCTTACCAATAAAAAAATAGTTCAATGAAAATGTGGAATATTTCTATTATATACCTGTTGTTGTATGCGTTTGAATTCTTTTGGATTGGTACCAGTTGGTACAAATTGCAATGGATCTTCAATACGTACGGGTGTTCCATGTGTTGGAGAACCTTCAGCTACCCACTAATTAATTTATTCAAGTTTTTTTTTGTTGCATTGATTATAAATTCATTCATTTCATGCAGCATAGTTTTATATATCCCGGCCGTAATTATACACCACGAGGGGAAAACAAACGACAGATAGGCGCCACACATTATAGTTATACGTGTGATTAAGATCACCGAAAATGTCAAAGGTCAATTGCCAGAATGAAAAGAATGAGAAAGAAATTTGAAACATTATTACATTTCATCTAAATTTAGTTGTTTTGATAAGAATTTTTATATATTTTCTTCGTACATTTCAAAAGTAATTTCGCTTTTTTCCTAACAAAGAATTTTTTGTATTTTGAAAATTTTGTTTATCAACTGTAGTTGGTTTTGTTTTTTTTCCCCAGCCTTATCAGAAACGAAAAACAGCACATTGTACATACTTTATTATTTACTCACAAATCAATGAAAGTATTGTTTAAACAAATCAAAAAATTAGTCAGTCAGTCAAACAAAAGTATGTTTATAAAATTCCGACAACTTATTCTGAATAGCCCGTGCGAGTTGATAAATGTTTAAATTTTCGAACAACGCTTATTAAAAACATTAGCAGTTTATTTAACATTAACATTATTTAACAGTATTTTTTATATTTTCACTGAAAAATCAAACGAAATTACTTTTAGAACTACTAAGTTTTATTTAACTAGCAAATCACTCCGATATATTTCGCAAATTTTTTTATGATGATAAATTCATACAAAATTACCTAAAGAATTAATAAAACTGAAAAATACCTAAAGAATTAATAAAACTGAAAATCCTTAAATTATATATAATGATAATTTCCTCAAATTAATTTTAGTGCCCATAAATTTAAATACGAAAGAATGAATATACAATACGATTATTGATACAAAATCTTGTTTAATTAATTAATATAATAGCTCAAACGTGAAAGCTCGAATATTGTGCCAATTTTTGCTGTATCAGAATTATAAACTGTTTGAGAACAAAACGATTAAACCAAATGTTTCATATTTTTAAATTTTAGAAAATTTGAATAGAATGTTTTCCCCTTTTTCCTTAATTTGCTTGAATATGCTTTAAAACACTTCAAAGCCGTTGATAAATAACTCGAGTCGGCTTCAACATGTTTTTCATAGAAAATCTAAATTTCAATTCAAATTTTTGAACGTATAATTTAACGCAAAATTCTCAGAAAAATATTTTTGTTTTAAGAAAAATTTCATTTGAGAAGTATTTTTCACGAATATTTCGATTTACGCGAATTGTACATAATTGTTTTGAAATCAAAATTAAAAACAGAACAGAAATCATTGACAAAGGACATTTTCATGTAATTTTCATTAAGCCTATTTCAATTATTCTTGTATAACGTACATATACGTACGTATGTATACGTAAAAGTTAAATTTGTTAAATAAAATCTAATTAAATAAATAACTTTCTCAAAAAAAGAAAAATAATTCATTAGTAAATATCTATAAGATCAATATAACCCGTCAAGCTTTTATGGAATACTATATTGACATATATACATATACATATATACATTAGGGACCGGTAAATATACGATTTTACTCATTAAGTTGCAAATTGATCGGTTGATGCTAAGTGGTGGCTTATTGTCTTTTATTAGTTCGATCAAAACGTTTCTATTGCTACTCAATTGTTGTTGCTGCAAAGCAAAAACTGCATTGTTGTATGACCTTCGTGTTAATTTTTGTTTACACTAGAGAGCTGCATGAATTATTAAATGGAAGCAATTCCAAATTGCACGATTATGTTCAACTGTATTGATTTTCATTATTTTTCAACTTGGTGAGACAGCACATGTCTGTCTGTTCTATCATAATTTTCTTTTACATCCACCCACACAGCGCTCTATGAAAAGTTTTAATATTTAAATACTGATCTATATTTATAGATTTTTATACTGTATTATTTTATACTGTAAAATAATTATTTTATACTGTACATATATCTTTTTTTGTTTCTTAATTGATATATTTAATTTATGTGATATATTTAATTTTATTTAATATATAAATTAAATTAAGAACATCTCATTAAATTAAGAACACATCATAAACAAAACATGAACGCAAATAAACAGATGCCCAAAATAAAAGAAATGCATTTCCAAAAGCGATACATTCCTCACAATATTTTGTGTAAAAAAGGATATAGAAAAAATAATAGCTTAAAAATCTACAAAGCAAGAAATAAATATTTTACTATCGTGTGAATTATATTATACTTTACAATTCTTTCTCTTTCTTTTCATTCTTTAACCTTCTTGTTTTAGATAAATATTTTCAAAACACGAATTTTCAGTATCATTATATATCTATATAGCAAGATTTTTTTAATACGAGAAGAAACATATTCGACACTCTGCGAGCATGCAAAAAATCACAGTTTCTTAAACAAATTACGTTTTTCTTTATAATAGAAAACGTAAAATATTTATCATTTTTAGACAAAAAATAATTATTATATATTCTATACGATAGAAGACTCGATATATTTCCTATGATTTTAATTATTTTCAAAAACTTTAGTGGAAAAAATTTGATCATATTTAAATATTTTGGGCATGCATTTAGCTTATACATTTTTAACGAGTAGTAAATTCTGTTTTCATTTTTTTGAAATGCTTTTAATAAAAGAATGTTTTAATTGAATTTGATTTTTATTTATTTGCGTGTGCGTTTTCATTAAGCTTTTCACAATAAGTATTTTGTCTGGTAATGCTCTACCATAAAAATATATCTCAGATACTCTCTCCATATACGCAGTTTAATAACTCTACAGTTTTGAATTCCTGTCTACTAAAAAGACATACCAGAATAGTAATCTGAGAAGCTTACATAAGAATTTTTTTACTAATATGTATATTAAAATTGTATTTAATATATTTCGAACTATTTTCTCGCTTTTCGTTTTCATGTTTTTAGAGAATGAAATTAAAATTGGAAACAAAAAATATGGAATTGAAAATAGAATCATGGATAAATCTAATGGAATGAATTATATAGAATATGTAGACACAATATGGCGCTACTACAGGGAATGATCGAGACAATTTTTATTATAATAAGGATTGAAAATTTAAATAAAAATAATATTTGTATTAAAAATAATAAAATGTTTTATTATTTTTAATACAAATATTAATACATTATCATGTATTATGTTTTTATTTAGTGGATTATTTTCTTAGTTTTAATTAGATAGGATGAAAGAGAAAGTGATATAAAGAGTGGTACTTTCAAATCAATTTTTTCCACGAGTTTATACTCGACCATGTAATAATTGCATTAGAATAGAATTCAATAGTTGCTTTCTGAATTGTTTCGATGTCACTTAATTGTAAACGAAATCAGTGACGTTATTACCAGACCGCCACTTGTGTTTTTTAATAATTTCTTAAAGAACCTTGCCGAGCCCGCATGAAATCATATTGAAATCAAGATCCGAATAAAAATCTAATGAATAACCATCCTACAGGTTTTATAAAATACTTTGAATTTAAGATAATAATTAATAATCTCTTTTTTAATATATAAAACAAATTTAATATCCTGCAAAGGTTCTATTTTTAAAATCAGGTATTAGACAATACAAAGTACTAATTTTAGAATCTCTCCAAATATGGTTAATGTATATTTGCAAAATTGTAAAAGCAATATTCGCCTGTGCCGAATGAAAGCATTTTTTGAATTAATTAAAGTTTCTAAAACTATGTTTTAAATTAATTTATAAATTGAATATTTTCTGAAGAGACCTTTTAAAGAGACTGATAAAGCCAGAACTTATAGTACATGAAACACATTATGAAATGTTCGGACATTTTTCACAAAATACTATCCGTTAAATTTGATGTTTTTATTTTTGAAACTTGTTTTTACTTCTGAAGTCTGAAAAATTTCTAAAGTTCCAAAGCGCGGCCGTTTCCAATAATATTATGATGGTACAGTTATCACTTTTATAAAATTACAAACATGAAAATAACTGCCCAAATCAACGGAAGTTAGTAGTTTTGTCAGTAGATTATGGTAATAAGATAGATATCGCTGATTGCTCTTATTTATGAATTTATTTCCAACGAAAGGCTTTAAAGTATCAAAATCTTCATATGAGCTGGTGAGCTTATTGATAATTAAACAAATTTCAAAAATTTAAAATTAATTGTTATTTATATTTCATTGATTAATTATAAACTTATTCGTGGGGGAAAGTCTATTGACTTGAATCAATTCTTTAATTGAGATGTAAATTGGTTGTGTATTTGTTGTCGCTTTTAAAAAATAACGAATATGTTTTAACTGCGAATTTTTTCCACTATTGCTGAATAAAAAATGTTTTGCTCTTTTCATTGCGTTGCTTTATCATTCGACCAGAAAACATCTCTTTTTTATCATTTTGAAGATTAAAGTTTTAAAAATTATAGATTTCGAAAATATATTTCCGGTTTCCGCTTTACCGAATGTTTTCGAGGTAAATAGACGTGTAGAACGAGTGTAATAGATTTGTTGAGAAACTGAGTCTGACAAAGTATTATTCGCGGCCCTATCAGTTGAAATTTATGAGATATATGAGAGTGAGGGAGTTAGGTGTTATTGTGTTAGTAAGGGAGTTATCACATACAACCCACATAATTTCGTTACATATGAAAATGACCAATTGATCAATACATAATCAGTAATTATATATCTGAAAGTGCTGAAGCCATTTATAGAAACCTTAACGATTAATTATAATTAATCCTAATAATGCATAATTATTTAATTCGTGAATAATTTTTATAAGGCGTCCCTAATTCAATTCTTGCCTTTCATTCTAATTCCGAGTTATTTGAATTTCTACCACGTATATGGTGGCTCAATTAATTTAATTGCTTAATTAGTATCTGAGTGATCGATCTTATTTTCAAATGTTACAATTTCTACCTTTGTAATTTTCTTTGGGTCTGGTGTGCCGGTCTCCAAAACCTCCACTTTCTGATATACATTTGGTGAGTTCAGCCACCTACTACGATCACCACCCTTGCGAAAATCAGTTTTCTTCCAAATACTTATAGAGAAAAATAAAGATACACATAGAGAATTAAATTATTAAATTAAAGCTATCAAAAAATTTCTTTAAATCTTACCCCTGTCTATAAAGTTCTTCCTCTTCAAGCAGATAACCCAAAGATGATACAGCCGGTGGTAGTTCCACATCATTTTTCGGCTTCGGTAGATCCATTTTAATTAAAGGATGACGATACATATAACCAGTACGGAATCCAGCATTATCCAACATACGCATAAGTGCTTCAAATTCGGCGCCACCAACACGCCACTTTGGGGTTGTTTTGGGCTGTGGCGGTGCTGCTTTTGAAACACTTTCATCCTTCGTCTCTTCAACATTACCAGCAGTTGAAATTGTTTGATTATTTTCGTTGTTCGCTAAAGCTTCGCTGAATTTCTTTTCTAAATCTGCAGGTGGACGTCGGGCCTCGTCATATATCGACTTACGCATTTCTTCCGGAATCAAAATAAGATTATCTACGCCAATTGGCATTAACTTTAGCTGTGTTTCGCAGGCTTGGACAATATGACAGGCAGCAAAAAAGGCTTCCTCAATAGATTCACCACAGCACAGCGCGCCTTGATTTGAAAGTAGCAAAACTTTCGAATTTGGACCAAGATTGCGAACGAGTTTATCACGTTCTTCGACTTCAGATAATGGACCGGTATATGGATGGACGCTAATTTCACCCAAAACACAAGCACCTTTCGAAATTGGCAGTAATCCACATTTCGATGACGAAACGGCTATAACTGAACTGCAATCAATAAAAATAATGCAACGAAGATCTGGCCGGGCCGAATGCACAACGGAATGTAATGCAAAATCTGAAATACAACCACCATAAAATAAATTCCACCAAAAAATAAATTTATATAATTATTGCTGCCTACGATTTTTGTTCACTCCGAAATTAGTTGTTCCTTGCTCAATTAAATTGCCTTGCATATCTACTTTATTCAAGGAAGAAGCTGTAATTTCTTTGTACAATAACCCAAAAGGATTGACGAGAAATGCTTCCTGGTCTACTTTAAGGCGTGCGGTGATTTGTGCGTCTAGACCTTGAACCCAGCCGTATAAGTCCAATAAACGGAATGTGGCAGCCAATTTACAACGTAGTATTTTTTCACCCTTGGCATAACCCATAGAATCAATTCCACGTATATCATTAATAGGTAACATGCAGCTCGATCCTGGTCGGAAAACATTACCCACACGAGAGGCTGGCAAACCAACGATATCAGATAGCTGCTGCAATATGCCGGAAGCGCCGCCTTCACGTGCTGCATCCACAATGCGTTCAAGCTCTTCACGGAATAGCTTCGAACCCATTATAGCTTCAACACGCTTTCTTCTCTCCATTTCACGCATGTCCTGGCGTTATACAAATGTAATTAAAGGGTTTGAAATAAAATTATTGATTTTTAAAATAGAATTATATATCTTTAAAGCGAGTCTAATACCTGCTCAATATCGGCTGGCCTAATTTTATTCTCATCTTCTGCAGCAGACAAATCTATTCCATTTTGAGAAGGTGGCTCTACCTCAGTCATTATAAATTATTTCGTTTGTTACAATTATGGATTTAATCAGTTCTAATCCTAAAAAATATGAGTTTATTGTAGGTGTCATTATTGCAAATGAAGGAGTGTTTTAAAAGAAAAGTCGTAAAATAATCCAAAAAATGTGCGGCCGTTTTCTTCTCTATCAATAAATCCGCGTATTTCTAATCGCTAAACGTTACAAAACGAAATTAAGCCTTAGTTCCGCTTTCCTAATAATTTATCCGCAAGCTCATCAAAAGTGACGCGGCTCTGGTCACTAAATAATCACAAAGCCTTCGTTACAATCTCATTTCTTTTGAAGGTGACTTTACGTTACGGAGCGCACAATCCAATTTATAGGTTTATGTACAAGCTATGTTTTGTTTACAAGGTTCAAAAGCAATTTAGGCATCATCTGTAGCAAGTAAGGTGTGGTCTTCATTTGATTCTTTTTATGAGTAAACAAGGAAATTGAAAAATAAATAATTGGCGAAATTTGCGATACCGCTGAAACTCATTGATTAAAAATGTAGGGATAAATCGAACACATAGAGAAATTGAAAAAATGCAATTGATAATGCAATTGATAACTGAAATATTTGATTCTATTTTCTTTTGATAAATATTAAGTTCTTATGCCGCAAGATATCTAATTATATTTTGTCTTTTTTCACAAATTA
This sequence comes from Physocephala rufipes, assembly GCA_963966595.1. Lineage (NCBI taxonomy): Eukaryota > Metazoa > Arthropoda > Insecta > Diptera > Conopidae > Physocephala > Physocephala rufipes. The sequence goes on along the minus strand of OZ016505.1, from coordinate 30,351,404 downwards.
ATTTTGCCTTTTAATTTATCGAAAAATAAATGTCAAAAACATTTGACGGCCAAAATAATTTATCTATGGAAATTCCTAATATAAAATTTATTATAACTATAATGTATTTTTAATAGCAGTTTAAGTTGTGTTTATGAAACACTACAATTTTACAATATGGTGGCGATTTTAAAGAGCTGATAAAAAATTTAATTACACATACTTTTTTGTTAAATGTATGCTGTCATGGAAATTATGAAAAACATGAAAGTCAACACAAATCCAACTAAAGACGCTTATGTATGTTTTACACCCATCGCCATGGAGTATTATGCTCATCATGGGATATTTCACGTGACCCTTTGCAGGTTGAAAAATTTCGTGTAGACACCATACGCATTCGCACAACACAAAATAGCAATAATTAAATTCGAATTTGGGAAACAATTTTTACGCATGACATAATTTTTTTCATTAGAATCCATAATCTTTCTATAATGCAATGAATGCTTATAGATCGCGAAACTATTTAAAACACACATCTCCGTGCCTTAAGAAAATAATCTTCTGTTTTATGTTCCTTTTATGAAAACAATTTTTAAAAAATAAAAAATCGCAAGTAATTTCATATATTTATATATATATTTTAGGGGAAGTAATTTACACTTTCAAAATTGGGAAAAATCTAACTCTTTCAAAAACAATCTTCCCATGACCGCTTTCGAATACTCTAAAAAACAATGGCATTTTCGAAATCAAAATCAAAATTAGATCCGAAAATTGTAAATTAAGAAATATTACTATTATACAATATTAGTGAATTTAACTAATCACAGGCATAAAGCGAGCTTTTTTTACCTGGGTGTAATATTACTATCTTAATTATTCTTAGTGTGTTTACACCCAAATACAATTGCAAATGAAGTTCAACACTTGTGTCTGAAGCCTCGTATTATTTCCCAAGTAATTACCTTAGCAGGAAACTTTCTACTTCACTTTCGGCTGAAATAAAAATGTATACCAACACATACGCACACACCTCTGGTCAAATGCATCAATAAGCAAAATGACGTCATCCCCAACCACTTCTGTTTTTTATATTATACATCACACATAGATTTTTTTTCTACATGTGCATATAAAACTAAAAATCGTATAAACCAAAAAAGGAATAAATTAAAGCATACATATTACTATTATTGTTAAAAAAAAATTATGTGCCCGGTGTTTACTATTCCATCCTATTTATATACAATTTCTCGTTCTTTTGCTTTTTATTTAATGGCCACTCAACTAAAGATCGTTAAAAGTCACACACAATTGAATTACCGAAAAAATTTTCTTGATATATTAATTCCAGAGTATAGGTAAAGTTGTAATACCTTCTTTGAGATTTTAGACGGCCTTGATGGATTTTTTAGGTATTATATATTGATAGTTTTGAAAAATGATTAAAAAAAAGGCAAGTATATTTAATTACCGGACCAATCCAAACTTTAATTTTATTCTACAGCAAAATCAGAACCTTCTAAATTGTTTCACACCCAAAACCAACGAACGAACCAATTGAGCACAACGCACGACGATTGAACACGAAATCGCACTCCAACTACCAGGGATGATGTAATCGTTTTGATTGAGAAACAGACGAAGCAGTATTAAAGAAGACAACACACCAGATTATTCTGTAAACTCACATGATGCGTTCACATCCTGCGTTCAATTTGTCACATGATCGAAAACTACAAATTCTGTAAGGTTTTATAAATGTGGGAGGGGTACTCGTAAGAAATAACCGATTTTTGCTTTGCCTATCATTCGTCATGTGTTTGTGTACTAGTTCAGTCAGAAACGACTGGTTTCTTTATGCGTGCTATATGACACTTGAACGCATGCAGTCGAAAGTTATGGTATTCGTGTGTTTTCGGAAAATCTTTCGAAAAGCATATAAAAGTAGCAAATACATACGTCACAAAGACATGGGATGAGATGCGTTCAAGTTTATTTTTTTCTGACAACAGAACATCTGTTCCGTTCCGTATTAATCCGTATTAATACGGCATTTTTAGGACGCCTTATAATAGTTGTACATTATACAACTATTATTTCCAAATACATTGTTTTAATTTGAATTCTGAAGTAAGAGGTAATTCATTTTATACAAAAACCAATTAACGTATATTTTCCTCTCAAAAATTGAAATATTTTGAAAATTACGAAATTGAACTATTTCATAAAACTAAAAATGATACATTTGGAAAGTAGTAATTTCCTTAAATACATACTTGATATATACAACTGATGCCTTTTACATCGTAGAAAACATTACTGCATTAATTTCTCCATATGTGAGTCTCCAATATATCTCATATATTTGGAGAAATTACTGCTTTTCAAAATTCATAATTTTTAATATTATGACATATTTCAATTTTACGTAGAATTTATTACACACTATCGTATGCCCGCCGTGATTGACCTGATGATTTAATAAGTCAAAAACTTTTTCAGAAGGACACATGATGGATAATATAGAGAATTTAATACTTTAAAATTATACAAAGAGAGGCTATGAGAAATAGTATAGGTTTGGAAAAAAACACTTTATACGAACATGGCTCTTAGAGCTAGCTTTTACAGAATAAGGTCCCTTTACTTCAGTCTCTTATAGTAAATCATAAAAATGGACATATCGAAAATATCATGATTTTCCTTGAATGGCGTCAAATTTGTTGACTTTTGATATAATACGTTTTATGCCTCCTGAGGTTTATAATTCAGAGTCACATTACACGTAAACTATGTAATATATCGGGACAATAATTGTCTAAATAAATCACCCAAGACTGTAATTAATTGGATATTAACTCATAAATTACAGAGAGAAAAGATTGCAACTCTCAATTTTTTATTAATTATGTATTAATTTGTTGCTGTGGTTGATTTACTTCTTTTACTCTTCACTGACATAAGAAAATATTTTTGTACTAAATTTCTAAAAGACAAATCATATCACATTTTTAATTTTCAAAATATTATTTGGATAATGAAAGAAATTAAGTAATTGGGAGAAAGAAACTTCGTTCTTCCGGGAAATTTTCAACAATGCTCACATCCTAGAAGATATTGTGTCAAGTTATTGAGCTTTGACCACAATTCCAAAACGGTAGATATGCATTTACAAATTTACAGCAACAAAACAATGACCCAGAACTGTATTAAATTAACTTTGTAAAGTAATAATAAAAGTCACTAAAAACATAGCAATAAGTAATGTTCTTATCTTATTTAATGAGATGTAATTTAAATTCCTTAACCGAATATATACATTGTTACTTTGCTATCCCCACGTGCTGCTCACTTCACTTGTTGAAAACTATTTTAGCACACATGTGGTGTGTAGTCGTAAAAATTTCAACAAACATATGAATTTGGTTTTGTGAGGGGTATAAGTGGTGAGCATTTCACACATCTTCCGAAAGTCCTTGTGTCTACGTTCGGCGGGAATTTGATGCTAGTGTCGCAGTCGGCAGGATTATAAGTTTAGTTTTAAGTTAATGAATTAAATTATGCGTTTCAATTAAAGTAGTGAGTGAAATTTGATTTGGTTAAAGAGATGGATGTGCTTCATAAATGTATCTCATCTGATTTTAGACCAATGCATGGTGGTATGAAAAGGCACTAAGAATTGGTTCCCAAATTAAGCAATATGGGTGGGAGTCCATCGCCCCAAAGACGTCGAGAGAAAGAACGTGCTGAGCGCAAGAAGCGCCGTGAACGAAGATCTAGAGAGCGTGAACGTAAACGTGAACGAGAACGAGAAGGAAGCGATGTCGCTGGAAGCAGCAGGACATTACGGCGTCGTTCACTTGATCGGGATCGTGTGCGGTCGCGCAGCAGGGAGCGCGAGAGACCGAGTCGACGGCGCTCGAGGTGAATTGAAAAGTGTAGTGTATTGCCATCCAACTGCATAAGTATAAAGTAATAATTACTAAGTTCCCCTTTTTATATAGCAATATGTTATTTTCCCATGATGCCTGCATGGTGACAAGCGGTCCCCTAGAAATTTATCTCTTCAATATTGTACAAAATTTAATTTCAAGGGGAAATAGTAATTTTATATATTCCATTTTAACATTTCTTTTATTAACTCCCAATCAACTAACTTGTGTTTAACGGAAACAAAGTTACACGGTAACAAATATTTCCATAGTTTCCATAGTTTCCAACATTTCTTTTGTGAGGAATGTCTAGAATACAGAAAATTACTATAATTTTTCGCTAAAATTATATCAGGCAACAATAAGATTACGGCTATTGAATTCTTTCAAACGGTATATTATATTTGATCAGTTCAAGTAAACCGGAAAGTAATAATTGAAGAATGAACTGAGCGTTTAGCAGCAAATGATTGAAAATAATTAGAGCAGAATTAATTATTTAAAACTACACAAAACGCCGATATTCCTTGAAATTTTAAAATAGACATTTGGTAAAAACTGTTTTATCGGAATTCATTTACGTTTCTGATATGAGCACACCTTTTCCATATTATTTTTTTCGTACAAAAACTAATGCTAAAGAAACAAGCCAAAAATTGTTTGTTTATAATATTAAATGCTATTACTACGAAAATATGTTCGGTTATGAAGATGTGTTAATTGAAAGCTTTTATCAAGAAAGGTTTTGTGTGAGTGAACGTACCATCATCATTTTCCCCACACGGCCTTTTTCAAAAAAATTTGTTATGGCAATGCTGATGCAATTATAAACACGTTTCCGGCAAACGAAAATCAGAAGTAGTTGAGCATAAGTTTATTAATTCATTATAAATGGCTTTGCGTGTACAATTCGAAAATAGTAATGACATTGGGGTATTTAGCAAGTTAACAAATTCTTACTGCTTGGTGGCAATTGGTGGTTCAGAAGCCTTTTATAGTGTTTACGAGTCTGAATTGTTTGAAAGCATCCCAGTTATTCACGCAAGCATTGCGGGATGCCGCATTATTGGCCGACTTACTGTAGGAAATCGTAATGGACTCTTAGTTCCAAATTCAACTTCGGATGTAGAACTGCAACATTTACGAAATAGTCTACCTGACGCGGTCAAAATCCAACGTGTAGAGGAACGCTTGTCTGCGTTAGGGAATGTAATTGCGTGCAACGATTATGTTGCTCTGGTTCATCCCGATCTCGATAAAGAAACGGAAGAAATCATTGCTGATATACTCAATGTAGAAGTATATCGGCAGACAGTTGCAGATAATCCTCTAGTCGGTTCCTACGCTGTATTGAGTAACCGCGGAGGAATAGTACATCCGAAGACAACAATACAAGATCAAGATGAACTCTCATCACTTATACAAGTGCCGCTTGTAGCGGGTACTGTAAACCGTGGTAGTGAAGTGCTAGCGGCTGGTATGACTGTTAACGATTGGATATCCTTTGTTGGAATGAATACGACGGCCACTGAAATATCAGTTATTGAGAGCGTATTCAAACTGAATCAATCGCAACCATCAACAATCACAACGAAATATAGGGCGGCTCTGATTGATGATATGTCTTAACATAACAGATTTCTAAAATTCAAAACAAAATAGTTATTACTAATTTTCTTGTAAAACATTCTATTCCAAAAAAGTACAATTTATGGGAAAACCGATCCAATTTTCTGGAACAATAAAAGCGAATATTATAAATAAATTTTCAAGCGAGTACCGAATATTTTAATTTCTCAATTATATATTTCTATTTGGAATAGATCGCGTTCTCGTGGTCGTACTGCAGCATCTACATCAAAGTCCGCAAAACGTGGTGGGACAGCCGCCGAACGTCCTACGATTACTGAAGCTGAATTAGAAGGAAAAACTCCAGAAGAAATTGAAATGCTAAAAACTATGGGTTTCTGCACATTCGATACAACCAAAAACAAAAAAGTCGAAGGAAACGATGTCGGAGAGGTACACGTTATATTAAAACGTAAATATCGTCAATATATGAATCGAAAGGGTGGCTTTAACAGACCCCTAGACTTTGTTGCATAGCAACAAATAACCTTTTTTGTGTACAAGCAACATCACCAGCGACAGATCGCGCGCATGAAAATCATGTGCTGATGTAGTTATTAGTTTTCTATACAATAGACAATCCTGCAATGCAATAGACCGGTTTACAAAATTTTCAAAATTTCCACCACAATACCTCAATAATTATATAGTATTAGGGAGGGGTGCTCCTTCAAATTGTTCATAGAATAAGCATAATTGCGACTAATTTAATACAACTGCCGTTATCATTCACATATCGCTTATGGACGAGACATCAAATGAGCGCATTTGTGAAATATTAATTTTAACTGTTAATTTGGGCGCAGTAAAATTTTTATAGTTGTCTTTCAATTGTTTAAAAACATATCTAAGCGCAACGTCTCACATTGAGTAGGTGCGTCAATCAACCAAAGGACAACTGAAAAGACGTCAATGCCGCGAGTGAGTTTCAGATTAAGCGCATTAAGAAATTTTACGAGATTTTCTAAAACATTGATTGAGTGCCCCTAATATTTTTATTCTTTGTAACCATATTTACAAGTCTTATATTTTTTATAAGATGAATTTTATAAACTACTCCCCTCAACGCCGATATGTAATAATCAATCAATTAAATTCTCAAGCGAAATCAAGGATTATTTCTGTCAACAAAATTAAAATTACAAGTAATGTTGAGGCGCCAAATAATTAAAGTTAAAATTTTAGGATATATTTTCGAAATAAGTTTTTAGTAAATTTCTAGACTAAAAAACATTCTTAGCCTCTATTTTGATCAATTTAAAAGCTACTATTCAGAACTATTTTAAACAAATAATATTAAAAAATAATATAGAATTTTAAATACTTGTAACGAATTAACAACACTTGTGAAAATGAATTAGTTTGAAATTAAATATTACATTTCGATCAATTGATTATCCCTAAACCCCCCTCAACCGATCCTCCATACAATGCAATAGTACAATTTTTTAATATTAAATCAATATAGAATTTATTTTAATTGAATCAAAATATTTATTTACATTCAACATTATCTATCCGGAGCCAACTTCACACAACACACAACCCACTACAATAGACCAAATATGCAATAGCCAGGGATATTTTATAAAATCTTGTATTGTTAAAAACATATTAACGTATTTATTTAATTGAACTGTTAATTCATCCGCAAGTGCCACAGGAATGAGTAGTTATCATAAAGCAATGAGTGGTTGCTTTTTTTAAAAAAAAAGAAAAGGATATTTGGATATAAAAATATCAAATATTGTACTCTTAATATATACAATATACAACACAATTATATATATACAAGACACAATGTAATAGTATACTTCGGCAATACAATCACAACCTTTGGCTTAGTTACATACATAAATATAATAAAATACACAGATTTCAATTTATTCCATATAAAAAAAATTGCAGGGATTATTTCTTATTTAATTTATGATTTATGTCAACAGTAAAAATATAACATAAATGTTATGAATTGTACCGCTCCTGAATAAATATAATAAATAAAAATGTTATCAAATTTCTTAGTACGTATCTCTTATTTTAAAATCTTCGACTTGATTTCTTTCAAAATAATGATGGGAACTATTTCTATTACTTCTTTAAAATGATGATGGTATAAATCTAAATAAATATATATAAGATCCCTCAATATGGACGCATAGGTATAAAACAACGTAGTTGCAAATGCTGATACTGATACATCGTAGTTGAATGCTGATGCTGATACATCGTTGAAGCAATTTTCAAAATCATTAACAAATCACTAAGCTTCAGTTGTAATCCTCGAAAATAAGAAAGCATCATAAAGAGAGCCTTGGGGTATTTATCTTGACAACCCAACAAATCCATTACCCCTTAGTTCCTTGGATAAATTTTAGAAAATATGCTTTTGAAAATTATATTGTGGCGAAAGAAAAGGATGGATGAACGATAAAAGTGGAAAAATAGTTTATGATCACTCCCTTCTCTATATAGAAATTATTTAATGGGTAATACTGGTAAATTCTATTAGATAATTCATCTATGTAACGATACCAATTGGTCGTTCTAACTCGAGATATGCCCCAGTCAGCTCTGAACTTTAGCGAATTAGGATTGATAAATCCCGAAATTGAAATAAAACATAACGTCCTTTTGTAATTAATGTTGCCTTAAAAATAAACTATGCAGAAAAACGCATTTTTATAAAAATTTATTAATAGAAATTTTATTAATCCTCCATTTTTCATAATAAGTAATATGTAACATGCATTCTCCAAATTTGTTGTGTATCATGTTTCGCTGTTTACATTTCGGGAAAATCGTTTGAATTGAATTTAACATTTAGTGTTCAAATTGATACAAAAAATGTATTTGATATAAAATGAGTATTGAACAATTTTTACGTGTGAGGAATATTTATTTATAAGTAAGATACTATGTATATTTATGACAAAAAAGCAAATTATTAAATTAAGGATAAATAATACGTAACATAAATTTGCTAATTTTTTATTCAGATATTGCATCTATTTTCTAAATTATGAACAAAAATTTTGTTAAGACTAAATATTTCTGACGTGGCTGTGAATCGAAATATTTAATATTTTTATTGTTTCACACAGGCTGAGTTATTCCCATACTTAATTTTTATTACCATAATTTTGAGTAAGGCGTATCTTCAAATACTATATTCATTTTAGTAATATTTTATTTACATAAAAAACTTGAATTAATTTCTATCGTTATTTTAGCCAATCGCATCATTCAATGGATAAAATATTTTCCTTTTTATATTTTTTAGTTATTTCGTCCAAAAATTTCAATATTCTTCTAGAGCTGTTTAATTTTATTTGAATGCTTTAACGCAAATTTCCGACGTTTATTAAATTTTTGTTAATCGTGTTTTTAATAATCTTTCCTGACTTTCCTCTTGCGCAGGTCACCAGGACTAGATTTCTCACCAAGTTTTTCAGTTTCTGATTTACTATTTTCATCAACTTTATTAGCTTCAGTCTTGGTGATTTCCGTTTCATCAGAAGTACGCGCAACAGATTCTGATTCATCACAAATTGCTTCATTTTCGTTCTCATTTTCACCATCATTTTCATTTTCATCATTATCATCATCATCGACATCTTGACACCCTCCATTATTCTCTTCTTCTTGTGCCACAGCATCATCTTCGATTTCATCGTTAGCAATATCTTCAACTGTTGTGCATACAGTTTCCTTGGATTCAGCGAAATTTCGCCGCTGTGATTTTTTAGGTGGATAAAGTAAATCAACTACACAGACCAACATTAAACCAAGAACTGCACCAACGAAAATGGTACCCATAGCGAAAAGTGCGTAGGATCCCCATGTCGGCAGACCATATTTTTCTTGTAAACGTGAGTTAAAATCCTTAAAGAAATATATTCGCGTAGCAGTCATCAGATTCAATCAAATTTATAAAAGCATGTAATGAGGCACTTACCTTCAATGTGTGCGAAAGTTTAAAAAAGTATGATAGGATGGACATATGAATGGTATCTGGTTTCTTCCAGGCTGAAATTGGTTCAATTTTTTTCCATTGATTTTGTTTTATGAAAATCATCAGAGCCTCCCATTCACGTGATCCGCGATATTGACGAAATTCACCGTCTTTGACACTAACAAAAGAATAAATTAATTGAAACCTACTGACATAATGTGGCAATGGAAATCATCACTTACTGATAAATTGTTGGCAGAGCAGTGACAAAGAAACGCCCACTCAACGACGGCGAGGTGGTGACATCAAGTTTTGCCACATTTACATCAAAATTAGAGGCACTAGAAGCGAACCGTTCCCAAGTAGGTGCAAGATTACGACACGCAGGACACCAAGGCGCGAAGCTTAAAACGTTTGGCTATTAATATATTTTCTTAAACATAATATACGTTTTTGCAAATATGTAAATGAATATATGGCAGCTACCAAAACCTTCTACGGTACAATATTTCGTACACTACAAACTACCGTTTAAGAGAAACAAACCGAAGGCACTTTCTCATATTTGATTTTTTATAAGAAAGCACGAGCTTGTTATTATTTTTGAAGTGAAAAAATCTCTAGGCTGTCGTAGACATATGCTCGTAACCCATTTTGGGTGTGGCCAACATGCAGGTTTTTTAACTTACAATTCCACCATCCACTCGCCCTTCAACATAGCTCGCCAATTGTCTTCATTTAACTCAATCAAATGCAGTTTTTCAGTCTTCAAGTCGGCTCCAGAAGTGCCAAGTGTAACTCCTTTGCCGCTACTCTGCCGAGCAAGAATCAGAACGAAAAATGGTAGGGACAATATCAATTGTAGAAGGAAATATAAGCGCTTTTCCATTTTACACAATTTCCTAAAATACTTCTTATTGATTGACTCAAATTTAAATCTATTTCACTCCCACCAGAGTAAACAATTTCACACAAAAATCCTCAAATCGGTGTTTCGTAGACTTTGTACAATTTGCAAATGCTTGACGAGTTTCAGCGTTGCAGTAACGAATTACTATACCATGATTTCGATAGTACTACTATTTCAACTGTTAACAATTGTATATTATATCAAATACGCATTCCCGTAAAAAGTATCAAAATAATGAAAGCATTTTAGGATTTTGAACCTAACTTAATCAAGGTAAATCATTGATATTTGGCAAATTTGGCCAGTTACTAAAACTAAAAACAAGCACCGATAGTAATAAAACTGCTAAAATTATATATGATATTTTCATCCGCATTCTCTCAATCACCCTGTTTTTAGCTGTGAACATTATAAAAGCTACAAGTTCGTGACGATATTAAGGGCATTATTATGCAAACCGAAAGGAAACTCCGAATTGAGTATTGAGTATTATGTGTTCATTCCAACGTTCATATAGTTTCATCACATTCAGTCTAGCGGCCCTTCAACTATTTGATATGGTTACATCCAACAAAAATAACATTAAACAGATGAGGAACAATAGGAAAGAAAAGACGGTCTGAACTTTGGAATAAGTACATAAATGTTTTCGAATAAAATTTTGAATTCCCGACATAAGAACGTATCGGAAAAAACAATTACAAAAACATGAATTTTACGAATTACTTGAATGTATGTATTTGTTTTTGAATCTATGTATATATATTTTTTAATATATATTTCATAAAGGCGCATTCTCATTTCTATGGCATTAATTTCACTTCGGTGATCACGATTAAAAGAAACGATTACGCGTATGGTTATCAAAATTTTAATGAATGGTCTATTTTCCTCGACGCTAACCCTAAATGGACGAGTAGCTCCGTATGAAACTTTCCGAACTTTTGCATTCGTTCTGTCGGTTTTCACACACTTCCCTACTTCCGTTTATTGCCGAAAATTGATCAGCTGTTTGAGAAAACCGAAATTGATCAGCTGTTCTCAATGACTTGTTAAAATCCTATTCGTGATGAATATCTCTGCGTAGCTATTCGAATCTTACGGAAGGTAATGTATGTTTCGATTGTTTCAAATAAATTCAAAAATTGTGTATTCCATTTTCATGTTGACAGAAACGCGACGCCTTACGCTCCTATTTAGACAGCACAGAAATATTTTTGGAATGAAAATATTTTGAAGTATATTTATATCACAGATAATTTTTCTTTTTTCTGACATATTTATTAGTGGAAGGAAGCTTATTTCCACAGGACTATTAACAGTTGACAGTAAATATTGATGTCATTTTAACAATATTATGTTTTGACACTATACGAGGAAATGCAACAGAAAATCAAATACTGCATTAGTAGTGGACTTGGTAACACGGTCGCATTGGCCAATTTCGAGTTTGTAGAGTGGTCCTGTAATTTTAAGTTGAGAACAATATCACAAATTACGAGTATTAGTATATCTATATAATTATAGTTAATAAGAGAGTTTTCTGGTCCTTTGTGAATAATGACAACCTTGTTACGATCGCCATCAATTTCGAGTAAAATTAATCTAGCGGTAAGATTGATACTTTTTCGGATTATCCAAAAATTTTAAGCAAATGTTCGTGCAAGGATGTCCTGAGAATGATTTGGTGGGTTCTCACCCATTGACTGAAGCACGGTTAACGGTATTTGCTATCTTGTATGAAAGTAGTGCTCCGCCATTTGTCTTATTATTTTCGATTAAGATCGTTATATAATGTTTTTTGCAGTATTATAAATTCATAAAAATTTAGCGAAATTTTCGAAAGCTTGTAAACAATAAAGGGAGTAATCTTTTCTGAAACATTTTACAGTCTCGTTTTGGTAGAATTTTAGCAAATCGCACTTTGCACATAACGCACGGAAAAAATGACGCCTCTATAAAGCCGGACCCAATTTCGAAAGTGTATCCAATTGTAGATCATACTTATGACGCTGTTGTGGTGGGAGCAGGTGGTGCTGGTTTACGAGCAGCATTTGGCCTAGTTGCGGAAGGCTTTAAAACGGCCGTAATTACAAAGTTGTTTCCCACGCGTTCACACACCATTGCTGCTCAGGGTGGTATCAATGCAGCTCTCGGTAATATGGAACCAGATGATTGGAGGTGGCATATGTACGATACTATTAAAGGTTCAGATTGGTTGGGAGATCAGGATGCTATTCATTACATGACACGAGAAGCACCCAAAGCCGTAATTGAATTGGAGAATTACGGCATGCCATTTTCACGAACTCCTGAAGGCAAAATTTATCAAAGAGCATTTGGTGGGCAAAGTTTACAATTTGGTAAAGGAGGACAGGCTCACAGATGTTGCGCCGTAGCGGACAGGTAATGATAAAACTTCCATAAAACAAAACAAAATCTCGTTAATTTATAATTATTCTGATTTATAGAACTGGTCATTCCCTACTACATACTCTTTATGGGCAATCGCTTAGATACGATTGCAATTATTTCATAGAATATTTCGCTCTCGATTTACTATTTGAAGAGGGAGAATGTCGTGGTGTTCTTGCACTTTGTTTAGAAGATGGTAGTTTACACCGTTTTCGTGCTCATAGTACTGTGCTTGCTACTGGTGGTTATGGTCGCGCATTTTTCTCATGCACCTCAGCTCACACATGTACTGGTGATGGCAATGCAATGGTTAGTCGCCAAGGGCTACCTTGCCAAGATTTGGAATTTGTCCAATTTCATCCGACAGGAATATACGGAGCAGGTTGTTTAATTACAGAGGGTTGCCGTGGTGAGGGCGGTTACCTAGTGAATGCAAAAGGTGAACGTTTTATGGAACGTTATGCACCGGTTGCCAAGGATCTGGCTTCACGTGACGTAGTCTCACGTTCTATGACCATCGAAATATTAGAAGGCCGAGGTGTTGGTCCTCACAAAGATCATGTATTTTTGCAACTGCATCATTTGCCGCCTAAACAATTAGCTGAACGTTTGCCGGGTATTTCAGAGACAGCAATGATTTTCGCTGGAGTCGATGTGACGCGAGAACCCATACCAGTACTGCCCACCGTACACTACAATATGGGTGGCATTCCAACAAATTATCGCGGACAAGTGATAACCATTGATGAATGTGGCGAAGACAAAGTTGTACCCGGTTTATATGCTGCCGGTGAATGCGGTTGTTCGTCGGTACATGGCGCTAATCGATTAGGAGCTAATTCCTTGTTGGATTTAGTCGTGTTCGGACGAGCATGTGCTGATACAATTTCAAAAGAAAATAAACCGAATGCTAAACCGCCATCGTTGAAGAGCGTGAGTACATAACGGTATTATTACTCAATTAAAATAATCAATAATAATCATTAGAACGCCGGTGAAATGTCGATAGAGTATTTGGATAAATTGATAAATTCGAATGGCAAGATCTTAACAGCGGATTTGCGTTTGAAGATGCAGAGGACAATGCAAAATCATGCGGCAGTTTTCCGTGATGGTCCCTTATTGAAGAAAGGATGTGAAAAAATGGCCGAAGTCTATAAGGAGTTCAAGGATATTAAAGTTGTTGATAAGTATGTAATTTTTTATATTTTTTTTTTCATTTTAATTCTCTTCAAAATTGTACTTGCTTTACAGATCTCTAGTTTGGAATTCTGATCTCATTGAAACGTTAGAACTGAAAAATCTTTTGGATAATGCAGTAATGACAATTATTGCAGCAGAAAATCGTAAAGAATCACGTGGCGCTCATGCAAGAGAGGACTATAAAGTTCGTGTTGATGAATATGTAAGTATCTCAAACATTTTTATGATTATATCGAAAAAATATGGATAAAAAAATAAGCTCAAATTTAATGTAATTTGTAATTTTCTTACAAATTAATTTTTTATTGAAAACTATTATTTTCTGCTTCTAGCGTACATTTATAATATTGAAAATCTTTGTTAATATTCTTGCTAACAGGATTACAGTAAGCCTTTAGAAGGTCAACAGAAAAAGCCTTTGGATGACCATTGGCGCAAGCATACCCTGACTTGGGTAAAAGGCAAAGAAGGAAAAGTTGAAATAAAATACAGGAAAGTCATCGACACAACACTTGATGGAACTGTTGAAACGGTTCCTCCGGCTATTCGCTCATATTAAATTATCGATTTATGGCTTAATCATCTCATTTTCTAAAGTCTATGATGAATGCGTTCATCTTAAATTATATGGCTGATAGTTTAAATTTTGCTATTTTTAAATGTTAATTCTTTGTTTTATATAATAAATTAAAAACCTTTTGAAGGGGCATTTTCAATTAATAACGTATTTGCATTTGGTATCGCGAATTTACTCTTTAGTATTTAGAAATATCAATTAGTTGGTTTTCCTTCTTATAGGAAAAAAAGAAAAGATTGCTAAGAAAAACTTACTTGCATTTTCTCAAAGAAAGTAAAATGTAGAAAGCATATCCACCATTTCAATTTTCTCCCGAGGACAGAAAAAATAAGCCTCACGCAACAGTCAATGACACAGAAACTATCGAAAAGTAAGTAATTACAATATAAGTTAAGCAATTTATTCTTAAAAAAACTAATTAACATTTTACACTAATCTACATCAACCTTAAAAAGTAAAAATATTTTTTTCTACAAATCGCATATTCATTAATATATCCACCGCTGTGTCATTGAAGCCCGTGGGACCACACATTATCACAAAAGACGATTCCATTCTGTATTTTTTAATTACGGATGTCATTAGATCTGCAGATATGTGTCCAATACAGCCTTCCCATGATTGTGAAGGCTTGGATAACACATTTATAATCTCACACCTTTTGTGTAAAAAGAAATTTTAATTTTTAAAATCTAACCGAAGTTTATAAAGTTACCGTTCATCTTCCATTCGTGTATTATATAAAGCATCCTTGCACCAGATATCTTCTTCAGTGTTGTTGAAATAGATCAGAAGTACTCTTTCACTATAAAAGAATCAAAGCAAATAATTGAGGATTACTTTCTTCTTCAAACATAATTATCTTCCTATTATAATATAAAATTTTGAATGAAAAATGCTTACATTCTATTTGACGAACGTTGCAGTAAATGTTCAATGAGAGGTAGCATCGGTGTGAGCCCACTGCCGGCAGCAAGCAGCAGAAACTGATTATATGACAAAAGTGAGGACAGTTTCAAATTGCCTTTAGGTCGAGATAACTTCAACAAAGAACTATTATGAAGGTGTTTTAAGTGATGAGATAACAATCCCGTGGAGTAAGACTTGATAAGGAAGTCCAAATGTAATAATGCCCTGGTACTGTCTTTTTCTTTGTTCTTAATATATTTATATGAAATTGGGGTATAACTCCGTGAAATGGTTTCCTCTGCAAATAAGAATATTAAGTTGTTAATAAGCAGTCTGCGAATTAAGTTTTTCGGTAATACCATTGATAACTGTAGATATATCCACGTGGTAACCTACCGGTACTATTATAATGGCCTTATTACTTTGTGGCTTAAGAGTCAAGTGAAATGAATTGTTATTGATCGATTTATTTGCCTCAATTAAATAACCCAGTTTAAGCTCTTCATATTGGGGGGTTGCCGCTTCATTAATTCTTGTACCATACGTTGGCCATAGCTTCGCGATGAGTTTTTTAAAAGTAAACTCAATTTTGCCTGTTTCACTGGATACTTTTACATTGATGGGGGGCCATCGAATAGGCTCATATAATTTATAATTGAAAATATGCATTGTTTGTTCTACGAATACAGTTATTTGAATATTTCTGTCACATTTGCCTTCTATCATTAAACCCGGATTACAAAATTTGTTCGTATAATAATAAAAAACAATATCGCAAGTTGATTGTGTCCAATCGAAATTTATAATTTCCGTTAAATCTTTGCCATTACTATATCCGTCGCTTAGCATATTGGTGAGACTCGGTGTTTTTAATAGTTGCAAACTTGGATTGGTTTTAATATTTCTAAATAACTTCAACATTCCATCGTTAAATTTTAAAGTTCTTCCTTCGTAGGGGCCTATTAGGCATTTGGATAGCAGTTGATGATGATTGACCCAGCAGTGGATTTCGTCAAATAATTTTGTAGCATCTGAACCAACTCCACGCATAAGCTCCTCTTTGCCTTTTTAGTATTTAGAACAGTTTGATTAAACCACAAATCTCAAAACGCTTAATATTCTTTTTATTCCAAACATACCTCCTGGATGAAAATCGAGATAATGTGTTACATTATACACCTTTCCTCGTAAGGCTATCCAAGCATTATTTTGTGTATTATGTTTGGCTAATTCATCAGCCCTCACAGGCTTTATATGTCCTCCTGTTCCCGAGAGATCAGTATCTGAATTTCCCAAACGAATCCAATCCATTAGTGAGTGGCCGGGTTTGAGGTAACATTTTTTAGGTACGAGTCGGTTTGTTGTAGGACGGATTAGGCGATTTTCTATTAGTTTTAGTTCAGCTAATGGTTTTTCCATTGGTTCACTAACAGTTTTCGCTGGTTCACTCATATTTTAATAACAGTTATTTATCTGTTTATATACAATTCAATTCAATTTAGTTTATGAAAGTTCTAATATGTAAACCTAGGTGGAAATTTTATGGAAATTTAGAACAAAACATCTGATAAGTGTTGCATTTGTGTGTTTTTTTCCAAACCTCGTAACGCCTCATTTGTCAGTTGCCTTTCGACTTGTTTGTTACTACTCTATGTGCTGTCTTAACAAGGTAGCCATCTAGTCTGAACCAGGCAAATGGAAAGAGAAGATACGAAGAATTGAATAAACACACTAGTTTGCATAGAAATCAATATCTAACAGAATATCTACAGAAGGAAGCCCCTTCTTAATATGCGTCTTGAAACTATGTTGTTAGATAGAACTTCCACATCCCCTCAAAATCCGGATATAAATCTAACAGATCACCTTTGGGCCATATTTGACCTAGAATTAAGGAAGAAAAATATTTCAAATAAGGCAGATTTGAAACGATGCTTTCAGGAAACTTGGGATAAAATATCACCAGGAGTCACACAAAAGCTACTTAATTCTATGCTCAATAGACTAAAAACTGTCTTAGATAATAATGGTTTATCAACAAAATATTGAAAACCGACACAATACCAGAATTGTTATTTTGTTTACCTATATTTTATATTTATTTAAATACCTCATTGTCTTCAAATTTTCCCTTTAAATAAATAAATGGTTAATCATCCTAAATATTGAATTGGACTGAAATGTATAATGAATTATTTGCATTTTGTTTACGTCCTACATGTTTATAATGATAATATTTTTTCATTGTACCTGTATATAAAAATGCAGGGTGTTCAGATATTTTATTGACCCCCTTTATGTGTACACGTTCACATTCACATTCACATATAACTAGAGTTAATATGAAAATTTGTTAACATAATTATTTGCTTACACAAAATTCTCATAAAATATATCATACGTGACATAATTACGGTGAATTACGCAACCATATACACAAGTGCGTGTGTTTCGACCTTGTCAAATTTTGTCGTTGTTTTGCCACAATTTTTTTGTGGGAAAAGGTTTTCCTATCTAATTATCTCCGATGTCGGTGGCTCGACCAGAAAGCACGCACTTTTTTTGATCAATATAGAAGTGTTAAAATAGCATAACAAGTATAGTCTAACGAAGATCGGTTCACTATAATTGTGATAGCAGTTTACTACATATAATATATAGAAAACAGGTGAAAAATCTGACTCCGGCTCTAATATTTGTTGTTGTTGTTGTTTACACAAATCAAAATTGTACTTTGCTCACATGTCGATTAGTAATTATAGCCAATTAAAGTGTGAAATACTCGGGGCAGTACCTCATTAACTGTAAGAGTGAAGCATATGAGAACGGTACCAGTGCATACATATCTTTAATTCATGTTATTACATGTTCTCTCGAAAAGCTTGTACTTTCCAAGAAAATTTCTCATTTGCATTTTAAGAACATTTTGTACTTAAAAATTTTTTTCTCTGTGAAATGTGTAGTGAACCCATACAAATACAAATTACCCATGCAAATGATTTCTGAGCTACTAAAAACGATCGATAAAAGCTCGCATCATTTTATAATTTAGAACTATTGAATACCTTGAAAGTTAAATTATTCGATGGTTGCCAACACTAATAACAATCCTCAATTAGTAGAATTTTATCGTAAATACAAATTTGTTTGTATTAAAAGTGTTCCTGGGTTGCAAAAACTCAAGAGGAAAAAACGTACCACCCGAAAAAGTACTAGGGTTGTTTATTCTCAATAAATGAATATTTATTATTAAAAATACAAATGCGAAGATTTCGCATAAAATACTGGTTTTTGTCAACAAAAGGTCATTACGTTAACAAATAATTTTCCCGTTGGTGCAGTCCTTATATGTCTTCCATTTATAGTGTCTGAGATATCGTTAAATGAATTTAGATTTTTAAAAAGTTATTAGTCCGAAACGGAACGTGAGCAGACCAAAAGCAAAAACAATAACAAGAAACTGAATAAATTTGGAGCTGGAGTAAAATCCTGAACTTTAGCCACATATAATTCCGATTTAGGAAAATATAATTTTCGATGGTCATATGACGGTTTGATGATCAAATAACTATGAAAAAAGTTTTTGATACTTATAATAAGTTTAATTTTTAAATGTTAAATGCTGTTTTACGGATAGAATAAATCATGAGTTTAACAGTTCAATTTATGTATAATTAAAGAACCAAATCTAATGAATTTATTAAATTACGCGACCAAATACAAAAACAACTCACTCAAGAGTTGTGGTTTGCGAAATTTTATGATCTCAAACACACTGACCGTGCTTTTTTGGTGGGAGTTTATAATACTGTGTGCTTTTGTGTTGTGAGGTCATAAAGCGGTCTTTTTGTTCTATAGATGTCTATTAAGTGAATTTGAAGATTTCCGATCGAATTGAAAAAGCTCGGGTTCAACCGATATATTTAGAAGTTTTTCATTAAATTGTTCATATTTTCTATTTTAATAAACATCGAATAATCGCAAAAAATGCAGTTTCAGTTTTTTAAAGCTTTAAACTCGTTTCCTATAAACGTTTGCTAATTGTCATTGTCAATTTGGCATAAAATGGTCACAATTATTTCATTCACATATACATATATATAAAACACACCCACAAATATGTCAATATCAGTTTTCAATTTAGCTATTTCGCATTTAACCATATTTAGAAAATAGCTTTTCCAGATTATCCTAAATAAACAACTTCTCTTTTACTTCCAGCAACCGCATTTAAAAAAACATTAAAAAATAACCTTGAAAGTGATTGCTAATGATAGTGATGTATCAGACAACAGTTATCAATATCCTATTCAATGTATTTTCCAAAACTTTACGATTAATATTTATCATGATTTACGGTGTGAAGGGTAAATCAATGCCACCGATTACGAATGCAATTCTTTTGGAATCAGCGACAACTTTAGCACGAAAAATACGCGAGAAAGAGGTATGTATTTTTATGAATATCGCTAAACCTTATGAGTATTCAATGTAATTGATAAATTTACATAGGTAATTATACGTCTTTACGTAGGTATTTAAGTGAGTGAGCTGGTATAACTTCATATGGATGAAGTTATCGACTTCCAGATTTGCTGCGTTCATTTGGGCGTTTTATGCAATTTTTTTTTTCAAATTTGGCAGTGCGTTCAGGCTTTGAAAGTGTATATCTAATAATTAGAAAATTCAAAAAAATGATAATTAAAAAACTTTATTATTCAAAACATTTGTTAATAATAAAACATACATTTTTACATAAAATACATACACAAAATTTATACATAAAAAAAATTTATACATTTATAAAATTCATACATAAAATTTGTACGGACTGTAAAAGTAAATTTATAGATATGTTAATTAACTTTAACGATACGTTAATTAACTTACAACATGTTTATTTCGATATTTAATCAGTTAATATAATAACGCTTCGAATTAATATAATAAGGAAAGATTTTTTATCAGTAAGACCTGAATGTGATGCGTCATTGGACATTGTTGGGAACGAGAGGGAGGAGAAAAATTGTGCGGACTTTAAAAGTAAAATTATGGAGACTTTAACTTTTAAAAATTATGGAGACTTTACCTTCGACGATATTTAATTAGTTATTGTTGTAGAAATTAATATAGTTTACTTAATTCGATAAATTTAAATTTGAATTTTAGTAATAATTACTAAATAATCCATTATTATTTAGATAACGAGTGTGCAAGTGGTGACAGCTTTTATAAATCGTATTAAAGAAGTTAATCCATTACTTAATTGTTGCGTTGATGAACGATTTGATGAGGCCCTCAAGGAAGCTGCAAGAGCCGATGAATTAATCTCAACGGATAAACTAACTGCAGACTATTTGGAAAAATCAAAACCATTCTTTGGAGTACCCCTTTCCACAAAAGATTGTATCGCAGTAAAAGGTTGTTATAATAAAATTGCACGCGAAGGACTTTTTTGACAACTAATTTATTTCTCTCTGAAAAGGTCTTCTGCATACTGCTGGATTGTACGTTCGGAGAAATGTGCGCGCTGAAGATGATGCTAAAGTTATAGCTTTAATGCGTGAGGCCGGAGCGATACCGTTTTGTCTAACAAACGTATCGGAGGTGTGCATGTGGTGGGAGAGCAATAATTGTGTACATGGACGCACAAATAATCCTTATGATACAAATCGAATTGTAGGCGGATCAAGTGGTGGTGAAGGTTGTATACAAGCAGCGGCAGCGTCAGCATTTGGCATTGGTTCGGATATAGGTGGTTCTATACGAATGCCAGCATTTTTCAATGGCGTTTTTGGACACAAACCTACGAGATTCGTTGTTTCGAATATCGGACAATTTCCAATGCCATTTACGCAAGAGCAAAATTCATTTTTAGGCATTGGTCCCATAGTACGTCATGCAGAAGATCTTAAACCGATGCTTAAAATAATAGCGGGCGACAAGAAAGATCTGTTATTATTGGACGAACCAGTCGATTTGAAAAATGTTCAGTTTTATTATCAAGAAAATGATGGAGGGGGCCGTTTGGTATCATCTGTTGATACAGATTTATGTAATGGATTAAGAAACGTTGTAGAATATTTCCAAAGTCAATTAAATATTTCTCCAAAACGTATTAAATTAGAAAAGTTTCAACAATCAGCATCAATTTGGTTTGCTAATATGGCAGACGATTCTGGATTCCATTTCGAAAATCAACTTGCCAATTTGAAAGGTGCCATTAATCCATATAAGGAATTATTGAAATGGTGTTTTGGACTTTCGCGGCATACATTGATTGGTCTTTTGACTTGCATAATTGACAAATCGGTTTGTGCCCATGGTTCGTCGAAACATCAGCATTTTGTGAATAAACGTGACAAACTTCGAGAAGAATTGAGTAATCTATTGGGTGATAATGGCGTGTTTATTTACCCTACACATCCCACCGTTGCTCCATATCATAATGAACCAATTTTTCGACCACTGAATTTCTCCTATACTGCTATTATAAATGTTTTAGGATTTCCGGCAACCGCTATACCTTTAGGTCGGTTGGGTTCTGAAGGAGTTCCATTGGGTATCCAAGTTGTAGCAAATTTCAATCAGGATCGTTTATGTTTGGCTGTTGCTGAGGAATTGGAGCGTGCTTTTGGGGGATGGTGTCGACCGAAAGTGAAATTATAATTAATTTGATTTTTAGATTTTAGGAATAATAAAATTTACTACATGTTTTTAGTAATTTCTTTGTTTCTTCATTTCAATGTGATTTGGATTTTTCGATGTTGGTTAACCGATATGAAAAAGAGCTTATATCGCCTTTCGTGCGGAAATAAAATCACTAAAAATCGCTGTTTCAATAACTTTTGAAATCTCTGCGAAGAAACGCTATGAATAATTTCGACATTAAGTTCATTTATATCAGTTTAAAAGCAAAGAAATTAATATTGTTTTCGTCGGACGTAAGTTGATAAATCAAATTTATGGTTATCGTATCGCGGCTTTTGTTCGCGTAAGCATTTGACTCCTTACTGGAGGAAGTCTGTACTGTAAATGGTAGTGAGGCAAATTTGATTAGATCAATTCAAGAATCGCCTTATAGCTGACGAATATATATTTAAAATATATAAATTTTTATAATACTTAAATATAATTGCAAGACAAAAGTAGTGTGGAGAGGGTGCATATTTCTCTGTGACGTAAATCGGAATATATAGGCGTCGTATTGTTTGATTTCCTTTACGAAGTGGAAGAGCAGTATTGTATTTTTCAGCGCCTTCTTTAGTTTGGGCGGAGACTGATAGGAAATTAATGAACGAGGAATAAGTCCAATAACAATTGACTGAATCTTAGAAAATAAAATCTAGAATTCATTACGAAAAAACAAGACTGAAAGGACATTTTGAAAAGAAATGAAAGAAAAGAAAATGTTAAGAATTCTAAATGCGCAGAAATTTCTACAACCATCTCTTAAATCATTAACGCATGAAATCAATTAAATTAAAATTTAGTTTTATTATAAATATACCAGGGCTTTTTAATAATTCATAGATATAAAACTGTTTCCAAGATTTCTAATTTACTCTGCTCCTTAGCTTTTAGCCCGAGATTATTAATTATTAGTATGCGAGAAATATTTTCGATGTGAATTGGTATTTCAGAAGATGAATCTAAAGTATTTTTAGTAATAGTTATATTTTTCCACCAAGTGATTGTATTAGTTTTAGTAACTCTGAGCGCTTTGCGCTTATTGTGTCCTGATGTAGGGGACCAACATCTTCAACACATTCAAATCTATTTACGTGATCTGCAATGTTATCCGTCATGCAAATAACGTGAATACCGCAATCATAACTGTTAGCCTGCTGTAAGCAACGTATGGGCTTTATTTGACACCTTCGACAATTCAAAACATCCTTAATGCGCTGCGCAAACAGGTAGGAAGCAGTAGAATTATTATTACCATAAGAATCAAAATGAAAGAAAGTTTTTTCTGGACGAGAAAATACCAGTAGGCTCCAATGCGTTCCACCCGCCCTAGTTGTAGAATTGTCGTTTAGAGCGAAAAATACGAACGATTTGCTAGGAGCTTTCAACTGGTTTAACAATGTTTCCAATTCATCATCGTCCATGAGTTTCATGCATTGCGTTACCTCCGGTGCAACGAATAACAAATCAGGATTATTTTTATATTTTTCGTGCTCCAAATACTCATAGTAGAAGGATAGAATCTGATCATTTAGCCAATGAGGTCCTTGCAAAAGCTGAATATCGGACATTCGCAGGCATATCTCCTTAAAGCTTAGAGCAATTGGGTCCGCATGTGAATGGAACGAACTCATTCTCGTCATTCTATTTTGACTCGAGAAACTTTCAAATACATATACTCCTCCGACAATTTAGATAGCGAAATAATTTTATATGAAAATTGAAATTCGGTCAGACGGTGACAATAAAATATAAACGAGAAGCTGATAATTCACTTTTTACATTTGGTAAACTCCAGGTTTCAATTTTTCCAATTAGAACGTTAATGTGTTGTTGGAATTCAAAATACAACTAGAAAATCCAAACACCTTGCAATTTTGACAGTGTGCGAAAACGAAAAAAAAACACAGTCAGTATGTTACACATGGGATATAACATAATACAAATTCAGCTTATTTGTTTACATTATGCCAAACATTTGATATTTAAATATTTTTTTAAGGAGAACAATATTCCGATGTGATCAAGTCAACACTCACGTATGTAGTAAAAGCACACGCTTCTTATTTAATCCCTGCTTACATTGGACAATCATTGTTTTCAATGTTTATGGCACTTCTTTTTTTGGTTGTTGTTTGAATTTACATTGGAAAAATTATTGCTCACAACTTACGTCCGGTTTCCGCCTGGTAGCCAGTAGCCATTGACACTAGGCTATCAGAGAAATATAAGTGAAAGATGGATAAAGAGGTAGGACACTCGATCGTAAAATTAGTCCGCGGGGGAGGGGGAGGGAAATTGGATTGTATTGAATGATTGCTTAATTAATTAATTGGTTGTGCTGTGAATGAAGTGATTGTGAGCAACGTAAACTCACGTCGAGTTTCACGTGGATCTCTAGGAATATACCTGCATCACTTTGGAAAGTAAGTTTATATTTGAACAATACGATTATATTTGCTTAAATTTATTGGGCATTAAAATTATTATATCATATTTCTTAATCATTTCATAAATAAAGTTATGATTCTGTAAATAAAAATCGAGAATTAACGTAAAAAATTATAAATGCTTATGCTTGATGGTAAATTCTATTTTAAGCTAGATTGTAAATGCTATTTTATGCTTGATTGTAAATGCCAGATTTTAAGCATTATGTACCTTACTTGTGTACATAGATTTTGGGTCGACTATGACCGCTATTGTTCACGTTTTTTTTAAATTATATAGAAATAAGTGATCAAAATGCTTTTCGCACATTCGATAATAGTTGTCTGCGTTCAATGATATTGTAATCGTTGTCAAACGCACAGCAAACAAAAACAAAAACGGACGAGTTTACACGTATTGTGTACGTGAATTCAATAGGCAACGATTCTCTACTTTTAAGACGAAATCTGCAATATATCCTTTATTAGACTGCGAACCAAAATCACAGAACTTTCAAATATGTTGAATTTATACTACTTATGGAGGATTGAAAAATAATTCAGTGTCCAAATTAAAATTAAAAATTTCCAATTTTGTTTTAAGCCATAACAAGTATATATTTTCGTAGTTAAATTGTTTAATCAACAATTAATTACAATTAATTAGATTATTAAGGACCTAATAATCTCATAATTTTGCAATTCTAATGAAACCTCAGTCACATATATTAAAACAGAAAACAGGATAAATAAATCAATATATATGAAGTTTTCTCTTAGACAAATTGAAATTGAGACAAAGTTGCTAAAATACTTAGTTTTTAAAATTCAAGCACAAACCTGTTTTGTTCAATGAGCCATATGGAAACTTATTTCATTACCAAATATCATTATTATTATTATTATCGTTTTCTATAATCAATTGTAAATCTTCACTATTTAACTTATGATGTTTGGAGCCGCTGAGAATCTGCAGTATAACTCTAGCATATTTTGTAATATCTAAAAACCGTGCAAATTTAGTACCTTTATGACTAAAATATTAAATGGTTTAACCCCAATAACCGCTTGAGTTGTCCTACGCCCCTGATGAATTAGAACTGGGCCCATATTAAGATTCATAAATCAAATAATATCAAAAGCAAGAAGTTCAAGTCAAAGAATATTAAGGTCAAAGAAGAAGGCTCTAAGATGTGACTAACGCCTGTTAAAACTTAAAAATTTAAAATTATATTAACTATCATAGATGTCCCATCGTCTTTAGTTCATTTGTTCCTCTCAAAAGCAGTACGAGAGGATTTCGATTCTGGAGCTCAGATCGAGTAGTCGAGTTAGATTGAGATACGATAGTCGAGCTGGAAAATTCTTTTAGTTTGTTTCTATATTCGCTTGCTTTTTGTTCTTAAAAAATAAATCAAAATTACATTTTAGGCCATGTAATGAAATTGAGCCTTTTGATTTTACATACTATTGCAAGCTATATCATAATTACACCTACGTGCAGTGTTTATAAATTTGTACAACTGTGCGAGATTTACTTTTGTTGGTAAACAATGGCACAACTGCGATAAATTCTAAATAGCGTGCGTATATCGATAACGTGTTTTGTCTCTACTGTATTATAACACTGCTGAAAAGTGCTGAAACCTGGGAAGTGCAGTCTAGGAATTGGTTGAAACATTGAAACGGGCGTAGTTGGAGCTCTTTAGAACTTTAATTCGTTGAGCTAAAAGTAAGGATATAGTTTATGATGAGTGGACAACTATTCGTGTTTACAAAATGCTTGCTGTTTGTTTTGACTATACATATATAAATTTAGGTATACCGAACTAAAAAGAATGGGAGAATATTTTCCATATTGTGAATTGTATCAATTGTGAACATACGGTGCCGTTGTCACGTATACCCAGTATCGATTTTCTCATACATTTTATCAAGTTTATGAAAAGAAAGGATTACGAGGACGGACTATAAAATATATGTTAAAAATAATTAAAAGGTAGGTTTTTTGAAAGAATTTTGAATAAAAGATAGTATGTTTAAAAAAGTGTAATTTTTCCGAATACATTTGCGCGTATTAATTGTATATAATTCACGGATTCTCTATTGATTTCTTTGTTTCTTCATCTATTGCTTCGCTGTTTAAACGATCTTCTTGTGTCACTATTATGGATACTCTCAAGAGTACTTGACCATTCTTAATCATAATCTTGAGTGGTGTCTACGATTGTTTGCCCGCAAGACGTTTAAAACGGATGCGGTAAATGTAACACAGCATTCAAGGGCAAATAGGTGGGTTATAGTGTGATAACAAGCCTTGACAGTTTTGTTATTTTTATTTAACTCCCACAATTTTTATTATCATCAAAATTGTGAGGATCATTACAATCAAATATAAAAAAATTGTCAAGAGTTTGTTACACAACAACCATCTAACTTTTGCATTGAACTTGGATGTATTGCCGAATCATCCTTTCTCAGTCATTCCCAATCTGTAATTCGCAATCTGGAAGGGTTCAAAATTGTCTAATGAATGACATGTCTTTTAATTACAGTCCTTAAACAAACAGATTTATTTCTTAATTGCTCATTTTAATCGTTCTGATTTAAATTTCTTAATTATCGCATAAATTTAACTGTTAACTTAATTGACGGTGTATACTTTAAGAGGTAATTAAATTCTCAATTGAATCACACTCAGGTTCTTGTTTATATTTAGTTTCTAAAGGCATTTTTGCACTAATCCTTCCTTTAAACTCTTGCGAAGTAAGAAAAACATAAAAAACCCTATGAATGCGTCTTTCAACGTAAATAAATTCTAAAGAGTAAATTAAAAAATGCTAACAAACTTGTGAAATATAAATGTTCAGACTTCCCTATTTAACAAAAATTGTTTTTGTTCGTAGAAAGTAAAAACAGATCATCCCCAATAAAAATTGATGTACCAAAATTATTCTATAGTCACAACCTGACAACCGCTCAGCTGACTTCTGGCGTAATGTATATTGTCTGCCGGCTTTTTTTATTTGTCTTTATCTCTCGTTCTCGACTTGTTCGTAAATAAATCCAGCTGAACACATTGCTCTGATCGAGATTGAGAAGTTTTTTTAAATGTTTTGTAGAAAAAATTTAAATAGGATGAAATCAATGCGCCAAATAAAAATTTGAATGAAGTGCTAGTAAGTTATAGTAAACAATTTCAATTGCTCCTGCATTATTGCAAAGGGGGCGGTGAATGTTATGAAAATCAGCTGTTTGTGCCGGTTATTTACATTACTTGTATTCGTGCAAAACCGATGGTAATGCCATCATAATATTCGATTTATATTGCTTGCAATTACGTAACTCAAATGCTGCGACTGTATAACTAGTATTATTAGCCATTGATAAACCATTAGTCATAAAAAACAATGCACTATGTAATAATATAGTTGCTTCTATAAGATTACTATACATACTAGTTTTGCGATATCTTCCACTTAGCACAAAATATTCGAAAAATTGTACAACTCCAATTCTAACCTAAATTATGTAAAAGAAGCCGTAATTTCAAATATTATTGGCTACCGGCATTGCCAGCTTTGAGAGATGGGAATTTTTACTGCAGGTTACTTAAAATAATTAGAATTGACTGTTATTTAGTAAGTTTTTTCAAAGTGATCACATTTTTAGCGTTAATTTTTTGACATCAAATTTAAAATTCATAGTATAGGAAAGTAGCTAGAACAGTGTTTTCATTAATCAAAGCTTTGGAAGCAGATAAACAATATAATTTCCTGAATACATTTTACAAAATTTGTAGATTTGAAAATTGAAATTAAGAGCCCGGTTTTGTTTGGTTTCAGCTTTAGAACGCACTTAAAAAACAATTAATTTATTAATGAATTTGAAGAATTTTTGTATGGGCATGAGGCATAGTTTCGACAATTACGACCAATGATTGATGGAAATTAATGTTGCTAATTTCGCTGCTAAGTATTGGTAAATATAAATTGAGATGAAGGAGAAAAACCTCAGTCTCAGTTCTCAGTGTAAAGAGAACAATGATTGATGGTAATTTTATCAAATGTATTTTGTTTAAAATTGTGGGAAACGAATAAAAGATATTTTAATTTTACTTCCATTTGTGACGCATAAGGGCCCGTTTTCATCACCTTCAATTAGATTTGTGGTGATTTCATCACCTTCAATTAGATATTAAAAAAGGGAAATTACGAACATTCGTTTTCTTCACTCCCAATTAAAGGAAAAGGGAAATTGAAGTTAAATATAAAGTTAATTAATTTGCCGAATTTCGTCAACTAGGGACTTTAACGGGCTTTATTACGCAAAACGAAACGAATGGAAAGACTGCAACGAGACGCTCAAAGTTTTCTGGTATGCGCAAACTTTCGTCAGCCTCCTTAGACAAAATTCCTTGAGCGAATATTTTCTTGCTTTCGCTTTTATTACCAGCGGGATTTTTACCAGTTTTTAGTACTCAAAAATATTCGACTTCGGCATTCGGTCTTCGGCTGGAATGCATTGATAATCACCAACAACATTTGCTCATTTCATGTCAAGCGAATTTTTATCCGCTGTTTATCTACGAACTGTCAAAGCAGAGGTTAATTACGGAAAACACAAAAAGGAAACGAAGAAATGTCTTCGTTTCGGTTTGCGTAATAAGGCAATGAGAGTCAGTTTTTTATTCCTTTACCCAGTTTGAAATGACGTTTTTATTAACAAAAACAAACGAACATGGGAGATAGCTGTTAAAATTTGAAAAAATTAAATTATTTGAGTCTTCTTCGTTTTGTTCCGAAAGTATCTGAAAATGTCTAGACTTTATGACCAATCTTGCGTCAACATCTATGATTCTCTTAATGTATTGGCTTCCGTTGAGGAGGATAAGTAATTTGAAATAGAACGTGGGCAGTATATAGTATAAATATACGCACTGAACAAATGACAAATAACTCCATTTGTACCTTGTGTTCAATTCATAGTGCTTTATACACAAACGGTATCCTTGCTCACGAACTTCTCTTTGTAACATTCTTCTATTATAGCCTTGGTTATTTTTACGATCTTGACCGCTGAATCGAAAAGCATTTTCACCTTCAGTTAATCCCTAATGCAATCTCTTAACATTGTGAGCGACTAAGTCGATCAATTATCTGCGGCGCAAAACCTAGGATAATCTAAAAGCTTCGTTTAGCTGATGTAGGCGGATGCTTGAGTTCGACTTCATTTTATATTGTCTAAGATGTAAGAAATGTAACGGGCGATAGGTTATCACATTTATTATCTTCAGGCGTTTCTACGTTATAATCACCAACTATTTGCATGATGATATCCTCGTCGTGCGCAGTAAGGATTACTTCCATAATTTACGTTTGTATTGTTTGTCCGCGAATACTTAATTTCCTGGTTTCGGCTTGCCGTGCCTTATGCCAGAAACAGGTGGAAATCTCTCACGATCTCTATCGCGGCTATATGTCATAATTCTGCTGTTGATGAAACCCACGCAGAGACGGAGAGAGTAAATTTGTTTGCGTATTGTCATATGTCTGATTTCAATTTCAGAAGAAGAGAAGATTTGCAGTTTTTTAATGACGCCGATGGAGACAGCAGCAATAATTTATTTTATCTCAATTTTTGTTTATTTGTATTCCGACTGTGCTTTTGAGCCGCGCCAGAAACGAACCCATGACCAAATTTCTCTAAGCCAATAGCTTAACATTTCGGCCAATCACTTCGGTTATTTCATCTCAATTCCTATAATAGCCTGTGTTATTTTGACATATCTCCGCGACTAATAATGCTATAAACACAATCTCGCGACAGTTTGAATATCCTCGCCGCGACTTGTCAACATTACATAGTCTTACGGGAATTGAGAAAAAATAAAACAGTCGCGCTGCTGACGCGTACGACAACGACAGTAGTAGACAATTTTCTACTTTTTCTTGGTTGTCGCTCGTCTTGTTCTTCTTCTCTCCGTTTGTATACTTTAAATGACAATAGCAATTATTAAAATTGTGTCGAAATTACAGATGTTGTCTTGAAAATTTCCTGAGTGAATATTAATAAATGTAAATATAGCTACTAAAATTATAGTGATTCCATATTTTCAGAATGGCTGATATAGAGGAAGTTCTAATTGGGGAAGTTAGACAATATAAATATCTGTATGATGAGAACTTTAGCAAACAAACGAATTTAATTTACAAACAAACAAACAGATGTTCTCTGCTAAATTCAGCGACAGCAGAGTTTTGATGTGTCGACGCGACAGCTGTCGCGAAGTTGTGTTTATAGCATAACGCGAACGATTTTCTACTATTGATAGCACAAATCTCGATAAAGCCCGTGAACGGGGGAAACGGTAAATTTTGTATTTAATGTCACGTTTGATTTTAATTCTAAATGAAAAGAAGAACAAGGCGAGCGATCACGACAAAAATAGAAAATACTTTAGCAGTTTTTCAATGATGCCGACAGAGACAGTATAGATCTTTAATTTTTTTTCTCAATTTCCATGAGCCCGTGCTATTTTGACGTATCGCCGCTACCGAAATCGCGAGATTTTCTGTTTCTGGCATTAAGATAATTACTGACTATTATCGGAATGCGCAGTTCTTACCAACACAATGGAACAATGGGCATTGAGGTCCACAGTGATTTAGTTCCAGGCCATTTTTCGGACTGATTTCAACTATCGATAGTTAGTAACTGAATAGTTTTAACTATCGAATAATTTTTTTATTCATTCATTCATACATTTTCTCGACTTATTCGCGTTCAACTCATGTACGGACAACAAAATCAACTGACTCGTTGTTCTTGTTTGATTATTTGGGTATCGGTTTTTATAGTACGTTTATACCGACCCAAAATGCGACCCAAATTGGCTGTTTACACCGCCTTATTCGCTTTCTGTTTGACAATTGAATAGCTGTTTTACTGAGGCCAAAAGTTTTGCATTTATATAACAATAAACATGAGAATTATGCATGCACGAAATTTAGAGGCAATGCACAATTGTGAAAATATGCATACGGAAAATGTCGTGGCAATTTTAAATTCTAGAATTTTCGTGGAGTTCTCCATGTCCAGATCTATCGTCAGGGTCGCTATAGGCTTCTGTGAATTTCAGGGAATAATTTAATTGGCTGGTTCTGATTTTTTGTTTGGCAATTTTTGACACTTCCAAGCATGATTTTAGGCGTAAATTTGAGAAAAGCTGTGTTTAATAGAAAATACAGTGTGTATTGTTCGCATTTGTTTTGCTTTTGCCTGTAATGCGAATAATTCGCATTCTTCGTGATTTGAGAGTTTGTATGGGATTATTGTTGTTTTCATTCGTATTCGCATTCGCATTTGGGACTTGAAGTCAAAATGTGTGGTTTTGGGTCGGTGTAGATGTACTATTACTTTGAACGATATCTGAATTCCTAAGAACTACCGAATGTTTGAATTATTCGATATTTTCTAGTAATTACTAATTCTGGGAGACAACACTAGTTTATACGTATCTTAAAATTAATCGAGTGCGATAAAATATAAATTTCAACCAAATATTGAAGTTTCGAAAGTGTCAATTTGAATTGAAATTTGAGGAATTTAAGTGCAGAGTCTAAAAATTGCATTCACATGGAATGTCCGTACCAATCAAGCCGTCCAATGGAGACTACGTTAATACAGTAATATAGTAATACAGTTTCAATTCGCTTTACTTTTCGAAATGTCTTGCACTGTCGAATTTTTTAATAAATCTCTAAGTTTCTAAGTTCTTCATATATACGTTGGTTCTAGACTTCAAATTATTCTAGACTTCAAATTCGTCTACATTGCTTATGACATAAATTTATTTCATTCGGTTTAATTTGATACGGGGAATTTCTCATTTCGAGTATGTGTAATTTCACTTCTATATGGATTGCCATTTGTCATTTTAAACTGATCTAACTTCATTTTCATATGGAATATATTTCACACACACAGTTTACCAATCCAATTTTTAATTGACGCATTCTCATTTAAATTTTACATATTCTCATTTACTGAAATTAGATATGGTGTAGAAAATAGAAAAGTATATATGCATGCGAATAATTAAACAATTGTAGTAGGTCTTCTGCTAGACGGAGAAGAGAATATAGCTCAATCTTTTATATAAAGTAACATTTTAAACAAAATAGTGTGAATGCTTCAATTTTGATTTACAATTTTTGTTTATTATTTCTCCTTGCGTTCCTAGGGTGAAATCAAGACGGTGGTGGTGCCGCCAAAAACACGCCCTAATTTTATGGAACAATATGAATTTATTAATTCCTATAGATCAAACTCTCAGTTGACAGAGTGCATAGAAAGCTTAAGTCTTGCTTTTGGGGACATTCGAAATCACTAAATGAGGTAAAAACATGTTTTATGTATATTCTTTATTTTCGTAGACTTGATTGTGAAATTGAGCGAAATCACACTTCTTAAAATTCATATGGGTGTTTAAGCCGTAACGTCTTAGTTTGTTAAGTAAATTTTGTGTTCAAACTGAACTCTAAACTCTGTGTACTCAGAAGTAAGTAAGTTATGAGAAAAAATGCTTGCCTTCATTAGTTGAAACAAATCGTTGAGATACCAAGGTGTTTATTAAAATATTTGTGAAGCGCAGTTTGGGAAGCACTGTTTGTTTTTTTTTTGTAGCCAATAAAAAAATCATGCATGGAACATATTATTTATACGGAAATCTTGAAACGATTGTAAGCTCTTCGATTTTACAAAATTCTTTAAGGAACTTGGTTTTTCGGCACAACCGATTATAACGAAATACAGACGTAAATCTTAAAGCAGTCTAAAAGAGCAAATATAAAATTTCTGCAGTTAGTCGTTATTGAGTTATAGCCAGGTTTTTACAAAAGCCTACACAAAAATTGTCTTCCCTTTGGTTTCAGAAGAACTGACCGTCCTATATTCATAACGTGGTGATATCCTTTTTACATAATGCTTATGGAATTTTCTTACATATTATTTTCGAAGCTTACTCCCTTTGGAAACGAGAATGAATGTTTTTTTTTGAGGACATGTGAGTTCGAAAAAAACGAAAAAAGAATCGCCAAAAGGTCAACGTAATCGTAAATAAGAATGGTCAATGCCTGTTCTGCTTGTTCTTATTAGAGTCTAGTACGCGGTTTGTGTCCATTTGTGTTTTCGCAGCTTTTTAAATTTGACCTAAAGATACGAAGAGAAAGTGCTAAAAATTTACCTCTGAAATCAAAATTGTATATATTTACTTCCAAAATGCACGTGGCAATGGTAATTTTTGTTCATTGAATTGTTACTGAAAGTATCCTTTGGTGGAAGGAATATTTGACCCCATTTTCCATGGAAAGCATCCCGGGATGACAGAATATTTATGGAAAATTTCATGGCAATGGTTTTACCCACCACGGATAGAGGGGACGGTCGAATGGATTTACGTCTGATTCCGAACAGGAATATTTGTACACATTTTTTATAGCTGCCTTGCCTCCTTGAACGGCTTTAAGAACGGAAGCACAACCTGAATGAAACTTACTTGCCCTATTCCTTTCGTGAACAAAAACACCTCAGCTTTTTCATGTTCTTGCACCCTTTACTTTCGATTTTTTCAATTCGTTTAATTTTAATTTTTTTCCCAAACATTTGACGTTTGGGCATCCAAAGTGAAAAAAGTTTAAATGTGAAAATTAACGATACTGTGCGATAATTGGGTTAGGCTGACATATTTCATTGTTAGTGTTTATAAAATTAGGAAGTAATTTAAAGAAATTAGAGAATAATTTAAAATCATAAAAATATCATAAAAGTTTTTATTTGCTTCGATTATTCTTATTCTAGAAATAGTTTCATTCTAAAAATCAAATTAGATAGATAGAGAGATAAATAAAATTCAATTTAGAACTAGCTTGCTCTAAGCATTAGTTAGAAATGACGCCTTATTAGTTCTTACAACGGGCCCCCTAGCTGAAGTGTCCTGTCTGGCATATAATTGAAAATTCATTTTTTAAGGATACGCGTAGATACAAAAATGCAAATATATGATATAGAAAAATACATACATACATATGTGAATGCTTATTTATAATATAAGTAATATTCACACATACACGTGCATTTGAATAGGTATGGGCTTGTATTAAATCAGGTATCAAATTCTGCGTCTTCAATTCATATATAGTTGAGATGATTCGGCTGTCGGTGTCTGCTTGGAGTCCTTTTAGATGGAAACAAATGTTACACGAAATAATTAATTTCATTTCTCATTGTGTCTCACAATTCATTCTCTTTGTTTAGGAACATGTGAAATATGAAACTGATTTGAAAATAGTGAAAAGAAGAAGGAGAAAGGGAATATGTGTATAGAAATTATTGTTTAGTAAATAAATACAGGATTAATTTACATACCTCTCTTTCTTTCTCACATCTCTCAAAAACGCTTAATTCGATAGAGTCACATTCTGTAACAACGAGTAAACGAACGAACGACTAAATGAATGATCATCGAGCGAGTTTCGAACCAATCCCCGAACGAAAGTATTCGAAATATCCATGGAAAATATTTCAAATGTTGTAAATTTTGTAAAAGTTTTAATTTAAAATTTCTTACGGTAAATAATTAATTTCAAGCGAGAGAAATTTTACTTAAATATGATTAACATGAGAAATATATTTATATTAAACAAGATTAAAATGTGAAAAAGTTTTTTTCGTATTCAGAATTGGTTAAATACTAATGACACTAATAATGTTGCAATATAATGACATTGATTACATTAATAATTTTCTCTAAAATCAATCAGAATGCTTCTTGATGTTTTCAGCGCAATTGAAAATCAATTTTCATTTCAAACAAATGTTCGCAAAATAAAAACAGACTAAGATTCTTTAAATAGTAACGCATTAATACCATACCGTATTTTTCGAACTATTCTCGTTTTTGTTGTCTCAGTTTTAGGGTGTTCCATTTTGGGTTATTGCTGATAATATTAAAGCAAAGGGTATGAGAATATATATCTTGCCGTGACTCATATGGAAAAGTAAAAGCAAGATAAACTCTTGATGAGTCGTAAACAAATTGAGTCAATGTTTCTTCGTTTCAACAGTTTTAATCCCACGATGCACCCTTTGTTTTCTACCTATTTTCATTTGGTATCATAGTGGTTTATAATCATGCATAAATTTATATCCCGAAGTTGTGAATGCGTTTATAGAAATGTGTGTATGCGTACGTGCATATGTACGAATGTGTGTTCAGTATGGGTGTACGGTGTGTGTATTGTGCATTTATTCGGTAGTGTCTGAAGTTGTTTTTATAATCGAATTCGTTGGTGTGTAAAAAGCTATCAATGTTTTTTAATGCTATTCAATGTATTTAATATTATTTAATGGTTTTATGCTAAACATAAAGTTTACCCTCTTTCTTTTCCTTCTGTCTCTCAATTTCTATGGAACCGTCATGCACTTTAATGTATTCGTACATGTGGTTTCATTTTTCAGTCGTTCCCCCCTTTTTAGAGTGTTTCTTTTGGTTGTATTTGTTTTCATTACAAAATTATGCCCTTCCGTTCTTTTACTACTTTTCGTTTGTAGTTGTAAGGATTTTCCTGTATGTTCCCATCATTGACAAACTTAAAAGAAGGGTCCTTGCATCTTATGCTTCCACTTCGTGTTTTAGTAGAAGTTTTGCTCTCGTGCGAAAAGCATTTTAAAGCATTTCCGGCCGTTAACCTTCTGTATTTGCAGTTATTAAAATTTAATTTCAATTGAATTTTGCATAAAGTGAGAATAAGTGTTGCGGGCAACATTTACAGAAAGAAAAAAATGAATAATTTTTTTCGAAATAATTCAAATTAAGCGTGAACTTTAAATATAGTTAATAATTTTGTTAATAATATGTGTAAATATAAAAATGCTTGAATAAATAAAGAGAATCAATAAAATGATGACTACAATATTTTATAATAAAATCTTCAATAGAGTGTGCAATATTCTTCTCTCGTGCTCGAATAATTAAAAACGAAGAAAAAAAACTAAAAATTACTTAAAGCCAAATAAGAATTTCGAATTAGTAATGGCGACAGTTACCAAAGAGAAAAAAGAAAATAGAAATTAATGACGGTGCAATATAAGAGCTGAATGGAACAAAAAAAGGAAGCAGCTGCAGCAAAGAAAATTCTATACCAGTGAGAATTGTTAGTGTTTATTCGGTCAGCCAACAGTCTATCTACTTCGTTCGTTCATTCGTTCGTTCGGTTCTTGTTTCACATCAGCGAGTCGTTACGAAGGGTACAGTCTTTTCGTATGCGGTAATAAATAATAAGTATATAATTATTCTTTTTGTAAGCTGAAACATGATTTTTATATATACATATAGACATATTTACTTATACCAATTAGTTCCTTTCAATTGTATTGTCTTATATGCGATTCCCAATAGATTTTGGTTATGGTAATAATTGCATTTATATTCCCATGTATATTTATATTTCGAAAAAAAATCGCTGATAGGATTTATAATGGCGGATAGTGTTTATCACGACCCTTGATAAAGCACCTTTCTCTTGAGGTTGAAAGTTTTGGGAGTAAATATTATTTTTTTATTTCGAAACTCGCCAATTGAGTGCTGAATGATTTGCTAAAATCGACTCCTTAAGAATAAACAAATTGAAAAATTAACTTTTCTTTTTACAAGAAAAATTAAATTTTTTGTTGTGCAATTTAATTTGTTATAACAATAGAAATTATTGTTCTTTTAAAGAAATAAAATAAAATAAAATGAAACTAAAGGGATAAAGGGAGATTCATTACGTACAAATAGGCGTGGCTTCTAATGCGATTCTATTTGGTTATTAAAACAAATCCGTGAGATCTAGTTTCCATCGTGGTATCTTCTTAACATTGTTGTTGAACTTGAGATTAAATTTTAATCATAATCAACGTGAATTTAATTCACGTAGAATAAAACTATGAAGAACATAAATTTAATATAATTACGATTAAATGAACTTAGAAGATGATGAAAAACATGGATATAACATAATTATATTCTTCACAACACACTTCTTGAGTTTTTTTACACTTCAATTATTTCTCCCAAAATCTTTCTTAAATAAAGTTTGAATTTTTTTAAAATGTTTTTAAAAATTTTTTTATAAAAAAATCATTGCATGCTATTTATGAATTTATATTATGTTTCCCCCTTGCAAATGGTTCGTTTTGAAATCCCAAAAAACCGGATTTATATTAATATTACGATATTGCAAATACTTGCAATTCCGTAATTTAATTTTCTTTTAAAAAAATTGTATTTATTGATAATGATATTATTTTTTCAGATTTAGGTATTATTTTACAGAATCGAGTTTTATTTCAAACATTATAGGTTTAAAATTAATTTCCTTAATAATAAAAATGATTTGATGATGATAATGATAATGATGGTGATGAAGATGATGATGATGTTGATGTTGATGATGATGATGATGATGATGA
Source organism: Physocephala rufipes (assembly GCA_963966595.1). Lineage (NCBI taxonomy): Eukaryota > Metazoa > Arthropoda > Insecta > Diptera > Conopidae > Physocephala > Physocephala rufipes. The sequence continues at coordinate 30,313,252 of OZ016505.1, read as the reverse complement.
TGATTTAATGAAGGTGATGGTTTAATAATGGTTATACTTTCATGATGGTGATGATGATATTCGTGATGATGATGATGATTATGATAATAATTTTCAAAAATTCAAATTGGCATTAAAGAACCTGATGATGATAAAAATGATAATCAGTAAGATAATATTAAAACTAACAAACGAGTAAAAATGGAACGAATGATGTGTTTCGATACGTACTCGTTAAAGTTTTTTTATTTTATTTTGAGGACTGTTCGGAAATGGAACAGTTTCGCAATGCAAATAATATGTCTCACGACCTTATTCTGCAAGAATTACTTGATACGATTGTCACCGAATGCGCTTTGTTATTTTCTCGCATTTGTTGTTTTTTTTAGCAGCAGAAATGCGAAAAATGAATACAGTAGTAGAAGTTGGGGTAAATGGTAAATGTATATGTACATATATGAAATTGTATATTATATATGTGATGTTATAAAAGGATATTTGATGAAACAACAGAAGCTAGTTTCAAAACGCATACTTACGTTTTGTTGGGCACATAATAACTATCATGAAACGGTCTATACAGGATGTTTAATGTGAGATAAAGGGTCAGCGCCAATGATATTCGTAAGGAAAGGAAAAATAATTGTATAAAAAGGGGTACATTTTATCATGGTTTAGGAGGAGGGCGATTCTTTTCACGTGCGAGGGATTTTTTAGAAAAACGATAAATGCTATTTAAATGTGTTTGCGTGATCGTCTGACTGTGTAGAGAACATCTATGTCAAGATCGAAATTAAATACGAATATGAGTTACCTTCGGCCTGGCGAATACTTATGTGTCTTGCGCTCACTAGAGTACCCAAAAAGTAGTATCGACTACTACAACTATTCTAAGTAATACTAAACTACGTAGGAAGACATATAATCGACTCTCCCCTTCCATTTTACTACTATTTTCCCGCTCCCTTCGGTTAGACGCAGAGAAGGTATGATCACAAGACAGGTGCTAGTATGATCACAAGTGACAGCTTGTGCAACAGAAGAATTTTATTTTACAATTTTATGTTTACGATTAGATGAATTTATTAAAATATAGGGTGATGTTTAGTCAGTCACCAGTCAATAACTCAGATCGGATAATAATTCAAGATTGGTAGAATGGTCGAAAAAATAAAAAAATTAAAGTGCTTAATCCAACGTTAATCCAGGAATAATTTCGTTTCTTAACATCTTTCCGTTTCTTTGCCTTTCAACTATTTAGTATTAGAATGAATGACCTCTTGAAGAGTATAATTATATTAAATAGTTGAAAGGCTATTGGAAAGACGAAACGAGACGAGACCACGTAGAACATGCGATAAACACATTCTTATAAAACAGTAATATTGTACAATATAATGCACAATGTATTGTGAATGATTGGCCAAACTAATTTATTTTAACATAAAAAAATATACTAAAAAATTATGTAAATAGAAAATTGGCCACAGTTTGAAAATGATGAAAATTAGAAGCGCATATTTTTAATTAAATCGATTTCTTATAAACAAGTATCACAAATGGATGTAGTGGTCTTCCCCTTTCCCTTCGATTAGGAAAAAATAATCATAATACTAAAAGACCACTTAAAAGCCTCCATCTTTAGGACTCTATATCGTGCGACTGCGATTTGGAAAGCCGGCATATCAGTGTTAAAAGTTTAGCAAATAAGCCGAAGAGATTATGACGTAATCCTTTGTTTTGTTTTTCAAAATTCATTTTTTCTATCAAAATTCTCATCAATACCGAAAGGTCTCTTCGAAGGACTTGCCATTTCTGGTCGGGGATTAATTTATATCAGAATTTTATATTATCTTAACTACCCTGATTTTTTAAACGATTTTTGTTGCTTAGCTTCTCTTCTGTTATCATTATTCTTGATTCCTTTTAATAATTTTCCTAAATCCGATTAATTAGTAAATGTGCAAATAGTAAACACATGAACAATAATCATGAATAGTAAACATGAACAGTAGGCATTCATGTAAACTCACAGTAAATGGTTAAGAACATACCCAGCCAGGAGTTTGGGTTCACATATTTTGTAGGTAGCTTCACAGCTAACAACAAAAATGAAAGGTCATTACGCATAATATTATAGTCCATTATTATCGAAACATTATTTTCCAAATTCAATTTAAACAGAAGACGTTTGTTTGAAATCACTCACATACAATTTTAATTTAAAATAATCCCCTTCGTTTCCAGAATACAGGTTGTGCTGAATAAATCGGTTGGATTTGAATCTAATATTAGACATGTTATTTTAGGTGCAAACACATGTCTCGGGGCACGACCGCAGGCCTATTGAATTGCTTTGCCTGACTGGGATCATTCCGCGGAGCACATGGCAAAGCGTAAAATGTCTTACATAGGTTTATGCATTGAAACTAACACAGAAACGTACATATGGGTGATTGTGTTTCGACATATGCTGGGGAACTATGTCGTAAAACACCTGTTCAGATTGAGGTTAAGGAATGCTAGATATTATCCTATATTTCATTGTTGTTCCAAGAGAACATTGAATATTATATAAGATTTTCTTTACGAACACGAGCATTTTTCAACCCACATGTAAACACGCCGCTATAGGTTTTGGCAGATGCAGTAAACTCTTCGGAGTGATAGGAAATATGTTCGGCAGCAGACATATGTCTGAGACACATTAAGATCCGGATCTACGCATCTTTATTACAGAGTAGTTTAAACTCAATAATATTTTATTTTTTCTTTTTTTCCCAAAATGACGGACTCATTATAGAATAAATTTCCGCTTACAAAGACCACTCGATGTAAGCGGAATTCTATTGTCTAATTAACATGCCTGTGTTAAAGGTAAATGGTTGTTTACATAAGTTGTAAGTTAAGCTTACTGTGTGTATATCAATACTGATTACACATATTAATACGGGTAATACGTGCGTAATACAATGCTTAATTTTACTACTGGGCACAACTACTACATATTATTAATACGCTACTACACTTCTACTACTACCACTACTACTATTATTGCTATTAGTACTACTACTACTATTGCTATTATTACTACTACCACTACTACTACTACTACTACTATTACTGCTACTGCTACAGTACTACATTACACACACACTCACACTCAAATTCATTCTCTCTCTTTCTCTCTCTCACACACACACACACAAACAAACCCAAACACAAACCCAAACACATTGAGTAAAATACATGCAATAAACACACAAACAGTAAATACATGAAATGCAAAACCACAGGTAGTCAACATACAAACAGTAAACATAAAGGTAGTGAACGCACATGGCTAATCGTGTGAAAAAGTTTTTGTTGTTTTATGATAGGTCTGAAAAGAATTTGAGAGAGAGAGAAAAAAAATTGGATAAAGAGCCAAATGTCTTAGGTTGTTACATCGAGATCCTACAAAATTAAAAACCGCGTTAACGATTGATGTGACCATTATTGTTTTCCAATGCCCCATTGCGTAAGCAGTGTGTGGTTGTCATGTGTCCTGCATTGGAAGGATGCATACCATGGTGTAGGGTTTGTTTAAGTTTGTACGGTCTTAAAGGAGATTTGATAGATGTAAAAAATGAGATTTGATGAATGTAAAAAATGTAATGGATATAAAGCAGTATATTTATACTCCATTATAAATTCACCTACTGATAACATTTATTATTGTATCTGCTTATTTCTTTTTCTGTTTGTCCACCCCTTATCTAATCTGTTCGAAATTGTGTGAATGATGAGAGAATATTTCTGTTCGAAACTCAATGAATATCTTGAGAATGCATTTATAAATGAATAATTTCATTTTGGGAAGTCTTAGTAAAATGGATAGATCTGTTATAACCGATTATGCGTTAACAGATCGTTCTGGTTCGATCAATTCTAACATCACTGATTTTGAGAGTAGTAAGATATTTTACACTCTCTCTAAATCTTTCCATCAAATTTATTTGTATCTCTTCTCCAGAAATTATAAGCTGTATGTGTACGTATTCACGTAAAATGTCGTCAAATACTGATGTCCCACGCATTATGGTCTTCCGACCAACATGGGAAGAATTTAAAGATTTTCCTAAATATATTGCTTATATGGAATCTCAGGGAGCACATAAAGCTGGTCTAGCTAAAGTTGTGCCACCTGCCGAATGGGTGCCAAGGAAAAGTGGTTACAAAGATTTGGATGCATTAAATATAACAATACCGGCACCAATATGTCAAGTCGTAACGGGAAAGCAAGGACTCTATCAACAAATTAATATACAAAAGAAACCACTGACTGTTAAACAGTTTAGCGAATTGGCCAGTACAGAACGTTATCAAACTCCTAAACATTTCGATTTTGAAGATCTTGAGAGAAAATATTGGAAAAATATAACATATGTTGCTCCAATTTATGGAGCAGATGTTAGCGGCAGTATAACAGATCCAGAACAAAATGTAAGTTTTTAATAATTGAGAAAAAATGAAAGATTTACTAATAAATTGAAAATAATTGAAAACTCATTTCAAATTTGAATTTCAAATAGAGTTGGAATATAAATCGTCTTGGTACCATACTTGATTATGTTAATGAGGATTATGGTATACAAATTGATGGTGTCAATACGGCATATTTATATTTTGGCATGTGGAAAACAACATTCGCTTGGCATACAGAAGATATGGATCTCTATTCCATAAATTATTTACATTTTGGTGCACCGAAAACATGGTATGTCGTACCGCCGGAATATGGGCGAAAACTTGAAAAGGTTGCTAATCAGTATTTTCCGGCAAGCTACAAAAACTGCAATGCATATCTACGTCACAAAATGACCTTAATCAGTCCGCAGATTTTAAAACAGCATGATATTCCGGTGAATAAGGTGAAATGGTCGATCTTTTTACATATCCTTTTTGTGCTTTGATAGCATGCTGAATATTTCAAATATTTTATTACAAACAAACGTTTTTTAATCATTAGATTACTCAAGAGTCGGGCGAGATAATGATAACATTTCCATTTGGTTATCATGCGGGTTTTAATCATGGTTTTAATTGTGCCGAATCGACAAACTTTGCTATGGAACGTTGGATTGAGTATGGCAAAAGGGCTACACAATGTACCTGCAGGTACGAGCTGTTTACTTAATTTGTTAAAATCGTTTGAAGAAAATTATTTGCTTTGTATACGAGCGTGTGTGCGATAACATTAATATTATATATATGTTATAGTAATGATATGGTAAAAATTTCAATGGATACATTTGTGAAACGTTTTCAACCTGAACGTTATCAGGCCTGGCTTGAGGGGAATGATTTTGGTCAACATCCTGAAGATCCGCCAAATGCTATTGCAGCTGCTCCTTTACCAACACATTTAGATATAATGTGCAATAAAAAGTAAGTGCTTAAATCGAATTTGAATATTATAAATATTAAATTATTTTGAGCTTAAAAAATGTTATTAATTTTTCATTATATGACCTCGACTGCCCCATAGTAATGGGGATGGTGGGGCTTTGCCATTACCTTTAATACAAAGGATGAAAAAACATTGTAGTCCAAGCAAGAAGAAATCATTTAAAGAGCGTAATCCAGATTTGGATTTGGATGAAATTCAACAGAATCCAAACATTCCTGATGATGTTAAAGCCGTGCTTAAAGAAAGTGTTCTAACTTTAGACGCAGAAGAAGAAGAACCAGCAATCATTGGCGATGAAAGCTTGTCGATGAGTCAACAAAGTCCGGCTGATTTAAAAACGAAAAAGGAACTTTTAGATTATATTGATGATGGATCAGGTAGTTATGAATACATATGACTGAATAAGATTGTGTTTAAAGTTTTAACGATTTTAAGAATTTATTTTCTTTTTCACATAATAATGATTTCATAATTAATATTCATTGACGAATAATCGTTTGACGATTATTTAAAATTTCTTCTCACTTAGAAAATGACGATGATGACGAATTCAAAAAACGTAAGCATAAGCGTAAATCCGACGCTGATTACGATGATGATTGGTTTATGAGTAAACGTCGTGCTAATTCACGCAATAGTAGTAAGGGACGTAGTCCTAAAGGCAAAGAAGATCGTTCTATATCGCCAGCATCATCTACATCTTCAACAACCAAAGGGCGTATTTTGGCTAAAACGCCGCGTAAGACAACAACGAGAAATAAAAAAAGGGAAAATGGAAGTGGGGGTTCAGGTGGAGGTGAGCGCAATTAGGAGCAAAACGCAAAACGCAAAAAACAAAAAATAATAACAAGAATATAATACAAATGTTTTACTTAATAACCGTTACCTTCATCCATCATCACATCACATCATGACACATTATATAATATACATAATCATAACAAAATCTTTATAACAATCAACATAGCAAATCATTCTCATGTACCTCGTTAACAAATTTTATTCATCATCTGATTGGCTTCATCATCGAATCAGTGAATCCTGAAGCGATTGATTAGAAGATTTGAGATAAAGAATACTTTGCATTGCTTTATCTCACATCTCGCATATTATTATTTGATCAATTTCGATAAATAACAAATTCGAAATGCTCCTTTATTTCCTAACAAAACATTCTTAAAACACTGCGTCCTAAATTTTTTTTATTCCCCGTTTATTCCTCGCATATATTTATATAAAATTATACCACCACGTCTCACAAATATTTTCTGGATCACAAAACATAAGATTAAGCTTAGCTGCTTTTTTTAATGTAAATTTACTTTAATGCATTGCGTTACTGAGCGGAAGTTGTTTTAATAAGGACTTATATTTTACAGATGTTTCATCAAATGGATCTACAAAATTCGGTTGTAAACAACAACGAATGCAAGAGCAATCAAGCTTGTCACATCAACAACATGCTGCAATAGTGCGTAAAATAAATGAACAACTTGTGCAAAATCATCCATCCCTGCATTTTATAACTTCACAAAGAAAATTTGAAGGAAAAATACCAAGGATTCAGGATAGTCAACAACGTCAAGAACGACAAAATCGGCAAGATTGCGAAAATCAACAACAGCCACAACAACGAGGAACAACCGCAATTGCCGCAAAATCACAAATATTAAGCTCTACATCAACCGCTTTCACGTGTGCACAATCAGTTGCATCGCCAACAATATTGCCATCAACTCAAATTCAATTATCGACAACGACAACAACATCGTCGTCGAACATTTCTAGTCATTTGCAGCAACCAGTTATTTATGCGACCATGTTACCTGTTGGTGGTACAACAGCTATAAATCGTACAAACACTACCCAGAAACAATCAATATCATCAGATCAATTACAAACACAAACGCATCACGGATCATCACCATCGAAAGCACAGTCACAAACTCACACGCAATCGCAAAGCCAATCGCAAAAGCAATCGCAAATACAAATGCAAACTGAATTGGCATCACAAAGACAAATACAGTACATAAATATACCAAGAAGTAGATCGAGTACCGATGGTAATGTTTATGAATTGCAGAGTAAAATTATTTGTGATGCAACGCCGTGTTACTCACAGCAGCAGCAACAACAGCAACAGCAGCAGCAACAACAGCAGCAGCAACAACAACAGCAACAGCAGCAACAACAGCAGCAACAACAACAACAGCAGCAGCAAGAGCAACAGCAGCAGCATTGCAATCAAAATTCTACATCTATCAGTATAAGCACTAAAGGTAAGTTTTCCTCTGATTTTAAAAATTTCTGTTTATAATTTTTCTTTAAAAATTGTTAATATCAAATTCAATAAAATTTATTATTTATATAATTTATATTTTTTATTGTAATATACCATCACCAATATTTGGATATAATTAGTTGAAAATTCGTTTTTTTTTGCACCGTAATAATTATTTTGATATTAAAATAATTATGAACATGGTTTCGGTAATTGTTTTTAGATGATTTAGGTTTTTTAAGGATTGGTTTAGTAGATGCCGTAATAAATTATTGTAACATTTATTTATGAAGCTTTATTTATTATCTTAAAAGCAGAGTATTTTTTAACAATAAAAATTCAATACAATCGAAAAGCCCATCAATTTTATTGCCTTTATATAAAAGCCCTTCAATACTTTCTGTAATTTTTGTGATATTTTTATTTTAAGATTTGAGAGAATGATATATATTTTTGAAGAAGCAGGAAAACAGATAAAATACCGAGAACATAAAACACAGAAAGAAGCTAAATTGGCGGGGAAATTTTTGTTGAAACCCAAACATTTTTATTAAATCCCGAAAAAAAAAAATTTTTATTAAATCGCGAAAAAACTTCGGGGTGCCGAAGTTAACAGCAAAGTTGACTTTATTAAAGGCACTTTAACTTTTATACACGCCATAATGAGTATCAAAAATAGTTCGAGGTTGATTGGGATTTTGCCATTAAAAGATTTTGAAGTTTATCATGTTTTGATTCAAGATTTTGAATTTTTGGATTTCGTTGCCATTGAGAAAATCAAAATTAGTAGATCAGAGAGAATATTTAAGATTTATCTTCGAGCTATACATCGAAATTTCTTTTTAGAAATTGGATTTTTATTCAATTCATAAAATATTTTCAAGCAAGCGCAATGCAGATCTTCTGCTCTTTTCTGCTCACTTCTCTTTCATTTGGATACTTTTTTGTAATGAACAAGACAACAATAATTAACTATTATTTATTGCATAAAATATTTCGAATATCATTAATTTTTATCGAATTATAAGACCTATTTTTAATCCGAAGAGAATTTGATCTTTTCATCTTTACCAATATTTTACATTTTCTCGTTAGCTTTAATTGACTTATTCATTTAATAATTAAAGCAAATTAACTGTTCAACAAAAACAGTTCCAAAAACGTTTGAGAAGGACGTACATTTTGAAAATTAGTAAAGGGCAAGTTCAATATAAGCGATGTATGGACGTATGGATTAGCAAACAAAGCCGGTTTATTTTGAATTTACAAGTAATTTGCAAGCTTACATGTTAAAACCAGGAGGAAGGAAAAGCCAATTTGTCGAAGAAGGGTTTATTTTTTTAAACTTTTTTAAAAAGAAATTTAAACCTAAAATGGGCATATCGATTTGAATTATTTATGTATGTCGTCGATCAACTTCTATTTTTTTTTCAATCTGTGCGATTTTAATAGGTATATTTCTTTTACCTAGAACTTATAATTATATGTTTTTTTAGACAGACAAAATCGTGAACGAAAAAACTCGACAATTAAAAAAAACAATCCTGAACAATAAGATCACCAATCGACAAAAACGCGACTATATTGCAAAAAGTAATAATGTTATTACTTTTTACTTTTTATGGAGTTTTGTTTACTAAGGTCATAATCTTTGCAGCGGCTAAAGGTCGCCATACACAAACACTTTTTTTAAAAGAATACTATTAGCATCGAAGCCGACCTTCTACTCGCTGTGGATTGCAGTCCTTGGCGCGATCAAAGGTCGCCATATACTAGCACATTTTTCTAATCATTGAGGGTTACAATCGCTGCTGCTGCAATAGGCCGCCCGTCATATGCGATATACTTTTCCGCGTAAGAATTTCGAGATTTTTTCATTCGATTTTGCGATTTTGTCGTTCGGGATTTTATTTTCAAATCTGAAATTTTGTTGTTTTAAATTTCTCTGGTACGTCTCTGTGATTTTTATTTGCTTTTGTCTTTTAAAATTTATATATATTGTTGCTAGTATTTCTATGTAGATTTTGTAACTTCAGATCTTTCTGTTTTTTTACTATATCTTCAAATCTGTTTCTTTTAACTTTTTTCCTAATTTCTGCAAATACAGTATTTTTTTGTTTTAATTTTTATTAAAGTACCACCTTTAATTAATAATATTGTGAAGAAAGTAAAAAAGCAATTATAATATTTCAAACTTATTAATGATCTATAATGTATAACATAAAAAATATCAATACATTGAAATACCAATTTTGATTTGGTATTATTTCTAAGAATAGTTAATCTAGTTTGACATTAATGCCAATTATATTGATGTCCTATTAGCGCATTGTTTGTTTGTTTTTTTTTTTGCAATTGCAATTGTTGAAACTAAAGTGTTAATGAATTAAGATTACATCGCAGCTTGTGTGAGCCACGAATTTACTATAATGTGCTTCTAAGATTAGGTTTTTTGGTTGGAAAATATTTATCCAATGTGGAAGAAATATTTATTTTCCAAACGGAAAACAAAATTAATAATTAAAAACAAAAATTGTCATATTTATTTTTCAATATTGTATTTAATTTCTATGGAGATTGTAGTTAAAAATATATTGTAAAACTAATAGCGAATTAAATATAACGGATTAAAAAAATAACTGATAAATATAATGATGAAATAGCTTTGTTTTGAAAATGTCAAAATCCTTTGCAAGACTTTTCAGTGGGTAGATAGACGATTTGCGTCGAAGATACAGAAATAAATCTTTATTATCGGGGGCGGAAACCACTTTTTACGGTATTATTTACAACGGAGACGAAGACATTTCAAGCCAGGAAGCCTTTTGATTTCGATTTAAATGATTCGACGAAAACTTTAGTAACAATGGCTCAACTATTAGATGACTACTGGTTACCCTAAGAGCTAATGAAATGAACAAATAAAACCCATATTGGAAGTCGCAAACGCGTATATTATTTAAGGAAGTGTATGACGAATTATATTGATATTAATATTGACTGTCCAACACTGAATCGAAGCATAAAAACCAAACCATTCCCATTCTGCCCTGTGGAAACGCAAAACGAATAACCTGAATTATATTTATACGCAAACAGAAAACTTACACTGACACTTCTCTTTTAAGGTAAATGTATGTTGAACTTTAACTCCAGAATGTTCTTAAGAAAACAATTTTAACAATAATTATTCAATCCTATCCATATTGAAAGTTTTCTTATATTTGTTGACTAATTTATACTTAATAATGTCTAATTTCGAAAAGATAACAATCTATCAAATATCGAATCGATGCATCGATTCTGCTTTTAGAAGTAAATGACACACGCATATTCTGAAGTAAGTTTTAAAGACGAAGAAAATTTGCAGAATTAAAAATTGGAAACGTCTACGTTCCCCCCTTACGTTCCACCAAGTCGGAGTAAACTCCTCTTACATGCTCCTAATTTTTAGACCTTTTAAAATGTTTAATTTTTTTTTAAATAATTTGTAAATGAGGATTTGACAAATAAAATAAAATTCCAATAGCAAATTCGTAAAAGGGATAAATTTAATAGACGTATACTTTCCAATAGTTCTTCCTAATTGAATTCTTTATTTTCACTGAAAAGAGATTATCTGTGCTCTTCACTGAATTCTAAGTTCCGACATTGTAGTTTTTAAAAACAACTATAGAGACGTTTCAATCCTGAATAGCGAAAAGTGCAAACATATTCTATTTCTTCTATAATCGTTTCGTAAAAAAGTGGTCAATTCAGTTATGAAGATATTAATGAAATTAATCTGAAAATTAAAGAATTTGGAAATTGTCTGGTCTTTAATAATTAAACAATAAATTATTGCGATTTAATATGCAATTACAAAAACATTTTTAATGATAAGTAGGTTTTGGATTTATACTTCAAATAATATCTTAATATTGTAAGTTAAATATATTTTAAAGAATAGTTTTTATCGAAATTCAAAGTTTTATTACTGAAATTTAAAACTATAAGAACATTTCATGGCAATTTATTCACAGCAATGAATTACATTCTTTGCAATTTAATGGACACAAAGTCTATATGGTATTAAAAACTATGAATTATAAATTTATTCAGTCATTACAAACTCATCTATTATTCATATCATACGAAAGGAATTAACCTCGATTTCTAAGGATAATATCTTCGAAATATTAGAGAGTATTGAAAAGATAGAGAGAGAGGATATAATCTGAAGGAAAAGTTTTTTGACAGGAGATGGATTTTCAATAATATAACATATTACTGGCAGTGGATTGAAAGCACCGCATGCATTTATGAACATTTTCAAAATTCTAACCATAAAATTCTTTAAAAAAACCAAAATCGTTTTATTAATCACATATTATAATGTTCACACTAACCCTTCATTTATTGGAAATAATTTATAAATATTTATATTCAATTTATGATTCTATTGCAATTAAATGATTACTATAGTTTTAAAATCCATAAAGGAAAAGAAATTCTACTGCAAAATTTACAATTTTTTGTGGTGGTAGCACAGCATGTTTTCTACTCAATTTAGTTTTCTTAATGCCTGTTTTCTAAAATCTCAATTAAATTTAACTATGGCACATTAACAAATATTCAATATTTTGAGAGAATTTTTCATGGAAATTTTTTGATATGGAATGAAATTTTATTGACGACAATTTAGTTTAATTTTAAGTGAGAATATATTAATTATAATTTTTATAACTACAGATTATTAATCCGTAGTTACTTCTGAAAGTCAATTCAATTGAAATCAACTGAAAACTAAAGAGTTTATTAACGATTAATGAAAATTATCCTCATAGTGGTCAACTCATTCTTTACTCGTCACGGGTATAAACCGTAATTATGAAATTCGGGTGTTCGTAGCCAAATCGTGTGATCAAGTTCGTGTGGTCAATAGTGAAAACAGAACATAAAGCAAGAGTATTAGTTTAATAATAAATATTAATCTGAGTACATTTAGTTTATTTGATAGAGAAATTCTCTGTCAAACCTAGAAATATAAATATGTATTTCTTTGAAAATATGAAAAAACTATGTTTTTATTAAATGAAGCACAATTAAATGAAATGACAACTGGCCTGCAAAGTGTCTTTTATACTACGCTTAGAGACGGAACTCTTGTAATTAATTGAATAAACAGTGAATATAAAATATTGTTCTTTTGATATTTCATTTAATTTCGAGGTGATAATTAAATTAATTTTAATTAAAAAATTAAAATCAAAATTAAAAAATTAAATTTATTCTGCGAGAGTTCTAGTAAAAGCAAAAGTAAATTCTAGTAAAAGTTTATTCTTATTTTTGTCGAAGACGAAAAGATTTGAGAAGATTGAGTAGAATTTTACAATTGGCAATGCTTTAAATTGTGTCGATTTAACATATCTTCTCAAAAGAGTTACCAGCATTCTAATTTTTTTAGATTTCTTGCCCTTGTTTCATAATCGATTATTTAAAAATCTTTTCTAAAAAATTCGATTTTTTATGCGCGAAGAATGAAATAATATAAAAGCTTTTATTTATAAATTATTGGGTTATTATAAATTATTAGAATAATTATTTCGTTTTAGAATAATTTGTAACAATTTGTTGCCACCTTATTTTTATTCTTTCATAGAATTCTTACATTGCTTTATTTATGATTTCTACCTTTTTCTTAACGTAATTTAATGTATTTTTACAAAAGATTTAATTTCATTTATTAATTTTGTTGTAAATTTGAGTCGTTTGTGCTAAATAAATTTTATTTGTATCTCTATATTCGATGCAATTGTTGTTGATTATGGGACGTAGACATAAAAAAGGGAATGTTCTCTTTCTGGAAAGAAAATAACATTTAAATCACGAGTTAGTTTTTTGAAATTTTAGTACTTTTTGGAAAATGTTTAATTTCTTACTTCAATTATTATTATCACATTTTTTATTGAACCAAAAAATTATATTTAAAACAAACAAATTTTTAAAAATTAAGACAATGTGGTCACCACTATTAGTTCGTCCCCGATGCTGTACACGACTAACTCCGATAACAGTAGCAACGACAACAACAATGTCATAACCACAGCAACTGATGCTAGTGGCCAACAATACCATTACATCGCCTCGACGGACATCGATGGTCATCAGCCACAATCAACAACAATTGTCTTCGAGAATTTCAACGGCACCGAAGTCGATGACAACGTCAATGCAATCATCAAATTCGAAAGTCAAAACGAGTCGGACGAGGAGGAGTACCAGACATTAAAAAATAGCGACAGCTTACACGCAAACAACGATATACAAATGGCATACGAAACAATCACAGCAACGAACAATAGTGACGTTGCAAATGAAACGGCAGATCATCAATCAACGACAATTGTCTTTCAAAATTACGATGGTGTTGGTGTTGGTGAAGGGGATGATAATAGTGTGATTAAATTTGAAGATGAATGCATTGAGGAGGACAATTATGATGAATATCAAACAATATCCAATGAAGATACGGAATCACAATATCATACTCAACAACAACAACAGCAACAGGAGCAACAACAGCAACAAGAACAACAACTTGAGCAGCAGCAACAGCAGCAGCAGGTTCAGTTAAATGTAATTGATATTCAAGACGATCAAATGAGTGAGAAGATCATCACGGAAACGGAGAGTTTACAAGGTCAAGTAACGAGCATTACCGTAGCGACGGTTGTCAAACAAAAACGTAAGCGTAAAACGCGTGTAGTCGCGGACGATGAACAGGGCGAGTATCTGGAGAAGATGTCCGTACGCGGTTTAGATATTCAACGCTACGAGCATATTATTGATGGGATATCGTATTGTTTAGTATGCGCTAAGAATGACATTTATAAAACGTTTAAAAACAAATACAGTTTCCAAAGACACGCCTATCTCTTTCACGAGGGAGATAATCGTAAAATATTTGCTTGCCCAATTTGTAGTAAGGAATTTTCGAGGCCGGATAAAATGAAAATGCATAAAAAAGATAAGCACAGCGACATCATTGAATCAACTCCAACAACTAAACCAGTGGAGGTGGGAGCAGATGGAGGAGTGATTGCGCCACCAAAACGAGCACGTAATGTCCCAAGAACACCGCGTAATCGAAAACCACGATATTCTTTTGTTGATGATGCGGCGACGTCTTCTACGACATCTACGGCATCTGCTAAAAAGCGTTCGACGAGAGTGGATAGCGTGGGTGATAGAGTCCAAACGGGCGAAACGAATTTAATTTCCGTAATACAAAATCAAACAACGAAACAGCAGTTGGATGAACAACAACAACAACAACAACAGGAAATCATTGTTGTTGAGAAGCAGCAAGAACGCCTTCAAAATCCTCGAGCAATACAAACGATCGATTTTAGTGGCATGATATTGCCAGGCGGTGCTCAATTGCAAATTGCCAATCCAACAGCAACATTGCTACAACCTCAGACTCGCGGACAGCAGCATATTTCCATAACGCAAGCTCCGCAGCCGACGCATGTACAGACTTCAAACGGAACAACATTGATCTATTCGAATCAGATTGATTTGCAACAAGCTCTGCTTCAACAACTACATGGTCAGAGTATTGTCATACAAGATCAAGCAGGTAATTTGGTACCTTTGCAAACATTACAACAACTGAATGCAATCGATGCTAGCGGTACACAAACGATTTATACAACAACAACACAACCGCGTACGGATGCACAGCATCAGCATCAATTACTACAAACGACTCTAACGCAAGCGCAGCAGCAGCATCAACAACAGCAGACGACATACCAACAACCTCAGCAACATATACAAATGCAAGCACACATTATAGCCCAACCACAACAACAACAACCTCAACACCAACAACATTTATCAATTACTCCTCATTTGAAGCAAGACACGACTCTAATTGTTAATAGCAATCAGCAGCAGCAATCACAATCGCAACAACAACAGCAACATCAACACCATCAACAACAACAACAACAACTCGCTACCCATTCCTCGCTCCATCAGACGGCAGCACACGATTCGAATCATTCCCAACAACAACAGCAGCCGCAATCGCATCATACAACTTCTAGTCAACAACATTATGAATTGAGCAATGTAGCATACCTAACATCCACAACAACACCAACACCACCAATTGCCACGACCACTCCCACAACCGAACAGCATATAATTGGCACGGTACAAAGCTATCAAATATTGACACCTGATGGATTACAAAGTTATCACACGACCACCGGCAAACTCGAAGCTGGTGAATTAGAATTGTGTCCTTATACGACGCTGACTTCTTCGGCAACAAACCCGCAGTATACATTTACGAATAACGGAAGTCTGACATCGTCGGATGGGCGGCAACAGCAGCATCAGCAACAACAACTGCATGCTGACGTTTTGGGCAGAAATCAAACTTCACATCAGTTCCTGGAGTTAAAGAATGATTTACTCGTGAAGAACACCGCCACTGACACGTATACATTAGATGCCTCGTCTATGTATCACCTGCCTTTCTCACCAAATTCTATGATAAATGCCGTCAGCGATGTGAACTCGTCACCCCTTTTGGAGGCTAAAGAGATTAGGTAAACTTTTTCCAGATGCTTCCAAACGATTTGTAATATTTTTGATTTTTTTTAAAAAAAGTTAAGCCGGTAATTTATTTCTTCTAGCATTTGTAATTTGTTTCGCTAAATGCGAAATTCATTCTATGATTACCTTTTTTTATACTGTTTCTGCAAAAAGTATTCTTCTATCAGAAGTATTTTCGTGAGAGTAATGAGTGAGATTCTTCCAATATGACTCTAATAATTAAGAGTAAAATAATTATAGTTTTGATAGTCAGAAACAGAGTAAAGTAAAAATTAGTGAACTTTGTTTATTTAATTTCTTTTCCTTTGTTTGTTATATTTTTTTGAAAGTAAATTTATTATAAAGTTTATGAGAATAATTTATGAATCTTTGGAGATTTATTGTTGTTGATACTACTACTAAAATCTAATTGAAATAACTACTAACACTACTAATACTGCTGATAATACTACTAATACTACTACTGTTATTATCATTATTATTATTATTATGATTATTATTATTATTATCATTATTATTGTTATTGTTATTATTATTATAAAATTTTTATCCTAAAAACGTCCGTTGCTTCATGTTTTGCGAGCAAAGGACACATAAATTGTCTTGTAATCGAGACAATCATATAATAATTTTATTTTTATTGGTTGTTCTTCTTTTAGTGAACCGTTTATGATGATGTAACTGCTTTAAAATCATTAGCATACACTAATCTTCAACGATCAATTTATTTTTTATAATTTACTTAATATGTTTAATTTCTGTGTGTCGGGGTTTAAGAGGAGTGATCAATGTATTTTCGATACCGGCAAAAATGTAGGTAATGAATACGAGTATGATCTATATTTAATTGTGTAAGACATTTTAACTGGCATTGGCAATATATAACTCGAAAACGAATGATAACAATATTGTCTATATGCTCTCGGAATAGTGGAACTAATGCAGGCTAAATATTAGTTAATCATCCTATTAAATCTAAATATCAGTAAACCATCGAGAATACATGGAATGCTTTCTCATACTGTAGGGAGCTTAATGAGAAGACTAGAACATATTTATATTTTTGCTAGTTAATACTTTTTTATTTTCTTGCCACTTTCTCGTTATCCTTGGGGTTTGAAATGGGAAACTTTCTCTAGACTTGAAAAAGAGAGGGGGGGGGTGGGGTGTTAAGTCAGGAAATTGAAATCAACGTATTTTTCAATGATTTTTATTGATATAAAGAAAAAACATATATATCCAATATAGTGTAAAATGATAATTTCGTTGTTTATAAAATCGACTAATTACGATAAAGCTTGTTCTAATCGATATTTTCGCGGAAAAATCCTTCTCAGTTTCATTTTTAAAAAGCCACCTAGAGGATAAAAAATGTGTCTCATTGGTAAGCTATTATATTTAAGATAGGTATACTATACTAACCACAATTTCATATAGTCTGATATAATTTTTTCTAATAGATTTTATTTTAATTAGATAGATAGAAATTATAATATAGTTTGGTATTATAATTTTTCTAAATTGACAAAATTTATTTGAATTCATTTGATATTTATTACTTTTATACCCTCCTCCTGAAGATAAGGTGGTATATATATTCCGTCCGTCCGCCCGTCTGTCTGTCTACCTATCTGTGGAAATTACGATTGCTGCCGATAGAGCTGATTTTTTAGATTTTTGTCATCAAGGAACCATTGATGAGAGAGAATACTCCCGCACAATTTCAAACGATTACCCTATGGGTTTCTCAGCAATAATGATTTCTATTACTAATGAGATCATTTATTCTTGAATGGCTCATGGGAATATAAAATCAACTTTATATCTGCTCTAGAAACTAAGAAATTCTCTAAAGATTTACTAAGTCATATGTAATATAAAAAGTAGGCGGAACAAATAGTAGTAGTGGAACGAATATTCTCTGTTAGTAGAAATTGTTTAGTATTGGGGTATGGGCGTAATCGGTCTACTAGTGCATTGGTATTTTTTTATTAAATAAAACTGCGAAGCCTCAATTTTCAGTCGATTGAAATTTTTGAACTGAAATTTTATGACAATGTTAAATATAATGAGTCCATAAAAACGGGCAGGGCGCGTCTAATATTATACTATGTTAAGAATTATAATATAAATTCATATTATACCAAATTGAAATTGATAGTTTGTTGAGCCTTTTTTTTATAACAAAGTAAACAGTTAAGTTTAAGTTGATATAATTTTTTTAATTATTACAAATTACTTTAATTAGATTAGTAAAAATATTAATATTTTGAAATTATAATTTATCTTTAATATCAATTAACTTCATCAGATTTTTATTAAAAGTCATAATAAATAGTGCTTGAGTTTCTAATTTCTTTTATTAATATACTTGTAAATACTTCGTATTGCGTTCTTCGAAAAGTAATTGCTGTACCGGCTTTTTGCATGCTCTCACCTAGTACTAAATTTAATAAATTTAAAGCCAATCAATGCTTTTAATGCAGTAGAATTCTGTCAGTACATTTCCATAGATTTCAAAATGTATAATTAAAAAACACGTCTTAGGTTTGAAATTGCTTGCGAAAAACACAATAATTTCTTTAGTAGAAACAAAGAAAATTACATTCTGAACAACCGACTTCATGGCTAATTTTTTGATATCAATTAGAAATTTATGTATGATTCTCACAAAAAATTAGTTTTTATTTCTCAACAATTTTTCAAACCATTTGAACTCATAAAGAACTTTGTATGAACTTGGTATTCAGATATTAATGTATATATTTGTGTATATATTTGTGTAATTTGTGTAATTAGCGGTAATGAAATTTGTAATTTAACATTTGAGTTTCTAAATTGTAGAATAGTTTTTCAAAAAAAAAATTGTAATAATTTTCCGTCGTAATAGAGCCCCGATTTATCACTCTCAGTTGAAGATGTATTAATTTTTTTGTTCAATTTTAATTATTTCTTAAGAAATGATAAACTAGTTAAAAGCGTCACGTTGTATTCCTTAAATTGCAATTAAATTTAATTGGCAGCTAACCGATGTCTTTTGAATTTAATTCTCTCAGGAATTTCCTATGGGACTTTTTCATGAGAATTACTTCAAAATATAAAATTTTCGTTTACATTTAAATTTACATTTTACAAAAAAATACAAATTGGAAACGAGAAAAACATTCCTATATTTAAATATTTTAAAAGTAAAACAGATTTAATAAAATTCGTTATTTTTTATGTGAGGTTAGATTTGTTTATACAAAATGACATTTAAAGAAAAACCAAACATCTAATCCTTAATTAAATTTCTTAATTAATTGAATTTGTCAAATTAATTCGTTTCTTTATCATTTAGTAAATTTTACCCCATCTAGATATCTTTTACATCTTCTAATTTAAAAAATTTAATTTAATTTAAACTAAATAATTTCGCCTAATTTTGACTATTTGAATTGTACAATTAAATTTAACTGAGAGTGAAAAGTGGGCTTCTTAGGTCTTTTAAAAAATGCTGAGTAATTAATTTCTTTAGTTCTATAGACATTTTCTGGACCTATAACTTCTTTCTCTTATGATACAACAAATTATCCAGTTATTCAATCTATATCGAATTTTTGTCTATAAAAACATTTCAACATTTATTTGTGTTAATAATTTCTTCTTTATTAAGACTATTTTCTTTTTTCTCTTTTATTTTTATGCACCTCCAAATGATTAAACAAACAAACAAACAAACAAACATCAGCTACGATATCACAGAGGCGGTACTATTAGCGCTCTAATAGTTAGTTCAAAATCCATACGATAAAATCTAGTGAATTGTATTCGTAAACTACGATAAACAAACAATTAAGCAATTGATTAAATTGCTAATATTAAAAAATTGGATTTATAATATTATACTATAAAAAAAACATTTACGCAAGCGTAGCAACCGCTCGCGGCAAGAAATTAACACCACACTTCTAATTCAAGCTCCTCACATACACTGAAAACTGTGTATTAGCGATCATATTTTTCAATAAATGGTCCAGCGAACGCAGACACTTCAGAAGCCTTTCATTCAGTTATACGGACTTTTGATTTTTTTTATCGAAATTATATCATGAAATAATAACTTTCATCGTTCGTAAAGCTGTGAAAATTTCTACTTTGTAGAAATGTGATTGATAAAAATATGAAATCGGCGACTGCAGTAAATGGCAATTATCATTTTTTTAATTATTTGTCCAACGTAAAACTGACCAAAAAAATCTGGTCAGGTTTAACGAAGGTATGTGGATTTTACATAATTGTTTGT
Source organism: Physocephala rufipes (assembly GCA_963966595.1). Taxonomy (NCBI): domain Eukaryota; kingdom Metazoa; phylum Arthropoda; class Insecta; order Diptera; family Conopidae; genus Physocephala; species Physocephala rufipes. The sequence continues at coordinate 30,292,639 of OZ016505.1, read as the reverse complement.
ATATTTTTTTGAAATTAATTAGTTGCTGTCAACTGTCATTTTTCTTTCATTGTATTGACATTTTGTGCTGTCTTGTTCTGTTTTCTATGCTCATTTTATGTTCTCACGCTCAATTTTAATACATATAGAAGCCTAGAGTAATAAATGTTGCCAGCTAGGACAGCTAGGATAGCTTTTAATTTTATCAATATTTATTTATCAACATTTTATTATAAGCAGGTTTTATTTTTAATTAAAAAATCAACATGAAGATTAATAAATTATAAATAATAATAATAAGTTCGATTGGTCTTGACGATGATCTATTCGATTTACTAATTTTAGGTGTCTTTTTTAACATGGCGAAACGTATTATTAAATATTTAAAAACATTCATTGAAAAGTTTTTAAATTATCTGCAAAAATTTTTGATGAAGTTCGCAAAATAGAACGTAATATTGATCTTGTACGGCATGAATAAATTCGTAATTCCGGCAACAAATTAGTCAGCTGTTTTTATTTGTCCAGCTTGGAATTGTATAGATTAAAAAGAGAGGGGGGAGTTGAGGGGTGTTAATATTGCTGAATTCTGCATTAATTGTGGGTAAAAATGCTTGTAAAACACAGAGAATAAATACCTTTAACTCTAAAGTCATACCCAAATGAATGAAAACTATAATATTTTTGGAGATGCATAGAAAACTTTTAATTTCTAACTAATGTATTTTGTTCATTCTGTTTATTCATTGATTATATTTTTCTATAATCGAGAACAATTTTTAACATAACAAAATTTTTTATCAATCTCAGTTTCACATAAATTTCTTATGTTTCTTGCAAATAATTTCCTCCTCCATTTCATGCAAAATATATCAAACGTATTTAAACACAAATTATATTTTATTTTTTAAATGTTCTTTAAAATGTTGCTTTTGAAAAATTTTGTTTAATTGTATTTTTTAAGTATTTGTTAAATGTTTATTTTAATTACTTTAAAGAGAGATTATTAAAAACGTCGAACAAATATTTAAAATTTTAAATATTTTTTTGAAATAAAATTCTAATTTATATCAGATCATATATGATATCCTTCCAAGCAAGTCAATTATTTCGAATGATTTTATAAATATTTTTTAAATATTCAAAACTCAAGATTTCACTTTAAAACAAACTTTTGCGTAGTTTCGATGTGATTTTATTGCATTTGAAATAAAAATCAATCTGTAATAAATATTTATTAATTATTTGTTATTATATGTTATTTTTAATGCGTTCGTAACGAAAAATTTAACAGACAGTCAGGTATTCAAAATAATTCTTAACTTTTTACTTGAAATAAATATAAAAAATTTGAATTATTTTTTTAAGATAAATTAAATATATACTCGAATTCTGATGAGCTTGCAGTAATTTATAATTATTTTCAAATTTTATTTGTTTATATAAATAAATAAATGAATATATATATATATATATATATATATATATATATATATATATATATATATATATATATATATATATATATATATATATATATATATATATATATATATATATATATATATATATATATATATATATATATATATATATATATATATATATATATATATATATATATATATATATATATATATATATATATATATATATATATATATATATATATATATATATATATATATATATATATATATATATATATATATATATATATATATATATATATATATATATATATATATATATATATATATATATATATATATATATATATATATATATATATATATATATATATATATATATATATATATATATATATATATATATATATATATATATATATATATATATATATATATATATATATATATATATATATATATATATATATATATATATATATATATATATATATATATATATATATATATATATATATATATATATATATATATATATACATATATATATATATATATATATATATATATATATATATATATATATATATATATATATATATATATATATATATATATATATATATATATATATATATATATATATATATATATATATATATATATATATATATATATATATATATATATATATATATATATATATATATATATATATATATATATATATATATATATATATATATATATATATATATATATATATATATATATATATATATATATATATATATATATATATATATATATATATATATATATATATATATATATATATATATATATATATATATATATATATATATATATATATATATATATATATATATATATATATATATGTTTATATATATAAACAGTATATGGGCGGTATCGCTGATACATTTGTGTTTTTCTTTTATATATATTTACGACATTACAGTGTGAGTTTATTTATTTATAAGATATTTCTAAAAATATATAAAATAAGCGGCTTAGACCCGTTGTCTTCGCTTTCAATTAAATAGCTTAATTTCCAGTTAAATTTAATTAATTTTCAAAAGTTAACGGATTTAAAATCTATGATTAAGAATTGTATTTATTAAATTGTGCTGTGGTTAAACAAAATAATTTGGAAATTTCTAAAAAGAAAATTTCGTATCCAAAAAATTAAAATAATAATAAATTGAGAAATATAATACATATTAGTATTTTAAGAATTAAGCCAAATTTTTCGTTTCTTACTTTTCAAGTTTTCAAGAATTATAAAGTCATAGCTTATTTGAATATTTTCAGAATTCTCCCATTCAAGAAGAACAAGATCTAAGATCTCCAGGAAATAAAACAAATTAAATGATCACTTAATAGTTTTCAGCTTTTTATAAAGTGCTCTATATTTTTGTTCTTATAAAGTATTCATTTAAAACAATTTTGAAATTAAATTGGTTGTTTGATCCACAATTTAGGATATTAGCTAATTTTATATTTAAGCAATCAATTAGCAAATTGCAATTTCTGCTTTCTGAAAACATAAGAAAGATCAAGAATTTCATTAATAACTTTTTCCATGTTTAACAAAATTTAATTGAGAGCTAAGAAATCGGGCTTGATATAATTTGTTCATTATCATATTTTTCGTATTATATTTTTTTTATTAATATTATAAATGTGTTAAAATCCATTTAAGTGTTATCGTATTCCTTCATTGGTCTTTTAAATATTTTAATTAACTTTTCTGTCACGAAATTGGATTAATAATCATCAACTTGTTTTTTGTTATAAGAATATATTATACCTATCTAAACTCCTAAGCCTAAAACTAAATCATATTTTTCTAACGTGAATAATTTTTCTTTTCCTTTCATTTCTCCTTCATTTGATTTGCTCTTATGTTGGTTTTGTTCAACTACACAAAATAAAAATAAACAAAACGACACAAAAACCAAAATAAACAAACAATAAAATTGGCAACGAAAAAGATTCTTTTGAGAAAAACACACAGAAATCGAAAACAATAATGAATATGAGAACAGATACCAAACCAACATTAATCGATGAACAACAACAATATCTACAGAATACAAATAATTTTAGTAACAGCAACAATAAATTCTCATCAGCAACAAAAATTGCAATAGCAGGCAATAAGTCAGATATTGCAAAATCATATAAAAATCAACCGACAACTGATTGCGTCGTCTCCACCTTTTTTAGCACGGCGGTAAAAAACAATTCGAACGAATTCAGCGAATCGAAGGAAAAATGTAATCGCTCAAATTTTGGAAATAGTTCATTATGGTCAGATGGCGGTGGCGGCGGCTGCAGTTTTGTTGATAAATTTACTGATTTTGTAATAAATGAAAGCCCTGCAAATATGGATTATCTCTTTACTAAAGTCCCCATACCTCTTAGTGGTGGAAATAACACCAAGAAAAAGACAACACCCCGACCAACACGGCCTCAGCAACATCCTACAAAAGCATGCCAAAAACCAACAACAACAGCAACTACAAAAACAGTAACTGGTCACAGTAAAGTTAATCATAGCAAAGTCATCGATAATTGCAATTCAGAGAGTGTTCATCAAAATCTCACAACTACAACAACTCCTCCTACTAGTCCTCCAATAAATGGCACAGACTATCATGTCATTGAGGAAGATGATGATGAATTAGAAATAACTACTAGTAGTAGTTATAATAATGGCAAAACTAACTACTCCCATCTCCCGTCTCTCTCTGCATCGAAAACACAAATACTACGTAAATTTCGTATACCCAAAGGAACAACGACCATAACATCGCGAGATCTGAACGATACCGACTGTCTTGACCGAGATCAAAATTGCGTCAATGTTAAATTATGCGACACCGAATCGATTTCTAGTGTTTCAACATCAAACGGTGCAACGGTATCAATTGCAATGCCATCATCATCATCATCATCATCATCATCATCAGATTTACTCAACGAATCGGATGTTGGACAACTATCATCAACATCGATCTTAACAGCCAATACTGCTCATCCAACGCATTCTGCACAGCAAATACAACTGCAAACAGTACAACCGAATGGTTCGGTGACTTGCATCAATTTGCCACCCAACACAATATTACTGTCATCGGCAGACGGTTCAATCTTGGCCACAACTTCAACGGGCAGACAACAACAACAACAACAACAGCAACAGCAAATAATTGCTATACAAGATTGGAATGGTGGTGGTGGAGGTGGTGACGTAATCAATTTGACTACAACATCAACTGCCAATCGACAGCAGCCAACATTATTGCTGTCAACAACGGCAGCTGATGCCGCTGCTGAAGCAATGAAAGCTCAGGTGATAGCGTAGGGTTTAATGGGTGGCCAATTTGGTCGATTTCTCAACAATGCCACCATCATTCCAACAACATATTTTTTTTAAAGAACAATTAATTGCAGCAACTTAACGAGAATTGAAAGAGAAGAAAAATAGGTAAATGCGCAAAGATTCAAGGATTTCCTGTGGCTCGTTAGTGACTGTAATATTAAAAGGCTTCTTTTTTTTGGAAAAATTTTACTCATTTGCGAGAAATAGCTAGCATTGAAAATTATGAATATTTGAAATGAGCGAAAATATCAATCTTTTCCGGCAATTGCATGACTTTCCTCTTAGCATAACTTTTTTATACCCTACATTCAAAGGGATAGAGGGTGGTGTGTACACTTACTTGCTCCATGTTTAGTGCATTAGAGGAGGCGGGATAAGTGTAGACGAGAATATAAATAATAAAATTTAAATAATTTAAAATGTGAGTTTAAGAAATGGTATATTTTGTCAATTTCTTGTAATTATTTTGATTCTGATTGTAAAATGCACTAAATATAATGGATATATCAGGTATGAGTTACAAAACAGTTCTCATAGTGCACATGAATATCATATATTTTTTATTATATTGTAAACCAACTACAATACAATACCTTCAAACTATATGCCATCAAAGAATTCTTCATAATTTTCAATGATTAACTAAATGATCCGAATGAATCTGCATAACGCGTGTACGAAATATTTTAGGAAGTCTGCATTTGTATATTATGCAAGTCACACAAAATTTGTTACTATTTTTGAAATGCCCGCCATAATAAATTGCTGTAATTATATGGTAGTGTAATTACTACTATTTTTCAATAATGAGATAATGACTAAATAATTCTGTTCCTGCTAACGTGGCCAACTTTGGAGTAGAGTAATGTAAGCAGCGGTAAATCGAGTCACAATGTATTGATTGCACACTATTAAATGGAAGAGGAGGGGAGTGGGAGGGGTGGTTAAGTAATTATATTTAATATATGCACTTCAAATGACACTTTATTAGTGCCGAACATGATGCTGCTGATTGTATTAAATGAAAACGGTCAAATATATTTTGTTTTATAAGATAAATGACATAAAATGGTAAGGTAAAAAATGGTATGCTATAAAATACTTCCTACTGAACGTTAAAGCTATGCAGGAGAAGCTGTTAGTTATTTTATTTATTATATTAAAAATGTTAAACGTATCCCAGGAGACAGCAATTTGCAAATCGTAGTCTTAATAGAAAGATTAAATAAGATCATTTAGATTTTAAGAAAAAGTCACTTAATTTCAGTTGATCCTAACAAATTTGTTTCTGATAAAGATTGAAAAGACTTTTTTGATTTTACCATATATGCAAACATATAAATTGTGACAAAAACCTAATAATAAAACCAAACTGAAAATTGTTAAAAAGATTTAATGAAAACATATTGAGGCAGAAAATCCCGAAGTAGACAGATTCGAAATTCATACCAATCAAGTTTAATGTAAATGTTTATGCATCGTCGGGATCATATTTTAAAGTTATTGTTGTAGGGAGAAACTACATATTGACTCACTAAAAATAAGATAAAAATCATTTAATAATGAACGCCAAATCTTGAACCAGGCAACTAAGAATGTAAGAATTATAAAAATGTGATAATACATTATTATTAATTATATACATCACATATGTTTAAAAAAATCTAAAATTCAAAAAGTGACCCCAAACAAGAAAAGGCGCTAGCCTTACAATTAAAACAGAATGGACTTTTTCGAGTCGGTCGAAATTTTTTAATTTTTTTGAAATCAATTTGTTGAGTAATGTTTCAACTATTCATAAAAAATGCATAGCAATAATTCCATTTATTTCATAAGTCATGTATTGCTCAACGTAATCAAATTATACACAAAGGCACATTATTTTTCCGTAAATTTTTTGATTTTCTGCCTCATTATGTTGCCAGTGTAACTAACCGGACAGCACTATTTATTTAATTTGAATATTTAAATTCTTTAATACCTGCGTTAAAATTTTAGTGAATCTTGTAATCCCAGAAAATATAATATTTATATAGTTATTTAACATGCGATAATTTTATGTTTCTGCTAATGAAATTTAATATAAGTTTATATATTTTTAATTTTAATTAGTTCAAGTATTCAATCACTAAATTAATTGCGTCTACATAAGAAATGTTTTGTGTATGTTTAGAAATTCATACGATACATTTTATTAGCTAAGATTTCTTCAAACTGCTTAAGTATTTACATTTATTTATTTATTTAATTTACGGCACCAAGCAAACAAACAAACCGAAAATTTAGCATAAGGAAAACATTGGAAAAAAACAATAAATATAATTTAAGTAAAAACTAACTTATTGCTTAAAATATTTCAAACAAAATTTATACTCTTGAATCATTTTAATATAATTAAATATTGCTAAAACTTAAAATCATGTATTAATAATGAACAAAAAATATATATACATAATAATAAATACATATGCATGTATTTCATAAATAAAATTGAAATTATTCATAAAATAAAAACGAAAATTTTGAATTTTTAGGAAGCACCTTTTGGAAGTAAGATTTGGAAGCACCTGGAAATCAATTTAACTCTTCCAAGTAGCGTATCTTTGACTTATTTTCAGAAATTTTAAATTGAGTTTCAAAACAATCAAATAGGCATCAAGTTTGTAGAGTTGTATTTCTGAAAAGTCAATTGGACTTCTGAAGAATGATGAATGAATGAATGATGTTAAAAAATTCAAACATATTCCAAATTTTCTTAATTTAATTTCAGGCATTTTCAACAGGGCTTCAGACTTTTACTGCTTCAGTTCCATTAAAATCTGAGGTCCATTAGATTGAAATCAAATAGCCTGAGACAAAATTGCAAACTTTGAAGTTGTCTCCTAAGTCTAATTAACTATTCTGAAGTTGAATTGAAAAATTCTGAAATTAAATTGAAAAAAATCTGAAACATTTGAATTTTTCTGAAGTCCATTTCATTATTCTGGGTTCAACTTATGAGGATCTGAAATACGATCGAAATTTTCTTAAGTACATCTGCAAAAGGTGCAGATCCTATGGCCACGAGGTAAGTCTTTAATGAAGATACCTTGCCTGTTTTTGACCCAATTTCTTAATTAGTAATCCCTAATTTTCAACCCCAATCCCAATACAACGAAGTTCCGAATAGTCCCGATGAACTTCGGGCGCAAAAACAAGAGGCAGCGAAACTTAATTTTCTATACCTCAGTTACTCAATCGAATCGAATCGTGTGGCGAATATTTTTAATTCGCATTGGCACCTAAATCTTAATTTCCTAATTTCGTCCCCTCGGGAACCATCCGTTTTCGTTTCGGGATCGGCAGGAGGGAGGCCTTGAAAGGGAACAGAGTCCACTGGGCCTCCGGGTAATGCCATGTCATAATCTAGCCAATAATTATTCCACAAAATGGCATAAACGTGAATACCTGATTCCATAAAAAAATCTAGACTCACTAGACTAGACTATATCATATACAGATATTAAACATTGATAATAAAATGATCAATTTTTTGGGATGATATTACATTATTATATCGCTATTTTGGCACGATGATTTACATAATTCCTTCCTTTTCAGCGTCATCGGCGGCAATTGTTTGGAATCGTTGGCGATAGGCAGAACTGTCATGAGACGAAAGCGGGCCAAAGTTGAAAGCAAATACATTCCATTATAAAAGTTATCCGCAACTATGAAAAGGAGCATAAAAAATATTGCAAGCGATTATTGCCTAATGTAAAAGAGTATACACCAAGGCCGTTTGATTAGTTGCTGACATTGTGAAGAAAAAATATTTTCTAATTAAGAAACATTTTACATTCGCGTCGTAAACATTTTGCAATAGTCCATTAGTAGATGAGAGTTGGCGGTGCTCTAATGGTCCCCCGTACTTCATTAAATATGTATGGGTCGCATATTGTAATTACGTGTGTCATGATCGTAGAGAATTTGAACATTCATTTTGAGAATTGTCAATATTTTCAATCTCGTTAATTCTGATTTGACTAAGTAAAAGTTTTCCCAGAAACCTGGTTAAAACAGTTGGCAACGGTATTATACATACATACATATATATATATATATATATATATATATATATATATATATATATATATATATATATATATATATATATATATATATATATATATATATATATATATATATATATATATATATATATATATATATATATATATATATATATATATATATATATATATATATATATATATATATATATATATATATATATATATATATATATATATATATATATATATATATATATATATATATATATATATATATATATATATATATATATATATATATATATATATATATATATATATATATATATATATATATATATATATATATATATATATATATATATATATATATATATATATATATATATATATATATATATATATATATATATATATATATATATATATATATATATATATATATATATATATATATATATATATATATATATATATATATATATATATATATATATATATATATATATATATATATATATATATATATATATATATATATATATATATATATATATATATATATATATATATATATATATATATATATATATATATATATATATATATATATATATATATATATATATATATATATATATAATATATATATATATATATATATATATATATATATATATATATATATATATATATATATATATATATATATATATATATATATATATATATATATATATATATATATATATATATATATATATATATATATATATATATATATATATATATATATATATATATATATATATATATATATATATATATATATATATATATATATATATATATATATATATATATATATATATATATATATATATATATATATATATATATATAATATATATATATATATATATATATATATATATATATATATATATATATATATATATATATATATATATATATATATATATATATATATATATATATATATATATATATATATATATATATATATATATATATATATATATATATATATATATATATATATATATATATATATATATATATATATATATATATATATATATATATATATATATATATATATATATATATATATATATATATATATATATATATATATATATATATATATATATATATATATATATATATATATATATATATATATATATATATATATATATATATATATATATATATATATATATATATATATATATATATATATATATATATATATATATATATATATATATATATATATATATATATATATATATATATATATATATATATATATATATATATATATATATATATATATATATATATATATATATATATATATATATATATATATATATATATATATATATATATATATATATATATATATATATATATATATATATATATATATATATATATATATATATATATATATATATATATATATATATATATATATATATATATATATATATATATATATATATATATATATATATATATATATATATATATATATATATATATATATATATATATATATATATATATATATATATATATATATATATATATATATATATATATATATATATATATATATATATATATATATATATATATATATATATATATATATATATATATATATATATATATATATATATATATATATATATATATATATATAATAAAAACGATTAATTTTATATTATCTTTGAATGATACGAGGTTTGTTCAAAAAGTATTGCGAAGGTTTCGCCTATAGCATTCTTCGATTGTAGTGGTTTGGTGCATCATGTGTTCTTACCACACGGTAGAATGGAATATATAAGGAATACTACTTGCAAGATATGAGCAATTTGTGCGAACGATTCAACATATATATGTTATATACTCCCCAACAGACTAGCTGCCAAAAAATTGAACACTCAATCGACGACTTTATGAGTATCAGTAAGTGTGAAGAACATGAGTAAAAGCATAACGCCACAAAAAATCAGATATACTTAACCATCGAAAACTCAAAATTCGTGATAAGATTTGATAGGGCCTCAGATTTTGTTTTCGTTGTCAAATGGCATTAAATGCCAGCCAGAAACGTTAAACACGTCTTATAAACAAACTTCTAGCGAACGGCAACGAACGAGAAGAAACACCATTCCAAGGATTGATATAAAATCGAACGTTACTTTAACAACTGTAGTACAATTACGAATACATTACATTCAAACTGATTGACAACAATTTCATGGCAGCACTAAAACCCTTCTGATCAGTTTTTGTTTACATTTATTTTGTTTGTTTACGATGGGACGCGGTGCCGGCTTTTTTTAGAAGAAAGCAATAACAAAAGTAATGAATGATGGATAAGCTTTGAATAAATTTACGCAAATGTGCAGAATGCATCAAAAAATACTTCCAAGATAACTCAATGCTTAGGGAAGCTTTTAGTTACCCATTTCAGATGTACAAAATTCTAAAGTTTAAAACTATAAAATTAAAAATTTATCACACCTAATTTAATGAAAAAAATAGGAGAGATATTTTGTTCCAGCCTTACAAAAACGACCTTGATAAAGGTCAGATTCCTAACAGCTGACACTGACAGCGAATAACGGATTTGCGCATTGCAAAACCTTCACCATTATACCTCTCCCGTGGTCCTACAGCTGCAAAATTAGAAACTATATTTAAGAACCAAACAATTTAAATATATTTTCAAAAATAGTAAAATAATTCCTTAGATTTAATCATTACATTGAGATCGATTTAGAGCATTATTTTTTAAAACTATAAATAAAAAATAAAGAATTCTAAAGTGTTGGAATTGCTAATCGGCCCAATTGCTGTCATTCGATTGTTTGCGACTGTTTGATTTTTGCGGATCGTTGCTGATTGCTTATTTGCATTAGTTGATTTCATTAAACTAATCTACACGTTTGTGTAGTGCTCTCCAGCATTTCATTGCGTGAAGCCGGTTAGCAGAAGTTTTATTTCGCATCGCATTATCGTTGTTTTTGATCTTTGGCATAATTTTTTGCCGTCCAACTTTATATTTATTAGTGAACTTTGATTTATTTAGCCTCCTTTAGTGATCGTATAATCAAATCTGGGTGTGAGTTGTTCTTAAATTCATTACACTTATATAATTTGCGCAATGGCTCAAGATGAAATAAAAGATATAGAAGATTTGTTCAAGTTGGATCCATATTTGAGACCGTTTGAGAGAGAAATACGTAGAAGGTCAGTATTTATTTCTGATTATATAAAAGTTTCTGTGTGATCTACGAGTTGACTAATATTTTGAAGGTCATGTCCTATATGCTGGTATAGATAGGATGTAGTTATACAAGAGTCCTGATCAACTCCAACCAATTTGTTGTTTGCAACACAAACGGAACGCGTTGCTTTGTTCCGTTGATTGCAATAAGGCCACACACAAAAATTTATTCTCCCCTTCTCTGCAGAATCGTCGGCAGAATTTTGACATATCGCCGCGACAGAAATCGCGAGAGATTTTCTATTTGTTTCTAGCATGATATTCCATTTGTATTAACGCTGCCGTCAGTTTGCTCGTTCCATAAGCTTCATAGAATTTCTCGCCACAGCCGGCTGTCGCAGCGCGGTTGTGCTTAGGGCGTTAACCCGCCTTAGCGGCAATGCTCACGCTCTTTATCTATGTGAAAATGTTGTCAATTTCTCCCAAGATTCTTATATTAGTTCCGATGGATAGTGGAGGCTGAAAATTATTGAACATACTGATGCTTTATAATATTAAATTACTAAGGAAACGAAGACGATATAATCGATTATAGAGATATCGTTGCTGCAATCGCTGTAGAAATGAATTCGAAAGCTGCGTAAGAGGAAACTACTGCTGAAAATTCTTCCTTTTACGGTTGATTAATTTGCTTTCAATTAATCTGCTGATTAATGTTAATGTCTTGCTTTTACGGTTGATTAATTTGCATTCAATTAATCTGCTGATTAATGTGCTTATAATGTTCGTATCATCAAGCTTTTCTAATTGCCTTTCAACTGTTTGACGTAACTATGTCGTCAAAACGTGATCCATTGATCAATATCAAACATATTAAAGGCAACTGGAAAGGCGAGACGATTCGAAACTGAAAATAATAAAAACGTTAAATTATTTAACTTTCGTTAATAGAGATAAGTTAGATTATTGTTTATTGATTTAATTTTTTATAAATTAGAATATTTAATAATGGACTATATGAAATACACTTATGTGCTACGGCTGACTAAAGGACGGTGTGGGGTGGACTTTGACGGAGCTCTGAGATGGGGGTTAATGGCCGGTTAATGTTAAGATACTCGTATATGATGTTCAGAACGAGCTTATTTAGAAGCTTTTCTTAATTAAAATGCACAATGAAAATGCTCTCACATGTAGCCTTCGTTCCATTGACATTTATTATATAAGATTAATATCCATTGTAGCGAAAGTAAATGTTTATACTATAAATTTTTGTTGTTTACGCAGACATGGTGTTCTCAAAGACTGGCTACGTAAAATCGAAGCTTCTGAAGGCAGTTTAGATGCCTTTTCCAAAGGTTACGAATATTTTGGTCTTCATATCTTGCCGGACAATTCGGTGATATGGCGTGAATGGGCACCGGGAGCGAGAAATTTATATCTAACTGGCGATTTTAGTGAGTTCATAAATGTCAATTAATTTCTCAATGACTTTTTATGATATCTTTAACTGGTCGATAATCTCTCTCCTTATCCCTTTTTGACGATTTAAAATCCGTTTGCAGACAACTGGCATTGGGAAAGTCATGAATTCAAAAGGCTGGACTTCGGTAAATGGGAATTGCATTTACCTGCCAATGAAGACAATACTTCCCCCATCAAGCATTTGAGTGAGGTAAAAGTTATCGTAAGGACCCAAACAGGTCAGCTTGTTGATCGTCTTTCACCGTGGGCCAAATACGTTCGACAACCACCAAAAGAAGCCAATCAAGGAGTTAATTTTAAGCAATATGTATGGAATCCGCCTGAACATGAACGGTATAGATTTCAGCACGCTTCACCCAAAAATACCCAATCCTTACGTATATATGAATGTCATGTGGGCATTGCCTCACAAGAGCCATGTGTTGGCACTTATAAGAATTTCGCTGATAATATCATTCCACGTATTAAACGTCAAGGATATAATTCGATACAAGTGATGGCAATTATGGAGCATGCATACTATGCTAGTTTTGGTTATCAGGTAACTAGTTTCTTTGCTGCTTCAAGTCGTTATGGCACACCCGACGATCTCAAACGAATGATCGATACTGCTCATGCTCATGGGCTTAATGTTTTGCTGGATGTCGTACATTCTCATGCAAGTAAAAATGTTCAGGATGGCTTAAATCAATTCGATGGTACTAATAGCTGCTATTTTCACGATGGTGCTCGTGGTGAGCATGCTCTCTGGAATAGTCGCCTTTTCAATTACAACGAGTACGAGGTTTTGCGTTTCTTGGTATCGAATTTACGTTGGTGGCTGGACGAATATAATTTTGATGGATTTCGGTTTGATTTCTTTTTGAATTTCGTTTATATTTTTATGTAAACTCGTATTATTTTGCTGTTATAGATTCGATGGTGTCACATCGATGTTGTATCACTCACGCGGCATTGGTGAAGGTTTTAGCGGTGATTATAACGAATACTTCGGTTTGAACGTAGATACAGAAGCTCTCAATTATTTGGCTCTGGCGAATTATATGTTGCATCAATGTAAACCTGATGTGGTAACGATTGCAGAGGTGAGATATCCTTATTATTCACCTATTTCAATTTTTAAGCGGCTCTTAAATTGTTAGAAAATTCGTTTAGAAACAACAAAATTGGACATTTATTTGATAATTTTTAAAAACAAGTTTTTAATGATTTGGGGATCAAATCATAGAATTTAAGTTTAAAAAGTTTTGATTTACTCCGACTGTTTGATGAATTTAAATTGATTTGAATTATATCAAATTATTTTTCCACCGCTTGAAAAAAATTCACCTAAAAATAATAAAATTGAAGATTTGATTCTACTTATTGATAGCTTTAAATCGACTAAAAAGATTTTATACTGCAACAAAATCTGTTTTGAAACGCATACATAAGTTTGCGTAAGAATAGATTCAGGTTAATTCAAACATTGCATTTCTAAAAAAATTTTGAATTATTTTAAGGATGTGTCTGGTATGCCCACATTATGTCGTCCTATTACGGAGGGCGGAATTGGTTTCGATTATCGTCTCGGTATGGCAATCCCAGATAAATGGATTGAACTTCTTAAAAAATATAGTGACGATCAATGGAATATGGGTAATATTGTTCATACCTTAACCAATCGTCGATACAAAGAGAAAACTGTCGCATATGCTGAATCGCATGATCAAGCATTGGTTGGAGATAAGACAATCGCTTTCTGGCTTATGGATAAAGAAATGTACACGCATATGTCGACATTATCGGGACCATCATTAATAATCGATCGCGGTATTGCTCTGCATAAAATGATACGTCTTATTACTCACGCATTAGGTGGCGAGGCGTATTTGAATTTTATGGGCAATGAATTCGGTCATCCAGAATGGCTGGATTTTCCGCGTGAAGGAAATAATGATTCGTATCATTATGCACGTCGTCAATGGAATCTGGTCGATGATAAATTACTTAAATATAAATTTTTGAATGAATTTGATCGTGCCGTCAACGAATTGGAGGAACAATTCGGTTGGTTGCATTCTGATCCTGCTTACGTTAGTTGGAAACATGAAAGTGATAAAATTATTGCTTTTGAAAGAGCTGGATTAGTTTTTGTGTTCAATTTTCATCCAACTCAAAGTTTTACTGGATATAGGATAGGCACAGATCTACCAGGAACTTATCGGGTTGTTCTCAGTTCTGATGCCGAATTATTTGGTGGCCAAAATCGTATTGATGTAAATTGCAAACATTTCTCGAATCCAACTGCTTATGCCAATCGTAATAACTTTATAGAGGTAAATCTTTTTTGTGTTCCTTGCAATTATTTGAACGTCAATGACTGTAAAGTATACTGTTGGCCTCTGTATTCTATTGTGCTTATTCCAAGTTCCGGTTCGTGCAGCCAGTCTTTTCAATTGTCTCTCAACTGTTTGACTTAGCTATCTTCCTCGAGACGTCACTCATAGTAGTATCAAACAATTAAAAGGCAACCGAAAAGACAACAAGGATGATTCGAACCCTGGAATAAGCACATATATGTGCCTCGCAGTTCCATATTTCGCAACGCCTTGTCTCGTCTCGAATTTACAGTTGCTTTTCAACTGTTTGGCATAGCTTAATTCAACAAACAATTGAAGGGCAATCGGAAAGACGAGAGTATACGTTCTGAACTATGGATTAGGCCCAACAGTATTTGTGTGTAACTTTATTTTAAGAGTCACTATCTCGTTTCGTTCCGTTTCATCAAATATTATCACAAACAGTTAGAAAGCAACGGAAAGAAATGAGATTAGAAGTAGACTTGAAAGAAGTGCATTAAAGATGATTGAGTTAAAGCAAATTACTAAATTTTTCCTATATCTTTCAGGTTTACGCGCCTTCTCGCACCGCTGCTGTTTATGCTCGTACACCAGAAAATTAATTCTGACATAGGCATAGCTTATATTAGAGATATGGAGATAGGACACTCGCGCTATGCATTTTTGGCATAGGATCACAAAATTGTATATTTTGCTATGGAATCTAGTATGTTTTTCTAGAGATATTTTTACCAACGCCATCGTCACTCGGGTGAAAGCGGTTTTAGGAGAAAATCTGTAGAAAATTTGTTTGAAATCATTGAACATAAAATCTATTATTTCTTTTTATTTGATTACTTTATATATAAAATATGATTCTGTAAACAGAAACTGAAGATTAATATAGTTAGAATTAATATCATTTTGGTAATGAAAGAGAAGCCGAATTAGGAATTACTTCTCTGGTATAAAACGAAGCTCAGGTAAAATTATTTCACCGGATATTTAAAAACTAATTACGAATATATATACATTTCTGTAGGATTTTAGGAATTATATATATTTCACATCCTAAAACAAAACCCACCACTATTATTTGTGTTTTGTGAATATTATACTTAAATATCTATGCAAAACGTGCTAAAACGTTGGATGTGCAAAACGTTTTCAACACACTTGAAGGCAAATATGGCATTATACTCGTTAGCAAAGTCACGGAAAACAAGAACAACATCGTACGAGTTCTCACACATTCTGTACGCAAATTCAACAGACCATACAGAATGGCCGTTATAACGAATTTATATTTTACAACAACGAGAGTGTCTTAGCTCTTTATCTCTGATTTATATTTTAAAAGCAGTAATATTTTATATTTTTCATCAATAATGAATATGCACGAGTTCCTTAGACGTTGTCAAATGAAACTTATTATGTACGATTTTATTGTTTTTTGTATAAAAATAAAATATATATATTGCTATATATATGTGTTAGCATGCAAATAAAAATGTTGAGTTTTTTTAAAAACGGAGCCCTTTTAACTTCAAAACTATTAAAAACATTTAACTTTAAAACTAAAAATAACCAATCACTAATAATCTACGCAATCAGAAGTTCTCTAACTTAGTCAACCTCTCCACGTTCTAAAATTATATACCCAAAAAATTACACTCACTAACTCCTGATAAACTAAACTCTAATTAAGAGCAATTTGCACATTAAGAACACTCCTAATTATTGAAAATATTTGAAATAAAATCAACAAATTCGTATTTAATCATTCCATCTCATTTAATAGTGAATTAAATTGACATCATATTACATTTTCTGACTTTTATTTTAAAAATATACTTAATTAAATATTCAAAAATAATATAAAAAACAGTACCCAGCATTTTAGTGTTTATCGGTCTAATATAATGTTTCACTTTGGCCCCATATTAGAACAGAGTGCTTCGGCCCAATATATCGACCTTCAAACTAAATCAATATTTTAATTTGTTTCTCACATACATTTAAGAAAATTTACAACAAATTCAATTGGATAAACCCAGATTTATCTATGTCCCAAATCCAGATTTCTAAATCCAGATTTTCTGAAATCTATCAAAATTCGGTTTGGGAAGACCGTATTAGTATCTTTACCACATTGTACTATTTTATAATTAGTAGTAAATATACTATTTTTTAAAAATTTGAAATAAATTATAGAAAAGATTATAAACACCTATAATTTCAAAATATAAATTTTTTCCTATCAGAGTAAAATTATTCTTTTCTTGACATCCACCCAGTCCTTGTTTATCGAAATTTTCGATAATAAATTTTGGTCAATTTTGTTATCAGTACATTCCAAATCAAGACTGTTGGTGAGTTTGATCAGTGGACAATCCATTTATACTCATTCGAGCCATTATAATATTCTCTCTTACTTTGCTGATAAACAACAACAAAATGCTGTCATTTGAGTATGGCGCAGAGTTCGCTCGTATCGCATGAATCCAAAGTTTCGATGTGTTGGCATACGGTTACTACGAGTATTGGTAATTTACTGAAATGTTGTTTCAGCCCGGTCTAAGAAAAATAGGTCTAGTGGTAAATTCGAAACTGAAAAATTTGAATATATTTACTAATTTACTTACCAGTAGAGTTTGAGTCGATGGAATGTAAAACGCAACTTTCAAATCTCGGCAGCAATTTATGATAAATGGACGGAAGTTAGAGAATGCAACGGTGCTCGTGAGATCGTATTAAATGATCCAAAAACACGCAATTCCTTGTCGAAGTCAATGATGTGTTCGATATTAGAAGGTTTAAATAAAGACCTCGACACTAACGATATCCGTTGCATTGTTTTGTCAGCAAATGGCCCAATATGGTCGGCTGGTCACAATTTTAAGGAACTGGTAAGTTTTGTTTACACTTTGTGATGGCTTAAAACTGAGAGTCATAAAAATCCAATACAAGGGACAACATAATGCTCCTGGTGAGGACAAGGAAATATTTAAGAAATGTGTTGAAATAATTGCTACAATGCAAGCATTACCTGTACCGGTAATAGCTAAAGTAAATGGCTTAGTGGCGGCGGCTGGTTGTCAGTTGGTTGCTTCCTGCGATATTATCGTATGTTCCGAAAAAAGCAGTTTTTCCACTCCCGGGTAAGTAAGCTCGCGATTTATTTAGAAAATGGGACGGGATTATCGTTACATAGATCGCTGTTTTTGCTGGGTAATTTTTCTTGTAGATTAAAGCTATACGGTTTTTATTGCTCTCGCAAGGTATGGGAGTTATAGATCTCAAAAGTTAAAATCATTGTGTCTATAACTTGTAAACTGCAAAATAATAATATAGTCGAATAACCAGCCAGTAGTAATGTTCTTCGTTTGTACAAATACATTTTGCTAAGAGCTTTCCGCACGTGGAAGAATGACTACTCGAATTCAGTATTTCCACTTTTGTCCCGGAAACCAGGAAAACCGAGAAAGCTAAAAATTAGAAAAATTATGTGTCAGTACTTCCCGTCACAATATAAATCTTCTACTCTTCCTCGCACGGCAACCCTGACAAGTGTAACTGCGAAATGGTTTAAGGCAATGATAAGGAGAAAGTTTCACAGGAGAGATGAGATAGGATAGCAATTCAGAGCAAAAAAATATCACAATTATTTTGACGGTCGAATTATTTTGGCCGTTCAGAAATTGACAATATAAAATAAATGTCTGTTAACAACGCCGTGTTTTATGGCGTTTCCTTTTTCGCCACACAGTTCTACACACACCGAGAATTTTTAGGTTCAGATCTGCACTAAAAGCAGTTGCCCTGTTTTCAGACGACATTATAGTGCTCTGCTCCATGTATATCGATATTGCAAAGAATTATGCATTCCCGTTTATCCACGGCACAATTTCGAGAATAGAATACGAGAAATTTTTCGAGGTAGAATTTTCTGTATAATAGAAATATAAAATTGCAAATTTTTTGAAGGATATAAAACGCCATTAAAGTTTTGGGTACTTTTCAGGTAGCGAGGAGTACGCGAAAAACCCACGGATAATGTAAATCTCAAGGAATAGATTTTTGAAAGAAACCATGGTAGTATATTTAAGTAATTAAAAATGAGTGAAGCAAGAAGATATTATTATTGAAAATAACGCTTTATTATATACAACATAACAAATTTGGAAATACGTTTACTCGTAAATTTCCCCCGAGTTTGACCAATAAAACTGTGCAAAAAGCTAAAAAGTTATGGTTTCTAAATAGAAACAGAATTGAATGGGTTATTTACATATATGTATATAAAAATATGCATAGAAAGAGGTACTAAAAACCGTTACCGGATTTAACCGTTTTCTCGATAAATTTGATTTTGAATTGTGTGTTTCTCGGTTTTCCGGGAAAACACAATTTTTTTCCTGGTTTCCGGGACAAAAATCAAAAAAATTTTTTGATTTGAAATGTGATTATGCAGAAACATGTTAGGCCCTTTTGTTGTTTCAAGAAAAAACTTAGTTTCACTAGTAAACTTAAGCCAAAAATATTTGCTATTTAAGGATTAATTATGGCTTATTTTGTTCTACTCCGGGAATTGCCATAGCACGAACTATGCCACGTTCTAAAGCCGCTTATATGCTAATGACCGGGTTACCCATATCAGGTCAAGACGCTTATATATCAGGTAGGCTCAACTCTAGTTAATCATGATTGATGTTCTAACATAGTAAACGCATTACAGGTCTTGTGAGCAGAGTTGTTCCACAAGAAGAACTCAATGATGAAGTGCAAAAGATTGTTGATACCATCAAAGGTAAAAGTCGCGATGTTTTGAAATTGGGGAAAGAATTCTATTATCAACAGATAAATATGAGTCTTCAAGAGGCTTATTGCAATGGGGTTGAGGTATTTGTTAGACCATGAAACATTAGATAAAAAAATAATCGCATGAGTGCATTTGTTGGTTTAATTCAGGTAATGTCAGAAAATCTTCGACTTCCGGATGGTCAGGAAGGCGTCAAAAGTTTTCTTGAGAAACGAGCCCCGGTTTGGAAGAAAAAGTAATCTATGCGAGCCAGTATGATTGAGTAAAAGGATTAATGAGCATCTTTCGTTCTCATCTCAATTTTCAACTACCGTCGGGGTCAGTTTAGGTTTTATTGACGACGATGGAGAAAATTGTTTTGGATATCTCTTTGGAAAGGTCATTACTGGTAGAGGTTTTTAATTTAGAATACCTTCTCAATTTTTTTATTTATACGCCTAGCGTGAATAATAATAATTTCTTATTTTTGTGGATATGAAATTAAATGGAGCACCTTAAGCTCGTCTTCGGCAACCCAAAATAATGATATTTATTTCTTGTCAGAAACTGTTCATTCCATATTTAGCCATACCAATTTAAATTGATTAGCAATGAGTTTAAAAATACACATCCTCTCAAAAAACCTACAATTGGATTTGCAGCCCTGATAACTTCAAAACGAACACACCCATCAGTAGAATTCCATCACTTCTGTTAATCTGTGAACAAATGAGAAAGTGAAAATTGGTTGAAATATATGCATAGCATACAAATTCAGTAATTCAGTTCATTAATTTATACAAAAGTATTTTATATAAATGTTTATTAAAATTAAAAATTGAGATATCCGAGAGTTCTGGTTAAATTAGTTGGTGCTGCCATCTGTATGTCGCTATATAATATCAAAATTCGCATCACCTGTAATTTTCGCTAAACAGTCCTACCAATGTAAGCGTCAATGAAACGCCATCATTCATTTTTGGCTCTGAATGATTGGAGGGCTGATTCTACCACAGTAAAATTGGAGAAATTAGTTTTAGTAAGTGTATTTGCATATTTAATGAATATTTTTAGTGTATTCAAGACTTCATTACACTTGTGAGCAATCGTGTTTTTCTACGAAGTAGAGAAATTGTTTTCTCGAAACGAAGCGCTACAAATGTCTGATAAATAAATATAACCTGTACATTCACGCATCGTCGACCATAACAATTTTATCGCTTTGGTGTTAAATATAGAAAAAATTGTTCTATTTTTCAGTATAAGTGTCCTTGGTTTCTCATCAGTCCAAACGTATAGTTCTTGCGATAGAAAAAATGGCTGAGTCGGATGATGAGTATGATCGCAAACGTCGTGATAAGTTTCGTGGCGAACGTAGTTCGGGTGATAGTTATCGTTCCGATCGGCGTGATGATCGTCGTCCGGTTGTTGGTGGTGGTGTCGGTGGTCGTGAAGATTGGGCAGATCGGTAAGAGCAATGATCCAGATAAATAGTACATATATTTAAATTCAAAATCTTTAACTACAATTAATTCCTAAATTTAGGAATCCTTTCCGTGGCGGAGGACGAGCGCGTCCTGATTATCGTGATTATCGGCCTCCACGTGATCGTTATGGATCGCCTGGGCGAGAAATGCCACCAGCGAAACGTATGCGACCTGATTGGGGTGATGAGTTGCGTGCGGGCCATCGTTATAGCGGTTTGTATAAATGTATGGGGTAATTGTGGAGTTTCGTTCGAGCGCTGACCACTGTGAATGAGTTGAAGAAAGATTGCAGGAACTTCATAGTTTTATGTGAAACATATCGTCATTGTTTATCATTTTTACTACGATTCGATAGTATTTCGACAATCCTAGGGTGGTCTGTCTCAATGTCGGGACAAACGGAAAACAAAAATAACAAATGCATATATAATCAACTCGTTCGTAAATGAAGATTATATTTGCACTCATTTTTTATAAGGATAACTAAAACAAAAGTGCGACAGGCTTTTATACGTTATTTCCACAATTATGTCGTTAATTTTGATATTAATGTTTCCGCGAGATATATGCTATGTTTTATTGAATTTTAGCATATGATCCATATCTGATGCATGCGTGGAATGAACATTATGCTTCAACTCATGGTCTGCATGGCGGGGCATATGGTCATGCACCAATGATACCCCATTTACGTGAACAAAATCTCAACAGCGACTTACTAACACAACCAGCTATGTTGACACTTAAGCAATTCTTAGACACTCAAGACGATGGAATATCAGATTCTGAGGTTTTGCGCAAATATAGCGAATATAAATTGGAATTTAAGCGTCAACAATTAAACGAATTCTTTGTCGCGCATAAGGATGAGGAATGGTAAGTTAGCATAGTTTCATAAAAGAAATTTAACAATAATTTTAACTCGACAGCATGAGATATTCAAAAGGATCAGAATTTAAGCGAGCAATATGCACAGAGCATAAAAAATAGCTTTACGCCTTTGTTGTTAAATTTCATTTGTGTTTTATATTTGATAGTAATAATACCTCAATGATTTTTTCTCTTCAATTTATATTCAAAAAGAAATTAATTATGCAATTGAATGACTTTTGCATTAAATCACTTTCTATTAGTTTTTAGTAATTTTTTCTTAATCAAATTAAACAAAACTAAATCGAAGTATAATCAAGTTTTTCTCTGCAGCTGTTTGCGTATGGCGTGCATAAAAATTGCTGTTAAACTCTGAATAAGCAGCATATAGAAAAATATATGCGCATCTACTACTACTGCTACACACGCATACTCTTCTACCTTCTCCTCGACTGATACATTATTCATAGAGAATTGATATTTTTTTTGATATAACTTTGCACTTGGCGAGCAATGCCAATGTGTGTTCTTTTAAATTACCGCGTTTTAATTTATTCGCTTATACGATATCACTCGAAATACATTTTAAAATAATAATAATGAAAAAAAAAAAATAATAAAATATGTATACCAGAAGAGGTAAGATTTGGGAATTTAGCTTAAAATATTTTAAAAGAAATTTGCAAATATTTAGTTAACAATTTATTTAAGATATTATATTGGAATTTAAATGAATGACTGCAAGGACCAGGGAAAAATGCGTACCATGATGTGACAACAGCAGTTTCGGAGTTTATGTATTGCTAATTATTGAATTTGTTTTGATTGTACATAAATACATATATATTCATCCATATATACATCCATCCATATAAAAAAAATAAATATAGTGAAGTTATATTTTTATTCGAATGCTTTGTCATATAAGTGTAATTTAGTATTTTCTGTGACTCCACAGGTTCAAGAATAAGTATCATCCGGTCGATAGTGTTACACGAATGGAGGAGCAGTTAGGATTCTTGAAGGTAAGGCAGTTTTTGCTAATTGCTTATCTTTATCAAAAAAAAAAAAAAAAAAAAAAAGAATATTCTCTATCAGAAAATATGATAGATTTTTAAGAAAAGGGTTATTAGGTAAACCAAAACACTTCTGAACAACGTTTGGAGTTTTTGCACTGCTTCCGTGTTTTCTTAACCACATGTGATGGTTTCTGAATTATAATCGGGGATTTCTGAAATACAAATGACAATTTCTTAAATACATTTGAGCTATAAAAAGTACGTTTGTAGTACATTTGATCGTGAACGACGGTTTGTAAAGAAATTGGTTTCTGAAGCACGTGTGACGATATCTAAGACAAAAATACAGTGGAAATACAGTCTGAAATGCAGTTGGTCATTTCCGAACTTTATCGGTTCTTTCTGAATTACCTTTAAAAATTACTTATATAAAAAAGAGCTATTATATAGCTAAACCGGTAAAAATCGTTCCTAACAAAAAACCAATTTAATGTTATTTTTTCAGAAACGTGTTGAAGTGTTTAATGAGCTACTCGAAAATGAATCCATTAAAAGTGTTTCCGTTGATACCAATCAACAAGACTTGCTTCTACGACTTCTTGATACAGTTGTTATAAAACTGGAAGGTGGAACCGATGATGATTTGAAAATACTTGATGAGAAGCCAAGAGACATTATCTATCCAGATCGTGTGATAGAGAAAAAACCAGAACACGACGATGATGATGTTATTATTACATCTGTAGAGAAGAAAAAGGTTCACGAAGATGAAGGTGAGCCGAAAATCGTTTCACCACGACAAATTCGGCGAGCGGCTGCAGCATCAGATGACGAAGAGAATTGGGATGAAGATGATGATGATGATGATGATGATACTCCAAAGAGAAAGGGGGATGAAGAAGTTGATGATGAAGAGAACGATAAATTTAAGGATGACGATGAAAAGAAAATAGAAAGAAAACGAAAGCCATCGAATTCCGATTCGTCGTCGTCATCGTCATCGACAGATTCTGATACGACTAGTTCGAGTTCGAGCGATGAAGATGAGGATGTTGACAAATCTAGTGATAAATATGACCTTGCTAAAGTCAAACAAGAAAAAGAAGACGAGTATGAGGAGAGAAAAGCAATAGCAGAAGCAGAGAAAACTGTTGTGGTGAAGGAGTCGCTTAAAGTGGAGAATGAGACGGAGATTGAAAAGCATGGACTTAATGGATTAGATAAAAAGGATGGCGAAGATATTGGTGATAATACAGATGAAAATATAATCCGAAATGAAATTCAGATAACTGATAAGGTAGACGCAACTGATCAAGCGCCTCAAGAAGAGACAGAAATAAAAAAGCAAGGGACAGCGGAGGTTGATGATGCGGTTGAATTAAACACGTCTGCGGTGTCTGAAGAGAAATCAACTGATGAGAATTTAACAAATGAAGCCAAAGGAGAGAACAGTGAAAATGTTCCTCCTATTTCTTCCAAAGATAATTGCGACGATGTTGTGGAAACAGAGCCAATCGATGTTGACAAAGAAAAAGATAAACCGAGACCACGCGCCTTACATCGCACATCATCCATATTTTTGCGTAATTTAGCACCGTCAATAACCAAAGCTGAAATTGAAGCAGTTTGTCAAAAATTCGAGGGATTTCTGCGCGTTGCTATTGCTGACCCTCTTATAGAACGACGTTGGTATCGTCGTGGTTGGGTTACTTTCAAGCGTGATGTTAATATTAAAGAATACTGTTGGAATTTAAACAATACCCGATTACGCGATTGTGAAATGGGTGCGATTGTCAATAGAGATTTGAGCAGACGAGTACGACCGGTAAATGGCATGACTGCACATAAAACTGTTGTGCGAGCAGACGTAAAGTTATGTGCTAAAATTATTCTTAATTTAGATGAAAAGTTTAAGTTGTGGGTAAGTCTGAAATTGCTTAAAATTTGATAAATTATGAAGAATGATTTAGTTGTTAGAATTAATAACAAGTTTCTTTGACTTTCCAGTAATCGGTTTTCAAAAAAGCCTTCTATTTCCAAAGAAATTCGTAGAAAAATTGAATTGAATTAAATAGAATTAAAAAGTGTAAACAAATTTTGTTTTGCAGAAAAATGCTGGCGAAAAATCTAAAAGTACTGAAACTGATAAGAAAGAATCGGATAACGCCTCAAACAATTTCGGGTTTCATTCAAATAATCCGATATTACAAAACATAACAGACTATCTTATAGAAGAAGCCTCGGCAGAAGAGGAAGAACTGCTGGGTATAAGCGGTAGCGATGGTAAAGATACCGAAGGAGGTGAATCACTCGAACGTGATCCTCAACTGATTTCTGTTCTCGACGGTCTTATTCTGTATTTGCGTATTGTGCATTCTGTTGACTTCTACAATCATTGTGAATATCCCTACGAAGATGAGATGCCAAACCGTTGCGGTATTATTCACGCACGCGGTCCTCCGCCACAGAAAATCGTACCGAATGATATACAAGAATATATTAAAACCTTTGAAGGTAAAATGCAAACATTCCTGGCACAAACCACAGAGGTCGATGATGAAGAATTAAAGAATTTAGGTGGCAAAGATCCCGATGTAGAAGTTGAAAAGTTTGTACAAGCAAATACTCAAGAATTGGCTAAGGACAAATGGTTATGTCCATTGTCAGGCAAGAAATTCAAAGGCCCCGAATTTATACGCAAGCATATTTTTAATAAGCACATGGATAAAGTAGACGAAGTACGCAAAGAAGTTGATTTTTTCAATAATTATTTGCGTGATCCAAAGCGGCCTCAATTACCCGAACATCCGGGAGCTACAAAGCGAACTACTTCGGAAACAAGTGGAGGGTATTAAAATATGATATAATTCAATAATATATTTTGGTATTACATCAATATTATGGTTTAATTTTCGTTTAGATATCGACCACCTCCTTATGCGCCTATGTATTCACCTTATGCAGCATATGCTCCACCCATGTTGATGCCGCCACGTGGAGGACGAGGATACGGTGGACGAAGGTTAGTTGTATTTTCAATTTTAGAATTTCAATAGTTCCGAGAATTATAATAAAGCGCAGGAGGTTTTTAATTAATTCTCCTCTACGCATTCTGGTAGTAGTTAGTTGGTAAAGACTGGTAGAGGATTAATATAATTTAGGATTTCTAAGTAATCTTTGTATTACTTTTCACTTAGCCGTTTTAGGCTTATCCAGGGGTTGGAATACATCTCAGAAAAAGTACTCTTAAAGTCAGATATTTTTTCGTTCGTAAGCAGTATTTAAATGTTCATTGGTTTTAAATTGGTTAAATGTTCTTGGTTTATCTCAGAGAGTCACTGACTCATGAGATAGGGCACCAACATTATTTGTAATAATGTTGAACGACATTTCGAGTCGTGTCTGAATTTGGGACTAACCTCTTTGTAATTTGCTCAAAGGAAATTCAGTCATTGCAAATAGAGCTTATGAAAGAGAACAACAAGGGATAGCGATATCACTTTGTTGTGAATATCGTTTTGTTAAATTTTTAAAACGAGTAGAAAAGCAAAACAATGTAGGAAATAGGGTAAAAGAAAATATATATAATTGCATGGGAAATATGAATAACTGGCGTTCAAAACAATGTCGATAATCAAAAACAAATATTGTTCAGACTGGGAAAATTCGTATGTCGATCAGGCGAAACGATTAAAACGTTGTTTCGTTGTTTCTTCGCGAAATGCGGTCTCAATAAATAAAAGAAAATTTGAATTGCGTAAATATTCACGACTGGGTGGTGATGAAACAGATTGCAATGATTGTACGACGATCCCTGAAGGTGAAAATAGATTTTGACTTTAAGATAATACTTGAATATCGGAATTGTTTTGGATGTTGTATAAAATGAAGCAATATATATTTAGTAAAGACAATGAATAAATCTTTAATAAAATTGAGCGATATAAATTTGAAAGGTATTCCAAACCCCATAATTCTTTTCATGTCTCTTAAGTAGCTTTAATTTTCTAAACAGTTGTTAGCTTTAGGATGTATTTCTTTAAGTGTATTTATTAGATGATTTATATTTTTTCTTTGTGATATTCATCGTAATGAAAAAATGTCAAAACTGTGAAATTTTGCAGCGATTTACCCATGGAGCAACAGCGTCGCATTATTGGTTATCATGATTTGGATGCTCCCCCGAATTTCGATATGTTTGACTAGAAAAAAAAGTGAAATCAATTACATTTTCTTTGTACTTGTTATGTTTGGTATCTGCTTAGTTTGCGATCTTATTCGTTCTCCTTATGCAAAGTATTTGGATTTTTATTATAGGCAATAGTTCGAGAATTCGATTTGAAAGAATTTTTTAAAATTAAGCTATTAATACAATACTTTTTTGAACAATTTTGTTTTATTGCATTGCCCTGTGTTTTCCTCTGTATTTCATCTTATTTGCTATTGCGTTTTTCTTTTTAGTTTAGAGTAAATAGCGTATTACGAATTTCTTTTCAGTTTAGCGTAATGATATATTTGTTAACTGGATTGAAAACTCCCAAAAGTATCGAACAAGCTCAAACATTAAAAGTACTGTAGATAACGAAAAAAAAACGAGAAAAAAAGATTATCATGAATGAAAAAAGAAAATTCCAGTCGAATTATTGAACAATGGCAATTTTTATCTCTATAATTCTTTGATTCCAGACCCGGCGGAGAATATCGTCAAATAATACAATACAGAGATTTGGATGCTCCGCAAGATCCTGTGGATATGTTTACATAATTTAATATTTTTTATTTATTTAACATTCTAATGATTAAAATGTTATAATATAATAATTAATACAGTTTCTTATAAAATGTAAACCTAGAGTAATTCCTTGTTTGGGAGTGAATATAATTATTAAAATGAATTTACTGAAAGGCAATAAAGACAGGATTAAATAAAAATTAAAGAGCGTTTTTTCGAGAATAGATAAAGGAAAACACAAATTCAACGCAATGTTGTGTTACCGATAAAGAGGTGGCGGGGGGGTGGTAAAGAACACTAAACAAAAGCGGTCCTGTGGGATTTTTTTAAGGATAAATACGTTTACGTGTCGTTATTTAATGATAAAGTCATTTCTGGTTTAAATCATAAGAAATTCCACATTTTAAAAATATTTCGAAACAATGAAAAATTGAAATATAAAGCTAATTGATCGCTGTGTCATTCTTATAATTATCCATCATTGTTTTGACTTCATTCAATGATTTTATTAAAGCATCATTCAATTTACGACCCGCAACATTATCTAATTCCTTTTTCAAGATTTGAATAGCTTTACGAAGATTATCGTAAGCTAGTTTTAAATTTTCATTTATGGCATTAATATCCTCAATTTGTTTTAACGGCTTACCCAAAAGACGTCTAGATTGCTCTACTAGAGCGGTATGCATTTCATAGAGAATAATACTAACATAAATTGATAAACGAATAGTATGCGGATCGAGCTTTTGGCATATTTCCATCAATTCTCGGCACATGTACAGTTTTCTTTCTAATTGATCGTTACTCATTTGGGCCAGCGAGAAACCAGGTTCAGTGCCGTATAGTTGTATGAGCGAATGCTTGAGACTGAAGAGATGATAATGATTTGGATGGAGAAATTTTGAAAGTTTCTCAATGGCAGACTCCAATTGTTTTATTGTTGGTTTACGTTGAAGCAATTCATCAACTTCATCGGCCATTTGTGTTAGCAAATAACGTACCTAAAGGAATAAAAATGAAAAATAGAAAGTAAATATCAATTTCTTTTTTTTAATAAATTGTTTTGTTCGAAATTTCATCCCACCTCTTCGCCACTGATTGCTACAGGACACCTATTGCAAATCCAATCGGTGTTCTCCAATAGCGGATTTCTTGGTAATTGATAACCACCACATTCCAAGTCTCCGTCGCCCATACAACGCATGGCACTGAAATTAGTACCGTACTCGCTGGGATCGCTGCAACGATCGCATTCACAAAGAAAATGCTTAGTGATGGCCAAGTGCTCGTGACGCAATTTCGTACCCCACAACATGTTCGAGTACATGATTTTCAAATGTTCGCCATTTTCAATATTAGTTCCCGCAATTATGGATATGCGAAAACCATTACGATGATCGAATTGGAAATAGCAATTCGGTTGGCAGGCGTGTTCCATCATGCATCCGGTATAAAAAAGCCCGCTCAATTCTAGACCATTAGGTAAATTAATGCACATATAATTCGTTTCGATAATCCCACAAATACGATGAAGTAGTGCAGTATCGTATTCGATAAGATTCTGTTTTTCTTTTGATTTTGTTTTCAAATGACGTAGACGCTGTAAAAAGTTCTTCTGCAGATAAGAAACGATACGTTTTTCAGCATCGCTAAATGTATCGAAATATTATTTTGATTTTTATTAAAATGCATCGAAAATTAATAGGGTCGAAACGCCGTCCGCCCACCTTACCACCCTTACCTATGTAGTTCCGATCCTTCACGCTCCTCCTCGTGACTTTGCATGTCCATCAGTTTAGACCATTTTTTGCTGTCCTGTCGTTGCAATAGCAAACATTTCAATACTATTAAAGCATCGGAACGATAGTAATCGATGAGAGAGTTTAAGTCGGTGCGGGAGGAAGGCCCTGGACCCAATTTCAAAATCGGACATTCCAAACCATGAAAGTCTGGATCATTTAGGCCGTTACAAGACGTGGAACAAACGGGCCAATGACATCTGAAAATAAAAGAGATTAAAAAAAGAGTCAACAGAATGAATTGTGCATTCTCTAAAAGGTTTTATGCCTTCGACAATGATTAATGTCCATGCGGCAAGGTGTAAAGCAGCCCACACACGGCATGATTGGTGTATTCTCTTTTTCCTGATCCGTCAGATACCATTTGGGCCCGACGACTAGAGGTGTCTCTGTAAAGACAATCGTGTCGGCATTGATGGCACGAGTCGCTATCAAGTGTCGACCAAGAGTCCTATCGGTGGCAATACGAAATGGGCGACACTCAGTTTTATGCTGCTTCCAGTGTTGTCGCTGATGCGCTACGCCACAATATTTCACTGTTTTACAGGCGGAACAAGAGAGTTGTGCGGGCACGTGACAAACTATACATGCGTTTTCCATATTAATGCCTTCCGTTGCGCCCGATATTTATTTTGTTTGAAGAAAACAAAATTCGCGGCGAACGCAATCGGCGGAAGGCGATGGGGGTGGGATGTAAGGAGTCGAATCGACAATGATTTACAATTAAAAAAAGTCGCTATATTTCATAAATCTCCGGTGTCTGGGCTTTATTTTTAACGAAAGAATTTAATTTTAGCAAATTTTTTCGATCTGTTGCTCGAATCTAGAGCAAATAATTTCACTGAAAATTCCTTTTTTAGCACGCGATGATTTTTTATTGAATTTCATTAAACATATTTATAATTTTCTAAATTATCAAATACTCAATAATACCAGTCTGTATCATATATTTTTATTCAATTACCTAAATAAAATATTTTCAATTATAATTCTATGATTTTGTAATTTTAATGATTTAATAATTGCCTTCACTCGAGAATATTTCAACGTTTACTGAATGGTTATCACACGATCACCGGTATGTGATCGAAACACAGAGAAGTGTGATGTGTTTTTGAAGAGATATGGAAAGAAATAATCACAGAGAATGAGAGAGAGAGAGAGCGGAGACATAAAGATTCAATATCCGGAGAAAGAATGATTTATTAATTACACACAGAAGGATAAAGCGTACGCCAGCCTAAAATCTAGACTCTAAAGTCGGTCGCATGTATTATTTAAAATATCTAAAAACTATTGTAAGAAATAGCTGCACACATTTTATTGCTATAGCGTAAATGGATATTATTGATTTCCATTGATTTCTCAATATTGCGAAAATATCGTAAGCAAAGCGCAAACCATAATAAAGTAGCGTACAAAGCGAGTAATTGAAATTAAATGTTATAGCAGTCATTATAATGTCATAGCAGTGATTGGTTTGTTGGCAAGAAATTTAGGTAAATTTTATTATGGCAATATGGTCTTCCGACACTGTAAGTTTTACGCTTACTCTGGTATCGCGCAAACCTGAAGCGTATTCTTCAACAAAAGGCAAAGCTTAGCTGAGCGTAAATTATAGAAGACCAAAAGCGCATCATACCAGAGCGTTAACCTGTGAATGCGCTTTTATTAATTAATGTGTGAACGATATGTAGATTCATTTCAATCATCTACACTATTCTTCGCTTTGTAATACACGTACTACCAAAGAAAAAATAAAAATAGAAAACGCTTCATTACATTCAATTACGCTTAATTAGCTACGCTTTTAGACTACTCCAAATTGTTTCTGAGAAAAGTGGATAGAGAAACATTTTACTGTTAATTCCAAAATTGTCAAAGTATAGAAGTTTATAAATATAATGTATGGATTTGATATTCATTTAAAAGAAATTGGCATTTCTGCTAATCGCCCGCCGAGACTTCACTTTATTTGAATCGAAAAGATCATCCCGCTGGTTTATTTACGAGACAAATTCTACTCGTGAGAATATTTACTGGTTACTCTTGAGGTCGGTGAGAGAGGAATTCGTTTTACAAAATCAAAATCGAGAACTTTTAACTGAAGTAAAAAACAATTTACGAAATAGTTTTTGTTTCCAAGATGCGATTTATTCGATATAAAAAGTTAAAAACGTTAAAACGTTTAAAAACGTTAAACGTTATACATCAATTGATCACAAAATTGTAATTTCGCTATTTTTTGAAACTTAATGAAAACATAGATTTCACTTACCCCCATAGTACGCTTTTAATGAAAGTTTCTTTACGAAACTATCGTCACACACAAAAATTAATGATACTTCTATTTATGATATAATTACGTTTTTTTTTAAAAATATGATCGGTCTGCAGAGCAAACTATTCAAAATATTAAACGTTTATATGAAGCTCTTGCTATTCCTTCGACTACTTCGATACTTACCCGCAGTTCTGTTATATCTCTGCTAAGTGAATTGTTAAATCCAAGAAATCTTTTAAATTATTTTATCAACTATAGTTACTCATTCTAAGCATTATCTGTTATTCGGGGGCAGGTGTAAAAATTTGTTGCTATCTGATAAGAATTAGATAACAGATAACGCTCGAATAATAGAGTTGTTCAGTTTGAAAAGACTGTTCTGATTGGAAAACTATTCTTAATTTTTCTGATGGATACACGGGAGTGAGAGAGAAGGAATCATTTCAATTTAGCCTTTATTAATTTGAAAATAATTAAAAATAAAAATAATTCTGTAGTTCACACTTACATTTATATAAAAGCAATGAGAAGAACTAAAAGAAACTCAAGTGGAATTGTTTTGTGAAATTGGTTTAGGAGTTATCAGATCTATTTATGGTGATAGCGCATTACGAAATGCGATGTACTGAATAGATTGCTCTGAAACACTGGTTTACCTTTCCAAAAAAAAAACAACCTAACGTATAAAGCGTGTTATAACTGTATAATTTTGAACTTAACGCTTCTATCAATCATCGATATGGTTTTAGTTTATATACGTGCAGCCAACGATAAAGTTGTTAAATATTTTGAAATTTTCTAACAATTATAAGTATCGCGAATTTTAAACACGTTAGTCAAATCGGTTAGTGAAATTTTAATTACTTGCTTTCGATATGATTTTCTGGAAAATTATTATAATTATTATTAAACAAAATTAAATTTTGTATAATATAATTTTATAAAATTCTAAGCATAAGAATTTATTAATTATTAAATAGTTCGAAATTTGAATTTTCAAAAATTATATCAAAAATAATATCAAAATTAAACTAAATTAATGTGAAAATAGCGATTTCATAACAATTTTCATTAATAAACATGAAAGTGCTTTAAATGGATGATGATAATGAAGTTGGCAACAAATTAGTGTGATCATTAAAAATATTATGTTTTCAATTGCCGGAATTCTAATTTGCAATTAGAATTAATTTTACAATACAAGGACTCTTTAAGGATATATAATTTTCTTACCTAAACTATAGTAAATCTAAAAGCACATCAAAAAAATTAACTATAAATCGGTTAATACTAGAATTTACAAATGTGATCCCACTATTGATAAGATATCACAGAAATTCGTTTCAAAAGTCGCCGCTTTTTTCTTCTTATCTTCTCCAAATATTTGTAGATATTTATTTCTGAGCATTACAATAAAAAACTAATTCTTTCTTTTTTTTGTTTATATTGATTCATACTATACATTATATATAAAGTATCGTATGGTTTGTTAAGTTAACTATAACGAATATTAATCAATATTGTGATACTCGTCTACTTGATTGATTGATAATATAATCAATATAGCGATTATTTGGTCTTTACTAGAAGAAGTGAATCCGACTGAAAATAATTTCACACTAATTGAATAATTGTCGAATATAATTTTTGTCTTTGAATAACTGTAAACCAAACGTGTTGGTGAGATTCTTGGTCATGAAGTGTATTCATAAAAAAGATTGTTTTCTTTACCAAGTTTTTCCTGAATTTGAATTAACGACGCCATTCGAGAATGTCTAACGCTTTGAAATGGCATTACCAGAGCAAAAAAAAAAGATAAGCAAAGCCATCCTAAATAGGCACACCTTAAAAGGTGCCGATATATTATTTTATATTTTGCATAAAATAAAAAAATATTATTACTCTAGGTTTTGAAGGATCGCGGAGAATATTGGTTTGTTTTGAAAATAAATTCGTTTTTTCGCCACCACAGTATTTTTCGAGAACACGTTGTGGCAAGACTTTTTTCTAAAAATTCTATTTTGGTTAATACTTTTGGTTTGATGGCCTATAAAATCTAGAGGAATTTGACGCAGATCTTTCGGTATATGTTTACTTTTTTATTAAAGAAAAAGTATTTAAGCAAAAAATAACAATGAAGACAAAAAGAATAAAATGCTGAACACAAAGTAGTCCTCGCATGGCAATTCGTTACTTTTCTAAGGGAATAAATGTAAGGAAATTGTTTGTTTTTATACAACTGTATGATATATTTAAATAAAAGCATTAGCCAGCTAAACGAAGTTACTTTACGAACAAGCATATATTCAAATGAATTTAATTGAGTTTAATTTAATTCTGTTTTCAGATAATTTTAGTAAGTTTAGCTAGTTTTTACCAACAATCACCCCCAACTCCCACGCCTTCACCCCCCTACCCAACCCACCAGATTTTGTGGAATGCAACATTTTATCAAATTTCATTCGCGATATGATTAAAATCGGTTCGAATAATTAAATTTATTTCGAATAGAGAAATTTATTGTATATTTTACTTATATAATAAATAACTATAATAATTATTTTAAGCATATTAACTCTTCAAATAATATTACAATTTTTTTTATAATTTTCTTTTTTACATTAAAAGAAATTAATTTATTTATAAGCAAATAATAAGTATACGAAAGAATTATTTCAATGAATTAATATTTTTATCAATCTATATGAACAAAACAAATGGAATATATCTTCAGAATTTATGTACTCCGAAAAATTTAGCGTTAAAAGTCTTCCATAAGAAACACTTTGTCAATAATCCGATAGTGATTTCTTATCTTTAATTTATTTTATCTCTAAAAACTATAAATTCTACGGAAGAATCATGACAAAGAACAAAAATCATAGAAATTGGGAAAGCCATTCAGAATGACATCACGCCTGAATTATTAGTCTGACTATATGAAAATATATTTCATAAGTTTAGCATTAGTTTTATTGAACTTGAATAAGTTTCCAATAGAATCATTGCCTTTTGAATTTAGCCGACATCACCCTACCACTCCCCTCATTGGACTATTACATGATAACAAAATGGCAATGACATGAATATATAAATTCGATTCGATTCGATTCGAAATCAAATAGTCAAGCTTTTTTTAATTTAACCACAATCGGAGCATTATAACTGCATTTTTTATGATTTCATTTTTCCTTTTGAAATTGTGTTTGCTTTGATTAAGCAATTTGTATGGTTTCCATTCTAAGAAGTTTTTCTTTTATAGATCTTCAGTCATTTTGGTATTTTACTGAAGTCCAAGTTTTGAAATTATTTAAACGCGAGTTCTTTTAAAGGAATATTTTGGAAATTATAGATATTTTGAAAAACAATAAAATATTGGTAAATAACTTTTTTAATTCAATTTTTTTATTTTTCCAAAAAAATTTTTAAAACAATTTTTTTTATTAAAAGTTACTCACATCTTATTAGTGTTATATCATTGAAAAGCAGAAATTCTCTCTCTGGTAAGGAAAAATTTAAAGACTTAAGAAACGGTTAGGACAAGCTTTTGAAACCAAGCAAGTTTCTGAAGAATTTTTGGGAATTCGAAATTTTATTAAAAGCAATAAAATACTCTTAAATATTTTTTTTCATTTTTTCAAACATTTCTCTAAAAAACTCAAAAACAAAATTTAAAAGAATTTGTACAAATTTTTTTTTGTTTTTATTTCGTAAAAGCTTACATATTATCGAATGTTAAAGTTTCTGTTTCTTATAGAACAATTATAGTAATAAAATAGTGAAGGGTTAAAAGAAGAGTTTTTTAAATGAGATTTATTTTAAAAACTTTCTGAAATATTCGAATTTTATTAAAAGCACAAAAATATTGCTAAATATTTTTTTGGTTTTTTAATTTTAAATTTTTTTTTAAATTAAAAGAAATTTATCAATATTCTATTACTTTGATAAAAATAATAAGAAAAATAATAATTCAAAAGAAAATTGGAATAAAAACCGGGCAGGACCAACAAAAGAGAGTAAGAATATTTTTATACTTTTTTTATTTTTTTGTATTTTTTATTTTTATTTCTATTTTTTTAAACTTTGAATCATTGTTTTCCTCTATTTAAATAAATTGGAATTTAAAAATCACAGAAATTTTTATAGAAATGTTGATTACTATTGTATAAATAATTAACAATGATAAATGATTGTCATAATTTTTTTTAACAAAATAATTTTTAATAATAAAGTGTTTAAATATAGTGGTGGCGATGTTAGTTTAATTTTTGTATATAAATTGACTGAATAAAATTTTGATTAAAATTTAATCAATTTGAACTAAATTTGATTAAATTACTAATAATTATTTATTGCGTTTAAAAATAATTACTAATAATTATTTATTGCGTTTAAAAATAATTACTAATAATTATTTATTGCGTTTAAAAATATAGTGGCTTGTAATCATAAAATTAAAACGAATAAATTTAATAATATTTGCTTTTACTAAAATTCAAATAATTTTCTCAGTGCACGATATTAATAAAAGGAACGATATATTTCCCTAATCAACATATTTAATCTTTCGTACGTTTAAATTTAAGCACGCTTGAATAAAGTAACAGTAATTGCTCTAATTTACCACAACGTTTTAAAAGAAATAATTAAGCAGAAGTAAAAAAACAATAGATACAATAGCCGACAATTCAAATACGTTTTATTATGCAATGATTGATGACATTTAAAAGATAATCCAATAGTGAAACATTTTTAATAAAATCAAATACATATTTTTTCTATTGTTTTTAGAATAGCAGAATCGGTACGACATGGCTACCGATACGAGCCCCAATGATTCTGCAAACAATGACAATGATAGATTTCTAGTAAAATATCGCCATAATTTTTATGATATTACAAATTTTTTATATAAACATCCTGGAGGGCTGAATACATTGAAGGGTTTAAAGAATTCTGATATGACAAATCGTTTCCTGAAGGCTCCACCGCACTCAGACGCTGCAATGTATTTACTAAAAGAGTATAAAATAAAAAGTGAACGAAAATTTACCGCGGCTACAAAAACAAAATTGAAAAATGGATTGAAAACGATAGAAGAAGATATCGAACACAATTTATTGGATGATAGTATGGAGGTTGGTATCGTTTAGTTTTTAAATTTATATTCATAAACTAATTTTAGGAATTAATACAAATATAGGAAAATACTATAGATAATGATATAGGAGAGTAAATCACATAAACAGACTCTAATCCAATGAAGTTTATCAGACAGATGGTCCAGTTAATTTGTCTGGCCTTGACACTCCTTCCGATATTTTTATGCTCAAACTTTTTCTAAGAAATGTTAACTTTTTTGCTCAAAATCAATTTTGAAGGATCAAAGGACGGTTAAGATTTTTGAATTTTATAAACATTCGTCCAAAGATGATCCTCTAATAAATGGACAATGTAAAACGCTTTACGCATAAGCAATGCTTTATAGATGTTTTTTTCTGACAATAAACCGCAAAGAAAACAACGAAAATTTTAGTTTTGAAAATATCTCATGCTCTATTATTATTATTATTATTATTATTATTATTATTTGTAATTTATATCACATTGCTGATATTTACACATGCATAAGTTTCTTATATAGAGACATTCGTTTTCATTACATTCAGAAGTTTTACGTATATCAATAAATGTGGGGGGGGGGGGGAAATATTTGATTTCAAACTGGAAA
Source organism: Physocephala rufipes (assembly GCA_963966595.1). Classification (NCBI taxonomy): domain Eukaryota; kingdom Metazoa; phylum Arthropoda; class Insecta; order Diptera; family Conopidae; genus Physocephala; species Physocephala rufipes. Next base: position 30,253,963 of record OZ016505.1, on the reverse strand, counting down.
CGTATTTATTGAATTGATTTCCCTTTGTACCCTCTATGATCCACATGTCAAACTAGTATTGATTATTGATTCAATTGCTTTACGTAAACCTTCTCTTTAGAATACATTCGTATATCAGCCTCCAGCATAGCCAGCTCTTTTTCTATTTCAGCTCTACGAGTGCGTATGCGTAACGTTTGAGTTGTCATTGGCATATGATTCAATTCGTTAACTAATGTTTTGAATTCTGAAACAAATGTTGAGACAAATGTTTAAATTATGAAAAGCATTTGAAATTATTTAGACAGTTAGTACTTTTTTCAGTCATTGCTAAGGCTCGTAAGCGTTCATCATTTGTTAAAGCAAAATGTCCAATGGGGCAATTCGGATCACGTTCTAATTCACGAATTCGCTGCTCTTGTTTCTCACGCTTTTCTCGCTCAAGATATTTTGGCAGGCGTACATCGTTTCGTCCTATAATGAATTTTTAAGAATTAAAAATTATCTTTATGCAATTGAACTGAACACAAATAAACCAAAATTTTACTTCTTCATAATTCAATTAGAAAATATATTAACCTAATGGTGGTTTTTTTGTTAGATTTCCCGATTGAGCGGAAACCCTTGTATGGCGACTTCCTCCGGATAATGGCATACGTGTTTGTTGGTCCTGTAGCTGTAGTTCATTGTAGTGATTGTCTATAGCTAAATGTCCTAAATCTAATTCTCCTCCTCCTCCATCATCTTGATGATAACAGTTCAATTGTTCGTTATCGGAGCCATTTATTCGAGAACGTGTGGAATGATTGCTGTAACGGTCGTCATCATATCGTTGGTAACCATTTTGTTTTAACTCATGTTCTTCATTTAATTGTTGATGCGTTTGTCTTGCATTATGACCAATACTATGATTGTCATCGCTATGCCCTTGACAATTGCTTAAAGTTGTCAATAGTTTCATGTCATTTGATTCTGGTTTTTGTACGGCATCGTTGAGATTTACTTTTGTACTGGAATGTACATTTGATTCACTGGACGTACATCTGAGAAATCACAATAAATTATAAATTCAGAAATAAATCCTAGCAATCATGCAAAAGCTTAAAATCGCAAGAATTCTTATCTAGAGATTACTTTTTCAACGCTTCATATAGAAAATCTTCATCGTTTATGTCATCAGTTTGAATCTCTCTATCGCAAGATACTTTGGAATTGATACTGCTAGCGCTTCTTCGTCCCAATTCATCCTTACTGTCGTTACGACCACAATTTTTACAGGTCAAGAAATTTGTTTGCTGTATTTCCGATTTTCCAATACGTTGTTGTGACAAGGACCTCTGCCTCACAGATGGATTAACGTGTTGAGTTTCCGACCTACGATTAATATGTTGTTGTTGTTGCTGACTATGATGCACTTGCTTTTGTTGATTCCATTGGCGCTCTGGTTGTTGAATCAATTTGTTCTTTGAAACGACTTTCTGCAGTTCTCGTAAGTTTAATTTATTTTCACGCAGAAAATCTCTTCGGTGGTTTACCTCTGTTGAAATAGATATTCTTTATTTGTACATTAAATATCAAAACAGCTCAACGTGGAACAGCTGAAGTAGAGGCTCGTAACGTTGGTAACTGGAGAGGTAATAGCCACCCAAACCGACTACTTACTTGTTTCGGTAAACATTCCTTTAAGAGTTGGAACTGGTTTTAATGATGTCGTAGACATATTTATCTTCTTTAATTTTCTTATAAATAAGTGGAGATATAGTATTATTTGCAAATGAAAAAATAAAAATCTGTGTTGGATGTACAAGCTTTCAAAAGAAATTTTAAAAATAAAAATTTGACTTTAGTGACGTTGTCTATTATTCGTTGCGTATTTTGTAAAGTTGTAGCATGGTAACGAGTACTGACGAGACTCGTTTCTTCTATTTTCAGGTATGATATAAGCACAGATAAAAGACATCTCTAGATATAAGTTTAATAAATAAATTTAAAAAAGCTATAATAAATTTGTACAACGGAATTTACGTTTATGATGCCACATATTTTTCTTCTACTCATTTTGAGAAAATGTTATAGGATAGTTTTATGGATTTATAAAAAATAATATATTCAACCAAACAGCTGATTTCCTTTCTGACCCTTTATAAATACATGAGGTCGTACGTAATAGAAGAAACGTACACTAATAGAAGAAAATTAAAAACAACAAACTTCCAAACATAGCCTCACAGCGATATCATACGTCACAGTAGAAAATAAACGCCGATATGTCCTACCTAACTTCATTTCTATCTTCAAAATTTGTTTTGATTTCCATATCTAACTATTCATATAGTTTATATTTCATTTAAACATATTTTTTTATTTGAAACTCACATGGTTTTTATTTACTTTACATTAATAAATATATTCTATGTTTTTTGGGGCATTTTCCGCGACATTCTTTTCATCTAATATAGAATCCATACTTTTCGTAGTAACTGAAGCACCATGTCTATCCATAAGTTTGTGTGTAAAATTCTGTTACACCTGCCGCCTGTGTGTATTCTGACTGCTGTACGACGCCGACGCATAAACATTTTTCGAGTTTCTTACACATCGACGAAGTTAATAAGAAACACATAAAATATGCTTTTAATTAACTCACATCGTAAAAGGGATTAAAGATATTTGAAATACCACATAAGTCTGACTTCAACGTTTTGCCGTTACAGATTTTAATACGTAAGCCAATTGACAATTTAATCGGTCACTATCACTGATATCGGACTTCGATATATGTATACTGTATAATTCGGTTTGAATTTATTTCAAAAATTTTTAAATACATCTATGCATTTTTTTTTCATTAATATAGCACATAGTAGACTGGTCTCAAGCAATGGTTCCTCAGATTGCTCGCATTACACCGCATTATAGCGAGTGGGTACACAAACCTGTTGATCGGCCGCTACGTTTGTTTTATCCGTGGTATTTGGAAATATGTACAAAGACTCCCTGGTGGGGAATACCACTATTTTGGATACCTATCATTATAAAATTTGTATATGGAGAAGCTTCCCGAAGTTGGACCGATGGAAATTCTATGAAGGTAAAATACTAATATTACTAGAAATAATATATTTGCCCTCTAGGTAATCCCTACTCCATACTACTAAAATTAGAATACCCCCTATATTTTATATAAATATATGATAAATGATTCAATTAATAATGAAGCGTTTTTAAAAATAGTTAATGAAACCTTATTCTATTTCCAGTTATTAATTCTTATATTACATTTTATATGCGGAATTTTTTTGTGGAGTTTTATGGAGTATTCTCTTCACCGATGGATCTTCCATGTAAGAATTAATGAGAGTTCTAGAGCATGGTTGTGCACTATACACTTTTTGATGCATGGATTACATCACAAGGTTCCCTTCGATCCATATCGGCTGGTATTTCCTCCTGTGCCGGGGTTAATAATCGCAACAATTTTCTACACACCGGTATATTTTATACTCCCATATCCCAAGGTATTAATGGGAGGAGCTCTCTTTGGATATCTGTGTTACGATTTAACGCATTATTATTTGCACCATGGCAATCCAACAATGAGACACATGTATCTTATGAAGCGTTATCATTTTCAACATCATTTTACTCATCAAAATATTGGTTTTGGTATCACCAGTCCTATTTGGGATTTTGTATTCGATACAAGAATTCGGCTAAGAAAGTTACGTTATCGATTAATATGGAAGTAAATTTTGTAAAAAATAAAAACGGTAATATAATTAATATTTATGTAAAAGCATTTATTTAATATTTACTATTCAATAATAACATTTAATGGGTGGTTCACGTATACATTCAAGGTTTCAAAAATCCATTAGCTGGTCGAGTGTTTACATACAATCCAAATTCCAATGGAACAAACCTGAGTTTCCGAGCTTCAAACCCGATGCCTAAGTAAACCCGTTTTATGTGAATATTTTAGCTCACGCGTGAATGTACGATTTCCTCTACAAAGTTTGCATATACGGAAGTTTATATGAGCGCACTACCATATTTGTTTTCTGTATAAACGCATGTCCCATCGAGAGTGTGAGAAAGAATTTCCAAAAACACAATCAATCCTTTTTTATTTAATGGCTAATTTATCACATAAAGTAGTATGCTTTATGTATGCTCTTAAATCTGTCTGGAACCTCATGCGGATTCTAAATCGATGTTTTTAATTTGTTTACTGTATGGTCCTTGCACCTACTCGCTGGTCGCTGGTGGCTTTTATTGATTCTTACAGAAAACGGCAGAAAAGAGTACGATTTTCTCTGTTTCTTATTTCAGACAGTTTCTTGTCTGTTTCTCTTTATTTTATTTTTTATATATAAAAAAAGTTCATTACCTTCAATAAATTGAATTAAGTTAAATTGAAAATACCCAGTTTTACCACCACGGTCAATTTATTGATTATGTTTAGTCATTTATCACTCATTTATCGCTGTGATGAGTGGCTTCATTGTGTTGAGGCTAATAATCTAAAAGTTGAAATTTGTTTGCTAGCCTATAGAAACATCCACGAGAACTGTGCCCCGCAGAACGTACATTAAGAATATGTGTTTAATGTAGTGAAATGGAATAGAAATTACTATTAGAAATCGAACTGGGTTTATATTAAAAATATAAATTTCAATTCTTTTAACTGAGGAAAAGGATTATCTGTCCTCCTTTAGGAAAAGTTCCTTTGCTCTTTTTTCTGACAAACTTAAGAGCTTTAGAAAGCCTGAATATTGAGTTTATTGAATTGCCTATAATCAAAAACCTCAGACCTTTGCTTAAAAATAAATACCAAGAAAATTACAAGCTATTAATTTTATACTTCAATCTTTTGAGTTTTTTGCATAACTTGTCTAAGTTGAGGGAATGAGCTTTTCGCTTGAGGAGGATGTAACCGCGAACAAAGTGATATGAACGGTTCGTATAATGAGGCACGTTCCATAACATTTACCGTATAGTGCTTTACGCGCTCACGAGTACACCAACTGCTGGCGCGGTTGATAATCGATTCTACAGTATCGTCAGTTGCTGTCGACGGTGAGGGTGACATGGTTTTGCTGTTTTTTTGTTGTGTGTTGGATCGTAGATGCATATTGGCTAAAACAATTATTGGTAACTCCTTCTTTTCCTTGTTTTTGTCGATGTCATTTTTGATCTCGACTAACGTATCGAAACTGGAAGGATCACTTGGATCATAAACTAGTATGAAACCGTCCGGGAAGAGAAGGTAATGCCGCGGCAACTGCGCTTTGCCCTTTATATTAATTTTTACATTTTACTTTAGCAGTTTGACCAAGATGTTTTCATACCTGTAATCCAGCAGAATCATAGATACGCAAAGTTTCTCTATTTCCACGACCAGTATCAACGCTGGCCACATAAATGTCCTCAATGGTAGAATGTATTTCCTGCGAGGAAGCATATCATATGAAGTTTTCTACATGATTATATCGACGGCAGTGATTACCGTGTCGGTGTTTACGTTTCCGTAAATCAATTGCTCCAACAGAGCCGTTTTTCCAACTCCTTTCATTCCGCATATTAAAACCTTACCAGACTTGCCAATTTTGTTCGTTAGCATTCGGACTTTTAACTCAAATTGTAAAAAATTATATGAAAATTGTCAAAAACAGGGATCTGTAATAAAAGCCACAAAAGTTTCTCAAAAAACAAATTCACAGAATGTACCAAAGACAACGAGATAGGAAACTCTTTTCCCGAAAAAAATGTGTCAAAAAAATGACAAAATTTTACACGACCGAAACTCACGTACAGGGGATATGGATATTTTTGCGTAATTCACCAAATTAAATGTCACGTATGGTATTTCATGAAAATATGTAAACAACAGTTGGCTTCGGCGGCTTGATTTGAAAGCACATTTTGTGCTCTATTTTGAAGTGAAAATAATAAGGAAATGAGTCACGAAAAAGAATTTAAATTCAATAAGTTCTATAATGTTTAAGTGAAAGAAAATATTAATATGTAAAAGTATAACAGAACATGGGCTTCAGCTAGAGTTCGAATGGGTTGGTCAACACCACTTTGATCTGGCCAACACCACTGGTGTCTTATTTTCATGTCACCACAAATCCCAAAATAGAATGAAGAGCTGATGAATATTGTGGAATCCCGTAGGAAGGAACAACAAGAAAGAGTTGAGGACGATGTTGACATTACTCCGGATGAACTCAATATAGCCATAACTCGTCCTACGGTGATGGCAAACAGCAAAATTCAAATACTATGCGCGTATATTTTTGAGATAGAAAATGTAGAAATCGAGCCGTTGCGAACGTTGTTTAGGAAACCTATGAAGAAAACGCGTTAAATTCAGCTGATGCTGAGAATATTGAACCAAAAATGGGTTTAGTAAAAAGCACCGGAAGCTGGTGAACTTATAAAATTGATTGTCATTCGGAGTCTGAAAGAGGTGTAATGGCCGGGTCTTATGCTTGAATTTCTAAGAAAAAAACATTAGGCAGGGTGTTAAACATAAAATTTCCACGGAAGAAATCATGAGTCAGGGTCTTAAACTCACGAACACTACCTTAAATCAGAAGTAGTTAGAGATGTTTCCTATCTCGTTATCTCTGGAATGTACGACGAACTGAGTGGTTTACATAGATCTAAAGAATTCTGTTGTGGTTAATCCTAGTCAGTCAGTACTTTATTAATGTGCTTATTGTAAAATTTCAAAGGTTCTAGTAAGTTAGTCTAGTCCGTCGAGGACGAGAAGAAATTAGAGCACGTCTTCTCACATACTTATACTATTGCTTCGGCTAATTGATGCATCCGTTAATTCCGAAAACTGTCTGTTTCACTACTAGGCGGTGAAATATCTGCTTCTGAGCAACTGAATTCCTGGAGCAATTTAATATTTAATATTAATATAACTTACTTCGAACAAGCTTACTTCATGTCGGATAAAATTTTGCTCGTAGACAAACAACCTCCATTATATTGTCGTGCACTTTTACACATGACATATTTGAGCAAATGCAACATAATTGGAAGATTGAGATCTCTGTATGCAGAAGTGTAAAGAACACTAACAGGATCAATGCCTAAGTTTTGGGCGTTATCTCGCGGTGTAAAATTGCACGTTGCGGTTTTTCTCAGTAATTTTAACGTGTTGAAACGCGTCAATAATTGGCGGGAATGGAATCGGAGAAAATCAAGTGCGATGTTGGAGTCACAAATGGTAGTAAAGTTCACAATCGGCAAAGAAAGAAGAAGAACAGATTTATGAGGAACGCCAAAGGTTTCGCCAAGCAGGGAATATATGGTCGTGGGACTCACATTGAGAATGACCAATATACATATTTCGTCAATATATTGGACGCTCTGAAAGCGTCCAGTCCAGATGCAGTAGAAGAGAAAGGTATTTGATTTCGATTCACTGCAATTTTTAATTAATTTCATAATTATATTGCAGTAAACATGGCAAATAATGTTATCGAGCAAACAAAAGAACAAGAAATCCATTTGGCTTCCAATCAAATTGTGAGCAAAGCTCTGGAATATCTTATTGGTTATGCCGATGAAAATAATTTAGAGCGTTTCTTTACTGCATTTGCGGGAAATTTCCGTCCTATCTGTTCGGATCCTTACGCATCTCATATATTACAAAAAATGGTTGAGATTGCTTTTTTACGGTCTATTACGAAAGAAGATCTACGAACAAATAATTTTGTTACGGGAGCCGGCCCAGCAAAGAAGCAGAAAGATTCTACCATGAACGAGGAAGATTACAATACACAAACACACTTTTCGACTGAGCATAAAAAGAAATGCACAGAGTTTGTGATGCGTGTAGGAAAATTCTTATTAAATAATTTAGAAGATTTTGTGTGGGATACTTGTGCCAATCATATTATGCGCACATGTATACTTTTACTAGCAGGGGTCTATGTACCTAAAGTTGCCTTTGACAAGTCAAATTCAGCAGATATTTTGAGCAGTTTAAAGGTATATGAAGTGCCGACGGAGTGGCGAGAAGTGATGAAGGAGTTTCCAGAACGTTTGGAAATGTGGCCTCAATTCGTGGATTTTCCCTACCATGAGTATACCTCCGCACTATTAGGAGTTATATGCATTTCTTTGAGAGTTGTTCATAAAAATTTACTCAAACATTTCGGCAAAAAGATTCTGATGAATTCATTTTTGATATGCGAAGATGACGATCGTGATAAAAAGTTAACTGCCCTTGATGATGATGATGGTGATAATGACATTAACGACGCAAAAGGAAATTCAAATGGACCTAAAGCAAAAGTTCAAAACGAATTACAATCGGAAGAGTCGCAAATAGAAAAGTTGAACAAAACAATAAAATTACCCAAAGCATTCAGTTGCCAGAGTTCTGTTCGTCTATTGGAAACGCTGCTGTCGGTGGCGGGCGCAAAGCTTCTAACGCAATTATATGCAATGCTTTTTATTGATCGTGTATCGTTACTTGCGAAGGATCAACTAACAAATTTTTCAGTACAAAAGCTTTTACTTTATATCAAACAGAAGGAGGACTTTGAAGCCATATTCGGGGAATTGTTTGGTGAAATAGAAGAACTACTTAAAATGGGTATGACAGGAGTAGTTTCAGCCATGTCAAGTTGCTGCTTGCGATTCGGTACAAAGCAGTCACAAATGATTGTGGGTCTACAAACAGCATTGCATATTCCCAGTGGAAATCGTGAGCGGGATAGTGCTTTTTTCAAATGTCTAGTTAAACTAAAGCCGTACGAGATAACGCTAAAGGATAATTCTACTTATGTTCATTTGCATGGATCGCTTATAATTCAGGACATTTTAAAGTTCAATAAACCGATTCTTTTGGTTAATTGTATACTAAATACTTCACCCGATGAATTGGCTGCCATTCTTAAAAGTCCCAATGGATCATATATATCAGATGCGTTTTTGCAAAGTAAATTTGTTGGTGCAAAATCGCGCGAAAAACTGATACGTCATTTACAAGGCTATTATTTGGATCTGGCAGTAACACGTGCCGGTTCACGAGTTGTTGAAAACTTTTTCAGCGACTCACAAGATGGACAAAAGGAATGCATCATAAAAGAGTTAGCTGATAAGTTGAATTTATTAAAAGCCAGCCCTTATGGACGATTAATATGCAGTAAGTTCAATATAGAAACATATCGACTCTCAACCGCTCAATGGAAGGCCAGTCTTCAGAGGAACGAAAACAAAGCAGCAGATATTTTTAAGGAAATAATTCAATAATTACTCGTAAGTGAAAAAGTTTATAATTTTAAATAGTTTTTATAAATAGCTCTTAACTTGATACCGGAATATATTTTTATATAAAACGAATAATTTGCACATTTAAGAGTTGAATTAATGAATACCAAACCCTTTCACATAAAATATATACGCATATATATATTTTAGTCACAGTTTTTGTTAACATGAAGGTACATTGACAAAATTGCTAGCACATACTGTGAATGCGTTTACGAAACTTATAATAAACTGCAATTTATTTACTTTAGTAGAAGAAAGTAATATACCAAAATTTCAATTTTAGTCAATTTAAAATCAACAACAAAAACTAACTGTAAAAGACACTGTTGCCTTTCAAAACCTGTGTCTATTTATTCCCATGATTTGCAAACCTTCGGTATCTCAATTCTTTAAAAATACAAATGAATATTTAATTTTTATTTGAATCATTACTGGCCAGTGTATAAAATGGCATGTCGTAATATTGCCATATTTTGGTTCTTGTTTTATCAACACGATACCGTATGCAGCGTTTTCTGAAAGTGCCCTCTTGATATTCGGTGCAAGACAATAACGGATAGCCATGTTCAAAACATACGCTACGTGTACCAAAATAAATGCGTCCCAGAGTATTTGCCGTTAATGTTTGTGCGTTTTGTAAGCAATTAACAAATGCTTGTTCACAAGAGCATTTGAGTCTAAAATATTGATGGGTTGCATTTGTCAGAATTATATCACATAGTATCATATCACATAACTTTAAATTATGTCAAAGATTCAATCCTACCTCGGAAACCAATCTGGATTTTGTAGATTATGCAATGTAGAATTGGCTTCTATAATTTCCTCACAGTGATCGTGTGAACGACAACAAATATCGGCTTCACGTGAAGTGCCCAGATCATCATAATTGTTAGCTGTATTTCCAGGGCCACACCATTTGGTGCCCGGTGCTGTTAATCCGGTATATGGCACAGGAGGAAGAGCCTCATTAAAAATGTCCTCATCATCGAAAATAGATTCCTCATGGAAAGCTAAATTAAAACGTATATAAAATATATAAATTAAAAGAAAACTCATAAATTTATTCATGGTGTCGCGTAATTAATTTTGGTTTTGTTTCGGTCGATTTCTTTATTGTTTCTAATTAGTGATGAGGCGCTCGTATTTTCAATTGCTTTGTTACTTTCGAAATGGTTTCAAAATCGTCTATGCGATGATACCGTATTGACCTCATTGTGATACAGCAATAATAGATTTTACGAGATAATCTGGATTATCAATATAACAATTCAATGATATAGAGGCGAGGTTTATGTCAGTCTCAATAAAAAAATGAACAGGTTTGGGTTAATCATAAATTGGTTATCTGTAGCGGTTTCAATTATATTCTCGCTCATTCTCATTTTTTTATATGCACGATGTTTTGCCTTAATTCAACAACCTTAAACCTTACGTCAACCGCTAATTTCCGTGACAATGTCGCGTATGCTAAACTTCGATGTACTAGTAATTTCTAAAGTGATCAAATTTGTTTTAAAACAGTTTTTAGCTGCTTTAGACTCGTTGAAATTGTTTCTAATTGATACCTATTTCAGTGAACAATTATTTGATTGGCTTTAATTGAGCCCAGTATGAATTTAGAACTTTTTTTGGCATATGTTAAGAATAGCCTTGCTCCGATTTGTTCCATTAGCTAGCTAGCTAGCCCCATTACCATTAGCTAGGTTTTTCTGTAGGGGCGGCACCCATTTTGAATCTGGAAGTATTAGAAGGTCAAACGTATGGGTTTCCTGATTTCGATAATCAAGATCTCGGATGATCAAGATATAGTTTTGGTATGCATTTTAATTTAAGGATATATTTAAAGATATTTATAGATATATTATACGAAAAGTGATTGTTCCGTGCAAATTTAATTTTTTTAAAATTTTAGTTTCCGCAAGCTTTTTCTTTCGACGTTGATGGTATATGGTAGGTAGGTAGATGCGACAGCTATTTAAGCACACTTGCACCTCAAAACGGGTCCGCTGTAATACCGCATTTGGATCTCAGAAGATACCCTTTACACTAACCACGAGGAGCTTTCAATAAAGCAACTCAAACCCCTTATATTCAGGTGTGAAATTTCGTATAAGTCATGTGGGCATACTTTTCCAAGCTTAACCCTCTAACCCGCAAATCTTTAAAAGCATCAGAAAAATGTTAAAATATTTTTTTGGTTTATTACGGTCTTCTTAATGAGAAGAAATCATCTAAAAGTTATTTGGTAAGCTCGGGAAGTGCCTAGATCAAAAGAAGGGAAAAGTGCCTCAAGGCACTTTTGCAGTTTTAGCCTAGAAAATATAACTTTATGATTATTTTAATATTTAATCAGATAATATTTATTTATTTTTGTGATATTCTCTGAAACAGTTTTTTGAGTTTGAACAACACAAGTGAATATTGCACTTTTCACAAACACACTGTGTTTGTGATTTTTTACAAAATTTGCACCACCTTTTGCCATCTTTCTTCGATAACCAAATCGGAAAGTGGTCAATGCTGTTGGATATCATCAATCGGATATTTTGCATTTTCACCAACTCGTATGCTACCTGGCTGTGAATTTTCGGTGTCTAACACAATTTTTGGGCAACCAGCTGCACGCTTCTTGGTGTACGATACAAGACCAGCAACCGCTTCTCGAAATTGGGGTAACCGAAGCAATTGTAGTTGTTTCACAGAAATGATAAAAAAGGCGAGGCATTGCATCACGTGACTTGGTCTGAATATGATAACGGCCCATCAACCCAACGGCCCATCTAGCAAATCAACACCACCCATATGGCTATTATACTCACGTATAATTTGTGGGCAGTCGACTTCTTCATGTTGTTTTGCTTTTCGATCATAACGTCGTATCTTGGATACTCCTAAATAGGGATTTGATCTTGTGAATGGCTCAATACCAACGTATGTTGAAACCAACCGCACAAATTTATTGTCCTTCCATAATACATTGCTGATGTCGACATCAAATGCAGAGCCTACAAACTCTGTAGAGAAACCTCTTGGTTTACTTTTGATAACCACATCTGTAGGAAGTTTGCAGTTTGGTATTCGATGTGTTCTTATTGTGCCCAGGCTGTAAATTCCCCTTGCGCGCAAGTATACCAACAGTGGTAGATGTCTCTTGGTGTTTTACATGAGCACCTGCCATGATTGGCTTAATCTCACGGCGGGTCATCCCGCACGGGGTTGCAAGTACAGACTTTGTGAATGTACCTTTTTTCTTTATAGCGACAACCGACGCCCAGTGCCTACGGGTTGCCAAGCCGTGGCTTTTGTACCTTTGGAAGCCATGTGTAAGGCATTGACATTCCACTTAAGGTATAGTCGAGGCCTACCCAACTTTTGCCGGTCTATGGGGCCCGGCACCCGGTAATGATTTAGTGCATTACCACACCCGAGCTCATCCAAACTCGTACCCGCGTGACTTTGGGTTCGTGGTGGCACCAACAGCCACCACGAAGCTCCCACAAGGGGGCCTACCCAATGACAAGCATATGGACTTGGAATATATACTAGTATATTTATACTAATGTTCGCTTTGATTGCTTGCCTCCCGTGGTACCAGTTTAGACCCTTTGGTAGGCTTCGGAACCAGTGGATACCACTTTCATGGCAAGTGACAGTTTCATACCCACTAGTCACTGCCATTTTGGGCCCTTACACCACGGGACTGGCACCCTGACCAACAGTGGTAGATTTCTGCCTTGTGCTTAACGTGCGCGCCTGCCATGATGGCTTAAGTGCACGGCGGGCCGTCCCGCACGGGGTTGCGAGTACGAACTCTGTGAACGTACTTTTTATGATTATATGGCGGCAACCGCACCCATTTCGCTTACGGTAGCCAACCGTAGCTTTGTCATGTACCTGTGGAAGCCTGTGTGTGGCAGGACATTCCTCGCAGGTTACTATTTCGGCACTATCTAAGGCCTTGTGCCGGTGGGGACACTCACCGGCACTTGAGTTGACGGAGGCGGCCTCCTCGCGCAACTCTCGCGGAGACTCAAGGTCTCTACCCGCGTTTCTTTGGGTGGCAACCACAGCCACCACGAAGCTCTCACAAGTGAGAAGCCTACCCACGATGCACTATCTGCGTGGGCTTTATATTAGCGAGGTTGGAAAGACCCCTATACGTCGTGCATCACCCGTGGTACCGCTTTTAAGCCTTCGGTGAGGCCTCGGAACCAGGGTGCAGCTTTAGCTCTTGGCTAGTGAATCAGCTTGCACTCTGGTCACTGCCATTTTGTCGCCCACACCACGACGGGACTGGCACCCGAACAACAGTGGTAGAGAAGTATAAACATTGTCAAAGTATACTATGTGGTGCACGAAGTTCGTAGTGGTTTGAGTTAGACGCACGACAGCATTTGCAGTTGCGCTGAGGTCAGGACAGCCCGGTAAAATAATATTAACGCCTGCGCCATTATAAATTTCAAAACGATATGCAAAGCCGAAGGAATCACAAATCACGAACAATTTAATTCCCCATTTTTGTGGCTTGTTAGGCATATATTGCCGAAGATGGTGTTTTATTTTTGTGCTGCGCATTTGTTCATCAACACACAATTGAGCTTGCTTCGGCATTGAATCAAATCGTTTGTTGAGTTCCTCGGCTAAAATGCGAATACGGAATAATGAATCGTAAACGGATTGTCCTTTTTTGATTCGCTCCTCTTCATTTCGAAACGATAAATATTTTTTAATTATTTCAAACCTTCTACGACTCATCGCATTTCTAATGGGCTCGAACGCATTTTTTCCCCAGTAGCTTTCCAAATTTGGGTAATGATAAACCGACATGTAAATTAAGATTCCAATGTAATGATACAATTCATCCAAGTCCATTTCGAACTGTGTGCTGATGTCTTCGGTGAGAGCTTTACGGTTCGTCTCTGTGACAATACGTCTCATAATTGCTTCTGTAAAAAATAACAAAATATTTGTTTTGTATCTTTTCATTGTTTTTGTAATTTTATGTAAAATATCGTTATGCTTATTGGTAATGTGGTAGTCTATGCATTGCGTAGCAATTTTTGCTTAGTATATAAAGCAGTATGTGTACATTGTATGATTTTTTTTATTTTTAAACTTACTGTAGCTGACTGGTGCTGATGTGTTTTTTGGTATAGTCTGTGATATTTGTGTATTTTGTATGCTAAGTAGAGTGAAAATATGATTTCTATAACTATCAGTACAGTGTCGCCTCTGTTCGTAATGTAACGTAATCAGGTTTTTGTATTAAATATTTTCTGATGTCACTCAATATTTGGTCATACTTCACTCTTAGTTGTGGTAAATCTGAACTCGTTGCTGTCTCAGAGATTTCTAACCATGCATCTTTGATGTGTTTTTCTGTTGTTAAAATGTATTGCTTTGTGTATGTTCTAGATGGACTTTTTTTTAAATTCTTCAATAAGTTATATAAGAAGTCCATCAAATTGTTACTTTATTTTATGCATTACTAATTTGCTTTAGTGCTTGTTTCTTAATATATTTTTTATAAAAATTGTGCAACTTAAGTATTAACAATATTACTAGACAAATGCAGTTAATATATATTATTACATCTAACTTATTATTATTTTCTTGCGATGAAGATGAAGAGGCTGCTGCTGCTGCATTATTGTTGTTAATTATTTCTTCCTTGGTTTGTTTGGTACCCATTTTTTTTATTTAAAATTGTTATTCATTTTTTGATTGTAAGGTACGTACAATTGTATTTGCTTTCTCAATTATTCTGCTGTGTTTGGTTTCTATATGCGATTGTAATTTTTCTTTTTCTATTCGCGCTTCGCATATAAAGCAAAATTTATAAGTCATTTTTGAAAATTGTTTTAAGTTATTTATTCATATAATAAAAAAAATTTTTTTTATTCTCTCCAACCTTTCTGCTTCATTGCTTGCAGCTGATTTATGAGACGTCGTTGTTGTAGTCCTTCACTTATATTAATAATTCGCTGCAAATCTGTGCATTCCCGTTGAAATCGTCTTTTTTTCCTCCTCTCTTCTTAATTGGATTCTTAGGCTTATATCTTTCGTGGAATTGTCTTTTCTCCTCCCTTTTCTTCTCTTGCCTCTTCTTATATTCGTCTATGGTTATCCTTTTTGGCCCAGCTGTTAGTGATAAGGCCTGGTATTGTGGTATTGTGGTATTGTTCTCACTTATTGGTCGCGGCTCATACTCTTCTGTTAGATACTGTTGCCACCGTGCAAATATACAGTTGATGTTCTGCTGTGATGGTGCAATATCTAATATATCCAAAGAGTTGGCAGGATCGCCATGTAAAGTTTGTATTTCTGATACTGCTTGTCCTTCTGAGTTCTAAAGTATATTTTTTTTATAAAATGAATCTTCCTTTTCTTTGTAAAAAAATTAATGAGTACTTACAAAGCTCTCCAGCCGATTATTTTCATGACTCATAGTCACGACTTTGTATGGTGAATTTCTTAGCCTGATTGGGCCGAAATAAATCTGAGCTCCAAATAGAGCCGAATAAAAAGAGAGTTGTTTCTTGGTTTAATCCAGAATCGCCTCTGCTTTATTCATATTTTTTGGCTGGTATTTATACAAAAATCATTCCATAGTTTTGACTGTTAATTCTTACATATAAATATAATTCTAAGTATATTTTGTCAACTAAGGGATTTTATCCCTTAATCGATTTACAATAAATCGTTTAATTACTGAACTAATGCAACGCAAGCGGTATTGGCGTTCGTTCGATTGCAATACATTCGGAGTTATACTGACCCAATTATTTGGCTCACTTCACGCGCAATATGATCGTCAGCACAAACTAAGCATTGGCTTGGCTTGTGCTGCCGTTCATTGATTATGTTATTGTTGTTGCGTTCTTTATTTTTAGCATTTGTTTTTATTATTATTTTTGCTATTAATGATGTAGTGTATACATACACTACAGTGTTAAGGTTTTGTGTTCATTTATAAACTTTTGGTTAAATAAATGCTCCAAACTTAGATTACTAGTTTGTTTTCCCATTAAGACCCCTGACAATTTTGTTGTGAAAACCTAATCATTCAAATTCCTAACAAGCGACCTATCAAGAGCAGCAGAATAATGCGGACAATCGTTAGACATCATCCCATGATTTGCATTCTTACCCTTAAGTGCATAATTCCTGCAGTTGTACGCATTCGTGCACTTGTTCCCTCGATGACCTTCCTGGTCACACCTGCAAATTTCTTTTTCAAATTTGCACTCACCAAACCTATGCCCCAGGTTCAAACATGGAAACCAAATATTTGCTTGAAGTCGCGTACGCGAAACGAGTGCCACTCGACGTAGTAGCGACCAGCATTTAGAAGTGCGTCCAAGGCGGTGTCACATCCTTCCAATACAACATTGACCGTTCCATCAACATCGCAATTCCACGGACGTGTCACCACCTCGACTTCCCTCTTAAAAACCTCACGGGTGATATCCTCTTTTAAATTTAAATTATACAGGTCTTCCATAAACCTGTCTAATTTAATATTTGTTGGTACCTCCTGGACAACAATTCTTCGGGATTGCTAGGTGGACACTATGAATACCTCATATCGGCAACCAACGACCACGGCAGCAACTTAGCCGTATTGCGCCATTTATGTGCCTTGGAAGCCTGGACGGGGTAGCACATTCGTGGCAGGTAACGATCGAGGCGTATCTATAACCTTTTCCGGTGTGTGGCTACCGGCAGCCGAAATGGAGGAGTCGGCCTCCTCCTCACGCAACTCTACGTGGAGACTCATGGTCTCTACCCTCGTAAACTTTGGGTATCAACCACAGTCACCACGAAACTCCCACTAGGAGGCCTACCCACGGTGCGCTATGTACGTGGGCTTTATATTTAGCGGGGTCTGAATCGACCCTAGGTGCGCACCACCCGTGGCACCATTTTATAGCCCGTGTTGAGGCTTCGGAACTAGGGTGGGTAGTTCATTGGCAAGTGAACTGTGCAGGCGCACTATTCACTGCCATTTTAGGCAGTGATAGGGACAGAGTAGATAGGGACACCTACATAGTTGTTGGCTTAAGTCCACGGTGGGCCTACCCACAGTCGGGGTTGCTAGGTAGACTTTGTTAACTACCCTGTAACTCGGCGACCAACGACCACGGCAGCAACTTTGCCTTATTGCGCCATTTGTGTACCTATGGAAGCCTGGATAGGACAGGACATACCTTGCAGGTAACGATCGAGGTCTATCTATAACCTCTTCGGGTATGTGGCTACCGGCAGTCGAGTCCTGAGAGTCGGTCTCCTCCTCACGCACGTCTACGTGGAGCCATGGGCTGCATTCAGAATCACTAAGTACTAAGCGCTTGGGAAAGTTAGGAGAACTGAAATGGACAGTAACGTCGCTAATTTTTTGCTGACCATAATTATGGGTGATACGGTCTACGGGCTTACGATGGTAAAATATAACGGTAAAGAAATCTTTAAAATCGGGGTCCGGACAGTATTCTGAACTTATTCCGTTTTAGATTTTTTGCAAAATTAACTTGGGTCAAACTTTCCTGCAATCTTTTGTAATATTCTATTCACTAAACGTACCTGTTTCTACGTTACCCACATCCTCAAGTATGTCACTTAAAGTGGATTGTGTTCTATCAGACTCAAATATAGAGACTTGAGTACTCATATAGTTTTCGATGAAATTTTTATCTGAAAATTGTAAAAATTAAATAGTTTCACGTGGAAATAGCATACCTTACCATTTTGTAGCGAGTGATACACTATCTCCGTGTCTTAAACAATGTATTCAATTCCGTTAAATATGTATTTCTTTTCACGTAAATCCATTCTTATAAACATAAGATTTCCTATTCTTAAAATTTCCAAAAATTATCATGCACCAACTGAGATCAACGCCAATGGAGAAGTGACTGAAAGAATCGACAGGGAGAATAAGCGACAGAGAAAGAATATGCTGAGCAAAGTCAGCGTGAAAATATTTCGCTGGAAAAAATGGCGACCGCTGAGCTAGCGCTGAGTGTCAGCGGTCCATTCACGACAACAAAACACTAAGCGCTTACAGTAAAGCGCTTAGCGATTATGAATGCAGACATGGTCTCTACCCGCGTAAACTTTGGGTATCAACCACAATCACCATGAAGCTCCCACTAGGGGGGCCTACCCACGATGTGCTATCTGTGTGGGCTTTATATTTAAAGGGTATTAAAAACCCTAGGTACACATCACCCGTGGCAAACACCTGCTACCTTGTTGCCTCTATCTTAATGGGACTGGCACCCGAAGTAGATAGGGACAGATGCCTCCTTGTGTTTTACATGGACGCCTGCCATGTTGGACACGGGTACAGATAATTTTCAACTCGGGCTTACGGAGTATGCCCTCGTTTAATAGAAATCGTGCTGAATCAGCACACCATATCCCTTGTGTTAAGTGTAACTGATGCGATTTTGACTTGACGCACTTGGCGGTTGTTCATTATCGGGTCTCTAAGGTTCTCGTAGTATGCCATTTTCCGCAGATGCGCCTCTTTCAAATACATTGAATCTCCAACGACTTGAGCGTCAATCAACACTGCGTAGTCATCTTTGATAGCAAGGAGGTCGGGCTTTTTTATTGCCCTTTTTATATATGCCACGAGAGCATTGTGTCGCTTAATGCGAGCACTATGTGTGCGGTGACAGCGCTGGACTACATGACCCTGTGTTTCCTCTTCACCACAAGCGGCTCTACAACATCAGTCGGCGATACACCCTCTGGATGTTTGTGCCTTTGTCGGAAGCGCACCAATACGAAATTTGTTCGTCATGAGGAAATTTCTGTCCGAAAGCAGGCGGCTACCCTCAGTCGAATGACGAAGGGCAGACCCTTAGAGGACTCCCTTAGGGCCCTGGCATCGACCGACAAGTGGAGCAATCTTGACCATCTTCCTTCCACCATGACCTTAGTGGCGTAATCAACACCATTCTCAGTGAGCGGCCTTTGGATATGTTACAACTCAGTTCTGAGATACGGGCAATTCGTGTTGCTCGCAATGTAGGCTTTCAAACGCAGTCTCCTAAGGACTGGCATCAACCATCTTAAGGACGGAATGGAAAAACCGCCATCACCAGCGGATGCATGTATATAGGCATTGACCACATCACCAGGCAGGTGCAACCTCTTCCTGACGGCACCCCTAACAACGGCATCCATGCGTTTAAATTTACTGAGAGTAATATGCCCCAAAGATAGTACAACTTCGGAAGCAAAATCAACCTCAACGCAAAGACCTGCTGCTGAGGTTTTAGAGGTGCCTCTCTAAGTTTCTCTGAAAGGTGTTTTAACTTACGTTCTTCATCGCGGCATGCGCGACCTTCAGAAGTGTACGGGATGCTCAAGTATTTCCACTCGTCAGTGCTATGCAACAATGGCTGCTGGACTTTGGATTGTGTTTGAGACACTTTCCTTCGACCAGACAGAAATGTTCCGCACTATATCATTCAGTAGAGAGGTATTGGTTGTATCCGTTACGTTACCCAATTGTTGAATGTAGTCAGCAATATCCGTTTCCGTATCAGGCGAACCTGAACCTTCACTAAATTGCTGACCGTCAACACCGGCGTTCTCGGTATATTTGCAATCTCGTCCGCTGCATCTTCATACGCTGCCTCCTGCATATATCTCTACCAAACGCTTATAGTCTTCCCTCTTCCGCTGGCTTTTAATCGCCTCGACCGTCCGCCTACTAAAGATCCTCGCCAACTCCACATTAATGAACCTGACATGTGAGGACCTCAATCGGGCTTTTTGACGCGCAAGTAGAGAGCGCTCTTCCTCTGACCAACTAGCCTTGACATCTTGAACTCGCGCAAGCCTTTCATTACACCAGTTTTTATTGGCTCTTCTTTCATGCACCCCTCGCCCAATCAAAGAACTAAATGTTCTACCACATAAGGGAGCCCGACTCGAACGGAACATCAAACTGAGTATCAGGCCCATTTTCATTTGCTACATTTCTGTTATGTGGGCCAGGTGCCGTGCCACCTGACCCCGTGTCAATTAGACTCGGGGAGACTGAGGACCAATTGATTGAAGTCGAGGGGGCTGGCAACCCCCAAGACCATATGCCGATCACCATTAGCCAGCTTAACCTGTTTCTGGCGGGAACCACTAGGAGGTTGGTGATTAGGCAATTCTATGATTACTTACGGAATCAGTTCACCACACCAAATGGCATGGGTTACTTCACCACACCAGATGGCATGGCTCCCCTTTCTAGACTGAAGAGTCATAGTTACTCCCGTCCTTAAGAGTCATACTTACTCCCGCCCAGGTCCGGATTAAGGCACTTGGGGGCCCGAAGGCTAATATTTTTGGGGGCCCTTCGAAGTCCACATATATCATATTACTTCAATACGGATTTTATACATATTTTATTTTTATTTTATTGTGCCACATAAGTATATGTACATATACAACAGTGGTTCTTAACCTTTTTAGCTACCGGCACCCCTAAAATTTTCAAACAATATTCTCGCACCCCTTACTAGAAATTATTGAGTTATATAAATTAAAAAACAAACATTATGCAAAACATATTTTTTATTAATTTTATGTGCGTAACAAATTTTTTATAAATTTTAATTGTTAGCTGAAATAATCAATTATAAATTATCAAAGTTTTTATTAATGGCTTTTTTGTTGTTGCTTTTCCTCAATTATTTTTGAAAACCGGGGGATCTTTTTTGAAATAGCTACACGCATATCATTACTAACATTAAGTCTATTTCTAGCTTTTGTTTTTATATGCACAAGTGACGAAAATCCCATCTCACACAAATATGTTGTGGCAAATGGAACAAGATGCTGAAGCGCTATTTTAGCTAATCGTGGATATGACATTACTTGAGCACACCAGAAATTTTCCAAATTCTCTGCTTCAAATTCCATTTGATTATGTCCATTTGTCCGTAGTTCAACAAGGTCATCTTTCAATAAATTACTGTCATCCATTGAGTCCAGATTATAAATAAATGGATCTAATATCCATTTTTCTGATATATCTATATCTCCAGTAGCAAAATATCCCTCAAAAGATTCGCTCAACTTTTGCAAATGATCTTTAATTTCGGTGGTAATATTGTTTCTTTCATCATCTGAAACAAGAACTTCTTCAAGCAAAGGAAAGTTAGCATAATTTATCTTGTCAACACGGTTAATCCAAATTGAAAGTTTTCGACTAAACGCAGTCAACTTCTCTTTCGCTGTTATAGTGTTCACTCCAAATCCTTGGATTGAAATATTTAATTCATTAAGGTGCGTGAATATGTCTGCCAAATACGCTAGCTGAATTATAGCATCTCTATTGCTGAATTCATCAGCTAAACTACTGCCTTGATTATTAAGAAACTGCATTATTTCACTTCGCAATTCGTACACACGATTTAGCATACGTCCACGCGATAGCCATCTTACTTCTGTGTGAAATAAAAGGACAGTATGCTCGGCACCAAGTTCTTCGCATAAAGCACGGAAGAGACGATGATTTAAAGCTCGACCTCTGATAAAATTTACAACTTTGACTGAAGTGATTAATGTTTTCTTTAATTTTTCAGGCAATGTCTTTGTAGCTAGCGCATGTCTATGTAAAATACAATGGGTAATTGTAACGTGAGGCACTTCCTTTTTTACATACGCTACAAATCCAGAATTTTTGCCTAACATGGAAGGAGCTCCATCAGTACAAATTGATCCTATTTTGTTCATCGGTATCTCATATTGTAATAAAAAGTCTTTGACTTTATTAAATATATCAATTCCTTTTGTAGTCAATTCTAATGGTTCACAAAACAAAAATTCTTCAACAATTTCTTTTTCTTTTACATATCGTACAAACACCATCAGCTGAGAACAATTTTCAACATCTGTAGATTCATCCAATTGAATACCCACTGGGACATTACTAGCTTTAATATCTTCAATTACTTGTTGTAAGATGTCTTTACTTATATCAGAAATTCTAGTACGGATTACGTCATTTGACAAAGGAATTTGTTGAAGCTTTTGTTGTGCTTCAGTACCCAACACTATTTTTGCCATTTCTAATGCACAAGGCTTTACAAGTTCTTCAGCTATTGTATGTGGTTTCTTCTTCTTGGCACAGATATATGCAACTTGATAAGACGCTTGCAACAGCGGCTTTTCGTGTGATATAAATCCAAAAGTTGTGATAGTTCCACTTTTATCAAATCGAACTCGTTTAGATTTCAAACTTTCAAAATCATAGCCAGCATCTACACCACCATGCTGTTTGGTAAAATGCTCATTTAGTTTCGACGGCTTGAGATTGGCGTTTGAAAATTTATTGCAGCACAGAATACATTGTGGTCGCTGCGTTCCATCCTTCTCCGTTGTAAATGTAAAACCATAACGAACATAATCGTCATTCCAACATCGTTTCTTTGACATGGCGTAAACTAAATTAAATTTTTTAATAAAACACTAAAAAAATATTAAACTTCTATCTATTATTGCTATATTTTAGCTTACCTTTTGAATTTGACTTTAATCAAAGAACATATAATAATATAGAATGCGCATCTGAACACAAAAATTGATATTTCTGTGCTTGGTCTTCAGGGTGCGGGCGGGAATCAAGCAAGAGGGAAAAGTATGAGGGAGCGAGAGTAAAAATTACTTCTCCCCGAACGGCTCTCTCTTGAATAATGCTTTGAAAACTTATTTCTCACTTCTATTGTTTTTTTTGCATTGAAATTCGGCAACGATGTCATATGACCAAAGAACATATAATGATATTTGTTAAGATTTTGGATTTTAGAAATCGTATTTTTATACCCTACACATGGAGGGCTTGTGGTATATTAAGGTTTTTCCTCCGTTTGCAACTTATTAAGAAAGTATGGAAAAGTATGAAGATATATATTCTGAAAATCCCACATTTAATAAAAACTTCAATTATTTTAGTGAATATGAATTAAGAACTCCATCCGATGAATTTTATAGAAAAATAAAATTTTATAATTCAAATATTTTTTGAATATTCCCCACCCCAAAATATTCAAGCTCGCACCCCTAAGGGGTGCGTGCACCACCGGTTAAGAACCACTGATATACAATATAATATTAGAATGTACATTACATAACATTAGGTTACATAACATATAAATTTTTACAAATTTACTTTTCTAACTTTTACATCAGCAAATTTATTTATTAGTTCCGAAAAATCTTTATCTTTTACAAATTCATGCTCGATACAAATTAAACTAAGAGCATTTAACCGATCTTGCGCCATTGTTGATCTGTTTTCATTTTTTATATGAGCAAGTTTCGAAAAGGATCTTTCCCCTTCCGCTACTGAACAAGGCATTGTGGAATATATTCGAAATGCTATAACCACATTAGGAAAACAACCTTGTAGTAATATTTCTCTTATACAATTAAGAATAAGCGTGCTATTATTTTGGCATATTTCATCTCTGATTTTTTTTCGTTTAAATCTGATTTTAAATGCTCATGAAAATGAATAATTTCATTTTCAAGTTCCTCATCCAAATCTTTTTTATATTTTTCAATAAGAATTTTCGCGGAATTTCGTTTACTAGTTATATTATTGTTATTATAATCAAAAAGAAAAGCAAATATTCTATAGACTGATTCATATATTTGAAAACGTTGTTTCATTTCAACTATAAGGCTATCACAAATAACTAAAAATATGTCTATCTTAAATTTATCTTTTTGTGATAAAAAAAGTTCGTTAGTGTTAAAGGATTTTTCATCTTCTTGTAGTTTCCTACTTTCTTCCGCTTTTTTTCTTTTGTTAGTGGCTCTATAATGTCCAAGATTTTTTAAATTTTTATTACTTTTTACCTCTTTTTGTATCTCTTGTACAATTTTTATCGCTTCTCTTTCATAATGATCAAAATCATCGCGGACAGCACTTACAAATGATAATAAACTACTCATGTGCTCTACAACATTCTGCAGAATTAGGCCCTCTTTTTGAAAAAAAGAATTTACCTTATCAATACGTTCTAAAATATCGCTCCAAAAAACACATAATATAATAACCTCTAATTCACATAATTTTCGTGAAATGCGTTGGGCTTCAGCACGAGTGTCAGAATTTTGATCAATATCATTATTTAATTTATTTAACGTTATTATAAAAGGGGCGTAATTCTTTTTTAATGCTCTTACAGCATCATATCTGGCGGACCATCTTGTTTCACTCAATGATTTAACTACTAATATTCTAGTAGAGTAATTAGTTTGGTATTGTCTTATCATTTTATTCATAGGATTCCATCTGTAAGTTGAACTAGATAAAAATGTATAAAGTTTTTGAATGATTCCGAAAAATGATACAGCTTCTGCACATACACTAGCTGCGGATCGTCCGACAAGATTAAGGGTGTGTGAACTACATGGTATATATTCAGCAAGTGGATTGTTTTCTTTAATTCGACTCTGCACACCTTGAAATTTTCCTGACATATTAGCTGCGTTATCATAACTTTGAGACCGACACTTTTCAATATCAAGTTTACATTCAGATAAATATTCTAAAATTTCACACGCCAGATCTTTTCCTTTATGACTTTTTATCGGAATAAATTTCAAAAATGTCTGAAATTGTCTCTGGGCTTACATACCTCAGAATAAAAGTTAGTTGATCAACATGTTGCAAATCGGGCGAAGAATCTACAATGATTCCGAAATACTTGGATTTTTTTACTTTTTCCAGAATTTGATTTAGCACATAATTTCCTATCAACTGGACAAATTCTTCACAAATTTTCGACGACAAGTAAGAAGCATGCCCACGTCCTTTATTCGCATATTTTTCAATGTGAGCTGCTAAAAATGCGTCATATTTTGACAATAACTCACATAATCCTAGGTAATTTCCATTACTAACTGACCCAATGGTTTCATTATCTCCTCTAAGGGCAAGTCCACGTTTACTTAGGAATATAATAACGTCAATGATCCTTTGTAATAATTTTCTCCAGTATGCAGATTTTTGATCAAATGATTCAGAAAAGCCAGTTTGCAAACACTGTTTCTTTGATCGGATATTCCAAATGCGAATTGACTGAGAGTGATCACGACTTTTCTCATGCGACGATAATCTTAAATATGCATTTTTCCAGTTATTTAAATCCGTAACCAACTTATCAGTATAATTTGAAAACAGTTTACATACTCCACAATATACCATGTATGTTTTAGGAGAATAAATTAACCAGGACCGATCTAATTCTTCGCCATTAATCATTTTACGTTTAAACATTGTCCTTGAAATAAAACGTTGCTGTGATCCAATTATTTGCATAGAAGATTTCACGAATTCCGAATTATAGAAATCAATATTTTGTGAAATCTGCCCTTTATGAACAAAATATTCAACTAACTCTTCAGAAATATCCCTGTCTGCTGGATCGTCACTGAATATTTGTAATTTATTTTCAACGCATTTAGTAGTGATTTGAACTTCTTCAGAACCTTGTTTGTGAATTAAATCATTGGCATTATTAGTAATAACATCAACAGGAAGAACGCCAGTCACTCTACTAGTCGATGGTAATGACATATTTCGAATTCCAACATTTAATAATGATTGCTGCCCTTTTTGTGCCTCCTTCAATCTTTTAGACTGTAATTTTCTTTTCTCGGCACCACCTAAATAATTTCGTTTCATTTTTACTTTTTTAAGACTTTTTCATTTAAATATTGAGACTTATAAATTAACAAAACTTCACTAAATTTATATTTATTGTTAGTTGTTTATTCAAATAATTGATTCCAACTGCTTAAGTTAAATAATTTGCAGCAATGTACAAGTTTACTTTCTTACGATTCACGAGCAAGTGACTTCTTTTCATTTTGTGAAAGTCAACGTCTATTGTCTTGCAACCGCTAATCAAATGCATATGGAAAAACTTTTTATTATTTTAATTATTTTAATCTATTTTGATTTACTTTAGCTGTTAGTTTAATTGTTGATTCACTTTCAATTTTATTTGATTTTATTTGATTTGTTTCAATTTTATTTGATGTATTTGATTTAGTTGATTTTATTGGATTTAATTTGTTCTCATCTTGATTTAATTTAATTTGACTGATATTTTAACTTAGATTGAATTATTTTTAATCTATTTTAATCTATTTTGATTTAGTTTAACTGTTTAGTTTAATTGTTGAATTTACTCTCAATTTTACTTGAATTTATTTGATTTGTTTCAATTTTATTTGATTTATTTTATTTGATTTGATTTGATTTTGATTTGATTTTATTTGATTTAATTTATTCTCATCTTGATTTAATTTAACTTGACTGATATTTTAACTTAGACTGAATTGTTTTAATTTATTTTATTTGATCTAATCTAACTGTTAATTTAATCTTTGATTTTATTTTTCAATTTTATTTTATTTTATTGATTTGATTTGATTTGATTTTATTTATTTGATTGTATTAGACTCGATTTGTTCTTATCTTGATTTAATTTAACTTGACTGATTTGATTTATTTGATTTATTAGGTTTAATGTGTTCTCATCTTGATTTAAATTTTATTTTATTTTTATTTTTATTTTTATTTTATTTATTTTTACTTTCAAATGATTCAGTTCATTCCAGTTCAATTTATTTCGATTCGATCCGATTTGGTCCAAGACTATTTTAGCTCAACTTGGTTCATTTCAACTCAATTTTACTTTGCTTCGATTCAGTTCGACCTAACTCGAATTGACTCAGTCCGATCCGGTTCGGTCCGATTCGATTCATCTTGATTCAATATATTTTTTCGATCCAAATCAATTTATTTTCGATTTATTTTCAGTCTGATTCAATTTATCTCAATTCAATTCTTATTTATTATTATTAATATTATTGATAGTATTGTTAATTATTATAATATTATTGATAATATTACTGTTGTTATTATTATGTATTAGTATTATTTCATTTTTATAATTTATTATATTACCTTTAGTTTTTTTCTATTTTGTTCTTCATGTTCTTAATTCATTTTCTTAATCCATCTTATTCTTACTCTATCTTTATTTATTCATTTCTATAAAAATTCACCTGCCTACTGCCTGCTGCCTGTAGCTATTTCTGGGACCCATAAGGGCCGTTATGTTGACTGCTACCGTGTTAGGTACACTCAAATATACCTACCCTGGCTTTGAATAATTGCCGATCGTAGTGGCTCGTATCTTTCCAAATATCTATTAATGATTGGGGGAGCCCACAGGATATATGCTGCCGAATTTGTCCTTCCCGACCATGCAATGGACCCGATATGTAAGAGGCAATCTGAATAATACTGTGCAGTTCCTATGCACTCGATCATGCGCAGTAATATATATATCATCTACTTACCTGATCCGCTTCACGGGGGCCCTGTTTGTTGAAATGCTGTGGTAGTATGGGACGAACCTTAAGCTTCACTTCCTTGGGAAACACTTCTGGTGCTGCCTCTCCTCTCTGCCAATATATATGTGTGGTTTTTGTCTC
Organism: Physocephala rufipes; assembly: GCA_963966595.1. NCBI lineage: Eukaryota > Metazoa > Arthropoda > Insecta > Diptera > Conopidae > Physocephala > Physocephala rufipes. Next base: position 30,226,144 of record OZ016505.1, on the reverse strand, counting down.
TTGTGACTGTATGCGCGTGGTCCTGCCTAGTTGACTGGCCAAAATGAAATGATGCAATCCCTGTTGCATGCCGTTAACATCCAAACCGACGCCATCTCTTCCTCTTCTCCCTCACCATCCACACTTGTTCCACTAAGCGTTGCCACCTAAACCACCCTATAGGTCCAGATTTTTACTCGCCCGTATAAACACACCTTCTCTTCCCCCAGCAATAAAAAGCCCCCTGCCCCTTCCTATTGAGCCTACACTAGACAATAATGACCACCGACACCCATGCCCCTGCAGTCACCACTTCTCATACTTCTACATGGTCATATTCGCCCCCTTCGTTTTACATGTCCACATTTCACCCACTGGGTATTTTCTTATATCTCCACACACTGCCCACCTGTTCCGTGCACATTCTTCGCACACTCCCGCAGCCTCTGCACACCTTTCTAAAAATTTGCATTTTCACATATTCTTCACACGGCCCTCACGGCTCACGTCCTCATATCCGTACAACATATACCACGTTTTTTTCACACTTTTATCGGATATACCGTCACCCTGCATTTACCTCTACACCTTTACCTTCTATTTTCATTCTCTACATCCACTGCCACATCCCATGACGGCCCCAAACTAGCAACCCTATGTTTTCCATCTATTGTCACAGCTACTCAACTATACAGCCTAGTCAAATGCAAAACACATGGTGCAGATATACCCCACCACCATTGGTCCATTTTTTCAAACCATCATATCTTGTTACATACGATATGGCAACACTGCTACTATGTGGAAGACAAAAACCTGCAGGACACAATATTAAGCAAGATGACAACACACACAATTTAAATAATATATGGACGCCCCCATAGTAGCACCAGTTACAGACCCTAAATTACACATATATGAACTCACCACACTGAATGATTTGACACTTATCCTCATACCTCACCGGCCCTTATACTACACCTTTACTTAGACCTCATTTTGACATCCTCAGTATCCACACCACATATCACATACAAGGCGCACCCAATTATACATTATATACCATACTGCTGCCACCGAACACTGACACACCTGTCATGAACACTCATTTTACATCTTACCTTTCTAACATGAATATACCCACTCACATCACACTACCAGACCCCCATTTTCTCTAATTACTAAACTACTACCACAACACTACTGTCCCAACACTTGCCCTACCTACATGCACCAACATTACGCCCACACCCATTTATGACACTCCTTACATTCCACCACTACCTACCTACAGTGACATCTAGTGACATATAGATTTAAAACTGTGAATTAACCCTTTGACATAGCCATGAAACAACCCCCCCTAGCCCTTGAATTTAAACAACTGCATCCGGCATCCATTCGCGTTGTTATTGGCGGTTTATTTTATTTTTCATTCAATTCTACATCTACCGTGTGATCTTAACTGATAATTAACCTGACTTCTGGTACATTTTGCCCACCGTGTGATTACATTTCAATAAATCAAATTAACCCATCTTCCGGCATCCATTCACATTGATATTGGCAGAATTGAATTTCTGTGTGTTTCATATATAATAAAAGCCCAAGTCATATGCTGATGTTGCTACAATGTATTATATAATAATGAGAAGAAAAACAGAATAGCAAGACGAGAATGGGCTGGAACAGCGAATATAAGGTAACATAAGAATAAAAATTAATAATAATAGCTGCGTTCCCGCTGTTCTAATCTTTTGGATTACCGTGTGGAACGATAAAACATATCACATCCAGATGGCATACATGTCAAGCTTTTTATGTCACATTTGACAGCGCTGGTGTTTTGTTGTTCACTTTTCTAGTTAAACTTACAAAATGACTTGCCGTAAACGTGCTTATTACACGCAATTCTTTATAAAGTTAAACTTTTGTTCGCATAAAATTCATTTATGTTTGTATAGTAATACATATTTGTATCCTTTGCTGGTGAAAATGGAAAGCTATCTTATGGTAAGTATTCTTGTGAAGGACATATTTCCATATGTAATCATATAATATTTAGGACCTCTGTGAAACATCGAGTGATTCCTTGGAAGCTGATGATTCATCATTTGACCTTTTTAATAGCTCTTCGAGCTCTTCTATTAGTTCAGATAATGAAGTACACGAAAAAGTGGAATATTTTATAGAAACTATTAAAAAATACAGCACGGAAGATTTTAAACTACATTTTCGAGTGAATAGAGCAACCGCTCTGCATTTAATTGCCCGATACAAAAGCCGCATAGAGGAACGTCTTTATAACCAAGGATTTGTACGAGAACAATGTCGTATTAGTGCGGACAATGACATGTATATATTCCTTTGGTATATGGGAAATACGAATACGTTTCGAGAAATTGCAAACTTATTTGGAATTTCGAAATCTTCCGCTTGGAGGGTTGTCAAGAGGGTTTCTCAATGGTTCATATCCATAGGACACGAGTTTATAAAATGGCCAACTGGTGAGGAAGTCATTCGAAATGTGGAAAATTTTAGGAAGATTAAAAATATTCCTGGGATAATAGGCGCGATAGATTGTACGCACATTCGGATAAAAGCACCATGTAGCAACAAAGAAGACTATTTTAACAGAAAGCACTATTACAGTGTTCATCTGCAGGCAGTTGTCAATGCGGAAAAAAAATTCATTGACATTTTCGCAGGTGAGCCAGGATCACTGCATGACAGCAGAGTACTGCGGCGATCACAATTGTACCGGCGTGCACTTGAACACTTAGATGAAACTTTTCCAGGAGATTGTTTTATACTCGGCGACTCAGCATACCCATCACTACAGTGGATAATCAGTCCTTATAGGGATAATGGGTCATTAACAACAACTCAAACGCAATTTAATATACTGCACTCAACAACAAGAATTGTGGTTGAGAATGCTTATGGTCTCTTGAAAACGCGATTTAGAAGGCTTATGCATTTTACTGAACAAAATAGTGTAGAGCCTGTGGTGAACTTAATACTGTGCAGTTGCATTTTGCACAACATCTGCTTATCGATGTCAGACAACCCGCTGGAATCATATGTGGTTTCACAAGTTCAGCTGGATGCAGATTCGGATGCAACCGAAATACTTGAAAACTTTCGCTCCGATCGGCGTGAACGACTTATAAATGAACTGATTAATAATAACACCATTTCACCTTAACAAATTTTTATGTAATTTAATTTCAATTTATTAAATTCATACCATTTAAATAAAGTTCAAATTCATTTTCATTTCAATTTCATTTACATTTCAAATTAATACATTTTCATTTAATTTCAATTTTGAAAATTCTTGACACTTAAAACCTGCTTCAAAATATTCATTTTTTCCAGATGTCTGTGTTGTTTCCTCTTCTCCGCCTCCCGTATAGCCACAATTTTTTCATTTTTATAATCTTCCAAAATTTTTAGTTTTCTTTGTGAGACCTCCTTTTTAAGTTTCAACTTTTGCAAAAAATACATCGATTTTGCGGACGATTTTGGTTTGAAGGCACGAGATCTTGCTGATGTAGATGCCGATATGTCATTCTCAACGTCAGGAGGTGAGGCCTCAAGCGGTTTAATTTGTTGCCCACATAAGTTTAAGGTATGTGTATTAGAAATAATTGGCCTGGACCCAAAAATCTCTTCCAACAATTCGTCCAACGGACCAAAACAGGGAGCGCAACCGGTTTGTTTGTTGTTGTCTTTTCCCGCTTTCCAGGCTTGCAACAAATTTTTCATTTTGTTTTTTAGTGATTCTTCAGTTCGTGGTTGCGACTATAATAAAAATAAATATACATAAATTTTTTGGTGTTGAATTAACATGGTGTTATTTTGTTGGTGATGTTTCTCACGCTGTTTCCAACGACACCAATGCTTTTTAATATATCTCCAAAACTGCGCTAGTTATGCAGTAGTTTTTCTCTTAAACTATATCTCTTGAACAATGCCTGTGATTGGTACCGTACTAAGAAACTACTTTAGAGAAAGCCATATTCAAATCTCTTCTGCATCAGTAGACTGCGTGTAATAACGTTTGGAAATTTCTTAGTTTTTCAACGGTCCCAACCACATCGCAACAGCTAGCACGGTTTAAGAGATATCGGGGGTTATATTTCAGATTTAGAAAGGCTCTAACCACGTTGGAATCAGCATGGAAAACAACACCAACAGTAGAAATTTGGGAAATATATAATTATTGTTATTTTTTATTATATTATTTATTGATAATATATACCGGCAAATTAATTTTAATTACCAAAATTCCTTGGCTTTCCATGTCTTCCAACACGTTGCGCCATGCATTTTTTTTTCTTCTGCTGTCTAAAAATTCTACTTTCCTTATGTTGTAGGCGTTCAAGAAAGCCAAAGTTTCTGCTTTTGTCCAGTTGACCCTAGGATTATATTATTATTTAAGAAAGTTAACTACAATTAGAACTTAAAAAGTTCTGGAAATGTCTTGAGTTTAGGGTACGCTAGCGCATGCTGCTTTAATTTAAATGAGCGATTTGTACATAATCAATACCTGCGATAAGCTTTTGGTTAGTAAATGTACTTTTGACAGAGTAAAATGCTTGTATATTACAACAACACCCAAATTGGACTCTGCTCATACCGTTTTGGAGATATAGCCCATTAATATTCGAAAAATTATTGGCGATATCTCTTTAACTGGATGAGGGAAACAAATGGTAAAGGTATTAATGCGCAGCTATTGCCCATATCTTTTATTTTTGTTATAACATATTTTCTCGAAAAGCTTATACTTTTAAAGAAAATTTCAAATTTACATTTTAAGCACCTCATTTTATTTTGAAAATGAATTTCCTTTTAAGAAACTTGTTGCATTATAGTACTTTAAAATATGCTTTTGATTTCATATTCGTTGGCATTCCTTATTTGCTTCTCATTCATAGTTTCCGATTTCAAGAGATTCATAGTTTCCGAGATATAGCAAAATTAATTAATTAATTACTTTATCATCAGCGAAAACGAAAACTAGAAAGTGAAAGAATTCAGAATTCTATATCTCCAAAACGGTATGATCAGAGTCCAATTTGGGTGTTGTTGTAGTCTACAACAACGACAAAAACCAAAAAATTTTGAGCTGTAGTTGGGTCCGTGATGTTCAGAACTTTAAATCTCTTAGTTGAGATTTTATATGAAACGCTTAGAGGCTTTTCACATTTCCAAAGATGGATCGCATATTGAAAATTTTCTGCACCTGAGAGAATCATACCAAGTATTGGACAGTTCTTTTAATAAACCATGTGACGGAGTAAAGCATTTTACTCAGTGAAAAGTACATTTAAATTAAGGCAGCAACCGCTAGCGTACCCTAAACTTAATATGAGCAAAGTTCTATCCTTACCTGTTCTTATCCATTTTACATTTTATGTTTGTCTTATTATTGAGTATTTTCTTAGTCGTATTTCTTTTTATATTATTATTTATTTTCTTAATTATTATTACTTTTTCGTTTATCTTTTGCCGTTTGCTCGTGCGGTTTTTTGCGTACATTTACGTTTGTGCGTGTGGTCCTTTATGAACTTTTTTGACAGTTAATGACTTTTTATGTTGGTAAAACTGGAAATAGTACCAACATAAATACTACAGTGCCATCTATTTTTCAATATGTTCGTCCTCTGCAACTCAAATTTGGAACTACCGATTCGATTAGAAATTAACCCAGAAAAATAGTAAGATTAAAACGTTGTTGTTGCTTTGCATTAAAAAACGAAAAGATTAGAACGGCGGGAACGCAGCTAATATATCAATATATACGACAAATATAGCTGCCTATGGATATGCATATGTATATGCATCTGTGTGATGATGTGTATGTGTGTATGCATGTTGTGTTTGTACGTGTGTGCCTGTGTGTGTGTATCTGGATATGTATGTGTGTGTTTATGTGTATGCCTATCAGAATCACCATTTTTACTTTTTTGAGGAATATTCTCAGAATTTCCCTCAGAGGATTTCCAATAATCCGCTTAGGATATAATTCTCTAAATATACTCTCTATAATAACACACATACACGCATGAAAAAACGACACAAGCAAACTAAAAAAATCTTCGGTTTCCGAGTAAAACCAATAGAATGCATTGAGGAAACTTTTTCCACATAGGAGAAGACTCTCTCATTCACCATAGAATAGGTTGCATCAACCCCAAGAGATGCAATAGCTAAACATCTGAACACCTAAAACCACAAAAACTCCAACTGATGAGCTCTTTGGCCGGAGCGAAAAGCTTATTGGTAGCCCGTCTGTACCTTTACGGTAGCATATACACCACACATTCACCACACAAAACAAAACAATGCAACCCAACCCAACATACTTTATGTTGAAGTAGTTGCCGTTCTCTCATTGTTTGGCTCAATCAGCAGCATTAATCTGATTGATTGAATTGGTTATAACTGACCTAAGCAGTATGTTGTCACAAACTACTGACGGGTCTGAAGAGCTTGTTAATCAATTGGCGTTCTGCCTGCCCCAAACCACTCAATTGATAAAAGAATTCAAAATATCAATTTTCTAAGTTACAATTTTCTAAAAGTAAACCATACTCACCTCATCTTGCCAATTTATCCATGGCTATGACTACAAAGTTATCCGAATCATTTAAGTGAAAAGACAATTGAAGCTATTGTTCTCATTTTGCTTTATTAACGTTTTTATTGATTGTATTTTTTGATGCTTGCGTCTAAAACTATCATAATAACAACATATTATGCTATTATTGTATATTGTACACTAGACAAATGATTATATACATGCATGGCTTTTACTCTACTTGTGTTTCTTTATCCACATTCGACATAATAACCTTTTACAATACTATTTTCACTCATACCTTGCCTCACTGTCGTGTCCTCCACTACCGCTCCTACTACACCTTACATTTATTTGAAAATAATTTTCTTCAATTCCCTATTAATCTTTCTTATTCATCTTCTTGGCTAATATCACTCAATCTAATCCATAATCCAGCTGTCATATAAATATATCCATTACACTTTATCCTCACCATTAATTTAATCAAACTTACCTCCATTTATCCCCCATTCCTTACCTTCCATCCCTCAATCCCAAACTGAATATTAAAAAAACCTTCCATAAACCAACCCCAATCTTGTTTTATTCGTTGTCATCTCATTTGCCCTTTGCTATCATACCATTTGTTCTCTTACTTATACTTCACTATTATATTCTTCATTCATTTATAGCTACCTCACTGATACTTCAGGGGTATCTTTGACGCATTTCTAATCCATATTTATTCAATTTACTAATTTTATTTTATTTCACCCAATTTACAAACACTATTCATTTTATTCACACATTTACTCATTTCATTTTAATTACCTCAACTCATTCTTACTGATACGTCACAAACATCTACTCAAAATTCACTTTCAATTTTTATTCTCTTAATCCACCTTATGGTACTTCATTTTACGTTGTCAAACTTTCCAATTCTAAGTCAGTTGCATTACTTCATTCATTTCCGATATACTCTAATCTATTTTCAAATCTTCCAATTTCTTAATTCACTCTACCATACCTCATCTTACTCTTCAAAAGCCTTTCGTTTTTTCAACTCTTCATTTTAATTACTTGTATTTACTTTAATGCACCTTAATCTACTCCAGTTTACTTTAATCTACTCCTTGTACGTTAGACTGTCCAATTTCTTAAAAATCACCTCAATTCACTTCATTTTCACTTTTCAATTTTTTCGATCTTTCAATTTTTAAAATACTTGCATTTATTTAATTCACTTTAATCTACTCTAATTTACTTTTATCCACTTCATTCACTTTTCAAACTTTTCAATCCTTTAATTCACCTCAATTTACTTCATTTTACCTTTCAATTTTTTGACCTTTCTATTCACCTACCTTAAGTTACTTCAACTTACCTTTCATATGTTAAGTCACTGGTATTCATTCAATCCACTTCATTTACCTTTCCAGACTTTATGGTACTTGTATTTACCTTAATTTAATCTACTTCATCCATTAATTTATTTATTTTTCAATAAAAAAACCTCGTCAAGTTAATCAGCCTCACCTTCATTTATCTCTCATACCTTACCTTCCATCCCTCAATCCCAAAACTACATATTAAAACAACCCTTCATAATCCGACTCCAACCTTGCTTTATTTATTGACATTTCATTTGCCTTACATTTTTTTCTGAATATACATTTTTTCTGAATATACATTTTTTCTGAATACATACATTTTTTTCTGAATATACATTTTTTCTGAATATACATTTTTTCTGAATATACATTTTTTCTACATACATTTTTTCTGAATATACATTTTTTCTGAATACACATACATTTTTCCTGAATATACATACATTTTTTTCTGACATACATACATTTTTTCTGAATATACATTTTTCTGAATATACATTTTTTCCTGAATACACATTTCTCCCGAACTTAACTTTTATTTGTACTAATTTATTTATTCTTTACCTTATTTTTACCTTTATTTCCACCCTTATTTTACCTTTTATTTTACTTTAAGCTATTCTTTCTACCTTTATTTATTTTATTTTTTACCTTTATTTTTTCTACTTAAGCTATTTTTCTACCTTTTCTATTTTTACCTTTATTTCCACCCTTATTTTTACCTTTATTTTATCTTTACCTTTTTATCTTTTATTTTTACCTTTATTATTATTATTATTTATTATTTTTTACCTTTGTTTTATTTACCTTTTACCTTCAATTTTTACCTTATTTTATTTTTATTTATTTTATTTTACTTTAAGCTATTCTTTCTACCTTTATTTTATTTTTACCTTTATTTATTTTCCACTTAAGCTATTTTCTACCTTTTCTACTTTTATTTTTTATTTTTTACCTTTATTATTATTATTATTATTATTATTATTATTATTATTATTATTATTATTATTATTATTTTTATTATTATTATTATTATTATTATTATTATTATTATTATTAATTATTATTATTATTATTTTATTTATTATTTTACCTTTGTTTTTATTTACTTTTTACCTTCATTTTTTACCTTATTTTATTTTATTTTATTTTATTTTACTTTAAGCCATTCTTTCTACCTTTATTTATTTTTACCTTTATTTATTCTTTCTACTTAAGCTATTTTTCTACCTTTTTTCTACTTTCAAACATAAGATTTCCTATTCTTAAAATTTCCAAAAATTATCATGCACCAACTGAGATCAACGCCAATGGAGAAGTGACTGAAAGAATCGACAGGGAGAATAAGCGACAGAGAAAGAATATGCTGAGCAAAGTCAGCGTGAAAATATTTCGCTGGAAAAAATGGCGACCGCTGAGCTAGCGCTGAGTGTCAGCGGTCCATTCACGACAACAAAACACTAAGCGCTTACAGTAAAGCGCTTAGCGATTATGAATGCAGACATGGTCTCTACCCGCGTAAACTTTGGGTATCAACCACAATCACCATGAAGCTCCCACTAGGGGGGGGGGGCCTACCCACGATGTGCTATCTGTGTGGGCTTTATATTTAAAGGGTATTAAAAACCCTAGGTACACATCACCCGTGGCAAACACCTGCTACCTTGTTGCCTCTATCTTAATGGGACTGGCACCCGAAGTAGATAGGGACAGATGCCTCCTTGTGTTTTACATGGACGCCTGCCATGTTGGACACGGGTACAGATAATTTTCAACTCGGGCTTACGGAGTATGCCCTCGTTTAATAGAAATCGTGCTGAATCAGCACACCATATCCCTTGTGTTAAGTGTAACTGATGCGATTTTGACTTGACGCACTTGGCGGTTGTTCATTATCGGGTCTCTAAGGTTCTCGTAGTATACCATTTTCCGCAGATGCGCCTCTTTCAAATACATTGAATCTCCAACGACTTGAGCGTCAATCAACACTGCGTATCTTTGATAGCAAGGACGTCGGGCTTTCTAATATCGTCATTTCTTTGGAACCTAGGCTCCTCTTCGACAGTATCATATAGGTGTTGTAATGCCCTTTTTATATATGCCACGAGAGCATTGTGTCGCTTAATGCGAGCGCTATGTGTGCGGTGACAGCGCTGGACTACATGACCCTGTGTTTCCTCTTCACCACAAGCGGCTCTACAACATCAGTCGGCGATACACCCTCTGGATGTTTGTGCCTTTGTCGGAAGCGCACCAATACGAAATTTGTTCGTCATGAGGAAATTTCTGTCCGAAAGCAGGCGGCTACCCTCAGTCGAATGACGAAGGGCAGACCCTTAGAGGACTCCCTTAGGGCCCTGGCATCGACCGACAAGTGGAGCAATCTTGACCATCTTCCTTCCACCATGACCTTAGTGGCGTAATCAACACCATTCTCAGTGAGCGGCCTTTGGGTATGTTACAACTCAGTTCTGAGATACGGGCAATTCGTGTTGCTCGCAATGTAGGCTTTCAAACGCAGTATCCTAAGGACTGGCATCAACCATCTCAAGGACGGAATGGAAAAACCGCCATCACCAGCGAATGCATGTATATATAAGCATTGACCACATCACCAGGCAGGTGCAACCTCTTCCTGACGGCACCCCTAACAACGGCATCCATGCGTTTAAATTTACTGAGAGTAATATGCCCCAAAGATAGTACAACTTCGGAAGCAAAATCAACCTCAACGCAAAGAGCTGCTGCTGAGGTTTTAGAGGTGCCTCTCTAAGTTTCTCTGAAAGGTGTTTTAACTTACGTTCTTCATCGCGGCATGCGCGACCTTCAGAAGTGTACGGGATGCTCAAGTATTTCCACTCGTCAGTTTGGATTGTGTTTGAGACACTTTCCTTCGACCAGGCAGAAATGTTCCGCACTATATCATTCAGTAGAGAGGTATTGGTTGTATCCGTTACGTTACCCAATTGTTGAATGTAGTCAGCAATATCCGTTTCCGTATCAGGCGAACTTGAACCTTCACTCAATTGCTGACCGTCAACACCGGCGTTCTCGGTATATTTGCAATCTCGTCCGCTGCATCTTCATACGCTGCCTCCTGCATATATCTCTACCAAACGCTTATAGTCTTCCCTCTTCCGCTGGCTTTTAATCACCTCGACCGTCCGCCTACTAAAGATCCTCGCCAACTCCACATTAATGAACCTGACATGTGAGGACCTCAATCGGGCTTTTTGACGCGCAAGTAGAGAGCGCTCTTCCTCTGACCAACTAGCCTTGACATCTTGAACTCGCGCAAGCCTTTCATTACACCAGTTTTTATTGACTGTTCTTTCATGCACCCCTCGCCCAATCAAAGAACTAAATGTTCTACCACATAAGGGAGCCCGACTCGAACGGAACATCAAACTGAGTATCAGGCCCATTTTCATTTGCTACATTTCTGTTATGTGGGCCAGGTGCCGTGCCACCTGACCCCGTGTCAATTAGACTGGGGGAGACTGAGGACCAATTGATTGAAGTCGAGGGGGCTGGCAACCCCCAAGACCATATGCCCATCACCATTAGCCAGCTTAACCTGTTTCCGGCGGGAACCACTAGGAGGTTGGTGATTAGGCAGTTCTATGATTACTTACGGAATCAGTTCACCACACCAAATGGCATGGGTTACTTCACCACACCAGATGGCATGGCTCCCCTTTCTAGACTGAAGAGTCATAGTTACTCCCGTCCTTAAGAGTCATACTAACTCCCGCCCAGGGCCGGATTAAGGCACTTGGGGGCCCGAAGGCTAATATTTTTTGGGGGCCCTTCGAAGTCCACATATATCATATTACTTCAATACGGATTTTATACATATTTTATTTTTATTTTATTGTGCCACATAAGTATATGTACATATACAATATAATATTAGAATGTACATTACATAACATTAGGTTGCATAACATATAAATTTTTACAAATTTACTTTTCTAAATTTTACATCAGCAAATTTATTTATTAGTTCCGAAAAATCTTTATCTTTTACAAATTCATGCTCGATACAAATTAAACTAAGAGCATTTAACCGATCTTGCGCCATTGTTGATCTGTTTTCATTTTTTATATGAGCAAGTTTCGAAAAGGATCTTTCCCCTTCCGCTACTGAACAAGGCATTGTGGAATATATTCGAAATGCTATAACCACATTAGGAAAACAACCTTGTAGTAATATTTCTCTTATACAATTAAGAATAAGCGTGCTATTATTTTGGCATATTTCATCTCTGATTTTTTTTTCGTTTAAATCTGATTTTAAATGCTCATGAAAATGAATAATTTCATTTTCAAGTTCCTCATCCAAATCTTTTTTATATTTTTCAATAAGAATTTTCGCGGAATTTCGTTTACTAGTTATATTATTGTTATTATAATCAAAAAGAAAAGCAAATATTCTATAGACTGATTCATATATTTGAAAACGTTGTTTCATTTCAACTATAAGGCTATCACAAATAACTAAAAATATGTCTATCTTAAATTTATCTTTTTGTGATAAAAAAAGTTCGTTAGTGTTACAGGATTTTTCATCTTCTTGTAGTTTCCTACTTTCTTCCGCTTTTTTTCTTTTGTTAGTGGCTCTATAATGTCCAAGATTTTTTAAATTTTTATTACTTTTTACCTCTTTTTGTATCTCTTGTACAATTTTTATCGCTTCTCTTTCATAATGATCAAAATCATCGCGGACAGCACTTACAAATGATAATAAACTACTCATGTGCTCTACAACATTCTGCAGAATTAGGCCCTCTTTTTGAAAAAAAGAATTTACCTTATCAATACGTTCTAAAATATCGCTCCAAAAAACACAATATAATAACCTCTAATTCACATAATTTTCGTGAAATGCGTTGGGCTTCAGCACGAGTGTCAGAATTTTGATCAATATCATTATTTAATTTATTTAACGTTATTATAAAAGGGGCGTAATTCTTTTTTAATGCTCTTACATCATCATATCTGGCGGACCATCTTGTTTCACTCAATGATTTAACTACTAATATTCTAGTAGAGTAATTAGTTTGGTATTGTCTTATCATTTTATTCATAGGATTCCATCTGTAAGTTGAACTAGATAAAAATGTATAAAGTTTTTGAATGATTCCGAAAAATGATACATCTTCTGCACATACACTAGCTGCGGATCGTCCGACAAGATTAAGGGTGTGTGAACTACATGGTATATATTCAGCAAGTGGATTGTTTTCTTTAATTCGACTCTGCACACCTTGAAATTTTCCTGACATATTAGCTGCGTTATCATAACTTTGAGACCGACACTTTTCAATATCAAGTTTACATTCAGATAAATATTCTAAAATTTCACACGCCAGATCTTTTCCTTTATGACTTTTTATCGGAATAAATTTCAAAAATGTCTGAAATTGTCTCTGGGCTTACATACCTCAGAATAAAAGTTAGTTGATCAACATGTTGCAAATCGGGCGAAGAATCTACAATGATTCCGAAATACTTGGATTTTTTTACTTTTTCCAGAATTTGATTTAACACATAATTTCCTATCAACTGGACAAATTCTTCACAAATTTTCGACGACAAGTAAGAAGCATGCCCACGTCCTTTATTCGCATATTTTTCAATGTGAGCTGCTAAAAATGCGTCATATTTTGACAATAACTCACATAATCCTAGGTAATTTCCATTACTAACTGACCCAATGGTTTCATTATCTCCTCTAAGGGCAAGTCCACGTTGACTTAGGAATATAATAACGTCAATGATCCTTTGTAATAATTTTCTCCAGTATGCAGATTTTTGATCAAATGATTCAGAAAAGCCAGTTTGCAAACACTGTTTCTTTGATCGGATATTCCAAATGCGAATTGACTGAGAGTGATCACGACTTTTCTCATGCGACGATAATCTTAAATATGCATTTTTCCAGTTATTTAAATCCGTAACCAACTTATCAGTATAATTTGAAAACAGTTTACATACTCCACAATATACCATGTATGTTTTAGGAGAATAAATTAACCAGGACCGATCTAATTCTTCGCCATTAATCATTTTACGTTTAAACATTGTCCTTGAAATAAAACGTTGCTGTGATCCAATTATTTGCATAGAAGATTTCACGAATTCCGAATTATAGAAATCAATATTTTGTGAAATCTGCCCTTTATGAACAAAATATTCAACTAACTCTTCAGAAATATCCCTGTCTGCTGGATCGTCACTGAATATTTGTAATTTATTTTCAACGCATTTAGTAGTGATTTGAACTTCTTCAGAACCTTGTTTGTGAATTAAATCATTGGCATTATTAGTAATAACATCAACAGGAAGAACGCCAGTCACTCTACTAGTCGATGGTAATGACATATTTCGAATTCCAACATTTAATAATGATTGCTGCCCTTTTTGTGCCTCCTTCAATCTTTTAGACTGTAATTTTCTTTTCTCGGCACCACCTAAATAATTTCGTTTCATTTTTACTTTTTTAAGACTTTTTCATTTAAATATTGAGACTTATAAATTAACAAAACTTCACTAAATTTATATTTATTGTTAGTTGTTTATTCAAATAATTGATTCCAACTGCTTAAGTTAAATAATTTGCAGCAATGCACAAGTTTACTTTCTTACGATTCACGAGCAAGTGACTTCTTTTCATTTTGTGAAAGTCAACGTCTATTGTCTTGCAACCGCTAATCAAATGCATATGGAAAAACATATGTATAAAAAACTCAGTTTGTGTCGCGACCGCAACAACAATATCACACAAAGAAATAGAAAAAGGAACAAATTATTTGACAATTCGCAAAATAGGAAAACTTCAACAACTTCGCAGGTTCACTCAATAATTTTGCAGCTTCAATGAATTTGTGTCACACTTTGAATTTTTTTTTGCAGAACTTTTTCAATTACGCCTTAAATAGCGGTACTTGCCACTGAGCAGCAACGAATTGTATGGGTCTTGAAAATTTAACGCCATTTGAAGGCCAAACAAACACAAATTTTTTAATGTTTTTTCTTTAGAATTAGGGTAATACCACACTAAAGAAGAATTAAGCTTAATTTGAGGCAAAAATTTTTTATGGGTAAATTTGGTATTTAGGGACGAATTAGTTGCCTAATTCTTTTTTGTGCCTGAATTCGTTATTAGCGAGGAGGCTAAACGTATTATAAAAAATTTGTGATACGGCGGGGCCCCCAAAGCGGCGGGGCCCCAAGGCTTAAGCCTTTTTAGCCTTATGGTTAATCCGGGGGCCTAGGAGCCTTATTAGCCTATTTAGCCTTATGGTTAACCCTGTGCTAAGGACACTCGATTCACATTTTCTTGGAATATTCAAAATCTCTACGTTATTCCCTGGAAAGCGTTGTTCAAGGAAGTTGACCCCTTTTTTCAAGCTGATCAATTCTGTTGTCTTTTCAATTCCTTGCTTAGTAAGTGAATTTTCCTGACATATCAACTCTTTTAAGGATTCATTAATTTTGCATATTCTGTTCCCATCTCCCTTCTAATAGCTTTTTGAGAATCAGTTATTTCATTGGCAAATACTTCCATCATGTTTTTTTTATTTCTTTAATTTGAGATTTCAGATCATCT
This sequence comes from Physocephala rufipes, assembly GCA_963966595.1. NCBI lineage: Eukaryota > Metazoa > Arthropoda > Insecta > Diptera > Conopidae > Physocephala > Physocephala rufipes. The sequence goes on along the minus strand of OZ016505.1, from coordinate 30,210,582 downwards.
CTTTTATTGGTTCTATAATTTCCATAAACTCGTCTCGGCTTCGCTGCCTCTCATCTCTAATAACAGACTATGCATCCGTTTCTCTTCCTGAAGACAACGTAAGTGGGCTGCATTTACTCTTCAATTTTGGTACTTCCACTCTGGTTTTTTCAATGCATTCGGCATTGACAGATTTCGCTATATTAAAGAGTTCCCTGCACTGAGTTCTAAGGTCCGTTCTAAGGTTCTAAGGTACGTTCGCTTGCGTCGAATGTTTTTCACCATTAATTAAATAAATCGAAGATCGAACTTGCGTAACTTATGGTGCTCTGCCACCATAGCCAACCCATGAGAAATTTTATCGCGCAAACTATGTTTACTATAACGCAAGCAATAAGCCAAACGTATCGCAACATTGTTGTTTAAAGAGCTTGCCCTTTGCTGCTGTGTCGATCTTTTATTTATTTGCTTTCGCAGTCAGCGCTAACGGCGAAGCAAACAATGCCGAAATGATGACAATGCCAATGACGAAACAGCAGAGCAAGCGATTTTGGCAGCTTTAGCTCTCTCAGCAATTTCGGTTAGAAGCCGCATTGCTGAGACGATCGCAATAGCATAAGCAAACGAAGCATGTTTTACTTATGTCGCCATAAATTGAGACGACAGTTCGTTGCGCTCAATAGAATGCAAATATGATCGAATCGAATATGGTCGCATCACGCCACAATATCCTTGAGTGTATGTTGTGTGTCCTTTTTGGAGCAGTCCTTCCTGTGTTGTGAATCATGTATCCTTTTTATTTCTTGGTTTTTTTTTGTTTAATGAAACAAGTTTTATTGTTGCTTTTTTGTTTTTAGTCCTTTATTCACTAAGCAGACAGATTAACTTCTTTAAAACTCGTGATACACTGACTTATATAGTGTACTGCACTGCACTCACTATATGATACTCTGCCGCATTATGTACATTATCGATCGCTGGTCAAATCCGTTGTTCCATCTTGTTATCGCTGAGCTACTCACAAAAACTGCATGACCCCTTTTTTTACAAAAATGCAGCTAATTCAAATTTGAATTCTCACAATGTGTTCCGTGAATATTTCCTGATGGTCCGGGAAACCTTGATCGAATTCTTGTGCTACATTAATTTTTTTTATTAATGTGGGTCACGATATTTTCATATTTCTGGGTCACGCTCGTTGTTTTGAAAATGAACGCCTAAAATAATGCTCAACGATATACAATAATTTTGACCTACATACATCACACTGGAGAGTCAAATTTTATTATAACGCTTGACTAAACTGATTCTTTTAAACCAGATTTGCGACGAATGTCAACCGAAAATTTCGACCTTGAAATATTTTCATATTTCAATTAGTTTTTTATGGAAACAGTCAGATAGAATATGACGTCAGTATGACGTGTAAACGAAAAAACGAATAGAAAAGAACGATCGAAATTAGTTACAGAAACGAACTGCAGATGAGAAAAGAGAAAGAGAAATGAAATTTAGAGTATACTCATAGGTATCGTATATAAACGTATTACCATTAAGTGCATTTAAGTTATAAAAGCCTTTTCTGGGGCCGTTATTTATTATATTCCGCCACCTTTCCTCTGCCTCAAACTTCTTCTGCTCCAACTCCAGTTTTGCGCTCCGCCATCTTTCCTCTGCCTCAAAATTCTTCTGCTCCAACTCCAGTTGTGCGCTCCGTCACCTTTCCTTCGCCTCAAACTACTTTTGCTCCAAATCAAACATATTCTTCTTCAAGGAGGTGGGTTCCTGCGGAAGATCCAGTACGTTCTTCTCGTAGGCATCCTCCCTCTGCCGCATTTTTCTCTTCTTTGCAAACGGAGCTGGAACCGCAGGACCACTTTCAATTAGTTCGTTGTTCACAGGTTCCTATGGAAGTTAAGTTTAACAAACGATATTTCAATATCAGATACATTACTTACATCCTCTATAGCACGTCGAGGTATGATGTAAGGAAGTCTTGAAGCTGGGGTAAGCTCGCCAGCTGTCCAGGGTTCGATTACAGAAAATCTGTAATTCGCAGGAATTAATTTGTTAAATACCTTTTATTTACTATATTAATATCGCCCTTAATTTGTATGACAAAAGGTGGATAGATATATATTTGGTGAACGTGTGATTCGATACTTCGATGCGTGCTCTTCTTCGAATGCCTGGAAGTCGTCGTTTGGTTTCGTTGCAATGCCGCTGCTATCCTGGCTACAGTCGTCTTTTCTCAGTCCAACCTATCTTGTAATCCTCGATCTAAGTATTCTAACTCTAACTCTGATCTGACTAATCCTGTTACTACGTCGAAATAATTCTCAACAGGAGTGGCAAGACGATCTGTGATGCCAGCAGCCTGTCCGAACACTTGCACTGTCCTTTACTCCTGTTCCTGTTCAAACTGCATGACCCCTTTTTTACAAAAATGCAGCTAATTCAAATTTGAATTCTCACAATGTGTTCCGTGAATATTTCCTGATGGTCCGGGAAACCTTGATCGAATTCTTGTGCTACATTAATTTTTTTTATTAATGTGGGTCACGATATTTTCATATTTCTGGGTCACGCTCGTTGTTTTGAAAATGAACGCCTAAAATAATGCTCAACGATATACAATAATTTTGACCTACATACATCACACTGGAGAGTCAAATTTTATTATAACGCTTGACTAAACTGATTCTTTTAAACCAGATTTGCGACGAATATCAACCGAAAATTTCGACCTTGAAATATTTTCATATTTCAATTAGTTTTTTATGGAAACAGTCAGATAGAATATGACGTCAGTATGACGTGTAAACGAAAAAACGAATAGAAAAGAACGATCGAAATTAGTTACAGAAACGAACTGCAGATGAGAAAAGAGAAAGAGAAATGAAATTTAGAGTATACTCATAGGTATCGTATATAAACGTATTACCATTAAGTGCATTTAAGTTATAAAAGCCTTTTCTGGGGCCGTTATTTATTATATTCCGCCACCTTTCCTCTGCCTCAAACTTCTTCTGCTCCAACTCCAGTTTTGCGCTCCGCCATCTTTCCTCTGCCTCAAACTTCTTCTGCTCCAACTCCAGTTGTGCGCTCCGTCACCTTTCCTTCGCCTCAAACTACTTTTGCTCCAAATCAAACATATTCTTCTTCAAGGAGGTGGGTTCCTGCGGAAGATCCAGTACGTTCTTCTCGTAGGCATCCTCCCTCTGCCGCATTTTTCTCTTCTTTGCAAACGGAGCTGGAACCGCAGGACCACTTTCAATTAGTTCGTTGTTCACAGGTTCCTATGGAAGTTAAGTTTAACAAACGATATTTCAATATCAGATACATTACTTACATCCTCTATAGCACGTCGAGGTATGATGTAAGGAAGTCTTGAAGCTGGGGTAAGCTCGCCAGCTGTCCAGGGTTCGATTACAGAAAATCTGTAATTCGCAGGAATTAATTTGTTAAATACCTTTTATTTACTATATTAATATCGCCCTTAATTTGTATGACAAAAGGTGGATAGATATATATTTGGTGAACGTGTGATTCGATACTTCGATGCGTGCTCTTCTTCGAATGCCTGGAAGTCGTCGTTTGGTTTCGTTGCAATGCCGCTGCTATCCTGGCTACAGTCGTCTTTTCTCAGTCCAACCTATCTTGTAATCCTCGATCTAAGTATTCTAACTCTAACTCTGATCTGACTAATCCTGTTACTACGTCGAAATAATTCTCAACAGGAGTGGCAAGACGATCTGTGATGCCAGCAGCCTGTCCGAACACTTGCACTGTCCTTTACTCCTGTTCCTGTTCAAACTGCATGACCCCTTTTTTACAAAAATGCAGCTAATTCAAATTTGAATTCTCACAATGTGTTCCGTGAATATTTCCTGATGGTCCGGGAAACCTTGATCGAATTCTTGTGCTACATTAATTTTTTTTATTAATGTGGGTCACGATATTTTCATATTTCTGGGTCACGCTCGTTGTTTTGAAAATGAACGCCTAAAATAATGCTCAACGATATACAATAATTTTGACCTACATACATCACACTGGAGAGTCAAATTTTATTATAACGCTTGACTAAACTGATTCTTTTAAACCAGATTTGCGACGAATGTCAACCGAAAATTTCGACCTTGAAATATTTTCATATTTCAATTAGTTTTTTATGGAAACAGTCAGATAGAATATGACGTCAGTATGACGTGTAAACGAAAAAACGAATAGAAAAGAACGATCGAAATTAGTTACAGAAACGAACTGCAGATGAGAAAAGAGAAAGAGAAATGAAATTTAGAGTATACTCATAGGTATCGTATATAAACGTATTACCATTAAGTGCATTTAAGTTATAAAAGCCTTTTCTGGGGCCGTTATTTATTATATTCCGCCACCTTTCCTCTGCCTCAAACTTCTTCTGCTCCAACTCCAGTTTTGCGCTCCGCCATCTTTCCTCTGCCTCAAAATTCTTCTGCTCCAACTCCAGTTGTGCGCTCCGTCACCTTTCCTTCGCCTCAAACTACTTTTGCTCCAAATCAAACATATTCTTCTTCAAGGAGGTGGGTTCCTGCGGAAGATCCAGTACGTTCTTCTCGTAGGCATCCTCCCTCTGCCGCATTTTTCTCTTCTTTGCAAACGGAGCTGGAACCGCAGGACCACTTTCAATTAGTTCGTTGTTCACAGGTTCCTATGGAAGTTAAGTTTAACAAACGATATTTCAATATCAGATACATTACTTACATCCTCTATAGCACGTCGAGGTATGATGTAAGGAAGTCTTGAAGCTGGGGTAAGCTCGCCAGCTGTCCAGGGTTCGATTACAGAAAATCTGTAATTCGCAGGAATTAATTTGTTAAATACCTTTTATTTACTATATTAATATCGCCCTTAATTTGTATGACAAAAGGTGGATAGATATATATTTGGTGAACGTGTGATTCGATACTTCGATGCGTGCTCTTCTTCGAATGCCTGGAAGTCGTCGTTTGGTTTCGTTGCAATGCCGCTGCTATCCTGGCTACAGTCGTCTTTTCTCAGTCCAACCTATCTTGTAATCCTCGATCTAAGTATTCTAACTCTAACTCTGATCTGACTAATCCTGTTACTACGTCGAAATAATTCTCAACAGGAGTGGCAAGACGATCTGTGATGCCAGCAGCCTGTCCGAACACTTGCACTGTCCTTTACTCCTGTTCCTGTTCAAACTGCATGACCCCTTTTTTACAAAAATGCAGCTAATTCAAATTTGAATTCTCACAATGTGTTCCGTGAATATTTCCTGATGGTCCGGGAAACCTTGATCGAATTCTTGTGCTACATTAATTTTTTTTATTAATGTGGGTCACGATATTTTCATATTTCTGGGTCACGCTCGTTGTTTTGAAAATGAACGCCTAAAATAATGCTCAATGATATACAATAATTTTGACCTACATACATCACACTGGAGAGTCAAATTTTATTATAACGCTTGACTAAACTGATTCTTTTAAACCAGATTTGCGACGAATATCAACCGAAAATTTCGACCTTGAAATATTTTCATATTTCAATTAGTTTTTTATGGAAACAGTCAGATAGAATATGACGTCAGTATGACGTGTAAACGAAAAAACGAATAGAAAAGAACGATCGAAATTAGTTACAGAAACGAACTGCAGATGAGAAAAGAGAAAGAGAAATGAAATTTAGAGTATACTCATAGGTATCGTATATAAACGTATTACCATTAAGTGCATTTAAGTTATAAAAGCCTTTTCTGGGGCCGTTATTTATTATATTCCGCCACCTTTCCTCTGCCTCAAACTTCTTCTGCTCCAACTCCAGTTTTGCGCTCCGCCATCTTTCCTCTGCCTCAAACTTCTTCTGCTCCAACTCCAGTTGTGCGCTCCGTCACCTTTCCTTCGCCTCAAACTACTTTTGCTCCAAATCAAACATATTCTTCTTCAAGGAGGTGGGTTCCTGCGGAAGATCCAGTACGTTCTTCTCGTAGGCATCCTCCCTCTGCCGCATTTTTCTCTTCTTTGCAAACGGAGCTGGAACCGCAGGACCACTTTCAATTAGTTCGTTGTTCACAGGTTCCTATGGAAGTTAAGTTTAACAAACGATATTTCAATATCAGATACATTACTTACATCCTCTATAGCACGTCGAGGTATGATGTAAGGAAGTCTTGAAGCTGGGGTAAGCTCGCCAGCTGTCCAGGGTTCGATTACAGAAAATCTGTAATTCGCAGGAATTAATTTGTTAAATACCTTTTATTTACTATATTAATATCGCCCTTAATTTGTATGACAAAAGGTGGATAGATATATATTTGGTGAACGTGTGATTCGATACTTCGATGCGTGCTCTTCTTCGAATGCCTGGAAGTCGTCGTTTGGTTTCGTTGCAATGCCGCTGCTATCCTGGCTACAGTCGTCTTTTCTCAGTCCAACCTATCTTGTAATCCTCGATCTAAGTATTCTAACTCTAACTCTGATCTGACTAATCCTGTTACTACGTCGAAATAATTCTCAACAGGAGTGGCAAGACGATCTGTGATGCCAGCAGCCTGTCCGAACACTTGCACTGTCCTTTACTCCTGTTCCTGTTCAAACTGCATGACCCCTTTTTTACAAAAATGCAGCTAATTCAAATTTGAATTCTCACAATGTGTTCCGTGAATATTTCCTGATGGTCCGGGAAACCTTGATCGAATTCTTGTGCTACATTAATTTTTTTTATTAATGTGGGTCACGATATTTTCATATTTCTGGGTCACGCTCGTTGTTTTGAAAATGAACGCCTAAAATAATGCTCAACGATATACAATAATTTTGACCTACATACATCACACTGGAGTGTCAAATTTTATTATAACGCTTGACTAAACTGATTCTTTTAAACCAGATTTGCGACGAATATCAACCGAAAATTTCGACCTTGAAATATTTTCATATTTCAATTAGTTTTTTATGGAAACAGTCAGATAGAATATGACGTCAGTATGACGTGTAAACGAAAAAACGAATAGAAAAGAACGATCGAAATTAGTTACAGAAACGAACTGCAGATGAGAAAAGAGAAAGAGAAATGAAATTTAGAGTATACTCATAGGTATCGTATATAAACGTATTACCATTAAGTGCATTTAAGTTATAAAAGCCTTTTCTGGGGCCGTTATTTATTATATTCCGCCACCTTTCCTCTGCCTCAAACTTCTTCTGCTCCAACTCCAGTTTTGCGCTCCGCCATCTTTCCTCTGCCTCAAACTTCTTCTGCTCCAACTCCAGTTGTGCGCTCCGTCACCTTTCCTTCGCCTCAAACTACTTTTGCTCCAAATCAAACATATTCTTCTTCAAGGAGGTGGGTTCCTGCGGAAGATCCAGTACGTTCTTCTCGTAGGCATCCTCCCTCTGCCGCATTTTTCTCTTCTTTGCAAACGGAGCTGGAACCGCAGGACCACTTTCAATTAGTTCGTTGTTCACAGGTTCCTATGGAAGTTAAGTTTAACAAACGATATTTCAATATCAGATACATTACTTACATCCTCTATAGCACGTCGAGGTATGATGTAAGGAAGTCTTGAAGCTGGGGTAAGCTCGCCAGCTGTCCAGGGTTCGATTACAGAAAATCTGTAATTCGCAGGAATTAATTTGTTAAATACCTTTTATTTACTATATTAATATCGCCCTTAATTTGTATGACAAAAGGTGGATAGATATATATTTGGTGAACGTGTGATTCGATACTTCGATGCGTGCTCTTCTTCGAATGCCTGGAAGTCGTCGTTTGGTTTCGTTGCAATGCCGCTGCTATCCTGGCTACAGTCGTCTTTTCTCAGTCCAACCTATCTTGTAATCCTCGATCTAAGTATTCTAACTCTAACTCTGATCTGACTAATCCTGTTACTACGTCGAAATAATTCTCAACAGGAGTGGCAAGACGATCTGTGATGCCAGCAGCCTGTCCGAACACTTGCACTGTCCTTTACTCCTGTTCCTGTTCAAACTGCATGACCCCTTTTTTACAAAAATGCAGCTAATTCAAATTTGAATTCTCACAATGTGTTCCGTGAATATTTCCTGATGGTCCGGGAAACCTTGATCGAATTCTTGTGCTACATTAATTTTTTTTATTAATGTGGGTCACGATATTTTCATATTTCTGGGTCACGCTCGTTGTTTTGAAAATGAACGCCTAAAATAATGCTCAACGATATACAATAATTTTGACCTACATACATCACACTGGAGAGTCAAATTTTATTATAACGCTTGACTAAACTGATTCTTTTAAACCAGATTTGCGACGAATGTCAACCGAAAATTTCGACCTTGAAATATTTTCATATTTCAATTAGTCTTTTATGGAAACAGTCAGATAGAATATGACGTCAGTATGACGTGTAAACGAAAAAACTAATAGAAAAGAACGATCGAAATTAGTTACAGAAACGAACTGCAGATGAGAAAAGAGAAAGAGAAATGAAATTTAGAGTATACTCATAGGTATCGTATATAAACGTATTACCATTAAGTGCATTTAAGTTATAAAAGCCTTTTCTGGGACCGTTATTTATTTTATTCCGCCACCTTTCCTCTGCCTCAAACTTCTTCTGCTCCAACTCCAGTTTTGCGCTCCGCCATCTTTCCTCTGCCTCAAACTTCTTCTGCTCCAACTCCAGTTGTGCGCTCCGTCACCTTTCCTTCGCCTCAAACTACTTTTGCTCCAAATCAAACATATTCTTCTTCAAGGAAGTGGGTTCCTGCGGAAGATCCAGTACGTTCTTCTCGTAGGCATCCTTCCTCTGCCGCATTTTTCTCTTCTTTGCAAACGGAGCTGGAACCGCAGGACCACTTTCAATTAGTTCGTTGTTCACAGGTTCCTATGGAAGTTAAGTTTAACAAACGATATTTCAATATCAGATACATTACTTACATCCTCTATAGCACGTCGAGGTGTGATGTAAGGAAGTCTTGAAGCTGGGGTAAGCTCGCCAGCTGTCCAGGGTTCGATTACAGAAAATCTGTAATTCGCAGGAATTAATTTGTTAAATACCTTTTATTTACTATATTAATATCGCCCTTAATTTGTATGACAAAAGGCGGATAGATATATATTTGGTGAACGTGTGATTCGATACTTCGATGCGTGCTCTTCTTCGAATGCCTGGAAGTCGTCGTTTGGTTTCGTTGCAATGCCGCTGCTATCCTGGATACAGTCGTCTTTTCTCAGTCCAACCTATCTTGTAATCCTCGATCTAAGTACTCTAACTCTAACTCTGATCTGACTAATCCTGTTACTACGTCGAAATAATTCTCAACAGGAGTGGCAAGACGATCTGTGATGCCAGCAGCCTGTCCGAACACTTGCACTGGCCTTTACTCCTGTTCAGAATTATACACGCGGTGTATAATTTGCACCGCTACAAAGATGTGAAGATAGCATATCGTTGCACCGCTTTGTAGTGATATGAAGATTAGTCTTCATGATTATTTCTGGATGCGCGATTAAAGCGCTAAAAAGTGGGTTGGTTCCGATTGACTAATCGGAACGAAGCGGCTATATCCTCACCCTTTCCTTTTCGAAAAATTGACGATAAATTTATTGAAAGTTGACTTACCTTTTCTGGTGTGATTTAAGAAGGATGGTCACGATCCTGTTGAATTGGTTGCTGTGGCGGAGGATTGCTGCTGCGTCAATGGAAGAAGTGACTGTTGAACACGTTGCTCGTGATAATTCACTTTCTTCTTTTCTTTCTGATGGATTGGTTGCTTAGTATAACTTTAACTATTGCGCGGAGGCTTTCTGTACACAAATCGCGGATACACTTGCTTTTCGAAAATCAAACCGTCGTACACTTTCGGAACAACTCGCGGATATATTTGATGATGATGTGGAGTTACGCTGGATGAACACTTTCGATCAATCGCGTGCGCTAGTAATCACGGGGTAGAATAATCTGAAAAACACGAAACCGGAAACCCACCGGCTACGCGTTCTCGCCATATTGCGGGGTTGCAAATCTTTTAAGATGACAGACCGAGGGCATTTATCAAAACCAGTGTTGTTTTTGATAAAGGGAATAAATTTTCTTTGAATGTACGAATGGATTCGTATCGAATAAATGAATTTTGTATCGAATGCCATTTTGAAAGATTTGGTGTAAACAATTTCCATTTTTTTTTGTTAGTTAACTTGTTTTTGTTACCTTTGAAATTACTCTGCTAATATGATGACTAAGCAGGATCTAGCAGGATCCATCTATCTTTAAAATGGATTATTTTCCAGTCTCCAAAGAGATTAAAGTTAATGACCACACACAACGCCACTTGCTCTCTGTTGGGTGAATAACCAATTTTTAGCGAAAAATCGCAATCGTGGAGAAATGGTTATGTGAACTATCTACATGAGGTTTGCTAGGTGGCAATGTATATAGAGAAGGTTACTGATTGGTGCGGTTATGACCAGGCGTAATTGGTTCATATCTTTTTAAAAACAACGTTGGTGAAGTCGTCATTACAGAAAACTACGAACGACGTGCACTACAGAACGATGATAACAGACTTCTTTTGGCCTAAACTTGACGATGCGGACGTATACGATACGCAGTTTCAGGTATCGCAATGGTCGATATCCTGCATGGGCGATTTGAATATATTCCCATATTATCATTTGAATCTATGCCATTTTGTTGGAAATTGACAAAACAACACTAATGACTACATTTTTTCGCTTACTATTTCGACGAAAAATTGAATGACCTAAACGGCGTAATTATTACGAAATCTTCCTGTATATAAAACGTAATTGTTTTTCTCGTGAAAACAATTTACTCCGACGTTTAAATTTATTAGCTATTCCTCAAATCTTTTTGACGGCACTCACGTGTACATATCTATACTAAATAGTTATGTTAAATTTCATGCCGAAGCCTGTAGAATAATCGCAAGCTGTTTCGTTCGTTCACAAATTATTTGTCCGTTCGTAAATTATTCGTTTTGATTGCGCGATCTTCAAAACGATCCTTATTGGGCTCTTTACTTTAATTTAAGAAAGGAGCTAACTTGTTTTCGATGTTGCTGTATATATGGGTAGAGGTGGTGGTCTATTGTTGATGTCGGTCTACGGGGAAGCTCTCTTGGTTGCACTTGAGTGATGTCTGCATCCACCATCACTTTGCTATTATCCACGCAATAATAAATCGTTTAACAAACTAAAGAGGTTACATTTTTTTATTTCCACCGAGTTTCCGTTGTTTGAGCCCTAACTGGTTTGATACTTAGGGAGATATAAAAAAGTTTTCCACAGAGAGAATGGGAGAAAATACGTTTGGTCGAACGTCAGTGATCATCTGATCACTTATATTCGACGGGATTTCCCAGCCACAAGTTTTGGTTTTTAACAATGAATGCGAATCTATAGGCACGCATTTGAGAACCACTTACACCGTCTTATTCACATTCTGTTTGATACGACCATCAGCTCCTACGTTGCGTGGAGAAATGTTGTATTTATTCCATAACAAGCAATTAAACAAGTAATTCAGGATTTAGTAAATACACCTGCGGTTGAGCAAACGCAAAATCTAGCGGTAATTATGAATTATTTCTTTATCAGATACATATATTAAGTGAATTGCGTCGATGAAATAAATGAATAATAAGAATATGACAGAAGTTAATATTATTTATTTGTTCGAATTTAAATGGAAACATTGGAAGAATCTGTTGCCATTCATTTTTTCACGGAATCTTGGCGCCCGCTGCCTTTCTTCTGCGTCATAGTTTGTGCATCCACATAATTGCCATCGATCACGGAATATTATTTTTCAAATCAACCTCCCAAAAATGCTGTTTGCAGCTCCCGCCGCGGAGTAGTTAAGGGCTTCAGTGGAGAAAATCTTTTGGCGCATATAAAGGTCGCATATATTTCACCTTCTGAGGTCCCGTATTTAGTATGCTACTTTTGCGAGGACATCTTCACTAACATCAACAAAAACGTCGAAATAACGGCGTTCAAGCCCTTTCCCTTTACAAAATATAAACGTGGAATGTCGAATCCATCGAGATAAATAACTACTGACACCACTTTCTTTCTTTGATATGTCTGTCTCGTTGGGTAATGGTTCATTCCATCGTATATCACCTCGCTAAACCTTTCTTATTAATAATTTTGCAAAAATCATGGAGCGCTAGAGAAACCTACGTGGGAGATTATTATGATTAGAAGCTGTCATTTTGTTGAATAACGATTAAACAGTAATATCATTTTCGAAGTGGTTAATTCTCGAATTATATCCGAGGGTGTCGGCGTTCGGTTGCCAATACATGCTTAAACCCTTTTCTGTATGCTCGCTTTCTTTACTACAAATCGACACAGCAGTTAAACAGTCTTCCAATGCTTCTAGTGACGCAATTCAAATCCAGCATGCGCGTAGATTTCGCACACTTGAAGAGATACGTTAATAGCTTCTTTGATTCAGCACATTTATGGTTTTAACGTATTCGGCTGAACTGGGTGAACATGCAACACTTATGGAATATGCAATACACAACAACATTCATGGTTACTTTTTCATAGAATTCTGGCTGCTTTAATTTTTGCGCCTACCTATCGATAGCACGAAATACTATCTGGTGGAACATTTCTCTAATGTCTCCATATACTTCTACTTTATCCCTGTAAAAATTAAATAATATTGAGGATAGATTTTGGTTTCCGTGGCTCTTTCCACAAGACTGATTTTAAAGGGATGCAGCGGGATTAAAAACTAAACGTGTAACATTTAGTTATTTCGGTTAATATTTATTCAAAATTTTCGTTGTACAATGTTGCAGAATCTAAGTATAAAATGGCAATGGTAATTATAAAATGGCAACGCGAAGCATTTTATGAAATGCGTTCTTTTAATAAACTATACCAGTGGTAGTCAACCTTATTTTGCTTAGCGCCCACTTTTTGAATTTAAATTTTCTCATCGCCCACCGCTTCCACAGTAATAGTAACTTGAAAGTGATAAATATATAAATTTATAAATAAACTTGACGAAATAAATCTTAATATAACAATTATCAAAATACCTTATTTTAATTTTATAAATATACTTTAGTAATTACGTTCAATTTTCAATGAGATCCCTGGGCTTGATGCTGGGAAACTAAATATTGAATATCCGGTTCAATATTTGTGAGGAACAAACGAAGGTCTCCCCTTTCAGAAATATTTATGCGATTTCTTTGTTTGGTCATAATGTGCTGAACAGCTCTAAATCCTGCTTCCACAAGATATGAGGTAGGGAATGATATCAACAAAGGACAAAGGAATTTTCCACAGAACAAAGGAATTTTCCACATAATTGGATACAACACCGGAATATTTTTATTTTGCCAAAGGCTTTCATATCCACCACTGTTGAATCTTTGGTTGCTTTCTTCATCATATTTCATTTCTAAAAGTTCTTCTTCGATAGTTGTATCAGCATCTTCTGTATTTATTGAAAAAGGATTTTTCATCCAGTCATAGACTTTGAATTTCAATATGTCTTCAAATCGCCTCTCCATGTCCAATTTAAGCTCGTAAAGATGGATACTATATATGTCAATATTTGCTGGAGTTACAATATCTTGTATAGATAATAATTTAGGAAACTGATGGAACTGTCCCCTCAATAAATTATGGCGAAGTAGTTCCAGTTTGTCAGTAAATAAATGTACAGTACTTTGGCAACCAATTAGAGTTCTTTTAGCACCTTGAAGCTGCAAATTGACGTCGTTTAATCTGTTGAAAATATCCGCCAAGTAAAAGGCATCACTCTTTATTTTTTTTAATTGTTGACACAGATCGATCTCATTATTACTTTCAAGAAATTGTATGACACTGTAATATAATACTGCAAATCTATTTAAAGATGTACCTTTGGACAGCCAACGAATCTCTGTATGTAAAAGTAACTTAATAAAAACTTCATCATTGTCCTGGCAAAGCTGTCGAAACATTCTACCATTCTTTGAATTGGACTTTATCTTGTTTATGGCTCGAATGATAATACTTAATGATGAATGGAGGCTTATACTTAGATGTTTTCCTACAAGATGTTGTCTGTGAACCATACAATGTATACATAAAACATTTGGTAGTTCCTTTTTCAAGTAAGCAATGAATCCTCGATAGCAGCCTACCATAGAGGGTGCTCCATCAGTAGCACATGCAACAATATTATTCAAAGGAATATTACTTTATGTAAGGTATGTTTCACAGTATTAAATATAGATAGTCCTTTTGTATCTGTGATTAGATTTATTGCGAATAGCATTTCTTCTTGTAGCATATTATTTTGATCAAAATAATAAAGCATTATTATCTGCAACAGTAGATTCATCCAATTGTATGGAAAATGAAGAGATTTGAAGAATACTTATAAGTTTGTTTTCGACATTATTTGCCATTTCGTCAATTTTTCGGTTTACTGAACTATCGCTTAAGGATACTGTTTTTTAAATTTGCGGCACATCCTGGTGCATTACAGTAGTTATGAACTCTTCTATAGATGGTTTTATTAGAGTTTCACCAATACTATAGCTTTTTCCTGTTTTCGCGATTAATTTAGAAATTCGATAACTAGCAATTAATCCATGTTCATTCGTTGTGTGTTGTTTTTTAAATGATGCATCGATACTTGAGTTTTGAAGCTTTCTATACATTTGTTGAAAATATTCAATAGGCTTGTTCATTTCATTAGGATGCTGTGATGCAAAATGCTCTCTTAATCTGCTTGGCTTCATAGCCTCATTAGAGAATGTTTTTTGACTCAACAAACACATTGGAAGTTGCTTGTTAGTAATTGATTCTACAAAAGCCATCTTTAGGTAATCTGCCGAATAGGCGCGTGCATACTTTTTTTTCTGAGACATGTTTATGATAATAAAATACTAAATTTGAATTTGAATACTTCGATTAATTAGCACGTGCTTCTTATAAAAAATCCAATTACGTACTGACATATTCTATGTAGAATAATTTTTTCGTTCGAACGCTAATTTCCAAGAATTATTACATACTGTGCGAGCAGCATCATGTTGTGAATTATCTATAATCGTGTCAATTCTGGCGAAAATATAAAAAACGAACGCTTGCATGAAGCAAAGCTGCGGTGATGCTTTGCGAGTGCATTTGGAATTGAATGTTTTGTATATATTTGCATGTTTAAATTTGTATAAAAAGGTATAGATAGGTAAAAGAAAGAAAAAAAGAAAGAAAAAACAAAGAAAAAATTCGTTTTGCTTCACGCCGCTTCTGTGGGACAAAAAATATTTGCAAAGGGAAAATGATAAGATTTGAGAAATCAGTCGCAAGTTTTCACGGAGAAACAACTACTGTCATACACTGGCGTAACGTGGGTGGGGAGGGGGTGATATTGATGTCAATATACATATGTATTTTGTTTTTTTATGATTGTTGTCTTTTTTTATGATACTTATTTATTTTATTATATACCATATTTTTTATTTATTATTAGTATTTATTGTTATTATTTGTAACGAAGTTACTTTCTTTGTTGCCGGGGTATACCCGCCGGTGTCAGGATTCAAATTTTTTTAAAAAAAAATTAAATTGAATACAAGTCTATCGAAAGGAAAAACTAGTTTGTTTTTTTTTTCTTGATTTATTTTAAAAGAATTCAATTTACATTTTATCTTAATTTCTAAATGACGTAGTAATTATTCTCAACATGGTACAGTATTTTACTATTTACTCCTCTTGTACAAAGTTGATTAATTTTACTTAATAATGTATTACTTGAATTCGGGTTCTATATAATATAGGCCGACACTTAACAGCCCTCGGCTATATTATGTTTACTTGGATTTAACTACTTGATAGATCTAGGTTCTATATAATATAGGCCGACACTTAAAAGCCCTCGGTTATATTATTTTTACTTGTAATTAACTACTTGCTAGATTTAGCTTCTATATAATATAGGCCGACACTTAAAAGCCCTCGGCTATATTATTTTTACTTGTATTTAATTACTTGCTAGATCTAAGTTCTATATAATATAGGCCGACACTTAAAAGCCCTCGGCTATATTATTTGTACTTGTATTTAACTGCTTGCTAGATCTAAGTTCTATATAATATAGGCCGACACTTAAAAGCCCTCGGCTATATTATTTTTACTTGTATTTAACTACTTGCTAGATCTAAGTTCAATATAATATAGGCCGACACTTAAAAGCCCTCGGCTATATTATTTTTACTTGTCTTTAACTACTTGCTAGATCTAAGTTCTATATAATATAGGCCGACACTTAAAAGCCCTCGGCTATATTATTTTTACTTGGATTTAACTACTTGCTAGATCTAGGTTCTATATAATATAGGCCGACACTTAAAAGCCCTCGGCTATATTATTTGTACTTGTATTTAACTACTTGCTAGATCTAGGTTCTATATAATATAGGCCGACACTTAAAAGCCCTCGGCTATATTATTTTTACTTGTATTTAACTACTTGCTAGATCTAAGTTCTATATAATATAGGCCGACACTTAAAAGCCCTCGGCTATATTATTTTTACTTGTATTTAACTACTTGCTAGATCTAAGTTCTATATAATATAGGCCGACACTTAAAAGCCCTCGGCTATATTATTTTTACTTGTATTTAACTACTTGCTAGATCTAAGCTACGTTCTATATAATATAGGCCGACACTTAAAAGCCCTCGGCTATATTATTTTTACTTGTATTTAACTACTTGCTAGATCTAAGCTAAGTTCTATATAATATAGGCCGACACTTAAAAGCCCTCGGCTATATTATTTTTACTTGTATTTAACTACTTGCTAGATCTAAGCTAAGTTCTATATAATATAGGCCGACACTTAGAAGCCCTCGGCTATATTATTTTTACTTGTATTTAACTACTTGCTAGATCTAAGCTAAGTTCTGTATAATATAGGCCGACACTTAAAAGCCCTCAGCTATATTATTTTTACTTGTATTTAACTAAATTTCAGAAATTTCAGAAAACACCTGAACCAATTCCGTTCCCAAAAAATTAGCTATTTAATTATAGGTTTTTCACTTCAAATTCAATCTTTTTCATTTCAAATTAAATATTTTTGAATTCAAATTCAATATTTTTCATTTCAAATTAAATATTTTTCATTTTAACTTCAATATTTTTCATTTCAAAATAAATATTTTTCATTTTAACTTCAATATTTTTCATTTCAAATTAAAAATTTTTCATTTCAAATTCAATATTTTTTATTTCAAATTCAATATTTTTTATTTCAAATTAAATATTTTTCATTTCAATTTCAATTTTATAAATAATATGGATTGAATATAACATGGATGGAAAAAATAAAGAGATTATACAATAATATATAACATATATATAATATAATAGAATATATATTAAAAAATATTTAATGTAATGGTTGTCCAACTGCAGCCAGTGGCAATTTCATTGACATGTCAACATAGTAATTGTTGCAGTCAGTAGAACTAACTGTGGCCACAGATCTATTAATTACACTAATTAAATCTATATCAATTTGTGGATCCGCCAACAAATCCCTCGCCGAAAATTTTATCTTCGAAAAAACCTTTTCTATCGGATTAAGCATCGGTGAGTAAGGAGGAAGAAAAATTAAAGTATGACTTGTCTGTCTAACTTTATCACGCACATCCTGTATTTTGTGAATGGCGCAATTGTCCATTACCAACCATGCGTCTGTGATGTTAACTTCAGCCAATGCAGCAATTAAATTATTAAGAAATTCCACAAAAATATTTCCATTAACTGATGAGTTTCCTATTATTTGACTGTATACTATTCCATGCAAATTCATAGCTGCAATAAGTGACACATTTCGTCCTCTTATAGTTGGCACTGTTACATGGGCAGCGGTGTTTATCTTTGAACGGGCCTTGGTTCTGCGTAGATGGCAGTTAAATCCAGCCTCATCAATAAACACTATTTTCTCTCGTAATTGTGGAGCATTTTCCGAAAAGTAAACCGCATATAACTTACGTTTCTCAATTGTACTAATAGAATTCATTCGATCCAAATTTATGGTGGCATTTTTTAATGATATTCTTAAGGATTTCAATGCATTAAAGATACTGACAGTGCATAGGCTGATGTTTTTCAATTCAAAAATTTTCAACTTTATTTGTTTCAAAGTAATGCATGGGTTTTCCTCTACTAATATTTCAATGTCTTTTAACACGTTGACTGCCAACTACGAGATAACTCGTAGGTTGTGTTCTCTTCTTGGACGCCAACTGCGAGTTATCTCGTCCTGTGCTTACTTGCCATTTTTGTACAGCTACGCTTAAACTCGTAATATATCAGTGCTAATATCGATAGATGGCTTCTGGGAAAAGAACAAAAAATCAATGCTGGCTTGCATGAACAGAAAATTTATTAAAAAAACGAACAAAAATTATAATTATAAAAATTATTTCAAATTCAAGAAATAAAGTAATATTTTATTGTTTGTGGAACTTCTTAAAACAATCTTCCACGCAGAGGGCTGGCTTCTCTTTACAGATTGGGCAGAAATAACGCGTTTCTCGGCGTTTTTTTGCTTGGGTACATATACGACATGGCTTTGTCGGACGCTGTTTTTTCTCAGTAGGTGGTAGACACTCTAAATAGTGGAGCTCTTGCAATTTATTTTTTTCGAAACTGGTTCAATCTCTTCTCCAATCAACGCGACGACGAATTCTTCTCTGAACTTTATCAGTTTTATTTTAGAAGAAGTTACTTTTTGAAAAATTTTATGAGCATTGTGTATATATCGGGCATGTTCTGAAATCCGCATCGGATTTGTTGACATATCGGAAATGAATTCCGATTCCGATTTCAAAAAGTGTTCTGCAATCCGATCGGAATTGAGCGATAGCGCTCGGATTCGAACATATGTTCGAAAATGAAAGCTTTCTGAACGCATCCATTGGCACGTATAAATACGTATCCACATTAGGTTCACGATACCCTTGAGCGTTATGGTAGTGCTATGGCTTTGCCAGCAAAATAAATGATCATCGCGTCATAAAACTCCCTGCTAGTTTGTTGAACGCAGAACAACAACAATTTTAACGCTTAGGGGTTTCTGAGTATATGTAAAGTGACAATTGCGAAAGTATAACTAGATACCAGATATTTGCGGAAATTTAAACAAGAATTTAAAAATGAATGGCATAGTCGCTGCCTTATTATTGATAGAGGATAAAAATAAACACAAGGAGGAACGCATAAAACGAAAAAAACTACGCGATTATAGTAATCCATTAGATTTGGCAGAATCAACGTAAGTTTAGAAGTTAAATTTTTGTTAAAGCATTATAACATTAAAAAATAATTTTAGGTTCATCGCACAGTTCCGCCTAAACAAAGATGCCTTTTGCTACGTTTTAAACGAAGTAGGAAATTACTTTCATCGAACCTCGATCATGCCAATTCTTCAGCTTGCCACAACTCTGAGATTCTTGGCAGAAGGCAGCTATCAACGTTCCGTTGTAAAGGACTCCAATATCGCTCTGGGCAGGAGCACAATTTCGAAATTATTGACAGACTCGATAAATGTGATGGAGCAGAAATTGGGTAGAAAATGGATTAAACTTCGTTTTAATCATGAAGATGCATTCAGATCAAAACGACAGTTCTTCGAACAGTTTGGGTTTCCAGGAATAATTGGATGCATAGACGCACATTAGAATAATAAAACCCGTAGTGGAAGAAAGTATTTATTTTAATAGAAAAGGATTCTACAGCATAAATGCAATGATTGTAAGTTTTTAAAAATATCTTCACATATTCTGAATAGAATAAATGCATACGTTTTTCAGATGTGCAATTATAATCTGGAGATTATTTTTGTAGATGCATGTCATCCAGGATCGAGTCATGATTCCTTTATATGGAACAACAGTAATGCTCGCTCATTATTTCTGACTCAATATTATGCTGGTGAACGAGGATTTTGGCTCTTAGGTGATGCGGGATATGCTGTAGAGCCATTCTTGCTAACACCATATAGAGATCCTCATCAAGGTTCGGTGCAACACAAATTTAATATTGCTCATGCCAAAGCGCGTAATGTCGTAGAGCGAACAATTGGTGTTCTAAAAAGCCGATTTCGTTGCCTGCTGAATACTTTGTCATATCGACCACAAAAAGTCGTTAAACTAATTAACGTTTGCTGCGTGCTACACAACATTTGTCGGAAGTATAATTTAGATTTTAATCATGAAGACCATATTTTTGAAATTAGTTCCGAAAATCAAACTAATGACAATCAAATCTTGGAAAATTCCGTTTCGTTACAAAACGAAGGAAAAAGAATAAGGGATGAAATCGCCAGATATTTATAACAATCAGAAGCATTTTTATCATTAATAAATACATCATTATTAATTTAGTTTTTTGAATTTATTAAAAATTTTGTTCTTCACATAAAAATGTAGAAAAGGGAAACATATATAAAAGGATTAGAAATATATCACACATAATCGTGATTAAAAATTAGCATTACTTAAAATATAACATAATAAAACATAACTTAAAAATAAGAATCACTACTAAATAATGAATTTCTTATATACTATACTACGCTACACTTATATTCTATCACCACTTCTTCCCTGAAGGATTCTCAACCGCTCCTCTTCAATTTGCAACATTCTTAATTTGATTCGGTTCTTTTCTTTTAAAATTTCCCGCATTTCGTCGTGGTGATTTTTTAAATCCTTGCGCATGCCATCCACAGTATTTGCCAATTTTCCCAAGTTACGAGATATCTTTTTTACATCAGTTGAATTCTCTTTGCCGGTTTTGGCAATTTGGCTGACTTTCAATGCCAGGCGTTGCGTCATATTGGTGGACGTTTCCATAAAGCCTATCACACTGTCCTGTAAAAATTCGGAAACACGTTGCGGTGATTTGAAGAACCGAATGTAAAATTTAATACTTACTTGAAGAGATTCCTGCTTTCTTTTCTTCGGCGCTTGTTTATCGTTGTCTTGTACCGGCGAAACGGAAATGGTAGCGGCGCTGGATGTAGTTGGCAGCTCATCACTATCCGGAATCGTTATCTCCTCTTGGCCCAGCGACACTGCTCCAGGTATACCATGGACAACTGTATACATTCCAGTTGCCTTGGCAACACTATCCTCTAAAGCGGAGAGAGTAAATTGCGTAAAAGGGCCTCCTCCAGTTGAATGTGCTTCTTTTCTATTATGCGATAATTTTTTTCGGATCTCGCATTTCCAGTCAGTCCAAGTCTATAAAAAAAATATATGTACCAAATTATTAATAAACTAATAATTATTATATAACTGTATTAATTGTATATATTAGGTACGAAAGTTAATCTACCTTTTTCCATCCGTTCACATCTTTTATTGGTGGACCTAAGCTGTTTAACGAATCCGCCAACAATTTCCATTTTTTTTCAATTTCTGTGCGATCCCCTTTTGCGAAGCCTTTAGCCATTGCAGGATGTTGCTCCATAAATTCCAGAAGATATTTGTTCTGTTCTGCATTTTTATGTTTTCCCCTGAAAAATTAAACGAAATTAATTATATCATAATCAAAAATTATATGATTATTAATTATGAACATAAATAATTAATTTTATACTTACATGTTTTTTATTTTCTCTTCAAATCTTAAATTCACGAAAATTCACGAAATCCCTTTTTTAATTTTAAACCTTACTTAACGCAAGACAATAACGATCTGAAATCCGCAACAAAAATGTTTGACGGATTTATTCCGATAGAAAATTCCGATAAATCGGAATTCAGAACACCTCAAATCCGACAAAAATACTTACATCGGATTCGAAATCGACAATCGGATTTCAGAACACCTCCGACATAAATGTCATCGGAAACCAATCCGATTCCGATCGGAATCGGATTTCAGAACATGCTCGATTGCCATTTATATTCCCTTTAAATATATATGCATTACAAGCATCATCTTTGCAGTACGCATATACTGTGAACGACTTTTTATTTATCCTACTGCACTTAAAATTAATATCGCAGACATTGTTATAAATTTCATATTGCGCTCGAAGAATGTATTCAAGTAATTTAAATTTGGGAAACCTTTCTTCATGTTCCAAAATTTTAGAAAGATTATTTATTTTAAATTTACAATCTATAATTGAGCATTTAAAATTCAAACTGCGTCGATCGTTCTTACTAACCATTACTACATCTCTATTTAAAATATTATTCTGAAATGGTGATGGTAAGTAAGTTTTTAGATTATTTATATTGAAAGTCTCTTCATCTGTCCCAAAAGATGCAGAGAATTCAAATAAATTTTCATTATTATACTCATTATAGAATATGGATTCTTCTTTTGAAAAATCTTCTATAATACCAACGTTATCCTAAAAAATATATAAGCGTATTAATAAGAGATAATAATTTGAAGGAATAAAAAAATCTGAAAGTGATCTTAAAAACAACAACAGTCTTTGTCGCTGTCGTCTGATTTAGGAGTTATAGGCCTATGAAATTTGATATTTGATCGCCTATATCTCCTAAACTATATAGTAGATATGTATGATATATATATAAATGGAAAGTTAATAAATATATCTTTAATTTATGTTAAATGTTAAATTCCCTAAGCCTCAATAGTTTTCGAGAAATTTCAATATTTGTATTTTTAATATTTTTTTTTCAATTTTTTTTCTCTTTAAAATGCATGATTAACGTATATAATTGTAGAAGCCCTGAGGAAGAAGAGTTCTTTAGCTTGCTATACGTATTTTTTTTTGAAGAAAAAAATATGTACAGAAAACTAAGGAGCTCTTCTTTCTTAGGGCTTTTACAATAATATACTTTAATCATACATTTTGAAGAGAAAAAAATTAATAACTGGGAAAAAAGTATTAAAAATATAAATATTAAAATTTCTCAAAAACTATTGAGTTTTCGGCAATTTAACATTTAACATAAATTAAAGATATATTAATTAACTTTACACTTACATATATATCATACATATCTACTGTATAGTTTAGGAGATATAGGCGATCAAACTTCAAATTTCATAGGCCTATAACTCCTAAACCGGACGAGAGCGACAAAAACTGTTGTTGTTGCTGGAATTAGCAACAAAAACAACAACAACAACAAAAATTAGAAAAAATCAGAGTGATACTTATCGTAAACCTGTTCCAAAAAAAGTTCTACCTTTATTTCCTCCTTTGCTGCAGAATTCACTTCGATTTCATTGATTTCAAGGTCCAAGCCATTCGCATCTGATGTTTTATAAATCTGAATGAGGCAGGTTTAATATATTGGACATTTTCAGTTTTCCTCTCTCTTACCTCTATAATTCGATAGTACATCCTCCGCCACATCAATTTACTATTTTTTATTGATATGCCCGAGGTGTCCTTTATGGTTTTTAATAATTCCTCAAAATTATTAAAATCATACACTGAAGACTTCGGCCGGGTAAGATTACCATTAGCCATTAAATTCTTCAGTGCTTTTGTAATTTTATCTGGTTTCCTCATTACAGAAGAAAAAAATTTGGTAAAAATATCGCAAGAATTAAAAAAATACTTCGTCAAACACGCTGCAAATTGTGTTCGATGAAATAGAACTTAAATGGAAAAGGACTTCCGAGAAATATCTAGGCAATTGCCATATACATGCCCTTTTTCGCTGTTCCGTCGTATTTTTTAATTCTGTGAATTCCCTTTCTTATATAATATAAGCGTTCGCGTTCGAACGCTGTGGTCAGCTACTCCTAAGACAATGCTGACAAATTCTAAAAAACTATTTTATTTGATAAAATATTTTGTATATCTTATATAACCATAATATTTTATAAATTTATGTTTGGAAATAGAGTTATCAGTTTCCTCTTTTGATAATTGTCTTAATACACACGTCATGAAAGCATTAGAAATTCGAATTTTTAAAATATTCCCATCGATATCTACTGAAATATCATCTGCATATCGATATGTTTATGTAAAAAGAGGCTATTTTCTAGATATTGCCAAGGAAATAATATTAATTTTAATTTTTATCAGGAATTTATTTTAACTTCTCATTGTTGTATTTTTCATAAATCGATTTTCATATTTTAAATTCTCAAACTTGTAATAATAGGATAGTTGTGTTGAGTCACAGATGGCGCTCAACACATTTTTACGTTATAAAAATAAAAAGAAAAATAAAAAGCCGACTTTCTTTCCGATATCCATCTGAATATGTTTAACTCGCTCTGGCATGCCTTCAGAGCGCAAACATAGGAAAAGCATCATATTTCCATTCTTCTTGCACACCAACCTAAACTAATCCAAGAAAAAAGCTATTGGTTTTGTTTATGACGATGTACCATCGCCATCTTTTGACCATAAAGTAAACAAAACAATGTATGTATACAATGTGTGTAAATCCTTTATATATGCATTCTCTCTTCCAACGCAAAATGATACGAGTGGAAAAGAAACAACTAATTTCTCTGATGCCTTATTATTTTGTATAGGACCATCCTTGTTCCGCTACGATTTGGAACACATTTTAACATTCTCTTTTCTTCGGTATTTTCGTTGCTAGCATCGAATGACAGCGTGAAATTAGCAACGAAAATTAGCAAGGAAATGAAATGCAAAAATATTTTGTTTGTTTCAATTTCAATTTTTCACAACTAATTATAGACCAATTTAACTAATTGAGGTATCAAAATTTAGAGAAAACTCCAAAGATTTGAAGTCATAAGTTGTTTTTATAATTTAAATAGTTTAAATATGAGTTTTTGTTAATTTAATTTTAAACTATTATACTAAATATCTTCTATACTAAGTTAGTTCCGGTAATAATTTTGGTATCAGAGGATTTCTAAAATGATGCTCTTTCAGCCTATATAGGTCTCATGATAGATGAAAATTTTTTAAGTACCTAAAAATTATGTTTTATGTGACCTTATGGTGTTTCCTTATATTTCTTAAAATATCTCGGGAATAAAACTCATTACGACTATAATTCTAGTATCAAACTTTAAATAAAAGTCTATTTTATTATTCTAAATTCATCTAAAGTTTGATGAAAATGTTTAAATGTCGAAAAATTCAACCTAAGTGTTCCTATATAATCAATAAAATATCTTCTGAACGAAAGGCCACAAGACTATTTTTTTGGCACCAAAAGATTTCTTAACTTGTTTCTTATGTTATCTATAAGTTTCCATTGGAATGAAAACTATTTAATATAAGAAAACTCCAATTAAAATTTATTAGATTTAGTTTCATTTCTGTTTACATTCGCTGTACTTGTAAATATAAACAAAGCAACAACTACAGCTAAAAAAAAGCATGACCTCTCCTTTTTCCTATCTCTAGTCATTGCTTCCAACAACTGTGAATACAAATGTGGATTCTACATAAGTATATAAGTTTGTGTTTTAAACTCATCTTGTTACTACTCTGTTAAGAATAGAACTTGTGGGACCCATATATCATTAAATGCCTATTATTTCATCCCGTCGTCCCGTGAGTAACATTACCCCTCTTCAATTGAACGACCACGTGTTCCTAGAAAAACACACTTTAAAATCAAAACAAATGTTATTGATTTTCTTTATCCTTAAATTTTTCAAAAACTAAAAAGGGTACATGTTTCATTGAGGTATCAAAATTAGGTAAAATTACCAGCTTTCGTTCGCAGTATAAGATATTATATGACTTTTTGTAGTAAAGGAGTTATATGGAAGAAAAGAAAGCAGTAAAAGTTGTTTAGCTTTTTACCCTATAACTTCTATACTAAGTTAGCTAGGGATATAATCTTGGTACCCACGGATTTCTAGAAGTATAGGCTATCCACTGAAATAGGTGCCATATAGGATGAAAATTATTTTCGGATTCTTTTCGGATTTTTTAGGTGCCGAAAACGGCTCTTAAAGTTTTAAGGTTTTTTCAGAAACTTCTTTTGCGTCTGTACAATTATCTGTTTGTTCGAGCTGCAAATTTTTATTAGTAAATTATAGGCTGCTATCCCTATTAATGATCGGTGTAAGATTTGTCAAGGTCAACCGTCTATATATGGCTAAAAAGGCTATGGAACCTGTTTTCACCTTTTTGGCTATAACTTCTATACTGAGTTCGTTAGGAACATGCCCTTGGCACCAAAAATTTTGTAAAAATATAGGCTATCATGTGAAATAGGTGCCATGTCGGATGAAAATTTTTTAAACCCTATCTACGATGATTTTCTCTTATGTCCCACAAATGTTAATAATATTTTGCTTAATATCTCCGCAACTATAGCTCGTACAGTCATAATTTAACCTGAAATGGATAGAGCATAATTTGTTCAATAAAACTGCATTTTATTTTTTTTAATTCCAGCCTTTATTGATTTTTAATTAATTTTTTAAAATCAGCATGTCCCATCTCTGTTAAGTGTGTGTAAACCCCGAAATTCGTAGCTAAGGCAGTTTTCTATTCTCGCCAAAAAATTCTGCACTCATCGAAGGCAGAATTTTTAAAATTCTGACCTGCACTCGGAAAATGTTGCCCTGTTTTAGTCGAGAATGAAACAGAAAAAGTGCAAATCCTTAATATTTGCATGTTGGCTAACCTTTTCGTTAGCTAAGAATTTCGAATAGAAATATGAATAATGTCGGACGAACATATTTATCAAGGTTAGTAAAAATGAAATAAATAGAAATAACTAGTCTACGCATAATTTACAGATTTTGAAGTATACGAATTTCTGGATTCCTCGATCGACGATCCTGGTTCGTCATCCGACATAGAAATTGGCTGTAGAACATCCCAAGTCGCCGAACCTGAAAAAGTAAAAACTATAAAGTGTAGGTTTATCGTTAAAATTGTGTTTGATTTAACACTTTGGGCCATTTAATTTACAGTATGGACCGATGGTGAAACCCGGCTGCTTCTGGATAAGTATGCCACTTATTTACCCCAAATTGGCCCGATGAAAGTTTTCCGGAATAAAAGAGAAATGTGGCAAAAAATAGGAGAAGAAGTAGGAAGGGAGTGGAAGCAAGTTGAACAGAGGTTCAAAACTGTCCTAAGACGAAAAAAAATTCAAATTACGAATAATAAAACAAGCGGAGCGGTAAGGCTCGCGGTCGACTTTGATAACGAGCTAGAGAGAATAGCACAGCAGGACGACTCCATAGAGCCTGCTTTTCAGATCAGCAGCCAGCATGTCACGAGGAAAGAAAGTGTTGAGCCAATTTCCTCGGCAAAAAGGAAAAGAAAGACATCAGCAGAAAGTATGCTAGAATTTTTGAAGGAAAAGGAAGAAGCAAAGGAAAGACGACACCGAGAGAAAATGGAGAAAGCTGATGTGCTTCAAAACCTCTTACTCCAACTTATTAAAAGTGAAAATCGGATTTCATGATCAACTCAACTTTTTGGTGCTAGTTTCTATTTTAAGTCCTTTTTGTCCTAGGGCAGAGCGTCGGTTGTTGAGCTAGAATTGCTTAGGTGCCTTTAATTTTTGTAGTTCCTTTAGTTGTAATGAAATAATTTGTGTTCCAAAATTTCCATGAAAATAAAAGAAATAATTTATGTTTTTATTTAACTAATATATTTTAAATAAAATCTATGAATTACAAATTTGGTTCTTTATATTATTTCTTTTAATTTCTCCTAATCGGGTTCGTATATTGTCTCTTACATCACTATGTGTTAATATATCGCCATTTACATTATCGTTTCTTATGTTATCTATATTATCGCCTATACTCCAAATTTCATTTCTCTCTATACAAATGTTGTGCAAAGCACAGCAACTTAAAACAAATTTTGCCATTGTTTCAACTTCGTGGAAATCTAGTCTCATTAGCTGACGAAAACGCCCTTTGAGCATACCAAACGCATTTTCTATTTTGACACGTGTTTGAGATAATTTAAAGTTAAACTGCTTTTCGGCTTCCCCTAAATTTCCATAATCGCGGTATGGTGTAAGGAGGTATTCCCGCAATGGATAAGCAGCGTCTCCCAAGAAATGATATTTCTCGCCACATATCGTTGCCATTTCTTTAGAAATAAAGGAGAGTTTGAAAACTCTAGAGTCGTGAATCTTGCTGGGTATTCCTGTGTACACGTCCAAGAACTTTAAACTGGAATCACATATGCCCTGCATCGTAATAGATATGCAATCGTGTCTGTTGGCATAAGTTGATCTTATTTTATGGTTCGGAGTCCTTGTGGATATGTAGGTGCTGTCTATGCAGCCCAACACATTTGGAAAACCGGATATCTGAAAGAATGATTGATATGAAGAAATAACATTATATATTGATTAACGCTAGTAAAAATAAAATTAATGGGCATTAATAATATCAATAGATTTACTTAAAAACCAAATTATACATTAAAACCAACCTTTTCAAATTCTTTTGCAATTATCTCCTTATCTTCATTAGTTACAGGACATTTTATTACTTGCGGTGCAATTTCTTCAACCATGAAATCGACGACTCTGTTGAATACCGCCTTAAAGCAAGAAGTACTCATGTTGAATAGGTTGGATACTTCTCTGTAGCTCGCCTTGTTACTGCTGAACCTTGAAATTATTCTTTGTTATTTATTACAATCATAAATTCTGAAAAATTCCTACCATAAGAAAGACAATATTTCAGTTTCGGCTGAGTTCTGCGGCTTTCCTCCTTTGTATTGCCTCACAGAGTAATAATTGCTCCTACAATATTCTCCCACCAAATAATACGCGCACTCGCGGGTTAGGCGAAAGTTGTTCTTAAACTAGAATAAAGCAATTAATTACATAAATTTTACAATTTCAATTTGAAGTCCGCATACTCACTTCATCATGCGAATATCCCACGACGATTTCTCTTATGAAGTTTTGCACACGCTTATGGATCTCTTTTTCCTTATTTATAAAATGGTCGTCATCAGATGACGACGATGATGTTTCTATTAAATTGTTTTGAATAAAATTTATTGCTGCGAAAACCATTTCTTTTCCAGGCATTTTGTAGTTTTTTCTGTAAGTTTTGTGTAACTTCAGGGCAGTCAGTTTTGCTTCCAAACACAATTTGACATTTGAAATGTCAAACCAAAAAATATTATTTTGTTTCAGTTGGTACGTCTTCAGGGCAGAATTTTTTGCCCCGTCAATATCGACGGTGCAACAGTTCTGCACTCTTTCAGTTTTTCAGGGCAACATTTTTGAGAATAGAACACGACAAATTTTTCAGGGCAGAATTTTTTGTGTAGAATAGAACGGAAAAAGGGCAGAACTGGAAAAAAGTGCAGAATTTTTGTGAGAATAGAAAACGCCATAACTTTCGTAGCTAACTTCACGGACGTCTAATTGCCAGCAATAAGATATTTAAAGTCGCTGGCGATAAGATGGCAAGCATCGCCATCTACTCGCCATATGCTTGCAGTAACATTGAAATTATAAATACTTTGTAATGTTGTTTTGTTTTTTATTAAAAAGTTTAACAAGTTATATAGTGCGTATTAATTTATTATATATGAACAAGAGAGGCATATAGTATTATTATAATAACAAGAAAGTGTAAAAATAAGAATTAATGAGCTCCTGTAACAGTATGACAGCTCTTCTGCCTATTTTGCTGCTTCTTTATTCTTCCTGCAGCATGGACAAAATGTTGCTGCAGTATTTTGTTGATTGTAAAATCATCCACATTTTTGAATTTGAAGTGGCACGAATCTAGAATTAAAGACCATAAATATATTGTGTATTTATTTATATATTTTATATATATTATAATATATGTATTAATAAATTGTGTATATTTCTATTAATTTTACCTTTTATTATATCTATAAAGTAAAATGATTGGGCAGACGGCTTGGTATTGGTTCCCTTCCACGTTAGCATTGTGCTTGCCTCATCAGACAATAATATTTTTATTGTTGCTCTTACGAATGAATGAACATCTTGGCCACCTGTTTGCTTTACAACGCGTTTCTATAAATGCAGAAAAAATTATTTGTTGGATTTTTCTGTTATGCTTAAATTTAAATCATTCCATATCGTCGAACGTGTCGTTCGGCTCGCGTTTCCAGTTTCCTCTTAACTGTTGGATATAACTCTATTCAGCAAACCGTCTCCTATAATAGTATTAAACAGTTGAGAGGCAATCACACATGCCAGACGAACGACACGTCGATGATGTGGAATGAGCATATTAAACGAGGGTTTATAGCAGTAGTGTCCAAGCTTCTTTGAAGCAAGGGCGCAATTGCAATTTTTCGTGAATATTGCGGGCGCAACAATGTCATCATACATGTATGTGTGTATGTATATATATGTACATATATATGTATTTTTATTTTGAATATTTTTTAAAATTATGTATGATATCCAAACATCTCTTTATGCTATTTTTGTAATTTTTTATTGTTTGTTTTTGATTTTATGGATTAAAATAATATTGAGTGGTTTATTTCGATTTTAAGGATATTTCTTACAATATAATAAATGACATTTATTAAAGTTAATAAGATTTATTACTGTGTATATTTAACACAGATATTATATCATCTGTGAGACGCGATTCGAATTTATTTTTTATAATTTGCATTGAAGAAAATGTCATTTCGCTTATGTAAGTCGACCCGAATAAGGATTTAATCTTAAGAGCACAATTTTTTAGAATTGGATATCTTCGTGCGTCGACTAATTTCCAGAAATCATTGTCCACATTAATTGTTTTTAAGGCTAAAAGGCTAAAAAATAGCTAACAATAGAACTTTGAAGGAAATTACCCCACTTGTAAGCAAGAAAAATACCCTTACAAGAGATAAGTAGGACAAGCATGAATGCGTATGTTTATGTATATGGTCATGGTAACACGTTAATGTTACCACACCAACCCACAATATCAATATGACTATTTACCTATGAATACACTGGCAATCTAAGTGTGCGTGACTCTGAGGGGATATGTGGGCGTAAGCACACACCCACATCCAAAAATCTAAAAGAAATCCAAGAAACCCATTACTGAGTGGCTGACTGATGAATATATTGACCGACTGGCGAACCAAGTAACCTGGGAAGTTGGCTGGCCAGTCGATCGATGATCAATCATTGAGCTCACTGGTCATTATGGTATTTTGGAGTTAGTCAACTCCAGCGATCGAATACACGCATGTATGCATGCATAGCACCGCACCACTGGGTATATAGATAATGTGAGATAGCAACAAAAGCAGTATAACCACCCTTCAGCGATGGAAACACCTGGAACATCGCACATATGAGAACACACTCGACTACCATCCCAATAGCTCCGCTATCACCGTACACCAAAACAAAGAACCTACATCGACTTACACACCCTTATGTACACACCTTCTAATGTGGAAAGAAGGAAAGGAAACAGCAGCGCAGAACCTGGAACAAAAGTCAAACACATCCAACATCACATATCCGCACCAGATAACAAAATAGATCCACCATGAATAAGAACACTTACACTATATGGACCTAAAAACTAATGGAGTATGAATTAGCCAACATCATGCCAGTAAGGACGGAATCCAATACATCAAGCATCACATGCGGCATAAAATAATATAACCACATCCATAAGAAGGAGGAATATTTTTAACATTTATATATTTTTTATATATATTTTATACAAAAAAACCCCTAACACTAATACAAAAAACTCTTAACACTAGGAAATTAAGCATGCAGAAAAAAAACACATAAACACAAAACACACAGACAACAAAACAACCCATCCCAGTTCCATCTCTAAATCTGAACCGATATAGAGGGTCCGGAAAAACACCAGTGGACCCGGTAACCCAATTTGCGGTGATTCCACACAACACCTAGTTCAACCTGAAAAACAACGAAAGTAAAAACATATAACACCAAAAGAGAAAAAGAAAATTACAACTAACACTTTACACTGGAACACATCCATAGGAATAAGACACCACCCTCAGTAAGTAGACATGGAATCCCTCCAACGCACCAAGAGGCCGCTCCACCGGTGACCAGATGACAGACACTCCAAAGTGATCAATTATAATCTGAAAAGAAAGAGAAAAACTAAAAACAATTCATCATATCCTACAATAATGAATAAACACACCCCACCACCATCATATATATCACCCCACACAAAAACCGGCCACGATAGGCCTGTAACTCACATTTAGATACCGGGAAAATCAACATTTGTTACGGCTGAAATTTAGAACGACTGACCGGGAAAAAACCACCTTCTTAATCCACAGGAACCTTCCATTGAAAAAACCCCACCACCCCGTAAGGCGCCAGTCGGATGCACACTAACCAGCTCCCGCCCTAGGCCCTCCTAATCAGGTAAACTGACATCCGGGTACACCGGCAGACACGCTTTGACTCAGACCTCCAGGCATGCACATTAAGGCCTTCTAGTCCAATAAAAAGGGCTCGAATGAACCCCTCCGTTGAGAATGATCCACACACCATGCGCTAACATCAATCCAGAAACAAGGGATCCGATCATGACACCACCCGAACCAACACACGATATAACATGCAGGAACAGGTCAATGACCCTACTGCAGCTCCTATATTTTTTGTTGTTTTTTTTTGTTGTTGTTGTTGTTGTAGACCACAAAAACACCTAAATTGGGCTTCGCTCGCACACAGTTTAGGAGATATAGCCCATTAAAGTTTGAAAAATCTATTAGCAATATCTCATTAACTGTACTATGGAATCATGTGGTGAAGGTGTTATCACATAGATCTTGTCAATATCTTTTATTTTGTTAATTACATATTTTTTCGAAAACTTTATACTTTTCAAGAAAATTTGATATTTGCATTTTAAGTACCTTTTTCTCATTCAAAATTTTTTCATTCATTTTTTGCATTGTAAAATAAAACGAATCCATAGAGATACAGATATTGTAAGAAACGGTAGCTCCCACGCATTCCGCACATATATTTTTCATCGAAATCGATGGCTTAGTTCAAGAGAAAACTAATTTTGAAAATAAACTTCATTTTAAAAAACTACTTTTTTGCATTATAGTACTTCCGTTACGTGCTGACGTATAGAGATGATGGCGTTAAAGAATGCGTAACTCTTACAGAATTCACACAATGTTCTGTGGAAAACAACACTCAGCACAAAGAATACTATTGTGTTTATAATATTTTTTACTTAAAAAGTATTCATATAAACTGGACTTCAGCCAGGGCAATGATCTAACATTCAGTACTTAGAATACTATCGTAACTATGAAATTGTTTACATAAAATATGTTTATATCTGGTGGCCTTTGCCCGCGGCAATTATTTCAACCCTCAATACATAGAAAACTATCGTAGTTATAATATTGTTTACGTAAAATATGCTCATATATGGCGGCCTGCGGCAATTGTTTCAACCCTCAGAACGTAGAATACTATCGCAGCTATAACATTGTTTACGTAAAATATGTTTATATATGGCGGCCTTCGGCCGCGGCAATTGTTTCAACCCTCAGAACGTAGAATACTATTGCAGCTATAACATTGTTTACGTAAAATATGTTTATATATGGCGGCTATCGGCCGCGGCAATTGTCTCAACCCTCAGAACGTAGAATACTATCGTAGCTATAACATTGTTTACGTAAAATATGTTTATATATGGCGGCCTTCGGCCGCGGCAATTGTCTCAACCCTCAGAACGTAGAATACTATCGTAGCTATAACATTGTTTACGTAAAATATGTTTATATATGGCGGCCTTCGGCCGCGGCAATTGTTTCAACCCTCAGAACGTAGAATACTATCGCAGCTATAACATTGTTTACGTAAAATATGTTTATATATGGCGGCCTTCGGCCGCGGCAATTGTCTCAACCCTCAGAACGTAGAATACTATCGTAGCTATAACATTGTTTACGTAAAATATGTTTATATATGGCGGCCTTCGGCCGCGGCAATTGTCTCAACCCTCAGAACGTAGAATACTATCGTAGCTATAACATTGTTTACGTAAAATATGTTTATATATGGCGGCCTTCGGCCGCGGCAAGTGTTTCAACCCTCAGAACGTACAATAGTATCGTAGCTATAACATTGTTTACGTAAAATATGTTTACATATGGCGGCCTTCGGCCGCGGCAATTATTTCAACTCTCAATACATAGAAAACTATCGTAGCTATAATATTGTTTACGTAAAATATGTTTATATATGGCGGCCTTCGGCCGCGGCAATTGTTTCAACCCTCAGAACGTAGAATACTATCGCAGCTATAACATTGTTTACGTAAAATATGTTTATATATGGCGGCCTTCGGCCGAGGCAATTGTTTCAACCCTCAGAACGTAGAATACTATTGCAGCTATAACATTGTTTACGGAAAGTATGTTTATATATGGCGGCCTTTGGCCGCGCCGAAAATCATAAACCTCAGTGAGTATAATTCAATAGCAAATACGAAGTTGAATGTATAAAAGATGTAAACAATAAAAATTGTATATACATATAGCTCAGCAAGAAAAACAACAAAATGATAACCAAAGAAGATTTGATAATAAAAGAAAAAACTTGTTTTTGTTTACTTTGGTTTTATTTATATATGCAAATATATATGTATATATATATATCTCAATGTTACAATCTGGTTGCCCTGAAAAGGGCAGATTTATGAAATTCTTAAAAACTTACAATATTTCGTCGTCAAAAATGTCCATATGTACCGAACTTTTCATTTCTGATGGATTATATAATTCACCAGCATTTTTAAAAAATTCGGCTAAAATATTTTTATTTTCTATTCGGCATTGCCTTTTAAATATATACTTAGCTAAATACCCATGAAAAAATTCCTTCTTTCGGGTATATTGCGGTAAGAATGCCTTCACGTGTCGCCATAATCCTTCGATAGAGTTCGTGTGGGCCCCAGTTACCGGATTTTTAAATTCGATTGAGTGGTTTACAGTTAGATGGATGAAACCCTCGTCATTCAAACAATCATAAGACTTGAAATATAAAGTTAATTAAAATGAATTCAAATATAAAAAGTTAAATGTAATACCTTCCAACAATCTGATATAATTATTGTATTTGGCTCAATATACTTTTTAATTATTGCAAGGAGTTCATCCTTTGAACGGGTCTCCACTGGCACCAAAAAACACCGATTGGTCCCCCGTTCAACGCCACCAAACACCCACTGCCCTTCCAC